>CM067306.1:61277474-61992057 GCA_034231615.1 Meghimatium bilineatum
TATACCGGCATGTTTAGTCAAAGTTATGATTGTGTTATGGTGGTTTATACAGGCATGTTTAGTCAAAGTTGTGATTGTGTTATGGTGGTTTATACAGGCATGTTTAGTCAAAGTTGTGATTGTGTTATGGTGGCTTATACAGGCATGTTTAGTCAAAGTTATGATTGTGTTATGGTGGTTTATACAGGCATGTTTTGTCAAAGTTGTGATTGTGTTATGTGGTTTATACAGGCATGTTTAGTCAAAGTTGTGATTGTGTTATGGTGGTTTATACAGGCATGTTTAGTCAAAGTTGTGATTGTGTTATGGTGGTTTATACAGGCATGTTTAGTCAAAGTTATGATTGTGTTATGGTGGCTTATACCGGCATGTTTAGTCAAAGTTGTGATTGTGTTATGGTGGTTTATACAGGCATGTTTAGTCAAAGTTGTGATTGTGTTATGGTGGTTTACACAGGCATGTTTAGTCAAAGTTGTGATTCTGTTATGGTGGTTTACACAGGCATGTTTAGTCAAAGTTGTGATTCAGTTATGGTGGTTTATACAGGCATGTTTAGTCAAAGTTGTGATTGTGTTATGGTGGCTTATACAGGCATGTTTAGTCAAAGTTGTGATTGTGTTATGGTGGCTTATACAGGAATGTTTAGTCAAAGTTGTGATTGTGTTATGGTGGCTTATACAGGAATGTTTAGTCAAAGTTGTGATTGTGTTATGGTGGTTTACACAGGCATGTTTAGTCGAAGTTGTGATTGTGTTATGGTGGCTTATACAGGCATGTTTAGTCAAAGTTGTGATTGTGTTATGGTGGTTTACACGGGCATGTTTAGTCAAAGTTGTGATTGTGTTATGGTGGTTTACGCAGGAATGTTTAGTCAAAGTTGTGATTGTGTTATGGTGGTTTACACAGGCATGATTAGTCAAAGTTGTGATTGTGTTATGGTGGTTTACACAGGCATGTTCAGTCAAAGTTGTGATTCTGTTATGGTGGTTTACACAGGCATGTTTATTCAAAGTTGTGATTGTGTTATGGTGGCTTATACAGGCATGTTTAGTCAAAGTTGTGATTGTGTTATGGTGGCTTATACAGGAATGTTTAGTCAAAGTTGTGATTGTGTTATGGTGGCTTATACAGGAATGTTTAGTCAAAGTTGTGATTGTGTTATGGTGGTTTACACAGGCATGTTTAGTCAAAGTTGTGATTGTGTTATGGTGGTTTACACAGGCATGTTTAGTCAAAGTTGTGATTGTGTTATGGTGGTTTACACAGGCATGTTTAGTCAAAGTTGTGATTGTGTTATGGTGGTTTACACAGGCATGTTTAGTCAAAGTTGTGATTGTGTTATGGTGGTTTACACAGGCATGTTTAGTCAAAGTTGTGATTGTGTTATGGTGGTTTACACAGGCATGTTTAGTCAAAGTTGTGATTGTGTTATGGTGGTTTACACAGGCATGTTTAGTCAAAGTTGTGATTGTGTTATGGTGGTTTACACCGGCATGTTTAGTCAAAGGTATGGTTGTGTTATGTTGGCTTATACGTGCATGTCTAGTTAAAGTTGTGATTGTGTTATGGTGGTTTACACAGGCATGTTTAGTCAAAGGTATGGTTGTGTTATGGTGGCTTACACAGGCATGTTTAGTCAAAGTTCTTATTGTGTTATGGTGGCTTACACAGGCATGTTTAGTCAAAGTTATGATTGTGTTATGGTGGCTTACACAGGCATGTTTAGTCAAAGGTATGGTTGTGTTATGGTGGCTTACACAGGCATGTTTAGTCAAAGGTATGGTTGTGTTATGGTGGTTTACACAGGCATGTTTAGTCAAAGTTGTGATTGTGTTATGGTGGCTTATACCGGCATGTTTAGTCAAAGGTATGGTTGTGTTATGGTGGTTTACACAGGCATGTTTAGTCAAAGTTGTGATTGTGTTATGGTGGTTTACACAGGCATGTTTAGTCAAAGTTGTGATTGTGTTATGGTGGTTTACACAGGCATGTTTAGTCAAAGTTGTGATTGTGTTATGGTGGTTTACACAGGCATGTTTAGTCAAAGTTGTGATTGTGTTATGGTGGTTTACACAGGCATGTTTAGTCAAAGTTGTGATTGTGTTATGGTGGTTTACACAGGCATGTTTAGTCAAAGTTGTGATTGTGTTATGGTGGTTTACACCGGCATGTTTAGTCAAAGGTATGGTTGTGTTATGGTGGCTTATACGTGCATGTCTAGTTAAAGTTGTGATTGTGTTATGGTGGTTTACACAGGCATGTTTAGTCAAAGGTATGGTTGTGTTATGGTGGCTTACACAGGCATGTTTAGTCAAAGTTCTTATTGTGTTATGGTGGCTTACACAGGCATGTTTAGTCAAAGTTATGATTGTGTTATGGTGGCTTACACAGGCATGTTTAGTCAAAGGTATGGTTGTGTTATGGTGGCTTACACAGGCATGTTTAGTCAAAGGTATGGTTGTGTTATGGTGGTTTACACAGGCATGTTTAGTCAAAGTTGTGATTGTGTTATGGTGGCTTATACCGGCATGTTTAGTACTGGGATACTGTCAAACTGGAGTGCCTCCTTAGGGAGTAAACATCCACCCATAAACCCCATAACAGAACAATGCCTTTCAGTCAGCAAACCTAATCCGTTTGAGAACCGCTGTTAATCAACTGTGGACTTATTGTTCGAAGACTATAGGTTGACAATTGTTACCTCATAACAGATAAAGGAGTTACTTCATCAGCATCACGTGCCGTGAACAACTTGCTCACGGGCAAAGGGATTAAATCATCATCATCACACGTCAAAAACGACCTGCTAACAGATGCAGAGATTACATCAACATCATCATGTGTGGAAAAACTACCACATGACAGCAAAAGAAAGGGATTATTTCATCAGCATCATGTTCAGGAATGAACTTCGCACAGCCAAAGTGATTTCTTCGTTATTATTATAATATGTAGAAACGTGAAAATTAATCCCGATATGAACAGTAAAATTCGTATTGCTAATGTCCGCCGAAGACGGGTGTGTCAGGCCATTGGAGAAAATAAAATTGCGACACAACGCATTTCCATTCTCTGGACTACATCCTGCTGGAAATCTAGTAGGACCATGGTGCTGATACAAGAGAAATTCAGCAGGGATTTGAGAATGTACGCTGAAGATGAAGTATTGCTAATGGACAAGACTAACCATTCCACAGCAGTAGAAGTTATGATGTATCAGATATTCTGTAAGACAAGGGAAAAAACACAATCTCACATATTCTGTAAGACAAGGGGAAAAACACAATCTCAGATATTCTGTAAGACAAGGGAAAAATACAATCTCAGATATTCTGTAAGACAAGGGGAAAAACACAATATCAGATATTCTGTAAGACAAGGGTAAAAACACAATCACAGAAATTCTGTAAGACAAGGGAAAAAACACAATCTCAGATATTCTATAAGACAAGGGGAAAAACACAATCTCAGATATTCTGTAAGACAAGGGGGAAAACACAATCTCAGATATTCTGTAAGACAAGGGAAAAAACACAATCTCAGATATTCTGTAAGACAAGGGGAAAAACACAATCTCAGATATTCTGTAAGACAAGGGAAAAAACACAATCTCAGATATTCTGTAAGACAAGGAAAAAAACACAATCTCAGATATATTGTAAGACACGGGAAAAAGCACAATCTCAGATATTCTGTTAAGACAAGGGAAAAAACACAATCTCAGATATTCTGTAAGACAAGGGAAAAAACACAATCTCAGATATTCTGTAAGACAAGGGGGAAAACACAATCTCAGATATTCTGTAAGACAAGGGAAAAAACACAATCTCAGATATTCTGTAAGACAAGGGGAAAAACACAATCTCAGATATTCTGTAAGACAAGGGGGAAAACACAATCTCAGATATTCTGTAAGACAAGGGAAAAAAACACAATCTCGGTTAGAACATCAGCGAAATAGCTAGAACTCGATCACGTTCTGTGACCCGATGACTGGAGTTTTCAAATCTACATCAGTCATTTCTTGCCAAGTCACATCTTCCATTAAATCAATGGAGAATTGCTATCACAGCAGTAACTAGAGTAATCTCTCTCAAAATTAACATCGTATAACCGTCTGTTTTATTTTTGAAAATACGAACAAAGTTAGAAAGTGAACGATCCCTTAATTACAGCGATAGCTGCGCAAAAAATAACATTCAGATAAGCCCTGATTTGGGGGGGGGGGTAAAAAGGAAGGGAACATAAAGGAAGGGAACAAAAAGGAAGGGAACAAAAAGGAAGGGAACAAAAAGGAAGGGAACAAAAATGAAAGGAATAAAAAGGAAAGGAAATTAAAACATCAGTCAACAGGGAACGTTTATCTAATTCAGTTACATCATAGATGTGAGATTACATCAGAGATTTGAGATTACATCAGAAATGTGAGATTACATCAGAACTGTGAGATTACATCAGAAATATGATATTACATCAGAAATGTGAGATTACATCAGAAATATGATATTACATCAGAAATGTGAGATTACATCAGAAATATGATATTACATCAGAAATGTGAGATTACATCAGAAATGTGAGATTACATCAGAAATGTGAGATTACATCAGAAATATGATATTACATCAGAAATGTGATATTACATCAGAAATGTGAGATTACACCAGAAATGTGATATTACATCAGAAATGTGAGATTACATCAGAAATGTGAGATTACATCAGAAATGTGATATTACATCAGAAATGTGATATTACATCAGAGATGTGATATTACATCAGAAATGTGAGATTACATCAGAGATATGAGATTACATCAGAGATGTGAGATTACATCAGAGATGTAAGATTACATCAGAAATGTGAGATTACATCAGAGATATGAGATTACATCAGAGATGTGAGATTACATCAGAGATGTAAGATTACATCAGAAGACAACAGATTAAGTGGTTTTCGCATAGATCCAGACAACCTTCAGAAAGTACTCCGCTAAACGGCATTGCTATACAGACACGATGGATACAAAACCAATGGCGGACCATGCAATCAATGGATTTCAGAAATAAAAGAGTCAACGGGGAAAAAACACATATGAAGCACACAAACAGGCCGTTTCCAGAGATTTCTTCTACCCCTAGCGCTGCAGGGTCTAAAAAGATATAAAGCGAAAAGAAAGAAAGCGAAAAGAAAGAAAGCGAAAAGAAAGAAAGAAGAAAAGATCTGTGAGAATTACAATGGTGGAGGTCGTGGTCGAACTTAAAATGCTACCTTCGAAGTTTTTTGTTTCATTATTGCAAAATTCATAAATGTGATGGTTTTAAAGAAGAGATTAGGCAAACTTGTTAGTTTGGCTGTACGGATTGGGCAAATGTGTTAGTTCAGCAGTACGGATTGGGCAAATTTGTTAGTTCAGCAGTACGGATTGGGCAAACTTGTTAGTTCGGCAGTATGCATTGGGCAAACTTGTTATTTCGGCTGTAAGGATTGGGCAAACTTGTTAGTTCGGCAGTACGAATTGGGCGAACTTTTTAGTTCGGCTGTAAGGATTGGGAAAACTTGTTAGTTCGGCAGTACGAATTGGGCGAACTTGTTAGTTCGGCTGTAAGGATTGGGCAAACGTTAGTTCGGCAGTACGGATTGGGCAAACTTGTTAGTTCGGCAGTACGGATTGGTCAAACTTGTTAGTTCGGCAGTATGCATTGGGCAAACTTGTTATTTCGGCTGTAAGGATTGGGCAAACTTGTTAGTTCGGCTGTAAAGATTGGGAAAACTTGTTAGTTCGGCAGTACGAATTGGGCGAACTTGTTAGTTCGGCAGTACGAATTGGGCGAACGTGTTAGTTCGGCAGTACGAATTGGGCGAACTTGTTAGTTCGGCAGTACAAATTGGGCGAACGTGTTAGTTCGGCAGTACGGATTGGTCAAACGTTAATTCGGCAGTACGGATTGGGCAAACTTGTTAGTTCGGCAGTACGGATTGAACATTTCTTGCGTGCTAAAGACAGATATGATTCAATGCAGACATCCGTAAAGATCTGATAAAAGAAAGAGACTGGCTCCTCACAGCTATCAGAAAACGCAAGCTTACATTATTGTTACATATACAGGGACAGTGATTAAGACAGATTAATCATGGAGGGAAAGATTCATGGAAAGGTAGACAGAGGCAAACCAAGACTACAATGTACACGGGATATTGAAAACCCGACTGAACATAACACTGGATGAGGTTTGACATCATGTACAGAACCTAGAGGTTTAAAGACTGTCAGTGAAAACAGCATTCTGCAAAGACACGTCACAAAGACAGATGTGTCTAAAAAATATGTCTTTACTCTGGTCCCTTGTAGCTTCCAGCAGTGTTTTATTTTTAACTGGTATTCAATTTCATATAGTATTTTAGCTCCTGGTCAATTGTATAATTGAGACTGGTTTATTTAGACAGGGATTTTTTTAGACGGGATTTATAGAAACAGGGATTTATTGAGACAGGGATTTATTGAGACAGTGATTTATTGAGACATGGATTTATTGGGGCAGTGATTTATTGAGAAAGTGATTTATTAAGACAGGGATTTATTGAGACAGTGATTTATTGAGACGGATTTAATTAAGACAGTGATTTATTGAGACAGTGATTTATTGAGACAGTGATTTATTGAGACAGTGATTTATTGAGACAGGGATTTATTGAGACAGTGATTTATTGAGACAGTGATTTATTGAGACAGGGATTTGTTGAGACAGTGATTTATTGAGACAGTGATTTATTGAGACATGGATTTATTGGGGCAGTGATTTATTGAGAAAGTGATTTATTAAGACAGGGATTTATTGAGACAGATTTAATTAAGACAGGGATTTATTGAGACAGTGATTTATTGAGACAGGGATTTATTGAGACAGTGATTTATTGAGACAGTGATTTATTGAGACGGATTTAATTAAGACAGTGATTTATTGAGACAGTGATTTATTGAGACAGTGATTTATTGAGACAGTGATTTATTGAGACAGGGATTTATTGAGACAGTGATTTATTGAGACAGTGATTTATTGAGACAGGGATTTGTTGAGACAGTGATTTATTGAGACAGTGATTTATTGAGACATGGATTTATTGAGACGGATTTAATTGAGACATGGATTTATTGAGACAGTGATTTATTGAGACAGTGATTGATTGAGAACGGGGTTTATAGAGGCAGGGATTTATTTAGGCAGGAATATTTTCCATATGACAAGTGTTACAAAATAGTTCTGTCATTCTTCATATGACAAGTATTACAAAATAGTTCGGTCATTCTTCATATGACAAGTATTACTTAAACGTTTGATCACTCTTTTTATGACAACTATCACTTAAAAGATGGACTATCTCTTTTCGTATGACAAGTATCACTTCAAAATGATATTACACTTCAGATGACAATTATTACACAGAATAAGATCTTTAAATTCATGACACAAAATAAATTATTTCATTCTCCATATGGCAACTATAACTACTATACGAAAAAATTTCTAAGACAATTCGGTGCGCTAGAACGTATCTAGTTCAATTCCCGTCACCTCTAAGAATTATATCTATTCGCTAAATCCTGTATTGGCTTTCAGCGTTAGGGATGGAAGAGTTATCTGGAGATGGCCCGCGTGTGTGCTCAGTATATTGTGGAATTTGTCGCATCTTTTATTTCAGTAGTCCATCGTGTTCGTGGTCGACCTCAAGGTCTGCCTTCTCTGTATCTGTGTAGCATAGATTGCTGTGGTATGCTGTCTGATGTGTGCAAACCATTTGATCTGTTGTTTCTTAATATATTCCAAGATTGGGGTGATGCCGGTTCTTTGTCTAATGTCCTCATTTATCACTTTGTCTCTTTACGATATTCCTAGGATTCTGCGTAAGCATGCCATTTCAGCTGTCACAAGTTTAGGATAGTCTTGTGCTGTCCTTATTCATGTTTGGCTTGGTAGTACAGCGTTGGCATAATAATCGTTTTTGAATAGTGTTATTTTGGTGTTTAAATCTACAGTTTTTCCCCTGAAGATTGGTGTCATTTGCCCTATGCTTGGTATGCTTTACTACATCTATTGTGTATTTCTTTACTTCTTTTGTCATCTGTTGTTATATTACCTTCTAGGTGTGTGAATTCTGTCACTTGGTTAAGTCAGTTATTTATATATATATATATATATATATATATATATATATATATATATATATATATATATATATATATATATATATATATATATATATATCGGTGTTTCTTTCTGATCTTCCTATCTTTATTACTTCGGTCTTTTCTATATTTATCTTCATGTTAAAGGTTTGGCATGTTTGATGTAATCTATCTATTTGTCTTTGTAGTTCTTCTTCTGATAATGCCACTAGTGCTTGGTCATCTGCAAATAGAAGCTCGTTTAAGTTATCCTTCAGATTGTTTTCTTCCATTGTTTTTGCTACTTTGCAGATGTGGTCTATGTATGTTATGAACAATGGGGGAGGGGGATAGTACACATCCTAGTACACAGCTTTAAGAATTATATGAAATAAGCCGCCCGTTTGTTGTCGGAACCCGAAAGGGGAGCAAAGAATAGCAACACTGTTTACCTTCCATGCATGTTGTACAAGGCGACTAAGGAGGTTATGGGATGGAGTTGACTATCCCATCCCATATAAGGTCAGTGATCCAAATTCATGCTGAAGTTGGATGTGTCAGGCCGAAAGGCGCAGATATCGCAGCATCGCTGTACACTATGACACGACGCATTCCATTCTCCGGACTACATCCTGCTAATCTGCAGGAGTTAAAGAACGAACGCAAAAGAAGAAAAAGATATGACATAAATTTCTTCATTCGTGAAATGACAAGTCCGTATATGACAAATATTCTTTTATAATTGAAAAGACTTGTATTTATGTGCAATTCCTTCATTTGTAATTGAAATGACAAGTACTTTTTAGAAATACCTTCATTTATAATTGAAGTGACAAGTACTTAAGTAAAATACTCGTATGTTCCTTCACTCCTAAGATGTTAAATTTTACGTTAAAAATGTTCCTGCATTCCAGATTTAGAATACATTCGAAACTACATCATTAAATCGATCACGGTCTGAGAAAATGGTGCCCATGGGCAAATATGGAGTCGATTGGATGTCTCAAGTGCTTGCTAGCTTTCCACAGACTACACTTGCATCCTCTATTTTCTGATTTGCATGAAACTGTTCATGTAACTGTCTATGTCTGTATAACTTAATGTCTGTCTGTACGATTAATGCCCTAACATCTGTCTGTTCATATTAATCCTAGTATGACTGAGTGTGAATATACCTTTGTTCTTCTTCTTCTTCTTCTGCGTTCGTTCTCAAACTCCTGCAGATCAGCAGGATGTAGTCCGGAGAACGGAATGCGCTGTGTCATGGTTTACAGCATTGATACGATATCTGCACTTTTCGGCCTGACACATCCGACGTCAGCATGGCTTTGGGTCTCTGACCCTATATGGGATGGGACAGCCAACTCCATCCCATTACCTCCTTAGTCGCCTCGTACGATATGCATGGAAGGTAAACAGTGTTGCTATTCTTTGCTCCCCTTTCGGGCCCCGACAATACACGGGCGATACCTTTGTTATTTTATGACTTTATCAGTATGACTTTCAGTCTGTGATGTGTCTGTCTAACGACCTGTCATTTTATCCATCGACCAATCCACCAACTCGTTCATCCATCAATCCATCTATCTACATATCGATATATTCATCCATACATCCACCTGTATAATACATCTAATATTGATATATTCATCCATACATCCACCTGTATAATACATCTAATATTGATATATCCATCCATCCTTCAATATAATACAACTAATATATCTATCTTTTATCCCTGCAGCCCCTAAACATACGTCCATTCATCTATCATCTATATATTTGTATCTTTCTATATATCCATCCATCCATCCATCCATCCATCCATCTACCCAAAACCAACTCACCCACCCATCCATTCTTCTATCGATCTTTTCCATCCATGCACGCACCCACACACCCACCAACACATCCATCCCTCCATAATTCCAAGATATATATATATATAACCATTGAAGTGTTGGTTACTAAACACAATAGCAAAAAGAAAACTACACCTGTTTGGTCATATAAAGAGACACAATTGTTTAGAAAGACAAATAATGGAGGGCAGAGCACCTGGGCGGAGAAGGAAAGGCAGACCAAGAAGACGATGGACTAGCGACATTAAAGATAAAATGAATACGTTTTTGGAAAATGCAAGCCGCATGGCCCAAGACAGAGAAGGATTCATGGAGTTCATTGGGAAGACAACTCTCTGGAAGTCATACGTCATATCACACATAAATATATATCCATCTATGTATCCATTCATCCATCTATCTGTATGTCTACATATCCACTATTTGTATAGATATCCTCCATTCATCCTGTATTTATCTTTTTATCAATCTATATCAATCAATCAATAAACCCATAACCCTTCAGGGTCGTAGCGGTACCACATTGGATGCTTCAGCACACAGAGTCCTCCAGCGAATTATATCCTCAGCGATGCGGATGAGTGTGAAAATATCTAGCCCTGTCCATTCCTTGATGTTGTCTCTCCATGTCTTTATTTGTCCTCCTCTGCTTCTTCCACCCTCGACAGTTCCCTGCAGTATTGTTTTTGACAAGGAATCGTGCCTGCATACATGTCCAAACCTTGCTAGTTTTCGTCGTTTCACTATTGAAAGCAATGGCTCCTGGACACCTGCACACATCTCTACTTTATTTCTTACGTACACATTAGTCTTATGTTCCCTATAGGAAATTCGTAGAATTCTTCTGTAGCATTTATACTCGAAAGCCTGTAATCTTCTCTCCATGTCCGCAGTGAGTGTCCAATTCTCACAACCATACAACACAACAGAAAGCACCAGCGACCTATACAGTTTGATTTTCACTCCAACACTGATGTTGCTTTTCCAAATCACAGTTAGCCTTGACAAGGACGCTAAAGCCATCTCCAGCCTTATTTTTAGTTCTGCTTTGCATTTACCATCGCTGCATATACTGGATCTGAGGTATTTGAAGGTATTCACCTCTTCAAGCTTATGTCCATTCATCATGATATTAGTCTGGTTTTCTGTGTCTCTGCTGTTTACCAAGATTTTGCTCTTATCTGAATTGATTTCCATTCCGTACTTGCTGGTAACTTTTTCCAACTTTGATGTTAATTCTTGCAATGATTGTTCTGACCCAGCTATAAGATCAATATCATCAGCGAATCGCAAGTTGCAAATAGGGCGACCTCCGATCGATATAGACGTGCTGTAGTCATGTAATGTCTCTTGTATGATGTGCTCTAAGTATATGTTAAAAAGTACTGGGGACATTATGCATCCCTGTCGAACTCCCACAGTTGTTTTGAAGAACTCTCCAATTGTATTGTGTGACAAGACAGCACTATTTGCATTTTCGTACAGAGCTTCAATAATGT
Organism: Meghimatium bilineatum; assembly: GCA_034231615.1. Taxonomy (NCBI): domain Eukaryota; kingdom Metazoa; phylum Mollusca; class Gastropoda; order Stylommatophora; family Philomycidae; genus Meghimatium; species Meghimatium bilineatum. The sequence continues at coordinate 61,288,999 of CM067306.1, forward strand.
CTATAATTGTGGTGTCAAAATTTCCTCAGTATGTGCCACAGACCGTAATGCTAAACACGATCAAAGGCCTTTGTAAAGTCAATGAAGTTGTGGTATATATCACGTTGGTGCTGAATATGGTTTTCGAATAGTGTTCGGATGTTAAATATTTGTTCAACGGTGCTTCTGTTTGCTCTGAAGCCAGCTTGTTCTTCTGCAATTATTTCTTCCGACTTGTGTTTTATTCTGTTAAGTAGTATTTTGAGCATCACTTTACTGGGGTGTGTTATAAGGCTAATTGTTCTGTAATTTGTACACACTTTCAAATTTCCTTTCTTGGGAATTGGTATTATTAGTGATTGTGTCCAATCAGTGGGCCATTGTTTTGTGTTCCATATATTTTGGCATATTTTGGTCATAATATTTACCACATTAATTCCCCCGTAATAATTTCATTTAATAATTGAAATATTTATATATTTAGGGTTGGGGTTAGGTTTAGTTATGTAAAACACAACTGCCCTAAACCAAATCCTAAAAAAGTTAAATATTGAAATTATTAAATGATGAACAGGAAATTTACAAACATAAAAAAGGGAAATAACTCGACTATGTGGTGGCGTCTATTTGCACTGTACCACAGAGAGGTCCAGCAGGAGTTTAAGAATAAACACTGATGAAGATAATCAAACGTTTATCTGGGACGTGCAAACATTTCGAAACCTACCACCAAATTAAATGCCAGAGAAAGCCATACCTGGAACTGCCCCGTCCCATAGAGGGTCATAGTGACCCATAAGCCATGCTGAAGTCGGACGTGAAAGGCCAGAAATGCACATATATCGCAGAAATTATGTAGCCCATGGCACAACGCATTCCTTTCATATTTTTAATCTTCGACAGTTTGAGATTGAACGCGTTTGGGAAGATACAGAACCATCATCATCATTACCTTCCATCAAAATATATAAGATACATCGATATTGTGTGTATATATAATCTTAACTGTATTTATCAGATCTATTTATCATATCTATTTATCAGATCTATTCAGGCAGAATTTTTACCATCTCTACAAGAAACAGAAACATTTGACACTTTGCCAACTCATCAACCAAGTCTTTATCGAAGGATTACCAACTTTATTTACAATGTTCCAAATACAGCGTTGCCAATGTTCTCCCTAATCACACTAAACTGGACTTTTATCGTTTCTAGTTACTATTCACTAGTTCAAATCTACCGGTAAATTAACATTTCGCCACGACTTTCTCTTGCAGCTATTTGATATACGAATCATGTTTATTGTTGTTTAGAAGAAAGGCCGAACTATTTTTTAAAACTGACCAGGCAATCTTTAAGTATAGTAGAGAAAGGCATAAGATAATGCTCGCGCGATTCAGTATTGATTTTCGGTGTCCATTCATGTCCAGAGGCAGGGGAGCTGGATCGCTTCCAACCAAGGAGATATGTATGCACGAAAAAGAATAGGTTTGTTTGTTTTCTCGCTTCAATTCCCAGAAACTGGGAACGGAGGTTGTGTGATAATAAGTCATTCACCCGCTGACCAGCAAATCTGGGTTTCTATTCGTTATTCTTGGTGTGCAATAAAATTGAACCCTGTAGTTCAACCACCTACAAGGAAGTAGACTACCAAGGCAAATTCTCTGGGAAAGTCGAGGAATGACGTCCTGGATACTGGGCAAGTACTCTAAGCAACGCTAGTCGGTAGGTTTCCAAGAGATACTCCACAGAGATTCCAAGAGATACTTCACAGAGATTCCAAGATATACTTCACAGAGATTCCAAGATATAGTTCACAGAGATTCCAAGAGATACTTCACAGAGATTCCAAGATATACTTCAGAGATTCCAAGATATACTTCGCAGAGATTCCAAGATATACTTCACAGAGATTCCAAGATATACTTCACAGAGATTCCACGATATACTTCACAGAGATTCTAAGAGATACTTCACAGAGATTCCAAGAGATACTTCATAGAATGATCATTAAAGAGGGCATGAAACCAACTGTTCTCGGCGTGGAGTATACGGTCTACTAGAGAGCCACAAAGTTTTATAGGCAGGGAGATCAATAATACATTTTAGAAATGAGGTGGGGGTGTGGAGGAAGTGGGAGGGGGTGGTCATTTACCTACGTAAGATGGCACATAATTATGCCAATTTAAATTACATTTACTGAGATATTGAAATTATATTTACTGATATATTTCAATGATTAGTTACTGATATCTTTCACTGATTATAATTATCTACAAACATATTTCAAATTTATGTTTGAAATATCTTCTTCTTCTTCTGCGTTCATTCTCAAACTCCAACTGGATCTAGCTGGATCATGGTCCTGCTAGATTCCCAGCAGGATGTAGTCCAGAAAATGGAAATGCGTTGTGTCGCCGTTTTATTTGCGCCAATGGCCCGACACATCCGTCTTCGGCGGGGTTTGAAATATAAAAATAATCATATTTCTAATAATAATCAGATTATTATTAGGGATATTACAATGATTATTTTCAGATATTTGTCAATGATTATTTTCAGATGTTTGTCAATGATAGAGATATGTCAATGATATTTATTGTAATATATATTAACAAAACAGGTTGAAAAGCGTGGAGTATTGACGTCATTGTACTCGAGCTTCCCGAAATGTACGTCGTCCCTCTCAGCAAAACGAGCGGTACGTCAGTTGCCGAAAGTACCACTCATAGTACGTAACTGGGGTGCAAAGGGAACGCATTGCTCTAGGCGGACACAGGGTTAGCAGATAACACAGATCCCAAATGTACCTCCACGCGGTGCACCCTGGAAACAGAATCACAGCAGCTCGTGCTGATTCTGGCCAAATCATTTGGGGATCGTGTCCGAGAATGTGGAGGTAGCAGATGGAAAGGGATTTGACTGCACGAGAGACAGACAATATCTCCGACACCACCAGCAGCACCACATATACACTGTCGACATACAGTGAAGCTAGTCAGTCCAGTCCGAACATTGGAGGAGCGGCCAATGTAAAATGCACGTAAAGGTAGATGCATGGCGAGAGACAAATAGATTTCATACCGAGTACAATGAAACAATGAAAGGGCAGAATAGCGCTAGAGGGCAGCGCGAACTGCAAATAGAAAATGAAAAGTTCCTAGGAAAGGGGAACTACAAGCTCCGTCAGCTCGAGACGAGCTTCTAGTTACCTGTGTTCCTTACAGGCAGAGACCCAGACCCATTCATTGGAGTTTGGTAAAGCAAGAAGACCTAATCCAACTCTAATGTCGAGCCTTCCTAAACCGGAAATATGCTCGCGAAGAGAAAGGGTTCCGTGCTCGATGCGCTCAGGCACAAAAGGGACAACGATTTAGCCCTGGCCCAACTCTACTGTCAGGTCTTCCTACACCGGAAAAACACTTGAAGAGAGAAAGGGTTCAGTACCTGATGGGCTCAGGCGCTATTGGGACAAGGACGCTCAGCTCGAGAACGCATTGCTCTCAAACGCGTTGTGTGAGACTCGAACTTGGACAAGGGGTACACGATGTCGGTGAATGACACCTCGGCTAAGAGGGCGAAAGAGCCAGGGTCCAACTCCTCTGTTGAGTTCTTCCCCTTAAGGAACCAGGCTCACGGATGAGAAACGGTTCGGTACCCAATGGGCACAGGTTCAGCACGTCCAATTACACGTGGCAAGTTCATAAACAGTGGAACACCTCGTTCGAGTCAGACGAGAGCAAAAAATCGTCTGGGCGAAGAGTCTCCACTAGGCGTGCCTGGAGACAGATATAGAGGCTGTCACAGGCTAAGGGTAGCCCACCCGAATTGTCAAGGCATGCCGAAATCGGATGTGCTAGGCCTACAAGGCGCATAACGGTGGCACAACGTAATAACGCTCCCGGCGGAAATCGCACGGATATCCGTGATGGTTACAATGGAGCGAACGAAAAACAAAAACAAAACAGTACGTAACTTTGCAGTGTCAAACAAACACCTTCTAGTATCTCCGACAATTCTTATAAGAATAATAAAATTGTCTCAATAAGAGGCCACGCCTAAAAATAAGTTTTAGATACCGTTTGTCTAAACAACATTCATAAGTTACACACTGCAGAGTTTCGCTCCCAGTGGGTAGAGTTGATTTCTGGTCATGCACAGTAGTTCCTGTTCCAAGTTGGCATCAATAGATACATGGCATAATATAACGTAGGGGTATTATGCAATCGATTTAGTCTGCTTGTGTTTTGGCTTTTGGCGTTTGGCTTTGTAGTCTCCTGAAGTTGGGGTGAGAAGCACGATACAGGCTCAATCGATAGTGCAACTTTAGTATAATCCAGTGATTCTCAAACGTGTTGTGATCATAGCCCACATTCTTTTATTTTAGATTCATTCATTCATTTTCCGTTTGCGCTGAAGTTAGCGCATAGGGCAAAGGTCAGATCTCTCCAATTCTGTCTGTTCAAAGCTATTCTTTTCAGTTCTTGAATAGTATGGATATTGGTTGTTTTACTTTCTCTAAGTATTGTTCTTCTGAGTGTTTCTTTTGGTCTACCCCTTGCTCTTTTGCCTGTAGGTAAATAGTTTATATGCATCATACGTAAAGTATTTTTTGGTTTAGATTTATAGGCCAAAGGCAATTTTCTGTATATCACATAAGCCGAGAGCCCTTTCGTATGGAGTATATTTATATATTTTGATAGCTATTTCGTATGGGTTATAAATGCTAACAGAACATTCCTATGAATATTACAGATCAACAATTCATCGTAATGATTACATAGGCGGACATCGATTAGGCATATTTAATATAGGCCGACGACATTAAATATCCCCCAGAATTGCCCAATGTGTTGCAATATTACAGGGTGCTTGTGTCTCTTGGAATAATCAAATTGCAGAGGTAACGAGAAATCGTGCTGGTCGAGATAACAGAGAATTAAACACACAGATGTCCATCTCTGACTGCACAGAAACCAACTGTGACGGCAAGAGATTTATATAAGCTAGAATTTAACTGTTTGGTCATTCATGCAGAGATGTTCCATAAGTACATGTCTCATACCCTTGTCAGAATCGTCTGTGATGAGCACCTATTATATTATATAGGCCGAACACATTTTCGTATACACCGTATAGGCCGAAAAAACCTCATTTATTGTCTATTGTCTTTCCCCAGCTGGTTTGTGATCCACTCTTGTTGTTAAGCGTAGGGATGATTGGAGCTCGAGCTTGCGTTCTAAAGCCAGATGTGTGGCCTCGGCTGTGCTATGACCGTGACTGATCAGGATGTCCCTGACGTTTTCTATCCATCTCTTCCTCTGGCTTTGTACCCTGATCTCATTTGGTTATATGCATGTACGGGTAACTTTTCGTGATGCATTCTCATAATGTGGCCACACCACTTGATCTGTTCTCTCTCTATGTAATCTGTATAAGGTAGTATACCTACTCTTTCCCTGTTGTCTTCATTTCGTAATCTATCGAGCCTGGTGACCCCGAGGGCTTTCCTCAAGCATTTCATCTCACATTTCATCTCACATGTCACTATCTTTCTGTAATGTGAAGATGAGAGAGACCAGGTTTGGCACTGGTAACACAGTGTTGGTAGGAATATACTGTAGATCATTTGTCTCTTAACTTCGGGGTGTAGAAGTAGTGGTGACAGTTGGTATGTTACTGCATTTGCCTTTTGACATCTCATCTCTATTTATCTTTCGAGGCTTCCATTTTCTGTAAAAATACTACCGAGATATTTGAACTCTGTTACTTATTTTACTCCTATATTGTCTATCTGTATGTTTAGTGGGCTCGGTGTTCTGCATATGTTCATAGTTTCCGTCTTTTATATATTGATCTTCATGTTGTATTTTCTACATGTTGCAGATAGTGAGTGAACATGATTTTGTAGTTGTTCTTCGTTTTCGTATATGAGGCTCTGGCTGTCTGCGAAAAAACTTAGTATACACAGTATAGGCCGACAACACTTCGTATTCACCGTATATGCCGATAAAACTTTCACATAGATTGTATAGGCTTGTGCCACATTGTAGTTCATATAATATATGACACGATGTCTTAATACATTTCCAATAAATATTTCTTTGGTGTCCTATTCTACGTTATTATATGAAGTACTATATTCTTCTTCTGCGTTACTTCTCAAATTCCTAAAAATTAGCAGCTTGTAGTACGGGGAATAGAATAAGATGCGCCACTGTGTTCAGCTTGCCTGCGATATATGAGCATTTCTGACTGACACATCCGACTTCAGCTTGGCTTCTGTCATTTTGAATCTTTATAGAATTGGCAGCCAACTCAACCAGCTGACAAAAACCTATTTAGTCACTTCTTACGACGTGCATGGCAGATAGATGGATGGATGGATAGATAGACCATCATCATTAGGTTCCATGCCGGCAGGCGTAAGCGGTCATGTCTATTCACATCTCTCTGTCCACAGTATTATGTATCAAAGTCGTTGTTTTTTCCTTTCCGTGCCAGGTTGTCAAACTGTCTAATATTTTCTAACGTTGTCACCCTCTATCTCTGTTGCTTTCAATTTTGCCTGTTGTGACTATGTTCTCTAAAATAGACAGACAGACAGACAGAAAGACAGACGGATGGATGGGTGGGTGGGTAGGTAGACAGACAGACGGACGGACGGACGGATGGATGGATGGATGAATAATGGATCTACAGATAGAAAGATAGGTGGGTAGTAGATTTATAGGTTGGTAGGTTGGTAGGTAAATAGCCACATATGGACAAATAGACACAAATCGATAGAGTCTCCCAGTTCATCAGGAGACATCAAAGATACACGTGACATTGTTCGTGTCAGCGTCATTTATAAACTTTCAGAAAAAATGGTTTCAGACATCGGGGCATCTCGCTCTTACATATAAATACACATTTTAGCCACTCGGGATACTCTCGCTCCACGCAGGCAATCATGCAAATATACACTGTGATCATTTGAAAGAGATTCCCCAGGTTACTAGTTATTATTGGCAAAATACACAATTCCCTAAGCATCTGTCCGTCCGTCCATCGGCTCATTGGTCAGTTTTCCAGCCTGCCTGACCATCCATCGATTATTTCGTTCGCACGTTCACCAACAACACATGTAGTCATCCGCCCATATTTATATATATATACACACATACACACATCCAATATTTCAGTCTATACGTGTGGATGTCTTTCTATCTTTCAGACTGGCCGACTATCTGTCTGCCTGCGTGTCTGTTTCTGTCTGTCTCTCTCTCTCTCTCTCTTTATATATATATATATACGTTCGTCCGTGCACTCTTCTGTCACATCGTCTGATTGTTGTCCCAACAATTATTTCCCCAATAGACATATCTATTGCTCAGTCTATTTATCTGTGTATCTCTGTCTAGTTATCTATCTATTGTCTCGTCTATATTTCTGGCTTCCTGTCTGCCTATCTATTCCATCTATTCACCCTTCCACCAATTTATCTATCCATCTATCTATATCTGTCTATCAAGCTATCAATCCATAAATCCATTCATCGATCCATCAATCTATCCATTTATCCATAAAAGCATCAATCTATCCATCAAGCTATATATATATAAATCCATCCATCTATCCATAAATCCATTCATAAATCCATCAATCTATCCATCCATCTATCCATCCATCTATCCATCAAACTATACATCCATCTATCCATCAAGCTATACATCCATAAATCCATCCAATTATCCATCAAGCTATCTATTCATAAATCCATCCATCTATCCATGAACACATCCAAATATGTATCTACATTTATCCATCACTATATCTATTCATCAGCTATTCATCCATCATTCCACCAAGCCATCCATTCGTTTACCTATCTACATATATATATTTCTCGATCGATCTATATCTATCTATGTATTTGTCTATCTATCTATATCTGTTTATATGTCAAATATAACCATCCTGTTTACGTGTTCTCGTGTCCATCACTCTGTACGCCCATTTTTCCATCTGACTCGGTGTATGCCTTAATTGTAAACCTACCTTTCTATCTGCCTCGGTGTATACCTTAACTGTAAACTTACCTTTCTATCTGCCTCGGTGTATACCTTAACTGTACGCCTACCTTTACATTTACATTCTGTAATGTCAAAAGTTGTTCTTCAGCGTACAGTCAGGGATGGAGGAAGACACGGTTAGACAATACAATATCACGGTATATACAGGGTGTTAAGTTTCCACAACTTACCAGTATTATATTGGGATGTTTAGAAAGTTTCCAAACTTATAAGTATTATAATGGGATGTTTGGAAAGTTTCCAAACTTATCAGTATGATATTGGGATGTTTGGAAAGTTTCCAAACTTATCAGTATGATATTGGGATGTTTAGAAAGTTTCCAAACTTATCAGTATGATATTGGAATGTTTGGAAAGTTTCCAAATTTATTAGTATGATATTGGGATGTTTGGAAAGTTTCCAAACGTATCAGTATGATATTGGAATGTTTGGAAAGTTTCCAAACTTATCAGAATGATATTGGGATGTTTAGAAAGTTTCCAAACTTATCAGTATTATATTGGGATACTTAGAGATATTTCAGCGCCAAATGTCTCAATGTGACACCACTACGAGCCTGATGGGGTATGGTTTCTATTATTTATCACTATTCTTTGAAACTCATAACATCAGAATCACCGTATTCATATAAAAGTCTTCATCAAGATATGAACAAACACGAAAGGACACCAAAAAAATCTATGACGTGTCCTGTACAGAACGTTGTCTTCACTGCCACTCTGTAAGCATCTTGGTTCTGTACAATCTGCCCAGCTTCTTCTAGTGTTTTGTTCAGAAAGTCTTCGATGTCTTGTGTCCATCGTAGTCATGTTCTGACTCATGTTCTCTTCCCTAGAAAGTTTTCCTCCATGATTTGATTAATCTCTCTAAACCATTGTGTCACTTTAAATGTCCGAAATATTTTAACTTGCGAGTTTTCATAGTTTTATGAGTCAATCTTCTTCTATTGTTCAGATCTTTTCAGACGCTGTGTTGGTTCATGTTTATGTCCATGATATTCTTAGAACTTTCATAGAACATTTCCTTTCACATGCCGATATTTTCTCCTCAATTGCAGATATCATCGCCCACTTCTCGGACATTTATTTTTCCCTCTAGAAAGATAAAGCTTCGTAATACTTATAACTTAATGTGGTATGTGTTGTATTATTTATTCGCATTATTCTTTGAAACTCAAAACTTCAGCATCAACGTATTCATAAGAATATCTTCATCAAGATCTGGACAAACACAACATGAAAACAAAATAAATATTTATAAGAATACGTTCTTGATTATAAACCAGCATTATTACACACTGGATATTTATTAAGTACTCTCCTTTCTGATGATGATGATGATGATGATGATGGTGTTCCTCCTTCGCAAGCGAAGAGGAGCATGGCATGAAAAACATTAAATGCGATGGGGAAATAATAATAATAATAATAATAATAATAATAATAATAATAATAATAATAATAATAATAATAATAATAATTAAAATTGATAATTAACTAATTTGGTTTGTGAGTTCGTAGATGCTTGATGAGTCCGATTCGTGCACGGAAAGTTCTATTGCAGTGCATGAAGGAGTACTGTAGGTTCTCCTTCCTACCATCCATCCAAGATTATGCAGATGTTGATTACGTGATCTTGGAATCTTTTCAGAGAGAATACACTTTCCCATCTTACCCCTGGTAACCCACATTTCTATAATTCTGTTGCTATTCTTTGCTCCCCATTCAGGCCCCGGCAACACAAGAATGTTTCTTCTTGCTGATAAGCCAGGTTTTGGAGAAGTTTTGAAGAGGATTTGTCGCAGAGTACAAATATGTCAATACAATTCTTCCCTAAAGTATAGGTACAAATGACACATATATTTGTCCAGCAGAAAATATACAAACTTGAGATTATCAGAAACCACTTTTGGCAGCGGTGAAACAGCGTAAACCTGTTTGATATGTACATGTAACGAGACACAACTCGATTTCTAAAATTATTTTGCAAAGAGCAGGAGAGGGTTAAAGGAGAAGAGGAGGCCAGAAAAAATCCTGGATAGATAACATCAAGGAATGGTCTGGGCTTGGTTTTTCTACACTTCTCTGATGGACTGAGGATAGAGATGATTGGAGGGATTTTTGTGTTGATGTCTCCAGTGTGATACCTCTACGTCGCAGACAGGCTACTGGTCTTATTATTATAGTCCAGAGAATTAAAATGCGCTGTGTTGCCGTTTTATTTACGCCATTGACCCGACACACCCTTCTTCGGTAGTTGAGCGCTTAATTATCAAAAACATTTTTTAAAGCGTATTTTTTTACATTTTAATTTTCTTTAACAACTGCCAAGACAGCCAATAACATATGGGGGTCGCGGTTCATGGCATAGTGGTTTGATATGTGATATGAGTTCTCCATGGCATAGTGGTTTGCTATGGGGTCGGAGCTCTGCATGGCATAGTGGTTTGGCCGTTTTCTGTTCTGCTCAAGAGGTCGCGGGTTCGAATCAAGTTAATTTTGTTTCGTAGATCCCCGGGAATTATGACTTGAAGCTACGAAGTTACGTGGTATAAACGGTACTCTCGGTAGATGGTGTACAGCTTCGTTAAGAGGGACGGAATACATATAAGACACTCCGAGTACAATTAAATTAATAATCTACATTTTGTCTAATAGTCTACTTACAACCTCTCAACTCTTAGGACAACTATCTACTATTACGTTGGTTCATAATTCAATCTTTTTATTGATTGTATTTTAACATGTCTACACAACAAGTATAACTCAATTATCTACTATCTTTTACGCTTACAAGTTTTCGTAGTTGTAGTTATACTTGCCGTCAAATTTTATCGGGACATTTCCGAGATAACTCTATTTTGTACTAAAAACTGTAAAATATAATTTGATTACGTCCCTGGATATTGGATTGCGTCCCTGGTGAGAAATTACGGTTCCTGCTGTTGCTAACCAGGATGATAATACACGCCGTAAAACTGGTCACACTCGTAGCCAGTGATATTGTATCATCATTATCATTTGTCGTGCCAAGTGGCATGGACAATTAATTATTTTCAGAATATTGTATGTAATAATACTAATAACATAACCCATGCTTTGACATGCCAAAAATTCAACATGAAGATTAATATTGAAAAGATCGAAATAATGGAAATATAACCAAAATAGACTTCTGTCTTAGGATGAAAGGGTCGTGCCTCAGCTAAGAGGCTTTAATCCCCCATTTAACAAACAAACAAACAAAATAGCAAAGAACAATCCTATAAATAAAATATATTTTATTCTTGGGGTCTTTGTTACCTCTAATATTTTATATTGTATGGTAGTGTGTCCTGATATAACCTAATTGGACTTTGTTGTCTGCTGGTGCTGGTTGAAAGGGGCACGCCACTCCAAAAGAGAGGCAAACTCATTAACTACCAAATAGCAAAAACGTCTCGTTTCTATGGGGTCGTATGCCTTTGGGGTCTTTGTTACCTGTAATATTGTATGGTAGTGTGTCCTGATATAACCTAATTGGACTTTGTTGCCCGCTGGTTGAAAGGGGCACGCCTCTCTAAAAGAGAGGCAAACTCATTAACTACTACAGAAATAGCAAAGAAAGAAACTTAGGAAGCACTATAACAAGTGTAGGGAAAACCAGTAAAGAGATACAAAATAGATGCAACAAAACATACCAGATCATAGGACAGATGACACGTATTTTCATGAACAAAAATGTAAACATAGACAATAAAGTTGCATTTTACAAGACTATTATTATTCCATCACTGTGCTACCTGTGTCAAACCTGGACAATGACAGCACAAGACATAAGAAAAATAGTGACAGCAGAAATGACATGTCTACGAAGAATACTCGGAGTGTCATTCAGAGATAGAATTAGAACGATAACATTAGACAGATAACCAAGACAATACCAGTATTGGAACACATCAAAAGACAACAGATCAAGTGGTTTTCACACGCTTCCAGACTACCAACAGACAGCATGCCACAGATGGCCATAACACATAGATATAACGGCTATAAAGCCAGAGGCAGACCATGTAAAAGATGGATGACATAAATCAAAAATGCCACAGAAACAAGCTTACAAACAGCACACACGAAGGCCATCTCCAGAGAACTCTTCCACCCCTGACGCCGCAAGGCAAACAAGGGCCACAGCGTATAGAGAGATATAGATAGAATGTAACCCATATTTTGTGCGAATGGTTAAGAGATTAGAGCGTTGGTCTCACACTTGTGAGGTCTAGAGTTCGATCCCTGGTAAGTACTGGGTCGGAGGTTAAATTTTACAAAAACTCACATTGTACATGACGTGGCGACAGCAAGAGCATGTGGCCTTTATCACACAGCTACACAATCTCTCCCTGCAACTCTTTAACGGGAAACATGCAGTATTTGACTTTAAAAAAAAATATAACCTATTAGGGTCGTAGGGGTGTCTCACATTGAAACATTTGATGCAGAAACATCTTCAGGGGTCGCTATCCTCTGTCATCTTGATGAGTGTAGAAATTTTACATCCTGTACAGTCCTTAACATTGTCCAATCAAGTCTTCCTCTGGCGTTTATGTCTTCTTTGACTTTCAACCTTATCCTCAAGAACAACCTTTGACCCGGTAATTCATTAATTCTTTCATACACATACGTTCTTATGTTCTCGGTAACAAATACTCATCACTCGATCATGTATATCATTTGTTCTTATGTTCTCGGTAACAAATACTCAAAACTTAATCATGTATATCATTTGTTCTTATGTTCTCGGTAACAAATACTCATCACTCGATCAATTATATCATTTGTTCTTATGTTCTCGGTAACAAATACTCAACACTTAATCATGTATATCATTTGTTCTTATGTTCTCGGTAACAAATACTCAACACTTAATCATGTATATCATTTGTTCTTATGTTCTCGGTAACAAATACTCAACACTTAATCATGTATATCATTTGTTCGTATGTTCTCGGTAACAAATACTCAACACTTAATCATGTATATCATTTGTTCTTATGTTCTCGGTAACAAATACGCAACACTCAATCGTGTATATCATTTGTTCGTATGTTCTCGGTAACAAATACTCAACACTCGCGTATATCATTTATTTCCAAACTCATGTATTTCTCTCTCTCTATGCCCGTAATTAAAGTCCAGGAGCGATACAAGAGCATTGTAAAAGGGTGACCAGGACATTCAGGCTACGGCCATTAAGTCGTGCTTATGTGACGACCGGACCCGTCTTACGCTTGAGAACCGCTAAATTTACCAATATGGCACTCGTAAACCCGACGACTTCAATGAGCGCCTGTCTCATGTATGATTGTAGTTGTTCCATAGTTTCTGTTTGTTTCGTGTCACATGTATGTAGTCATTTTTGTATATTCCTTGTCCGGTGTCGTTTCACCTCTTCCGGTCACTCTATATTACACATGCCAATGTAAACGTTCATATCCTTACTGTCCATTTTCTGTTGCATGTTTTAATTTTGTTTTAATTTTGTTTTGATAAAGGCTTTTTGGTCGAAACGTCGATTTGAGTGTGTTAATATCTGTGCATTTAGTGATTAGCAAAATGTAATTACCCTATTTCTGGATTAGACCAACGTACGTAAGTGAAAGTAGCATATCTCATCATACGCAGTTTTCTTTTACTTGACCAATAAAATTGTTACAATTTCCTGTCATGATGTGACCAGTTATATTACTTCTTCCTGTCATGATGTTACCAGTAATGTTACATATTTCCATCATGATGTTACCAGTAATGTTACATATTTCCATCATGATGTTACCGGTAATGTTACACATTTCCCTTCATGATGTGACCAGTAATGTTACATATTACTCAGACAATATGGCTAATAAATGTCGACAGTTGTTGTTCTTGACGGTGGTAACAAGCGTTGTTTTTTTGGTCAATCTTCCATTGTAACTTCAGCTCCTCATTAGTGTTCCCAGTCGTCCGCAAGACTGTCAGCAAGTACTTCTTGAAGAGACCAAACTTCAGATATATGTACATTTCAGACGATCGAAAGAAGAAAACGTAGAGGTTAAGACGTTGATCTAATTTAAAAGTAAGTATCCACAACATGATAAACAATAAACATAAGAACATCAATAACACATAGATTGCACAGTGAACAAACACAAATACACCAATAACAAATAAATGCACATCACAAAGAACAAACGTAACAACATTAATAACAAACAGAGAAACAACATACAGAACATATTTAAGAACATCAGTAACAAATAAATAAATAATATAGACAGCAAACGTGAATAATATTTAGCAAACAAGAAAGGTCCAAAAGAGAGAAACGAGATTAATAAATAGAACACAACAAGGAAGAAGATGCAGTTCATAACGAAGAACATGAATTGTCAGAAATATTAAACAAATGACAAACAGAAGTACGAATATTTTCAAACACAACACTGTCAAACATAACAATACATATTGAACTGCCATGAATTCAGACTTTATATCATCATCTATTTCCTCTGATGAAAAGATTTACTACAAATTAAATAAAAACACAAGATTACAAAGTAATACAGAAAACACATACAAGTAACAATTATCCAGTAAGTACACATGCACGAATGTCAAGAACCATGAAACGAAGCGAAAATTGTAGATCGCAAACGTGCAATTACACACATAACTCCGTCTTTTTTTAAAATGTAAAATAAAATGTCATCAAAGACTTCGTTCTTTCAAAGAAGATTTCGAATTACAAGTCACTTACTTCTGCAATTTTCCCCGCCTTATAATCACTCTTAATATAGATTCGAACTTATAATATCCAGATTTGAGTGCATTAATGATTATCAAACACCATAATAGATGGGTATCGACCTGAAGTAGCTTATGTATAAAAGAAACTAGTAAATCCAACAACTTTATTAATAAATCTTCACATTTAATATATTGTCTGCGTAAATAAATTTAAACTCAGTTTGAGAATTAGCGTGACTTTCAATAATACTAGTCGTGTTAGCAAAGAAGAAAAATCCCGAGAAATCCTGCCTTCTTAGTGACTCATTTGATTATTTCCTTGATTTGCATTTGTTGTATGACAATTTCCAGTAGAGACATTCCAACGGAATATTAATTAGGTCCTCATTTGTGACGCTTCTGATTATTGTTTGCCTTTCGGTTGATCACTATTTACATACTTGGAATTGCATGCCAAAAAAAAAAAGGAAGGCGACTTCAAGTATATAAATAGTTATCAGCTGAAAGCCACACAATAATTAACAACGTCACAAATGGGGTCCTAATTCTGTTGGAAGGTCTTCTATATTGTAGACGGTTTCGGTTTGATGTCGCACAAAATATAATTATACTGACCAATGAAAATCCCTGCAGTTTAATTTCCGTGTATGTCGTAAGAGTCGACTAAGACGGTAATCTAGGTGAAATTGCCTGTTGTATCCCATAGATGGTCAAAGTAACCCAAACAACATGCTAAAGGCAGAAATGTCAGTTCGAAAGATCGACACATATCGTAGTAAGGCTGTAAACCATGATGCTTCGCACAACATTCTCCAGACTACATCCTGCTAATCTGCAGGAGATTGAGAACATTCTCCGGACTACATCCTGCTAATCTGCAGGAGATTGAGAACATTCTCCAGACTACATCCTGCTAATCTGCAGGAGATTGAGAACATTCTCCGGACTACATCCTGCTAATCGGCAGGAGATTGAGAACATTCTCCGGACTACATCCTGCTAATCTGCAGGAGATTGAGAACATTCCATTCTCCAGACTACATCCTGCTAATCTGCAGGAGATTGAGAACATTCCATTTTCCGGACTACATCCTGCAAACCTGAGGAGATTGAGAATATTCCATTCTACGGACTACATCCTGCAAACCTGAGGAGATTGAGAATATTCCATTCTCCGGACTACATCCTGCAAACCTGAGGAGATTGAGAATATTCCATTCTCCGGACTACATCCTGCAAACCTGAGGAGATTGAGAATATTCCATTCTCCGGACTACATCCTGCAAACCTGAGGAGATTGAGAATATTCCATTCTCCGGACTACATCCTGCAAACCTGAGGAGATTGAGAATATTCCATTTTCAGGACTACATCCTGCAAACCAGGAGGAGATTTCGAATCAGCGAAAAAAATAATATATTTATATATTATTTTCTTAAATTCATATTCTCAGAATGAACAGCCTAAGAATTCCCCAGCAATCACTATATTGGGTGCCACCTGGAGTAAGAAGAAGAGGGAGACCTAGAGAAACTCTACGAAGAACCATTAATAGAGAAGGCATGTCAATGAACCTAAACAACACGCAACAATTGAAAGACCTGGCAACACAAAGACAGAAATGGAAAGCTATGGTTTCTGCCCTATGCGCCGCCTATGGCCCTGGGGGAACATAACATAACATAACATAACATAACATAACATAACATAACATATACCACAAGCGCCATATTCTTATATCAGTCACCAATTCCTTCAGTTTTATTCTTCAACAGGGATTTGAACTGATGTGAACAAATGAACTAGAGAATAGATGGTACAGAATGAACTAATGAACAAATTGTTAGATCAACCCCAAGTTTCAGCTATACAAAAAAAGTTCATCTGAACTTTAAAATGAGCACAAGTGGACAGATTCGATTACTTTTCGATACGATATTTGATCTCTGGTTATGCTTGATTTTATGTGGACTTGGAATAGTCTCAAACGTCATGTGTATTTCTGTGTTCCAGAGACAGGGTCTTCACGAATCTGCCATCATTTCTCTGGCTGTTATTTCAGTTATAGATTTGATGAAATGTGCGATTGGTTTCCTTCATAGATTTTACGGATTGCTTCAAAGGGTTAATGCAGTTATGGCTGAAAATTGGCTTAGAACAACTTATTTACCTAATTTTAATTTCCAAAACATAGCTGGAACTTTAGCAAATGTAATTACGATGTATGTGACATTCGAACGATGTCTTTGCGTGTGTGTCCCGTTCAAGGTGAAGTTAATTATCACAAATAAAGTCACCTACGTCACTCTATTTGGCTTTACTCTCGCTGTGGTGTCCACGCTGTTTCCTCCAGCAATCACTTACGCAATAGAATGGCAATTTGACCCTGTTTTTAACCAATCAATGGCACAGTACGCTGCAATGTCAGTGTTGAGAAACACGCATGTGTTTGAATATACGAATTTAATATTTATTTTTTGGCCGGCTGCAACATTTGTTATAATTGTCATTTGTACAACAATAATAATATTTCGTGTACAACATTTTAACAAGTTCAGATCTGAAAACAGTTCAGGAAATAAAAAGATTGCAGCGCTTGTCACAAATTATTCCAGCAACAACACATCTTCGGAAAATTCCGATTCTGAATTAATATCATCGGGTATTTCCAAAAACTTTAAAAATAAAGTAAACAAGATTTCAAGCCGGGATTCCCAACTAATTAAGATGCTGTTAATTCTAGTGTTAATGTACCTTATCAATATTGTACCGCGCCTGGCTGTTGCAATATACCGAGTGTTTGATCCTGAATTCTATGTCAGAAGACGCTATCACAATTTGTACATGACATTTGTAGATGTAATGGTGACAATAGAGTTCGTAAACTCATCCACAAATTTATTCATTTACCTAACTATGAGTTCATACTTCAGAGCGGCATATACACAACAGTATCAGTGCTGTTTTCGACGTTTCCACTAACAAGGTTCTTTTCAGTGGGCATAATACGTTAATTGAGACTGTAAAAAAAACTCGGTATCATGATACAAGAACTGGTAGAACAGTACTCAAAAATACAGGAACTCATAGAACAGTACTCATATATACAGGAACTCATAGAACAGTACTTAAACATACAGGAACTCATAGAACAGTACTCATATATACAGGAACTCATAGAACAGTACTTAAACATACAGGAACTCATAGAAAAGTACTCAACGATACAGGAACTCATAGAACAGTACTCAACGATACAGGAACTTATAGAACAGTACTCAACGATACAGGAACTCATAGAACAGTACTCAACGATACAGGAACTCATAGAACATTACTCAACGATACAGGAACTCATAGAACAGTACTCAACGATACAGGAACTCATAGAACAGTACTCAACGATACAGGAACTTATAGAACAGTACTCAACGATACAGGAACTCATAGAACAGTACTCAACGATACAGGAACTCATAGAACAGTGCTTAACGATACAGGAACTCAGAACAGTACTCAAAGGTACAGGAACTCATAGAACAGTACTTAAACATACAAAAACTCATAGAACAGTAATCAAAGATACAGGAACTCATAGAACAGTACTTAACGATACAGGAACTCATAGAACAGTACTCAAATATACAGAAACTCATAGAACAGTACTCAACGATACAGGAACTTATAGAACAGTACTCAACGATACAGGAACTCATAGAACAGTACTCAACGATACAGGAACTCATAGAACAGTGCTTAACGATACAGGAACTCAGAACAGTACTCAAAGGTACAGGAACTCATAGAACAGTACTTAAACATACAAAAACTCATAGAACAGTAATCAAAGATACAGGAACTCATAGAACAGTACTTAACGATACAGGAACTCATAGAACAGTACTCAAATATACAGAAACTCATAGAACAGTACTCAAAGATACAGAACCTCATAGAACAGTACTCAAAGATACAGAACCTCATAGAACAGTACTCATAGATACAAGAACTCATATAGCAATACAGGGAGATACAAAATCTCATAGAACAGTACTAGAAATTAACAGACCTCATAGAACAGTACTAGAAATTAACAGACCTCATAGAACAGTACTAGAAATTAACAGAACTCATAGAACAGTACTAGAAATTAACAGACCTCATAGAACAGTACTAGAAATTAACAGACCTCATAGAACAGTACTAGAAATTAACAGAACTCATAGAACAGTACTCGAAGACACAAGAACTAGTAGAACAGTACTCAAAGATATAATAACTTATAGAATAGTATTTGAAAATACAAAACTCATAGAACAATACTAGACGATACAAGAACTCATAGAACAATACTCACAGATATAAGATATAATTATTTACACAGGTGATTCAGTAGCACGTAGAACAAGATGGATAGATAACATCTAGATAACATCAAGATAACATCAAGATTACATCAAGACTACATCAAGATAACAAGACAACTCTGAACAAATATGGATTAAACACAGCCAATGCGACACATCTGAACTCGGGTAGAGAATCAATGCGCCCAGTCACCACCACTACGCTTAACGGCAAGTGTGGATATTTTGACTATCATCCACCGTGGGATAGACAATAGACTCAGTAGCATGTTAAACAAACATATGAGGATGAGGTTTCATAACCTACCCAAAAATGGCAAACGGATGTGGACAATTTTGCTGCCTTTCTCACCAAAACATCCAGCTTGAGAAGAGATTAGCGTCAGCAACAGCAGTTGTTTCTTGGCTGACAAACACCTAGTGATTCTTATTAGACTCACAGAGTCTATGAGGTGTACGCTGCATGACGTGTACGCTGCATGACGTGTACGCTGCATGACGTGTACGCTGCATGACGTGTACGCTGCGTGACGTGTCCGCTGCGTGACGTGTCCGCTGTGTGACGTATGAGAGAACTGGTTGTCGTACTTACATATCATCAATAATTAAGACATGATCGTCACTGAAAAGTCCTCTCAACAGAATTAATTAGGCCTTAATTCGTAACGTTTTTGATGATGGAAGTGTTTCTGTTGGTCACTTTTTATATACTTTGAGCATATGTGGCTATTTGTGGCATGCGATTACAAGTATATTAATAGTCAGCAACGCTAAACATGAGAATATTCGAGAAAAGGAATTAATAAAAGCTTAATTGAATCTTCGAATACGTTTTATATACTGACGACTGTCTCGATTAAGCCAATGCTGAAATAATAAATAACGTGTATTACTGTCTTGTGTTTATTGTTGGATCTTGATACTCACTAGCGCTTTCTATAGTGTTGTATGATGGTGGGAGTTGAACACTCACTGTAGACAGACAGACAGACAGACAGACAGACAGAGAGAGAGAGAGAGAGAGAAATACAGGACGTCGAATACAAATGATACAGACGAATTCTGCATATTTGATTATAGAAAAAATAAGAAAAATTATAATAGTAATAATAATAATAATAAAATAATAGTACTAATAATAATAGTAATAATAATAACAAAATAATAGTAATAATAATAATAGTAATAATAATAATAAAATAATAGTAATAATAATAACAATAATAATAATAATAATAATAACAATAATAATATTAATAATAATAATAACAATAATAGTAATAATAATAATGATAATAATAATAATAATAGTAATAATAATAGTAATAATAATAATAATAATAGTAATAATAGTAATAATAATAGTAATAATAATAATAATAATAATAGTAACAGTAAAAATTGTAAGACCCATAATCCACCAGGGTCGTAGGGGTGCCACACTAGAAACATAAGCACAAAAAAGCCTTTAAATCACCTCATACATTCGGAGGAGTGTAGAAAAATCAACTATTACTTGATGTAATCAATGCATGATTTTCTGTGTCCGCCTCTTCTCATTCAACTCTCGACTGTTCCTTGCAAAATAATTTTAGACAGTGAGTTGTGACTTCTTAAATGTCCAAACCAAACATTTTTACGCCGTTTCACTACTGACAAAGGTGGTTCTTGATAACCTGCAGGTTTGTGTGTTTGCTGTTGGATAAATTTATTTGTCTTGCGTTATATATAACTTGATTCTTGATTAGGAACAATCGTCACAGCACTGAGGACATTCCTACATATGCTCTGCTTGCCGTTCCGTCAGACATCTAAAAGTGTATAAGCTCAGTGCTGATTACGAGTTCTTCTGATCTTTCCGGAGAGGGAGCACTTCGTCCCCTCGCCTTTAGTCCCTCCTATTCTACCGTTTTCTGAATATGTACTTTGTCTCGTTCGACATTCTCCTCATCTTCTCGTAGGGTATCCATGACTGCTCTAATCAATTCAACCCTGTCTCTTCTTATCTCGGTGCCGTTATCACCACGACTTCACCAGCCAACACATCGGCTCTTTCGTTTCCCCTGACCCCAGCATGACCTGGACAGTAGATCCATGTAATACTCTGTGAGCTGTTGAGAAAAGTCGCCCATTCAGTTCTGATTATACATGTTCCCCCTTGCGCAGCATACTTTGAGAGTCTGATAGAATCACTGAGTATGTTGGTGGTTGCGTCGCCAGCCAAGTGAGAGCTGCTGTCACCGCTTCTATTTCCATTCTCATACTCGATGTTGTAGTGGGGTACGCAGCTGACTTCTCAGCTAATTTCTTGCCATTCTAGTAGACCACAAATCCCAACCACACCTGTTTGTTTCTTGCGTTACTGAGCAGTCTGTGCAAATTATTGTATCGTGTGGCTACGAGTGATGCAGTTTGAGCTCTTTGATCATTCCCTCTGTTCTGTTGGCAGCACAGTCACGGCACTCTCTTCCCATCTGTATCACAAATGATGTGATCTATATAACTATTTTTAACGAACGTATGAATTGTTATTTCTGTGTCTGCATTGATTGTCCAGTTTTCGTTTCCCTATAAAAGTATACTTAACACTAGTGATCTCAATAGAATGATCTTTACTGTGATATTGATCTTACTTTTCCAAATCATGTTCAACCTTGCCGTGGCAGCCATAGCTAGCGTGGCATACAAGAATCACAACTTTCAATAGTGAAACGACGAAATCGTGCATGGTTTTGATAAGTACCTGACTTTAAAAATGATTCCTTTTCAAAAGCAGTCCTGCAGGGAACAGTCGAAGGTAGAAGAAATATAGGATAAAGGAAACCAGTCACACGTTTTCTACTCTCATCCGCCTCGTCAAAGAGTTGGCTCACTCTTTGTGTGACGCCAAAGATTGAAATAGTTGGCTCACTCTTTGTGTTGACGTCAAAGATTGAAATAGTTGGCTCACTCTTTGTGTTGACGTCAAAGATTGAAATAGTTGGCTCACTCTTTGTGTTGACGTCAAAGATTGAAATAATTGGCTCACTCTTTGTGTTGACGTCAAAGATTGAAATAATTGGCTCACTCTTTGTGTTGACGTCAAAGATTGAAATAATTGGCTCACTCTTTGTGTTGACGTCAAAGATTGAAATAATTGGCTCACTCTTTGTGTTGAAGCATCCAGAGTAGTACTCCTACAACCCCGAAGAGTAGTAATTTTAATGATTTTGATGTTATGAAAGATATATAGTGCATTATCAGAAGATTATATGGATCTGGGATGAAACAGTGAAATATTTATTTCCGTGAGAGTTTCAGTAAATATTTATTTCCGTGAGAGTTTCCGTAAATATTTATTTCCGTGAGAGTTTCCGTAAATATTTATTTCCGTGAGATTTTCAGTAAATATTTATTTCCGTGAGAGTTTCAGTAAATATTTATTTCCGTGAGAGTTTCAGTAAATATTTATTTCCGTGAGAGTTTCAGTAAATATTTATTTCCGTGAGAGTTTCAGTAAATATTTATTTCCGTCCTGCCGTAATTATATGAAAGCAACTATAAAAATGACTTGTGTGGTTTGGCCACGTGATGAGGTATTATTATCTTTCCAAAGATATCTTGTAGGGAACAGTTGAGGGATAAGAAGAAGAGGAGGAGGTAAAAGGAACGAATAGATTGATAATATGAAGGACTAGACATGATTAATATTCTCAAAACAAAGAAATACGTCAGTAACTGTCGTACCTGGTTAAATTTCGAACGCAGGCATTCGGGAAAGCAATGACAAACTACTTAAGAGAAGTAATGTCATGAAAAAATTACAGATAAAAATGGGTTAAAATAAGAGAGGTTTGGCGAATTTTTTGTGTTGATGTTTCCAGCATGACACCCCCTGCGACCGTGAAGGGTTAGGGTTTGAGGAAGATAATAACAATAAAGATGTTAGTAGTTTCTAGGAAGAAATGGTCTGCTTAAATTGCCTGCTGTTGTGGTTTGCCAGAGATAAGGAGTTATTGTTGAAATAATCAATGACTTGTGTTACTGTTTTGTGTTTATTGTTAGATCTTTTCTGTGATCTATAATTTATGAAACATAAAATTCAGTTTGTGGTTGTATAAGACATTGCTAGCCTAACCTATTCAGGATGCCTCCATCGCTTTTTAACTTTTATTATTTTAATGACATTATTAATATATTATTAACATTATAATCATAAATAATATCTACAATTTTTATATCAACACTGTGCTACCAATGTCAAACATGGTCTTTGACAGCTTCGCAGCAGAGAAAAATCGTCACATGTGAAATGAAGTGTCTGAGAAAAGCTGCAATGGTTACCAAACTAGATAAAATAAGAAATGAAGAAATTAGGAAAAGAGTTGGTATAATATCATGTATCGAACATATTGAGAGACAGCAAGTAAAATGGTTCGGTCACCTTATGAGAATGCAGCCAAACCAAATACCAATAAGAGCATATAACAAAAGAATATCCGGGTGTAAAGCCAAAGGTGGACCAAGAAATCGGTGGATAGAAAACATCAAGATTACCTTGAACAAACATGGACCAAATGCAACCTCGGCGACACATCTGGCTTTGAAACGACAGCTTAAGCTACCACCCCTACGCTTAACGGCAAGTGTGAATGCGATCAACAATCATTCACCTGGGGAAAGACAATAGACAATTACATTATTTACCTTCAGTAGTTTGTTATTGTTTTCTGAACGTTGCGAATGCATGCGTTCGAAATTTAACTAGGTTCAGTGACAGTTACTGACACACTCTGTACCCCTATGAGACGGAAAGAACCCTTACCTCTATGCTACAGAGATGGAAAGAGCCCTTGTTCTTACGATACAGTCGGCTGCAGTAAGGGATACATGTTCCAGTGTAGGGTAACAACTCTAAACAGGAAGTAAGGGGCTGGAGTAACAGGGCAAATATCAAAATAAACAAAAAGTAGGTAGAAGTGTTACCAAAATAAGATAAAATAACCTAACGACGAAAGACAAACGACGTTGCGACTAAAAAGCCTTCATCAGGACAAACAACAGACAACGAATCTTACAAGGGGACAAACATGGTTATGTCAGGGTATAAAAGAGAGAGAGAGAGAGAGAGATAGCGAATAGATAACAGAGGACGGCTGCAGTAAAGACCGCCGGTCACAAATGCAGTTTTATTTATTTATTTATTTTTTTTTTACGTTCTGTTGACAGGTATATACTGGAACTTGGTCATTGCTCGTAGATCCGCTCCTGAGACTTTCAGACCTCTCTCGTGAGGATATGAGTATATTCTAATATATCTATGTGGCCGTTTTATTTTTTAGAACGTCATTAAGTGAAGAAAATAACTCCTTCAGCAGTATCTCTTATGAATACACCTTCTATGCGATCAAGTCATAGAACATTTGTGTTTGTGTTTTGTCTTTGTCTTTTATCTCTTTCTTATCATATATTTTCCATACGATTACACTTCTGTGTGCAGAGTTTGTTTCCAGGCAGTACAATCATTGCTTATGGGGCCGTCACATCTCAGAAGTGTTCGACCCCATTTCATTCAAGAAAGTTCACAAAATAGAGCATTCTTGAGGATGCGGCCATTGTAAATACGTGACCTAATAATCATAATTGATTTTTTTTTAAAATAAGTTATCCCATTGGTTATAAAATAAGTTATCCCATTATTTGAGAGCGAACGCTGAAGAAGAAGAAGTTATCCCATTGTAGATGGTAATAGAGCACCACGTGACACCGAGGTATTCCTGGCTTTTTTATATTCTAATACATATTACATACTACCAGCACGTCTTAAAGGATACATCAGTAAGACGATATGCAATAAATGTAAGACATTAGACGATACCTTAAGACATTAGACGATACCTTAAGACATTAGACGATACCTTAAGACATTAGACGATACCTTAAGACACTAGACGATACCTTAAGACATTAGACGATACCTTAAGACACTAGACGATACCTTAAGACATAAGACGATACCTTAAGACACTAGACGATATCTGTGATTTACCTGGTGATTACGCACTGATTTACCTGGTGATTACGCACTAATTTACATGGTGATTACGAAGTGATTTACCTGGTGATTACGCAGTGATTTACCTGGTGATTACGCAGCTATTTACCTGGTGATCACACACTGATTTACCTGGTGATTACGCAGTGATTTGCCTGGTGATTACGCAGTGATTTTTTCACTGTAAAACAAAACAATGACAATTGAGTTAGTCATGAAGCCGTCAAGAGGTCCCATGCCAATGCACTCATTTACGCAACTGTGACAGTTCTAAGAAAATCAAGGTAAATATTTACCTGTGAGAGTTTTAAGAAAATCCATACAACATATTACACGTGAAAGTTATAAGAATAAATACATGCAACTATTTACCTGTGAAAGTTCCAAGAAAATCCATTGGAAAAACGCAGTCAGGGTTTTCCAGAAAATAGAGAAGAAGCCTGAATGTCCTCCGTGACAGCATGGCATCCTGTATCCCCAGTTACCTCAGATATATCCCCTAGCCAGGTCACCTGACTTGCACCTCTTCCATTGATATTCTAAAAACAAGAGTTTAATAAGTCTATGACGCAATAAGTCTACGTAATTATGTTCAATGGATTCTTCTTCTTCTTCTTCTTCTGTGTCATGTTCAAACTCCTGGAGGTTTTCAGGATGTTGGCCAGAGATCGGAACTCTTTGTGTATTTGAAGATCGATAATCTGTAATCACTAAGCAAAATTGAAATCCAACAAATAAATCCAGGAAAAGAGTATGAAGTTTTACTAATCCCTAAAGGAACACATAATAACACACACAAATCGACGTTTCAAACAAAATGCCTTATCAATTTTTTTATCTTGATCAAGGTCTTTGGTCGAAACGTCGATTTGTGTGTGCTATTATGTGTGCCTTTAGTTATTAGTAAAACTTCATTACCCTATTTCAGGATTTACCTGAGCATTTGTTTACTGCTTCTCCGCAAAATCTGCTTCTTTCAACCAGAAACATCTAACGTCTGCATGATTTTTCGATCGTTCGCTATTTACGGGCTGGCCGTAATTATTTACTATCCATAGTCACGGTTTAAATAGGTTGGTCTAGGGTACGTAACTCCGTAGCTGAATCGATAATCAGTTAGCATTTCCCTCACAAATAGTTGTCAGATGATGGTTCTCCCAATGACACAGCAAGACGGTAGATTTAAAGTTGAAAAGATTCAGAATGAGGGCATGCGAATTATTCTTGGGTGAAATAGGGACAGGTCTCTGCAAGAAATGCAATTTTGACTTAACTGTCCTACTATGGAACATAGAATACAGGTGTACTGATCTAAAGCCCACCTCCAAAGCAGAACTGATAAAGACAAACCTCTGCATACATAAACTCAGACTATGAAAGGAAAACCTCTGCATACAGAAATTCATACTATGAAAGGTAAACCTCTGCATACAGAAATTCAGACTTTGAAAGGTAAACCTCTGCATACAGAAATTCTTACTATGAAAGGAAAACCTCTGCATACAGAAATTCAGACTATGAAAGGAAAACCTCTGCATACAGAAATTCAGACTATGAAAGGAAAACCTCAGCATACAGAAATTCAGACTATGAAAGGAAAACCTCTGCATACAGAAATTTAGACTATGAAAGGAAAACCTCATGCGTACAGAAATTCAGACTATGAAAGGTAGCAAAATAAAGAATGGAAAGTTGTTAATGGGGCGTGGGCGTGTGGAGACAGCCATGCAAAGTATTCTCCCAATGGAGGATGTTACACCTGGTACTGAATGGAAAGTGTCCTGATAGGTTGCCAAACTTTATAACGGGTAATAATAGCACTCATAGAGAAACAAAGAAGAAAAATTATGCAGCAAACGGAATGTGAACCAGGTCTGCGGTCTGTTTAGGTGGCACCAACTCGCCTCGCAACTAAAGTCGAATCTTTTTCCATATTCGACTACAACGTGTTTGGTTGTCCGAAAACTTGTTGACTCAAGCTGCGAGGCGAGTTGGTGCCATCTTTAATGCTGGTGTTCTTCATTAATAAAATCTTCGATTCTTCTACATCAGAGTAATCATTTACTCGATGGAGAAAGTAGGAAGTGTTTTCCTGTTGATGTAAATGTCTTCTGCTGGATGTCTCTTGTAGAAAGACCATGGTCCTATTAGATTTCCAGAGAATGGAAATGCATTGTGTCGCCGTTTTATTTCCGTCAATGGCCCAACACATCCGTCTTTGACAGGGATGTAAATTTGAGGTGCAGACATTGGTCAGTGAAAGTTCCAAGAAACGTTTTATGGTTATATACATCAATGGCTCTGTTGTTAGACATCTTCGTGATACTTGAGCCCCACATTTTTTAGAAGCTATTAGAGAGGAGTTCTGAAAAAGCTAAGTTTTTAAAGATAACTTATTGAAGTAGTCAGAACTTTAAGATGGGTGGGAACATATAGTTTGTACAGGTTCATGTCTGCATGTTATACGAGTCAATGTGCATGATCAGAAATATACAAGCTAGTTGTGCTGATGAGCCGTGGATTAAGGCTATAGGTGCATCAATTTGGAAGGAGTCACATTTATCTTTGGGGCGTGGTCATTCGACGTAATTAGAGAGAATATAAAAATTACATGGTCAAACTAAATGATTGAGGATGGTGATTTATTGTCCACAATAAAGTAACTGAGCTTGAAATATTGTACCGCGAGAAATGAGCTTCATTTGGATTCAAACTAATATTTGTCAAACAACAGAAGAACTGAAACCGCCAGTCTTCTTGTAATTGAGGATATACTCAGGGGAAGATCGGAACACCAATAAACGTGTCTTGTATGCAATGGTGATAATCTAACGAATATCTTACTAACTAACTCACTCACTCACTTTACTAACTCACTCACTCACTTTACTAACTCACTCACTTTACTAACTCACTCACTCACTTTACTAACTCACTCAATCACTTTACTATCTCACTCACTCACTTTACTAACTAACACACTCACATTACTAACTCACTCACTTTACTAACTAACTCACTCACTTTACTAACTCACTCACTCACTTTACTAACTCACTCACTTTACTAACTCACTCACTCACTTTACTAACTCACTCACTCACTTGACTAACTAACTCACTCAACTAACTAACTCACTCACTTTACTAAGTCAATCACTCACTTTACTAACTCACTCACTTTACTAACTCACTCACTCACTTTACTAACTCACTCACTTTACTAACTCACTCACTCACTTTACTAACTCACTCACTCACTTTACTAAATAACTCACTCACCTTACTAACTCACTCACTCACTTTACTAACTAACTCACTTTACTAACTAACTCACTCACTTTACTAACTCACTCACTCACTTTACTAACTAATTAACTCACTTTACTAGCTAACTCACTCACTTTACTAACTCACTCACTTTACTAACTCACTCACTCACTTTACTAACTCACTCACTCACTTTACTAACTCACTCACTCACTTGACTAACTAACTCACTCACTTGACTAACTCACTCACTCACTTGACTGACTAACTCATTTTACTCAGTCATTTGAATAACTCACTCACTTGACTAACTAACTCATTTGACTCACTCATTTGACTAACTAATTTACTCATTTGACTAACTAACTCACTCATTTGACTAAGTCTTCTATTACAAGGTATAAGATTTCCATAATAAAAAAATATCATTACGAAATATTTCAATTCAACAATTCCCAGTATGGAAAAATACATTTGGAAAAGTTGTATATTAATGTTCCTATGGACTGGTACCCTTTTCTCTATAATGTGATTTTTTGAAGAGAAAGAGGTATATATGTACAAAAACAGAAGGAATAAATAAACTAAAGTGGTATAAATATAGTGAATATTTCATTGTAGAACACTAACTTGAAGTGAAATTAAATAAGAAAATATACCTTGTATATAATTTGAAAAAATATTTACAGACTTTTTGGGAGAAGAAATTGCTTTTACAAATTTAAATATATTCAGAGTATTATAAATATCATGTATTATCTTGACAATTTCAAAGTTGCACCGAAAGGACATCTAGTTTTAAGGGGAAATAACTGTTAAATTCGTGAACACAAAAGTGGTGAAGATATATGAGTCGAAATTTTTTTTTTTTTTTTTTTTTTAAACCGTTATCTTGTAATATAGGGTTAACTGATGAGTAGCGGCCAAAAAAAAAGTATGTTAAGTCCCAACAGAACCCAACCACCCTCCACTTCCCTTATCAACAAATATTACCTCATCTGGCACGGACGTTCATATCGATTGTGACTGATCGTTCTACATGCAGGAACAAACAACTTCTACCGCCCCTGTAATCCACCAAAGCTTGCAGCTGTTCATAACTTGAAATAGCTGATCAAAGATTCTAATTTACTAGTTCTTCCGGGGGCATGGACTTTGGATAAAAAAAATCTATGGGAAGTAAGTTATAATTTACTCTTTTTAGATATAAAAACACATCGTCGTGTGTGGAAGTATTATAAGTGTACATGTGGAAGAGCAATAACAGTGGTGTTGTTAGATTATTATACGACACATTCTGTAATTTGCCATAGCCCGACAAAAAATCGTCTTCAATTTTGCGACGTCTTATACCTAAAGAAGAGAAAAGACGATAGATAGAAAAATAATGAATGGTTTTCTAAGGATTAAAAGGACATAGAGGAATGACTTCACTGTACTGGATTTTTATATGTACTTCATGACTCTCAACGAAGCGGCACACGGCCTGCCGAGAGTACTACTCATAGCACGTAACTCCGTAGCTTAAAGTGATAATCCACAGGGATCTCCGAAAAAATCCACCTTGTACACAAGACGACACGAACCGGATTCGAACTCGTGACCTCTTGAACACATGACAACATGAACCGGATTCGAACTATTGAAAATAAGGCGAAAAGCTGAACCACTGCGCTAGGAAGATCCCCTTGATGGTTTTATTCATCAAAATTTGGATACAAATTTGGACAGTCAGTATGACGACAGACGATGACGTTGATGATGCTGACGACGATGATAATCTGACAACTTTTAACAGTCCATAGCCTCTCAGACAAAAACTAGGGTCCCCCTTAGTTGAGTAGCCGAGGTGAAACTCCAACTCTTCAAGTTTTCTGTCTCAAAGGTATGGTTGTGTTAGAGGTGGTATGGATGCAAATTTAGTCTCGAAAAAAGAGACATTCAAGTGCTGCATTTTCCCAGGATTTCAGGATGTAGGAGACATTTCAGTGCCACATTATCCCAGTAGCAGCGTGTCCTGCAAGGATTGCAACATATACGACTGGGCCAACCAGTTCATCATTCTTCCATCAGATCTATTGACCCATCTGCAGTGATGGCACATCTAGCATTCCCAGCCACCTATGCTTCTGCCATAAATAGACACAGGTGCAATATCCCACGGTCCTGAATCCGTCATCCATAGGGACCAATAGACAAAAGACAGAAGTACGAAATTGAGACACAACTTGCAGTGATAATGACTTTTCCACAGGATACAGGTTGTCATCCCATCCCTCAACGTTCCTTAGTCGCCTCCTATGACATACCCGGAAAGAAGACAGTAGCCCTATTCTTTGCACCATGAAGTCTAAGCCCATGTTGCCACACGAACTATTTTTAACATGCATAAGACGGATTTTGAGAGAAGAATACATGCCTTTGAGCATAATAATATTATTATCAATAATAATAATAATAATAATAATAATAATAATAATAATAATAATAATAATAATAATAATAATAATAATAATAAAATTAATAATAATAATTATTATTATTAATTGCGTAGGGGGGCACACTGGATAAATAGAACAAAAAGCTCCCCTAACATATCTATCCTTGTCCATTCGGGAGAGTAGAAAAATCACGCCCAGACCCTTTCTTAATCGTTGTTAGGTGGTTATCGCACAGGAAAAAAGACATGGTAGAATTCAAACATATTTATCCAGGATGTTTTTGATGGGTTCGATTCGCGCATGGAGCGTCATGTGCGTTCGCAATAGATCTGGAGGATGCTTACAATAGGGTGTCCTTGGATGTCTTGATGGACCAGCTGTTACATCTTGCAGTAAATCTTTGTGTCGTGTAGTGGGTTGGTGCGGCCCTGCTGCACATGATAGTAGTATTTAAGTGTGCTAACTTGATATCGGCACCAACGGTGATTAGCGAGCTTGTTTATTGGTTAGTTCGACGACCGAACAGATGGTTGGTTGGTTCATCGATAGGTTGGGTTAGTTTGTTGCTCCGATCGATCGGTTGTCGGTCGATCGGTTCATTGGTTTGTTGGGTGGTTAGTCAGTTAGATAGTCACAGTTAGTCAGTCAGTTAACTAACGAGTTGGTTGGTTGGTTGTTCAGTCGATAAGTTGCCTAGTCTGTTGATCGGTCGGTTGGTTTGTTAGTTGGGTTAGTCAGCCACAGTCATTCAGACAGTCAGCTAACGAATTGCTGGTTGGTTAGTCGATAGGTTGTCTAGTAGGCTCGTCGGTCGATTGTTTGGTTGATAGGTCGGTCAGTCCTCTCCAGGTTGGTTGGTTAGCTAGTCAGGTAGCTAATCAGTTAACTGATGTGTTAATTACTTAGTACTTTAGTGTGTTAATTACTTAGTACTTTAGTGTGTTAATTACTTAGTACTTTAGTGTGTTAATTACTTAATACTTTAGTGTGTTAATTACTTAGTACTTTAGTGTGTTAATTACTTAGTACTTTAGTGTGTTAATTACTTAGTACTTTAGTGTGTTAATTACTTAGTACTTTAGTGTGTTAATTACTTAGTACTTTAGTGTGTTAATTACTTAGTACTTTAGTGTGTTAATTACGTATTACTTCAGTGTGTTAATTACTTAGTACTTTAGTGTTTTAATTACTTAGTACTTTAGTGTGTTAATTACTGAGTACTTTAGTGTGTTAATTACTTAGTACTTTAGTGTGTTAATTACTTATTACTTTAGTGTGTTAATTACTTAGTACTTTAGTGTGTTAATTACTTAGTACTTTAGTGTGTTAATTACTTAGTACTTTAGGGTGTTAATTACTTAGTACTTTAGTGTGTTAATTACTTAGTACTTTAGTGTGTTAATTACTTATTACTTTAGTGTGTTAATTAATTTGTTTATTTAATGTCCTGACTAATGTCACTGCGTTCTCTAGGTGACCTATGCTCAGTTATATGAAGCACATGAAGAAATAAGATATGCGCCGCTGCTAATTGTTCCGGTACCACACCGATAATTATAACACGTCTGTACATATAAATAATAATCAATATTGTAAATTAAATGTCTTAACTTCCTTTAAACAGACAAATTTCCAATAACAAAAACTCACATGAGAGAAACAATGAATAATTTTCACAGATCACATGAGAGAAACAATGAATAATTTTCACAGATAACGTAGTTCACAGTAAACAGCTTTCATTTTCCTGGAAACCAAGTCCAAAATTATGGGAAATATGCCGAAGGTAAACTATCCATTAATAGCCACAATATCAACGCTCGCCATTGATCAATAACGTGAGTGAATATATGCGATTGTCGGTGCGTTTCAATAGAGTTCCCACTAAGGACGGACTGACTTGTAACCATTTAAAGCTACTGGCCAGACGTACTATATAATAGTTGTTGTTGCCCACGTATTCTCTAGTTCTGTTTTATTTATGGAGCGATAGAACAAAAGTATGAGTGGAGACATCGGATCGGGTATCGCAGTGTTATACGATGTAGTACTGTGAGGTATCCAGTGTTACCACTTGTATTTTTAATTTGTTCATTATATGATGCTGCATCTATTCTATAGTAATGTATGGATCAGAAACATGGACACTAAATAGACAATTAGAAGACAGAATTTATGCCTTTGAGATGTGGGTGGGCCTATATAGGAGAATATGGAGAACATCATGGAAAGAGAAGAAAACAAATAAAGAGGTGCTAAAGACACTTAATATGAAGAAAGAACCACTAAGAGAAATAAAGATCAGGCAAATAAAATATTTTGGACACATTAAAAGACATGACACCTTATTGAAGACCTTACTTGAGGGTAAAGTCAAAGGGAAGCGAGCAAGAGGTAGGCAGAGATACAAGTGAGAGAGCAACGTCACAAGACGGACAGGTTACAGTCTAGCAGAGTGCACCACCAAGACAAGAGACAGGGGATGCTGGAGATATGTTGCAGCCAACCTTCCTTGCAGAGACGGCACTTGATGATGATATGTTGCTGTTCTAGATGTAAACAAAGAGACTTGAGTGAAAACATTGGTGAGAGAAAACACTTGGAAAGAAATCTACAAAAATATGGACAGTCCAAATCTCATAGACATCAACCTGCTTCCTCCTGGGAACGAAAACAAGAGTACCATTCCCGACTTCGCACGCAACATACGCAGCTTAATAAATCTCTTAACGGAATACAACTACAACATATTCCAGGGTGCCTGGAATTATCAAAAAAAGGCACGTAATCTTATTTTGAACATATAAAAAGACACAATGGTTAAGAAAGATTAATTATGGAGGGAAATCTTCTAGAGAAGAGAACAAGGGGCAGACCAAGACTACCATGAACTCATGATGTCCAAGACCTGAAATGTCCACTCAAAGAGTCTGGGCACCTTGAGCAGAACCGAGAAGCTTACAGAGTGGCAGTGAGGACAGCGTTCTGTAAAGGCGTCACATTGAACAATATATAATCTAATTTCATCCCGGACCATAACGGGACATGGTATCACGTATACAGCAGATACGATACTTTCTTTTGATGGAGACACATACATCAATGTGTAACTTCAGCAATAATACAGTTTTTTACTCAGAAAACAATGTGTAACTTAAGCAATAATACAGTTTGTTACACAGAAAACAATGTGTAACTTCAGCAATAATACAGTTTGTTACACAGAAAACAATGTGTAACTTCAGCAATAATACAGTTTGTTACACAGAAAACAATGTGTAACTTCAGCAATAATACAGTTTTTTACACAGAAACAAATAGTGTAACTTCATCAATAATACAGTTTGTTACACAGATGGTTCGGTTTAATTGAGCCATTCACTTTATTTTGCCCGCACGTGAAATTTTGTTCGGGCTTATCTAAGTAAACATTTTGTTCAGGTTTATTCACGTAAATGTTTTGTTCAAGTTTATTCACGTAAATGTTTTGTTCAAGTTTATTCACGTAAATGTTTTGTTCAAGTTTATTCACGTAAATGTTTTGTTCAAGTTTATTCACGTAAATGTTTTGTTCAAGATTATTCACGTAAATGTTTTGTTCAAGTTTATTCACGTAAATATTGTGTTCAGGTTTATTTATGTAAATGTTTTGTTCAGGTCTATTCAAGTAAAAATAGTTACAATAATTGATTCTCTTCGTCGATTCAAATCCCACTGCTGGATAGTCCAACGTGCAGTTCTCAAACAGCGTCACTTATCTTGAGTAATCAGCATCATGTGCCGTCTATGCAACGAAGGTTGGCTGCAACGGATCTCCAACATCCCCTGTCTCTTGTTTTGGTGGTGCACTCTGCTAGAATGTAACCTGTCCATCGTGTGATGTTACCCTCCCACTTGTATCTCTGTCAACCTCTACCTCGCTTCCCTTTAACCTTACCCTCAAGTAAGGTCTTCAATAAGGTATCATGTCTTTTAATGTGTTCAAAATATTTTATTTGCCGGATCTTTATTCCTCGTAGTAGTTCTTTCTTCATATTAAGCGTCTTTAGCACCTCTATATTTGTTTTCTTCTCTTTTCATGGCATTCTCCCTATTCTTCTATATACCCACATCTCTAAGGCATCAATTATGTCTTCTAATTGTTGTTTTTTTTGCGTCCATCTTGAGTAATGGGACTGTTCATTGGCCACTTTGCGTATACTTTGTATTGCCTGCTCGTTGCTGGTACCCGGACGATGCGCAAATAACAGCACCACTGTTTATCTTCATACATGTCTTGCGATGCAACTCATCCGTGTTTTGCCGAGGCCCGAGATAGGAGCAAAGAATAGCAATACTGTTTATCTTCCATGCATATCGTAAGAGGCGACTAAGGAGGTTATGAGATGGAGTTGACTGTCCCATCCCATATGGGTTTCAGTGGCCCAAAGCCATTCTGAAGTGGGATGTGTCCTGCCGAAATGCGCAGATATCGCAGCAATGCTGTGAAACATGACACAACGCATTCTGTTCTCTGGACTACATCCTGCTAATTTGCAGGAGTTTGAAAATGAACACAAGAAGAAGAAGATGAAACTAAGGAGTTTATTATGCTCCACGCCTTTATGATGATTCTTCTATTTGTAATATTCATTTCTTATTGTTTGGTTTTGACCTGGTAAAGATTTTTAGTCGAAACGTCGTTCGTTTCTGTTGATGTCATTAGTGTGTTTTGTGTTTTGCTGCAACATTCCTTTATGTATCTGTTTTTACTCGTAAGGTGGTTAAGGGGTGGAGTTTGTTGTGCTGTCCCTTGCAGTGTCAAAGTGACCAGGAAGTCATGCTGATGTAGGATGTGTCAGACCGAAAGATGCAGATATTTCATCACAACTGTAAACCATGACACATCGTATTCCTTTCTCCAGACTGCATCCTGATAATCTGCAGGAGTTTGAGAACGGACGATGAAGAATAACTATACTTTCTATTGCAGACTAGTGAGAAGCACGGTATATGTTGGATAAGCCAATGTCAGTGACGTCGTTTGAGATCTGTCCGCAGGAATATTCTGGAGTGGGACTTGGTCGACTATATGAAATGGTCGAGGTAGTTACTACCTTAGTGATGTACCAGAGACACATTAGGGATCAGGCAGCTGTGGTA
Organism: Meghimatium bilineatum; assembly: GCA_034231615.1. Taxonomy (NCBI): domain Eukaryota; kingdom Metazoa; phylum Mollusca; class Gastropoda; order Stylommatophora; family Philomycidae; genus Meghimatium; species Meghimatium bilineatum. The sequence goes on from CM067306.1 coordinate 61,325,077, forward strand.
CCGCCTTGAATGTATAAACATTGATTTACTTCACAATAACAAATCAGGATTAAGTTGCGTCAGGGTGACGCAGATAATGTAGTTTTCGGATGCAGTTGTTACTTGACTCAATCATTCTTACCCCCCCCCCCCTCCCCCCCCCCCCCACCTCGTCATCATGCCTCCCACAATCACAAGTCTTGTTTTACTGATGACGCAAGCAGAAGTTCCAGTCGTTGAGGACATTTCGGAAGTGGATCTGTCTCTGGTTTCCGGAATCGAGACACGGCATGCGCGTTAGGCGTGATAAATAGGAGGTGCAAGGTCTCTCTCGATCTCTATTTCTCTCTATCTCTCTCTCACTCTTACTGTATTCGATAACACTACATATGCCACATCAGGAAGGTCTGCGAGTTGGAGGTTTTTATCTAGATGGTCTTTGGGGGTTTTTATCTTAAAAATACGTGGGTGGGTAATCATCCGCCTTTTGGCTTGCTGCATACTGTTATTTATCATGTTCTTATTTCCTAGAGGAAGGGACGGTCCTGAACCCCAGATCCCCTATATACGGAAGTGTCCACGCGTCTTACCAATAGCATAACATGCCTATGCCATAAAAGGTTCCAGCATTACTTCTTCACTCAAAGATCAAGATGGAAATCAAAACACAGATAATATCTACAATATTTATACAAATATTATAATAAATATTATTATATACCAAGCACTAGTGGCATCATCAGAAGAGGAACTAAAAAGACAAATAGATTACATCAAACATACCACACTTTAACATGAACATAAATATAGAAAAGACCAAAGTAATCAAGATAGGAATAACAGAAGGGAACATCAATATATATATTGGAAACGACAGACTTAATGAAGTGACAGAATTCACATATATAGAAAATAATATAACAACAGACGGCAAGAGCAGCAAAGAAATACACAATAGATGTAGTAAAGTATACCAAGCCCTAGGATAAATTATACCAATATTCAGGAACAAATATGTAGATTTAAGCACCCAAATAACACGATTCAGAACAATTATTACGCCAACACTGAGCTACCAAAGCCATACATGGACAACGATAGCACAAGACAAACGTAAACTTGTGAAAGCTGAAATGGCATGCTTACGCAAAATCCTATTATAGGAATATCACTAAGAGACAAAATGAGAAATGACGACAATAGACCAAAAAAACAGGCACAACCCCAATCTTGGAATATATTAAGGGACAACAGATAAAATGGTTTGCACACATCAGCAGACTACCATCAGACAGCATACCACAGCAAGCTATGCTACACAGATACAGTGAAGACAGACCTAGAGGCCGACCACGAAAACGATGGACCACTGAAATAAAAGAGACGACAAATTCCACAATATAATCAGCACACACGCGGGCCATCTCCAGATAACTTTTCGATCCCTGACGCTGAAAGGCAAAGAAGGGTTTATCGAATAGATAGATGGATTTTATACACACACTCTCCTGCGAATGTCAGACATGGTATGTAAGAGTCTCGCACATAGAAACAAGTGTCTAAGAATAGTGGCAATGGATACTAAACAAATAAAATAAGAAATGAAGAAACTAGGAAAAGAGTAGGTCTAATATCATGTATTGAACATATCATGTATTGAACAAATCATGTATTGAATATATCATGTATTGAACAAATCATGTATTGAATATATCATGTATTGAACAAATCATGTATTGAACAAATCATGTATTGAACAAATCATGTATTGAACATATCATGTATTGAACATATCATGTATTGAACATATCATGTATTGAACATATCATGTATTGAACAAATCATGTATTGAACAAATCATGTATTGAACAAATCATGTATTGAACATATCATGTATTGAACATATCATGTATTGAACATATCATGTATTGAACATATCATGTATTGAACATATCATGTATTGAACATATCATGTATTGAACAAATCATGTATTGAACAAATCATGTATTGAACATATCATGTATTGAACATATCAAAAGAAAGCAAGAAAAATGGTTTTGTCATCTTGTGAGAATGAAGTCAAACCAAATCCCAATAAGAGCATATAACAAAAGAATATCCTGACATAAAGCCAAAGGTAGACCAACAAAACGGTGGATAGAAAACATCAAGATAATCTTCAACAAACATGGACTCGACAAAGAACAGGCGGCACATCTGGTCTTGGAACGAAAACTGAGAATCCTACCCTTACGCTTAACGGCAAGTGGGGATAACATAAACCATCATCCACGTGTGGACGGATAACATAAACCATCACCCACATGTGGACGGATAACATAAACCATCACCCACATGTGGACGGATAACATAAACCATCACCCACATGTTGACAGATAACATAAACCATCATCCACATGTGGACGGATAACATAAACCATCACCCACATGTGGACGGATAACATAAACCATCACCCACATGTGGACGGATAACATAAACCATCACCCACATGTGGACGGATAACATAAACCATCACCCACATGTGGACGGATAACATAAACCATTACCCACATGTGGACGGATAACATAAACCATCACCCACATGTGAACGGATAACATAAACCATTACCCACATGTGGACGGATAATAGACAACAATAATTGTAGCAGGTCTTTCATAATCTGGACTGGAATTATTAATCTTCTTCTTCTTCATCATCGTTCATTCTCGAACTCCCGCTGAATCTCTCTTGTTGCACAGCGATTGTCCTACTGATGGGACAGCCCTTTAAGAATATATAGATAGGAAATTATTTTTTTAATTTGGGGGCCCCCAAAAAGGTGGGGACCCTAAGCTATAGCTTGTTTATGTAAATCATGCACTGGTTCTGACACAACTGCAAATGACAGACGAAGTATTGAATAAAATTATAATTAAACAAACAAATTATTGTGGATTACGTATTGAAAGAGGTGGCACATTTGGAAAATCTTACTTGAAGGAAGTGTTGATGGGTAAGGAAGTGTTGATGGGCAGGGAAGTGTTGATGGGCAGGGACGTGTTGATGGGCAGGGAAGTGTTGATGGGCAAGAAAGTGTTGACGGGCAAGGAAGTGTTGATGGGCAAGGAAGTGTTGATGGGCAAGGCAGTTTTGATGGACAAGGCAGTGTTGATCGGCAAGGCAGTGTTGATGGGCAAGGAAGTAGACAGAGATAAAATGTAAGGAAAATATGAGATTGACATGGTATAGCAGAGTGCAGTATCAAGGCAAGAGAAGATGTTAGATGTTTGCCTTGGATGCGGAGACGACACATGATGATAATGAATTAAATATGCCACAGATTAATAAAACCTTCAGCTGTAAAAACTAAATCCCTAATTTATTAAACCAATTTATTATTTATAAACATTAACCTTAATGGACGATAAATGTTAATTTATTGATGTTTAAAAAATGTACATGTAAGGGAGGCAACTGTGCAATATACAAATGAAGTTTGGAAAAGGGCAGAAGTTATCTAAGGAAGGTAATTTACAAGTAAAGTAAAGTAACCCATATCATTTATTAATGCCTTAGGGGTGTGAGATGTTAGCGATCTCACATTTCAGAGTCTCTGCAAATAAGGGCGGTAGCCATCTCCTCTTGGCGATGGATTGGAGGGCTATCATAATCGACGAAGCGAGTGTGTGAGAACATCACAGGTCAAATCCCAAACACCTCACGTCTTTATCAAAGTGCACCTCGCCTAGGAAGGTATATCAACTCTTGAGTCTAATTCGACTGTCGTCGTTGTCCAACGCGGCTCATACAGAAGAGATTATGTCTGTGGCCTATGGACACGAAGGGTGGTAATGGAATGATCTTCTACATGAGGAATAGTTCACTGGCTGCAAAAACGCCTAATCGGAGGGAAGTTGTACAGCGGTTGACTCATGCAAACTATCAGCTCCTGACATATTCCCCAATCGAGTAGAAGGCTTCTACAGTAGCCATTGTATATTAAGCCAAACGCTAAAGTAACATCAGTTTGAAAGATAGATGTGAGAAACTGCACATACAAAGTATGGATGTTATATGTTTGTGTTCCTGAGGATAGTACAGCATAAAAAACCATTCAGGTTTGCCTGTTGACGTCCACTTTAATGGTACGGGCCATCGGGGCGCCAAGGACATTCAGGTTACGGCCATTAAGTCGTGCTTCTCTGATGACCGGGCCCGTCTGGCGCTTGAGAACCGCTACATTTATCAATATGGCACTCTGAAATCCGACGGCATTAATGAGCGCCTGTCTCTTGTATGACTTTAGTCTATCCATAGTTTCTGTTTGTTTCGTATCACGTTTGTTGTCATTTTTGTATTTTCCATGTCCGGTGTCATTTCATCTCTTCCGGTCAATCCAGACTACCCATATCAATGTGACCGTCGATGTTATTACTGTTCGCTTTCTATTATATGTTTTAATTTTGTTTCTATTGTCTGTCTTGATAAAGGCGTTTTGGTCGAAACGTCAATTTGTATGTGTCATTGTGTGTGTTATCTAGTGTTAGCAAAACTGTGTTACCCTTTTCCTGGATCTACATACAAAGTACGCACAAGTTGCTCCCAATTTCTGAGGATATGGACAAACAAACAAAACATGAAGACGAACCAGCCTTAAACGCAACATGACATGAGCACGAACCAGCCTTAAACGCAACCTGACATGAGGACGAACGAACTTTGAACGCAACATGACATGAGGACGAACGAGCTTTGAACGCAACATGACATGAGTACGAACGAGCCATAAACGCAACATGACATGAGGACGAACGAGCCTTAAACACAACCTGACATCAGGACGAACCAGCCGTGAACACAACCTGACGTCAGGACGAACCAGCCGTGAACACAACCTGACATCAGGACGAACCAGCCTTGAACACAACCTGACGTCAGGACGAACCAGCCTTGAGCCGAACTTGACATGGGAATGTACCAGCCTTGAAAGCAACCTGACGTCAGGACGAACCAGCCTTGAACACAACCTGACGTCAGAACGAACCAGCCGTGAACACCACCTGACATCAGGACGAACCAGCCTTGAACACAACCTGACGTCAGGACGAACCAGCCTTGAGCCCAACTTGACATGGGAACGTACCAGCCTTGAAAGCAACCTGACCTCAGGACGAACCAGCCTTGAACACAACCTGACATCAGGACGAACCAGCCTTGATCACAACTTGACGTCAGGACAAACCAGCCTTGAACACAACCTGACATCAGGACAAACCAGCCTTGAACACAGCGTGTCTTGTGGTGAATAATAAACTCAAGTCCACAATGTGACATGGTGCTAATACATTCCTTTACACCAGTGGTTCTCCGCCTACCTAAAGCCGCCACCCTTTAATACAGTTTCTCATATTGTGGTGACCCCCAACCATTAAATGATTTTCGTTCAATCAATCAATCAAGTACCATGCCAACTAGCGTATGCGATAATGTTTCTCTACGACTCTCTGTCTCTTGCGTTGTCAATAAGCTCGGTTGGTGAGATTCTACCGTGCCACGATACAAGCCCATCTAGTAACTTTTCTCTTTGTCGTCCCCTATCTCATCTCCCTTTGATCTTTCCAGTGGTTATTAAGTGTTCAAGCTGTGTTCTTCTCAGCACATGCCCTAGAAATCTCGACTGTCTTCTCCTAATGTTTGATATGATTGATCTTTTTACGCCAGCATCAATGAGAACCTCTGCATTAGTTTTCTTGGCTGTCCATTGTATTTTCATCATTCTTCGTTGTTATTTTCATGATTTTCGTTGCTACTTCATAATATGTTTCCGATGGTCTTATGCCACTTATGTGACACAGCGGTCATATCCACAAAGGATTCCTGACCCCCATAGGCTGAGAACCGCTGCTTTAAATACAAATCCCCGCCAAAGACGGATGTGTCTGGCCATTAGTGCAAATAAAACGGCGACACAACACATTTCCATTCTCTGGACTACATCCTGCTGGAAATCAAGTAGGATCATGGTCCTGCTATAAGGAAGATCCAGCGGGAGTTTGAGAATGAACGCTAAAAAAAATTACAAATCTCACCCATATGTTATCGAAGCCTGAAGGCTGTACAAGGAAGTGACAGTTCTGTATCATGCACGGCACAAAAAAAAAACACTAACGTCTTTTTTAATGTGGATGAAGTCCCATCCCATTGAGCGTCACGGTAACCCAGAAACCATTCTAAATTCGGGTGAAATATGCCAGATGTGTCAGACTTAACGGCGCAAATATCGCAGCACAGATATAAACCGTGACACGGTGCGTTTTATTATCCCGACTACACTCTGCTAATCTGTCGGAAATCGATGCATTTGTATCTACTTTGTGGGGACATTTAAATATTTTTTTTTAAACAAGAAAAGTAAAAGAACATCACTTTACAATAATAAATCAATGAGTCCGCAGGACTATATGCCAGACGAAGGACTAGAGTTCATTGATCTTTCCTGTATCTTACATAGTAACAATTGTGAGAGTTGAACATGACCTTTGCACTTTTACTTTTGACCTTTCAACGCACTGGCGGGAGGCAAAGAAATATTTCAGTCTGTGTTATGAAACTTTCAGATAAAAATCCGTGTGTATATAGAATGTTCTAGTGTGTAGTCTTGTCTGCGGTGTGCGTACCCAGACATGTATATACTTTCCCTAAGAAGAGAGTTTTACCAAAAACAAATATTCAATTGGTGGTTTTTTTTTCCGTATGTAATTCCCGCTTTTTGCTACGAAATTTGAACCTGCTCCGTTCTGACGGCACCGAATCCCCTTGCAACTGGAGTAAACGGGGTTTTTTTTCGTACTTGACTAACAGCATCGTCAAAAAAAGATGCGATTTTGTCAAGACATTCAAACTGTGGAAAGATGAGAAAACTTTGCAAAAGCACATCAATGCATTGATGTTAGCATGTCAGAAGTACAACATGAAAATTAATGTACAAAAAACAGAAGTTATGAAAATTATCAAGTCTTCAACACCAATGAATATAACAATAGATAACACCAAAGTGAAAAAGGCCAAAGAATTTAAAGCTTCACCTATTGAATTTCAGTTTTGCGCAGTGAGTACATATTTTGGATAGAAAACATCAAGATAGCCTTGAACAAACATGGACTAAATGCACCCACGGCGTCACATCTGGCCTTGAAACGATAGTTTGAGCTACCACCCCTACGCTTAACGGCAAGTGTGAATGCGATCAACAATCATTCTTCACCTGGGGAAAGACAATAGACAATTGAAACTGTGTACTCACGTCACTTAGAACGGACCGATCGAGACAAGGACTATTACAACAACAACAAACATCCCGTACAAGTATTGAAGTATCCTCAGTAACACAACCATATAACATCCGTATTCGCCCGTGTGTTGTCGCGGTCCGAAAGGGGAGCAGAGAATAGCAACACTGTTTACCTTCCACGCATGTCGTAAAAGGCGACTAAGCGACTAAGGAGGTTATGTGATGGAGTTGGCTGCCCCATCCCATATAGGGTCAATAACCTAAAGCCATGCTGAAGTCGGATGTGTCCGACCGAAAGGTGCAGATATCGCAGCAATTCTGTAAACCATGACACAACGCATTCCGTCCTCCGGACTACATCCTGGTAATCTGCAGGTTTTTCAGAACGAACTCAGAAGAAGAAGAAAAATAACACAGAGACAGTACAATGTTGCTTCAAATAATAGCTGATACAAGTAAATTCAAGTAGGAAACAAGAGAAATAAATTAAAAGTTGAGAGTAACAGGACTTGAACCAGGTCCGCTCTGATGACACCGAATCGTTTTGTAGTACGAATATGGATGTTATATGTTTGTGTTCATGAGGATAATACTTCAATACTTGTATGGGATGTTGGTTGTTGTTGTAATAGTCCTTGTCTCGATTGGTCTGTTCTCAGTGACTTGAGTACACAGTTTAAATGTCTTGACAAAATCGCATCTTTTATTGGAGAAGTCTCAAGAATTTGTAATTTATCCACTTGCTTTCTACTTGAATTAAATTATATACCAAATTTGTTGTTTTTTTTAAATCAATAAATGTGTAGATTTTACCGCCTTTTACATGAATTCCAAGTTCTAAAAATCATGTTCTGATTTGTTAAGGTATGGGTTTGAACAAACCTCCCCCCCCCCCCAATCCTTATCTACGGGCCGTGCGTACCTTTTGTCACAAACCTAAATAAAAATGTTCCGGCTACAATCGATGTCACACATCGGTTGCGTCCGTGGGTCTCATCAATGGTACACTAGTCAATCCACCCATGAACAGAAAATCTTCAGTAGATGACATGCCGTTTTATTGAGGCTCTCTTATGGAAGTTTTGTCATCTATCTTTTGTCATGTCATCTATACAATTACATACCCCCCTCTGAGTAGAAGGTTCCTTCAATTGGTATTGCACTAAGCCGAAAGCTGAGTCTCCTGGTTATGAAAGAAAGCTCAGAAAAACAAATATAAAGGTTTGTTTGCTTTCCTCTCTTAAAGTAGTGTTAGATTTAAAGTCACTCCACTTAACATTCAGAATAGTACGTAGGCATTTGTTTTCAAAGGAGTCTAGTCTCTTATCTGTGGCTTTTGTGGCTTTCCAACTTTCGCATCCATATGATAGAATAGAAATAATGATGGAATTAAACAACCTGAGTTTTGTGGTGTTTCTTAGTGTGTTTGACATCTAGATGTTGCGTAGTTCATTGAAAGCACTCGCTGCAAGGGCAACAAGGTGTAAAATTTCTTTTGATGTGTCTCCATCCTCTTACAATTTCATATTTAAAAGTTTTTCCATGTGCTGTCGTCCTCGTAATCTTGGTCTGCCTCTTGTTCTCTTTATTGGAACCTTTCCCTTCAGTGATTAATCTTTCCTAAACCATTGTGTATTTTTACATGTCCAAAACAAAATTCCGTACTTTGGGTTATTTTTGTATAGATAGTTTTCGGGAGCTAGTCTTCCGTGTACTGTTCTGGAATTTCTGGATCGCCTGTATTGAATAGTTTTTCCATGGCATTCTTATGGCCTTTCTATACCAGTATATGGGATTTTTAGGACTTTTTTATACCAGTATATGGGATTTTTAGGACTTTTTTATACCAGTTTATGGGATTTTTAGGTCCTCTCTATAGCAATTTCATTTCAACATATCTATCGAGCTTAGCTCTTTAAGTAGAGACGGTGCTTATTCCAGCCAGCGGAGGGTGAAATATAGGACTGTTCGATACATTCTATAAAATGATACCACAGTCCTTGCTCAAACAAGAATAGGTGCAAAAGTCAGACATGCCAAGGTCGAGATTAGCTCCAGCAGCTATGGTATCATGAAACTTATTTAAGATATCTGACTACGTACGACAAGAAGGATATATCAAGCTTCAAGCTTTACAACATCAAGCTTCATAACATCAAGCTTCACAACAATCTTACTTTCTCTAGAACGAGACAACCATCTCTAACTTGGACACTTAGTTAATGCAAACACTTAATGCAGATATTTCATGCAGACACTTAATGCAGATATTTCATGCAAACACTTAATGCAGATATTTTATGCAGACACTTAATGCAGATATTTTATGCAGACACTTAATGCAGATATTTTATGCAGACACTTAATGTCCACACTTAATTCAGACACTCTTAATGCAGACACGTAATGCACACACTTAATGTCCACACTTAATTCAGAAACTCTTAATGCAGACAGTTAAAACAAATACTTAATGCAGAAACGTAATGCAGACAGTTAATGCTGACATTTAATGCAGACACTTCATGCAGACATGTATAATGTATATATAAATATAATATATATATATAAATAATGTATATCAAGAACCACTTTTGACAGTGGTGAAACTGTGTATACCTGTTTGGTTTGGTCATGTAACTTGACACGACTCACTTTCAATATTTTATAATGAACAGTCGACGGAGGAGGGAGAAGAGGAAATCATGATTTATAACATAAAGGTATTGTCTGTGCATCATTTTTCTATACTGCTCCGAATGTCTGAGGACAGCTGGTGTTTGTAGAACTTTGTGTACTGATGTCTCCACTTGTACTTATGTCTTCATTTGTACTGATGTCTTCATTTGTACTGATGTCTTCATTTGTACTGATGTCTCCACTTGTACTGATGTCTTTATTTGTACTGATGTCTCTGAATGTTAACTATGTTTGTTATCTTGGGGTATTTGTTAACTCTAATATGTTATGGTTGTGTGTCCTGATATAGCCTAATTGGACTTTGTCCGCTGGTTGAAAGGGGCACGCCTCTCCAAAGGGGAGGCAAACTCATTAACCCACCTACTGATATCTCCAGTGTGGCACTCCTAATGCCCTGTCGGAATATGATTCTTGATTTGAAAACTGGCCTCACAGCATGTGGGGTATTCCCATAAGTGCTCCGCCCTCTGTTCCAGCAGCCATTCGACTCGATGGTGTTTCGAGTCCAATGCTGCCGAAACAGACGTCGATATTAGGACACAACTCTGGCCCTTGCGACAGGTTTCTTTGTTGTTCCTCCCACCCACGCCGTGCCCGTAACTAGTTCAAGCACAACGTCGGCCTGTCGGAACAACATGGTAACTGTTATCGAAGGCTACGACTACGGGATTGTATAGATGACATGTCATGAAGCTTCTATAAGAAAATAACCTCAATATAAAGGCATGTCATCTACTAAGGTTTTCTGTTGCATGGTTGGTTTGTCTAGTGAGCCATTGGTGGTATTATTTTTTTAATTTATATTATTATCATTATTATTCATTCCTACGTTAAACCCTTCTTAGTTGCCTCGTGCAACATGCATGGCAGACCTTGGTATTACTATTCTTGCAACACTTACCGCCTCCTTCACAGCACACGACGTTTGACTTTCTAAAAATAACATCTTATTTTATATAATTCGTCTGTGAAACAAGATTTTTTTTGTACATTATTGCTAGGTAAATCTCACAATGCGCTCTCTCTCTCTCTCTCTCTTTCTCTAGACTGTTAGTGTTTACCGATATACCTCATGATACTCCCAGATCCCTCCGCACTCTCACTTCACGCTTCATGTTTCATCGTTCTTTCAACGGGTTCCCATATTTACCACCCTTACCTTAGCGTTATGTGTGTTTCAGGGTTGCCATCATAAAGATATCTATGAAACTACAAACGATGTTAGTGGAAAAGCCAGAAAAGAGCCAAACATAATTGGAAATTATTTTACATAAGATATCTGATGAGATTTAAACAAGGTCTGTTCAGCTGACACTGAATCGCCTCGCATATTGAAGTAACATTTCACTTCTCCGAATTAGAGCAAACTGTATAAATATGTAATTATAGTCAATAATTCAAATGTGATTATTAGCCTATCAAGTTTATATGAACAGGGACCAGTATATTAAAACATAGATACACGTCTATAGATAGGGGAGAGAGGAGTTTAGAGTATTCCCCCTTTAAGAAATCAAAACGTGACTTTCAACAATAGAAATTTAGCCAAAAGAAGGATAACTCTTCCACTCCCCTTTCACGATTTTTCACAAAAAGGTGATCAAATTTCTCATAAAAAAGGTAATTACACGCAAGATGGGGGAATTACACGCGGACATTGGGAAATTGCACGCATAAATGGGGGAATTAAGCGCAAAGATGCGGGAATTACACGCGAAGATGGGGGAGTTACATCCAAAGATGGAGGAATTACTCGCGGAGGTGGGGAATTACACGAGAAGATGGGCGAATAACTTCTTATAAGCGTCCACTCCCCCCCCCCGACACAAACACAGACTTACCGAAGACGTATCTACTGTCCTGCCCAGACAATAACAATACACATACACTGCACAGACAATAACAACACCCAGACACTGCAGGGACAATACCAACACCCAGACAATAACAACACACATACACTGCAAAAACAGTAATAACACACATACACTGCACATGTGTGCACATTTTTTGAGGACCACAAACATCTGAAAAAGTACATAGCATTAGGTATTCGTACTACAAGGACCATCAAGAGGTCTTGCTGTGGGACGATTCATATAAGAACACCTACACAACAACATGGTTGCTTCTACACACCTGTTTTAACATTTGTGATCCTTTGGAAATTGACATAAAACGTATGTAGACATGTTAAACAACGAACAAGAAGAAGAAGAAGAAGAATGTGCACATTGTTACTTCGTTAACTAATAACTTACAAATGTTAAACATAATGTATAAAAGAAACTGAATTGGAGGCTACAGAAATGTGGTTTATTGAGAAGAATCATGAAAATACCATGGACAGACAAGAAAACTAATGCAGAGATTCTCATTGATGATGGCGTAAAAAGATCAATCATATCAAACATTAGGAGAAGACAGTCAAGATTTCTAGGGCATGTGCTGAGAAGAACACAGCTTGAACACTTAATAACCACAGGAAAGATCAAAGGGAGAAGAGATAGGGGTCGACAAAGAGAAAAGTTACTAGATGGGCTTGTATCGTGACATGGAAGAAGCTCACCAACCGAGCTTATTGACAACACAGGAGACAGAGTGTCGGGGAGAAACATGATCGCCTACGTCAGTGGGCATGGCACTTGATTGATTGATAAAAGAAACAACAGAAAACAAAGGAGGAAGTACATTTTCCACATTACTGTCCAACTAGGATCAAGAAACAAACACAAACGAAATAAGCACAGTAAATCAAAATAAAATACGGAAAGATGGTTTCACCAACTCCATTTCTTGAGTACAAACGAACGGCTTACCTACGCCTCAGATCCCCACTAGTAACACGTATTACTTAGCCTTTTCAAAATTTCCACAATTTTACATACCCTAATCACATTGAAAATATCTGGACCAAGTACTTACTTACATCTTCGTTGCTCTGACTTTACCATCATTTTGTCAACGAATAGTTATCACATTAAATTGTTCTTGGTTTTTATTTAAACTTTTATTCGGAATGTTCTTCTGTATTGAATTTCTAACACGCCTCCACCTAATAAAAATTGTTTGTCATGGGTGACCGCAGCGAAGGCAACTAGAAGTCAGTTGGCACGCTCTTCTCCCAAGATTTTACTAAAGTACACAGCCGGTATAAAAAAAACAATACTCAGTGAACACACCACAAGGTGAACTAAACTCATTAATTTAGCGCTCATGAAATTCTCTGTCTCTGTGTTCCCAGGTCCGAAAGGGAAGCAATGACTAACAACACTGTGTACAATCCCTGCATCTCATAATAGGCGACTAATGAGGCTATGAGTTGGCTGTCACATCTTATATATGGTACAAGTGTTGAAAACTATGATGAAGTCGTATGTGTCAGGCAGAGAGACGTGTAAGGAGGAGAGAGGCAAATCCCGCAACAAAGATGTAAACCATAACAAAATGTTTTGTTGTTGTTATAACAACATCCTGGTAGTCTGCAGGAGATGTACGACGAATGAAGAAGAAGAAGACGCGGCAGGTACTAAGTCATAACATTACTTATTATCCAATTCCCCATCGAGGCCAGCATCTTGAAGAGGTGATGGGGCTTAGTTCAGCCATCAGGGGCTGGAAACTAAGACTGGTCGGGCACTCCCACTCGAGCAGGACCATAGTCCGGCCCAAGTAAGCAGAGTGCTGAAGACGGAGGCATTCAGCCAAAAGGCGCACAGATAATCAGGATGCCACGCACAAAACACAATGGAAACATGTCTGCATCTATAAACAGTTATGGTGCCTGTTTTTATTAAGGAGACAGAAGTAAGATATAGACATGTTTCAAGTGAAAAGAAGAAGAAGAAGAAGAAGAAGAAGAAGAAGAATTATCAAATTAATTCTCCCGGTCATGACTGAGATTCGAACCCGCCTGCAAAAATCAAGCCACCGTCAATGGCTGCTTTGTATGACCTATATATTTTAAAAACATCTCACGCACAAAAACAAGAAAAGTCATGCCAAATTTACTTGCCTTTTTTATAATAATGCCTAAAGCTTATGAGAAGTCAAGGCAATACTTTTTAAATACATTTGTCGTTGTTTATGTGTGAAGCCCATGTGCCTTTATATACATGGTATGTTGAAAATTACATCGACATAAGTATTTTTTTAATATAGCCCCCCAAAAAAGCTAATTAAGACAAATTAATTCTCTAAACAGTCAAACTGTCAATACTGAATTTTTCCCGTTAAGGAGTTGAAGGGAGGGGATTGAATAGCTGTGGGATAAAGACCGCTTGCTCTTGCTGTCGCCACGTCAGTACATGGTGATTTTTTTTAAATTACCCTCCAACAGACAAAAGTATAATTTATATTTCCGAAAGTTTGATTTAAAATAAGCCGTTATGGCAACCGTGAAGTGTGTACTATCAGTGCAATATTTCACTAGCGAACTAGTTGATTCTACGCAAGACAACAACAATGTTTCGTCGCGTAGTTAAGTGATAAGGCATACGAGTCACATTTTCAGGAGTATGTATGTGTGTGTCGTGTACATACCTTCAGGATTTAGTAAACATCACAAAGTGTGTCTTATTCTTGGATATACAAGTAACATTCGCAGCACAGGATTTACTGTGTTCTACCAGAGGTTGCAAGAATGTGTGTTCATGTTATAGACTCCAACAATAGTATGTGTAGTATGTTTGAAAACTTTTGCAGGTAGTAACAGCTGTAAAGAATTTACGAGTTTAGAATAATGTTACAAGTGTTCTAGCCTTGAAACACATTAACGAGTTTCCAGCAATGGTAAAGATATATGCTGCATTTAAAATTAACGAGTTTACAGCAATGTTAACGATCCATAAAATTAACGAGTTACAATAATGTTAACAATCCATAAAATTAACGAGTTTACAATAATGTTAACAATCCATAAAATTAACGAGTTTACAGTAATGAAAACGATATATGCTCCTTTTAAAATTAAAGAGTTTACAGCAATGTTAACAATCCATAAAATTAACGAGTTTACAGTAATGTTAACGATAAATAAAATTAACGAGTTTACAGTAATGTTAACGATAAATAAAATTAACGAGTTTACAGTAATGAAAACGATATATGCTCCTTTTAAAATTAAAGAGTTTACAGCAATGTTAACAATGTATAAAATTAACGACTTTACAGCAATGTTAACGATTTATAACATTTAACGAGTTTCCGACAATGTTAATGATCTATAATATTTAACGAGTTTACAGCACTGTTAATGATCAATAAAATATAACAAGTTAACAGCAATGTTATATATCTATAACATTTACAGAATTTCCAGCACTTTTAACGTTCTTTAAAATTTAACGAGTTTACAGCACTGCTAACGATCTATACAGTTTAACGAGTTTACAATAATGTTAACTATCTATAAAATTTAACGAGTTTACATCGCTATAGTGTTAAAGATATATATTTGTTAATAAATTAACACGTTTGCATCAATGTTAAAGATCTCTTTGCGGTAAAAATAAAGTGATTCTAGTGATTCTAGTTAAACTAAATTCTAGTTCATCTAAATTCTTGATTCTTGATTAGAAACTGGCCTCACAGCACATGAGGCATTCCCATAAGTGCTCCGCCCTCTGTTCCAGCAGCCATCCGACTCGATGGTGTCTCAAGTCTAATGCTGCTGGAAACAGACGTCGACATCAGGGCACAACTCTGGCTCTTGCGACAGGTTTCTTTGTTATTCCGCCCACCCATGCCGTGCCCGTAACTAGTTCAAGCACAACGTCGGTCTGTCGGAACAACATGGTAACTTTTATCGAAGGTTACGACTACGGGATTGTATAGATGACGTGCCATGAAGCTTCTATAAGAAGATAATCTCAATATAAAGGCATGCCATCTACTAAGGTTTTCTGTTGCTGGGTGGTATGTCTAGTGAGCCATTGGTGAGACCCACAGACACAACCGCATGAGTGAAACTAATTCTAGTTAAACTTCCAGATGCACAGAATAGGGTCACATGTCGTGTACGGGAGTAAGGCTAGTGAAGAATGGGACCTTACAAACCTGGTGTTTGTGTTGTTGTTGTTTGTGTTTTGTGTGTAGGAAAAAAATCATTACCACTAAATTTGGCGCAACTACGGTTTAAGTCTTCACTGTGACATTTGTTCTAGTTTCGGGGTATTACCTAACCTTTGCAGCGTGATTAGTAAAAAATGTAATTTAAAACTAAGGTATATTCATTGAACAGGCATATTAATTTCGTATTAGTATTTGCATTAGGGATGGGGGTAAGGCTTAGGGTAAAACTACGGTGTAAGTCTTCACTGTGCCATAAATAACACACAACGTTTACATTTTTAATGAGCAGACGTCACGGTTTTTCGTGTAACATGAATTGTTGAAATTAATGGATGCTGTGACGTCACATCTCCCCACACAAACCACATCAACCACATTTATAATTATAATTTTTACAACTAATTTATTTTGTAATTTATCATGAAAATGCTAAAAAATTTAGTGAAAAACGGCAACGTTGATGTCAATTTTTTCAACCCCCTTCTCCCCCCCCCCCCCCCTCTCAACTACCTCGTCATAAATGTCAAACTTTTCTAGAACCATCCCCCCCCTTTTTTTTTTGTTTGCTCACGCAATTTATGCACATCCGTTAGTGGAGCGTAGTAACTTAGTTGATAGTGAGTTTGCCTACAATCATCGGGTTTACAGAGTGCCAGGTTCGAAACCACGTCCGTACCAAAAAAAAATTCGGGTCGTGATTTCTCGCCTGAAATGACTGATTTCTCGCCAACAGCGACTATATAAGTCTTTGATGCAGTTACTTCAGGATATCTACATGAACATGACTGAAGTCTAGAACAACTCCTACATGTAGAAATTTCAGACTATCTATGACATTTATAGATAGTGGCTGGGGTGACTCCAGTGAATGGACTCTAGAACATGTCTGAGATGAAGAAAGTTTCTTTTCTTCTGCTTCCGGAGAAGCAGGTGTTAAATAAAACAAAAAAGGACCGATTTTCCTTTGAGAGAACGAAAGAGCAGACATATTTTCTAGTTCGGAAACGAAAGAGCAGACATAATTTCCTTTTTGGGAACGAATGAGCAGAAAGGATTTTCAGTGCGCGCACATTGACAAGACTTGATCAATGGACACTGGTGATGCTCTCAATGCAAACGGTTAGTTGGATCAATTGGAAATTAATAGTAGGGATGACATAACCAGTTTAACCATGAGTAGGAAGTGTAGCAGTGTAGCAGTGTAACAGTGTAGCAGTGTAACAGTGTAGCAGTGTAACAGTGTAACAGTGTAGCAGTGTAGCAGTGTAACAGTGTAACAGTGTAACAGTGTAACAATGTAACAGTGTAGCAGTGTAGCAGTGTAACAGTGTAGCAGTGTAGCAGTGTAGCAGTGTAGCAGTGTAGCAGTGTAACAGTGTAACAGTGTAACAGTGTAACAGTGTAGCAGTGTAACAGTGTAGCAGTGTAACAGTGTAACAGTGTAACAGTGTAGCAGTGTAACAGTGTAGCAGTGTAGCAGTGTAACAGTGTAACAGTGTAACAGTGTAACAGTGTAGCAGTGTAACAGTGTAGCAGTGTAGCAGTGTAACAGTGTAACAGTGTAGCAGTGTAGCAGTGTAACAGTGTAACAGTGTAACAGTGTAGCAGTGTAACAGTGTAACAGTGTAACAGTGTAACAGTGTAGCAGTGTAACAGTGTAACAGTGTAGCAGTGTAGCAGTGTAACAGTGTAGCAGTGTACCAGTGTAGCAGTGTAACAGTGTAGCAGTGTAACAGTGTAGCAGTGTAGCAGTGTAGCAGTGTAACAGTGTAGCAGTGTAACAGTGTAGCAGTGTAACAGTGTAACAGTGTAGCAGTGTAACAGTGTAACAGTGTAACAGTGTAGCAGTGTAGCAGTGTAACAGTATCCCAGGGCCGTATATATGATTACGGAAAGGAATTTTACCTAAAAAATATATTCATGGCGTAGCCATCAACCCAGCATTTTTTAGTTGTGATATTCTATGAAATACTATTTGCGTTTTCAGCAGTTTGCTATTACTTTCTGTATGTTCCGGATGTACAATTGTCTGCGTTTGGATTCGAACCTGGTACTTTGGATTTCATATAGACGAGCTTTCTACCATCCCGCCACAGAACTGAACAACAGAGGACACTGACAAAACCGGACACATCCGATGTTTACTACACTATTTAAATTTCACATATTTTTTTTATAGTAATCGGACAAAAATCATGAAATATTTTCCTATATTCCTATTTTCTCTTACTAATTGTTCTTTAAAGGAAGCGGATTAAAAATTGTACAACATAGTTACGATGACGGAGTTTCTGGGTACTTGACAGTTATTGACTTGGGGGTTAAAATATTGAAATAAATTTTTGACATAAGTTATGAACAACCGATTATTAATATTCACAGATAAATCTATCTATCTATCTATCTATCTATCTATCTATCTATCTGTCTGTCTGTCTGTCTGTCTGTCTGTCTGTCTGTCTGTCTGCCTGCCTGCCTGCCTGCCTGCCTGCCTGCCTGTCTCTCTGTCTGTCGATCTGTCTCTCTGTCTGTCTAGCTACCCAGCTACATACCTACCTACCTACCTACCTACATAACTACCTAACTACCTACCTATCCATCCATCCATCTATCTATCTATCTATCTATATCCATCCATTTATCCACCCACCCATCCATCCATTCATCCATCTATCTATCCATCTATTTATCTATACGCTAAACCCTTTGTTGCCTTTAAGTGCCAGGAGTGGAAGAGTTTTCTGGAGACGGCCCTCTTGTGTGATAAGTATATTGTGGAATTTGTCGTCTTTTTTGTTTCGGTGGTCCATCGTTTTCGTGGTCGGCCTCTAGGTCCGCCTTCACTGTATCTGTGTAATATAACTTGCTGTGGTATACTGTCTGATGGTAGTCTGCTGATGTGTAGCATAGCTTGCTGTGGTATGCTGTCTGATGGTAGTCTGCTGATGTGTAGCATAGCTTGCTGTGGTATGCTGCCTGATGGTAGTCTGCTGATGTGTGGACACCATTTGATCTTTTGTCTCTTAATACATCACAATTGGGGTGGGATCGGTTTTTTTGTTGTCTAATGTCTTTATTCCTCACTGTATATTTATTAGCGATATTCTTAGGATTCTGCGTATTATGCCATTTTTTGCTGTCACAAGTTTGCGTTTGTCTTGCGCTGTCGTTGCCCATGTTTGGTATTGGTAACACGGAGTTGGTATAATAATTGTTTGAATAGTGTTATTTTGGTGTTTAAATCTACATTTTTGTTCCTGAAGATTGGTGTAATTTGCCCTAGGGATTGGTATGCTTTAATACATCTATTATGTATATTATTGTTTGTTGTTATAATCATTCCTAGGTTTGTGAATTATGTCACTTAAGTCTTTCCTTTCCAATATATATGTTAGTGTTTCTTTCTGTTCTTCCTATCTTCATTACTTCGGTCTTTTCTACATTTATCTTCATGTTAAAGGTTTGGAATATTATTACAAATTGTCACAAATAATACAACTGTTAAATAAAACATTATATATTTAATACTTATAAATATTCTTTTATTATATATTTAAACTCTTTCAGCTCGCGTACTATTTCAAGTTATATGTTGGGGTATTCATGTTCCGTTAGAAATATACATGTGATTTGTTTGTAAATGAATTCAATCAGATTATTAGACGGTGCTAGTGCATTCAAGTATAACAATTGAAGCAGTGGAGGTACGTATACTAGTGTATTGAAGCCGTGCGTTATATATATTTAGGTGAAGCATGAGTAAATAGCAGGTCTTACTTTATTTTAAACAAGGATTCTTAAACTATATGTCTATAGTTCGTGGTCTCTCAGTGGTTATCCGCAATATTTCATGAGTTTAGCGAATGAAAATAGAAATAATAGCGAATCTAGTCTATTTCATCGATTTCTCTTGTTATCTTGCACATGGAGCCTCCGAGTTTAACCTTCGTCACCAATCTATTATTCAAATTAACAAGATACCCTTCAAGTCAATAAGCTATCCTTCAAGTCAATAAGTTATCCTTCAAGTCAATAAGCTATCCTTCAAGTCAATAAGCTATCCTTCAAGTCAATAAGCTATCCTTCAAGTCAATAAGCTATCCTTCAAGTTAATAAGCTATCCTTCAAGTTAATAAGCTATCCTTCAAGTCAATAAGCTATCCTTCAAGTCAATAAGCTATCCTTCAAGTCAATAAGCTATCCTTCAGGTCAATAAGCTATAAATAAAGTAAACAAGATATTCTTCAAGTAGCTTCTTGTGGTACACTCTGCTAGACTGTAACCTGTCCATCTTGTGATGTTACTCTCTAGCTTGTATCACTGCCTACCTCTTGCTCGCCTCCCCTTGACTTTACCCTCAAGTAAGGTCTTCAATAAGGTGTCATGTCTTTTAATGTGTCCAAAATATTTTATTTGCCTGATCTTTATTTCTCTTAATAGTCCTATCTTCATATTAAGTGTTTTTATACCATCTTTGTTTGTTTTCTTCTCTTTCCATTATGTTCTCCCTATTCTAAATACCCACATCCCGAAGGCATTAATTCTGTCTTCTAAATATTCGTTTAGTGTCCATGTTTCTGAGCCATACATTACTAAATAATAGATATAGCATTTTATAATTCTCATTTTTAACTGTTTCAATACCACAATCTTAACTACTAGCTCATTCGCGTAACACAACCTCATAATATACGGAACCAAACCACACCCCTTCATCTGATTTTTGTAGCGCTATCTACTGTCCATCCACTTGCTAGTGTCTTACTCATCTCGTGTAGGGATCCATGGCCTGATAAGTTGCAAACTCACGTACTCGTGGTACGCCCCTGAAATGTCTAGCACATTGTGCTAGAGTACGTGAATTACGAACTTATACACGCGCTGTATATTTCTTTCTTTCTTTTCTGCGTTCTCTCTTAAACTCCTACAGATTAGCAAGAAATAGCCCATAGAACGAAATAAGTTTTCTCGAGGTTTGCAGCTTGCCTGTGATAATTACAGCTTTAGATCTTCAACATCCGACTTGTGCGTAGATTCTGGTCCAGTGTGAATGTTAGAGAAAAACAAATTTGGATCTGAAAGTAAAATTTCACCGTCTGGCACAGGAAATAAGAGTTTTAATCTCGTATTCCTTTGGGATTACCTCATCATCATCTTCTTCTTCTGTGTCCGTTCTCAAACTCCTGCAGATTAGCAGGATGTAGTCCGGAGAACGAAATACGTTGTGTCATGGTTTACAGCATTGCTGTTATATCTGCGCCTTTCGGCCTGACACATCCGACTTGAGCATGGCTTTGGGTCACTGATCCTATATGGGATGGGACAGCCAACTCCATCCCATAACCTCCTTAGTCGCCTTTTACGGCATGGGTGGAAGGTAAACAGTTTTGCTATTCTTTGCTTCTCTTTCGGGCCCCGGCATCACACGGGCGACCTCATCATCGCCACCATCATCATCATCATCATCATCATCATCATCATCATCATCATCATCATCATGGTTCTAAGAGTTGCATAGTCAACTTCACCCTTAAATAACATTAGTTGCCTCTTACTATGCTCATAGCAAGTAAACAATGTTGCTATTCCTTGCTCCCCTTTCTAACCTCATAATGCAAGGGCGACGTGTGAAATTGGAAGTGTTTAAATCATATTAAGTAACCCGTGTGTTACCGTGGCCCGAAACGAGAGCAAATAATAGCAACACTTTTTAACCTTCTATGCATGCTGTACAAGGCAACTGAGCAGGTTTTGCCGTGGAGTCGATTGTCCCATCCCAAATAGGGTAAAAGTGACTCTGAAGCCATGCTGAAGTCGGATGTGCCCGTCTGAAAGGCGCAGATATCTCAACAAAATTGTAAACTATGACACAGCTCATTACGTTCTCTGGACTACATGCTGTGAATCAACAGGAGTTTGAGAACGAATGTAGAAAAATAACAACAATAAAGTTACACAATTTCTTTGAAATCATCCAACCGACAATATCATAGTCCCCATTGAGAAAAACCACCGCACGCCACTTATCTATGCAATGATGAAGCCTGCTGTATACCTATGCAAAGACCTTTTTATTTGTAACATAATCTGTAGAAAGATGTCTCGGCTCATTGGTGCAAATATAACGACGGCACAAAAACTCTTCTTTCTCTGGACTGCATTTACTACTTAGACTACATGGATTACGCCGACTACACGGACTACGTCGACTGCTTAGACTACGCCGACTACATGGACTACGCCGACTACACGGACTACGTCGACTACATGGAGTACGCTGACTACATGGATTACGCCGACTACACGGACTACTTAGACTACTTAGACTACGCCGACTACATGTACTACGCCGACTACATGTACTACGCCGACTACATGTACTACGCCGACTACATGGACTACGCCGACTACATGGACTACGCCGACTACATGGACTACGTCGACTACATGGAGTACGCCGACTACATGGAGTACGCCGACTACATGGAGTACGCCGACTACATGGAGTACGCCGACTACATGGACTACGCCGACTACATGGACTACGCCGACTACATGGACTACGCCGACTACATGGACTACGCCGACTGAATGGACTACGCTGACTACATGGAATACGCCGACTACATATACAACATGGACTATATCGACTACATGGACTATGCCGACTACCTGGACTACGCCGACAAAATGAATTACGCTGAGTACGTGGACTACATAGTGGTAGAAATTCATGTTATTGCCTTGCTTCAAGAAGCATCCAGCGAAATTGTCAGAACGAACGCTTCAAAAAATATGTGCCTAATCTTGATATTGCATGAAAGTCTGGACAAACTCAGAATTCAGTACAACTACACTTTTCCCTTTTTTCCACATTCCTAATTAGTCAACATTTATATAACAATCATATATAACATTCATATATAACAATCATATATAACAATCATATATAACAATCATATATAACATTCATATATAACATTCATCGATAACACTCGTATGGCTGTTCATCAACATATGGCTGTATTCTGATTTAGGTATGCTACCTTTTTCCTTTTTTTCTGAAGTCTCCGTTTTACAAAACCTTAAAAATTGCAAACCATTGATAAGGGTTTGAAATGTTACCTGGTTATCGTCAGGTCGACACACTTAAATGCTAACTACTTAATGTATGAGGAAGGCACGGTTCAACAACGATACCACACACACAAAAAGTGCTTAGATACTACAGACAATGCTTCTTCACTGGTAGCACCTCTCACCTTTTCTCACCTTGCTATTTTAGTGCAAGCCATCTAGTCAAGTTCAGTTCCGATAAACCTGACAAAACTTGTGGCATATGTCAGGTCACGAGGACTCCTGTTTGTTTATCTCTCGTTTATAGCTTTCGCTGATATTATCCTTTTAATGCTGAAGTCGGATGTGTCAGGCCGAAATAAACAGATATCGCAGCCGAGCTGCAAAGCATAGAACAGCGTATTCCGTTCTGTGGACTGCATCCTGAAACTTGTAGGAGTTTGAGAACGAACACTGGAGAAGAATCGTTTCTTTCTCTCGTTTATATATCTTGTTTATATATCACGTTTATATCTGTCGTTTATATTTCTCGTTTACATCTCTTGTTTAGATCTGTTTATATCTCTTGTTTATATGTGTCGTTTATCTATCTATCTATCTATCTATCTATCTATCTATCTATTTATACGCTGTGTCCCTTGTTTGCCTTGCAGCGTCATGGGTGGAAGAGTTCTCTGGAGATGGCCTTCTTGTGCGCTGTTTGTAAGCTTGTTCCTGTGGCTACTTTGATTTCTGTGATCCATCTTTTACATGGTCTGCCTCTGGCTTTATAACCGTTATGTCTATGTGTCATGGCCATTTATGGCATACTATCTGTCGGTAGTCTGGAAGCGTGTGAAAACCACTTGATCTGCTGTCTTTTGATGTGTTCCAATACTGGTATTGTTTTGGTTATCTGTCTGATGTTATCGTTTCTAATTCTATCTCTTAATGACACTCCGAGTATTCTTCGTAGACATGTCATTTCTGTTGTCACTATTTTTCTTTTGTCTTGTGCTGTCATTGTCCAGGTTTGACACTGGTAGCATAGTGATGGAATAATAATAGTCTTGTATAATGCAGTGTCGTTTATATCTCTCGTTTATATCTTCGAATTATATTTCGTTTATATTTCTTGTTTATATTTCTCGCTTATAGCTCTCCATTATAATTATAGTTTTCGACTTCTATGTTGCTGTTATAATTCTTATTTATATAGGCAACTCTTCCTCTCTTATACAAATAATTCTCAGCCATCAAATTTGCTTTAATTGTGCGTAACACAGCTAATGTCAATAATTTCACAGGTAACTTGAATTGTGGCCTAACATAACTGATGACCCTAAGCTCTCAGGTAACTTGAATTGTGGCCTAACATAACTGATGACCCTAAGCTCTCAGGTAACTTGAATTGTGGCCTAACATAACTGATGACCTTAAGCTCTCAGGTAACTTGAATTGTGGCCTAACATAACTGATGCCCCTAAGCTCTCAGGTAACTTGAAATGTGGCCTAACATAACTGATGCCCCTAAGCTCTTAAGTAACTTGAATTGTACTTGGAATCACTGATACGACAATTCCAACTGAAAAAAGCCGGGGGGGGGGGGAGAGAGAAATCCTGAAGAAATAATAGCGTTTCGCCTTGCATTTGTAGACATTAATTTCTACAGTTTTTCAGTTCTTTTTTATGCAGTTGGGGGCGGAGATGTGTGGAGCCGGTAATGTTTATCTTATTGCCTACTTTTTTAAGTATCAAGAAATGTTGAAATAGTTTAGCCAAGTAAACTAATGTAGGCCATCAGAGATACTGGAGTAAAACAGATAAATTATATCAAAAATTTGAAACGGACAAGTCAAGATTTATATGGCATTTGATGAGAGAATGACAACTTGAACATTTAGAAACCGCCGGAAAGATCAAGAAGAGAAGAGATAGAGGAAGAGAGAAATTAGTGAATGGGTTGTCACTGTGGTTTTGGAGAATGTGTCCAACTAAACTAATTAAACAATAAGAAACAAGAGAAAATAAGATATTTTTGGGGAAACATTATCGCTTGCGTCACTCGGCATGTCGATCGATTAATTGATTGATTAATGATTGTTTCATATCAAATAGAATGATTCAATTTACTAGAGCGGGAAGGGGTTTGAAAGCCTCAAACAAAACCTCAAACCTCTCCACCTTTCTACGAAATTTATTGTGTACAGTGGTGAATTCATTTGATCTTTTTTTTAAAATAAATTCCAAATATTTCTTCTTCTGCGTTCGTTCTCAAACTCATGCGGCTTGGCAGGATGTAGTCCGGAGAACGGAGTGCGTTGTGTCACTGTTTACAGCATTGCTGCGATATCTGCGCCTTTTGTCCTGACACATCCGACTTCAGCATTCATTTGGGTCACTGACCCTATATGGGTTGAGACAGCCAACTCCATCTCATAACCTCCTTAGTCGCCTCTTACGACATGCATGGAAGATGAAAAGTGCTGCTATTCTTTGTTCCCCTTTCGGGCCCCTGCAACACAAGGGCTCTATGTATGTAATGAAGCACTAATTCTCGTCCTAGAAACACCATTTCAAATATGACAATGTCAGTCTGTGAGATAAGAAAACACGTTTCTTCTTTGATATATAGAAATGCGTTCCTTTTGACAATAAACACCATTCATGCTAATGATTAGAAAGCACTATTTACTATTTCAATATGGAAACCGCCTTTGTTATGAAGATAGTCTTTATATTTTCAATGGAAAAGATTAGATTATTTGAAAATTTCATTATTTTCCCTCACATGCAACTAAATGGATCCATCATGTGAGAAAATCAACAGGAATTTCGACAAAATCAACAGGAATTTCGACAAAATCAACAGGAATTTCGACAAAATCAACAGGAATTTCGACAAAATCGACGCCGACGATATCAGTTTCTAAGGACATCGTATAGTACAGGTCAAAATTGGATACTTATATCTTGTAAAACAGCAAACTTCTAACTTGTCAGCAGCTGGAGGCTTCTTCTAAGATATTTGTGTCTACAGCAAAGTGAAAGTCTGAATCAAGATGGTAAGTTCTATTTGTACAATTAGTTCGATTTATTTTATTATATATATATATATATTGTGTATTTGGGTCTGTGGTGTTTTTGTGTTTTTTGTTGTTTTTTTTGGTGCTATTTTCGACTAAGGGAGCGCGGTAGCCTAGTGGATAGTGAGCTTGCTTGCTATCTTCTGGTTACAGCGTGCCAGGTTCGAAACCACGACCGGATATAAAAAAAATCACAACAATTCCGGGTTGTGATTTCTCACTTGACACGACCACTCCTCCAGTCGACTCAGCTGTAAATGAGTACCTGACGCATGAGTTAGGGAAGGTAAAAAACAGCAAGGAAGGGAACTGGCCACCCCACCTAATAGTTGCTGCGGCTTAGTACATGAAGAGTTATCTTCATCCCCGACGGCAGATGCGATGGGACCTACATTTACCTTTTATATTCGACTAAATGAAGGGTGGTTTCTAAATACCATCATAAGAAGGAAGCTACAGTATTTTGGATACTTAAAGGGACATGATGGTATCGAAAGGCTGATTCTGGAGAGCAAAGCGCCGGGGAAGAGTAGATGACGAATACCAACAAGACGATAGACCAGCAACATCGAAGAGTGTATACACATATCTCTGACCAATGCAGGCTTTCTTGTCCGGAACAGAGAGATCTTCAGAATATCCTTGAGGAAGATAATGTACTCGGAAGAATATGTCGCTGGATATATATCCAACTTGCTAGAGTGTTACATCAAATTTGCTAGAGTGTTACATCCAACTTGCTAGAGTGTTACATCAAATTTGCTAGAGTGTTACATCCAATTTGCTAGAGTGTTACATCCAACTTGCTAGTGTTACATCCAACTTGCTAGAGTGTTACATCCAACTTGTTAGAGTGTTACATCCAACTCGCTAGTGTTACATCCAACTTGCTAGAGTGTTACATCAAACTTGCTAGAGTGTTACATCCAACTCGCTAGTGTTACATCCAACTTGCTAGAGTGTTACATCCAATTTGCTAGAGTGTTACATCCAACTTGTTAGAGTGTTACATCCAACTCGCTAGTGTTACATCCAACTTGCTAGAGTGTTACATCCAATTTGCTAGAGTGTTACATCCAACTTGCTAGAGTGTTACATCCAACTTGCTAGAGTGTTACATCCAACTTAATTTAATGTGTACCATATGTCATATATTATTTTGTCAACTTATTATGCTGCCTAACATCACTGATTCAGCTCTTTCTCTGCCTATGATATCCTCATAACCTGAACAACAGATCCGTATAATACTTTGGATATTGTTGAGAGTAGTGGAACTCTCCTATGTAAGCTCTTGATACGTACTTTTCTATCTAGCATATTAGGCCCTGGGGTGAACCAGGACCATCTGCATTAGAAGACCTCTGAACATAATTAATTAGGTCTTCATTCGTTACTTTTTTATTGTTGTCGTGATTTTAGTTGATAAAAAAATGAACTACGTATCAATAAAAATGAACTATATGTTAACAGAAATGAACTACGTATCAATAAAAATGAACTAGGTTTCAATAAAAATGAACTATATGTTAACAAAAATGAACTACGTATCAATAAAAATGAACTATATGTTAACAAAATTGAACTACGTATCAATAAAAATTAACTAGGTTTTAATAAAAATTTATCTATAGATTGTTATTTGTATTATTTATTTATTTGCAGTTAGTGAAATTACACCGCCAAAGGACAACGACAGCATAAACAAACTCTGTAGAGAAACCAATCCCTTATCTTTCAGTTTCGAACAGAACATAGTAGAAGCTATAGCCATTTAAACGGGATCAAATCCTAGAAACTTCCCATTTATAAATATTTCTCTCATTCCAACGAAACTGTGAAATATCTCCTTATTGACTGCTCTTACCTTTCAACTGCCACTACTGAACCACCTACCACAACTGGTTGCATATATTACTACTGAACCACCTCCCACACCTGGTTTCATCTCTTATTACTGAACCACCTGTCACACCTGGTTGCATATCTTACTACTGAACCACCTCCCACACCTGGTTCCATATCTTACTACTGAACCAACCCCCACATCTGATTGCATACCTTACTATTGAATCACCTCCCACACCTGGTTGCATATCTTACTACTGAACCACCAGCCACACCTGGTTGCATATCTTACTACTAAACCACCTGCCACACCTCGTTGCATATCTTACTACTGAACCACCTCCCACACCTGGTTTCATCTCTTATTACTGAACCACCTGTCACACCTGGTTGCATATCTTACTACTGAACCACCTCCCACGCCTGGTTGCATATCTTATTACTGAACCACCCCCCCCACACATGGTTGCATATCTTACTACTGAACTACCTCCCACACCTGGTTGCATATCTTACTACTGAACCACCAGCCACACCTGGTTGCATATCTTACTACTGAACCACCTGCCACACCTCGTTGCATATCTTACTACTGAACCACCTCCCACACCTGGTTTCATCTCTTATTACTGAACCACCTGTCACACCTGGTTGCATATCTTACTACTGAACCACCTCCCACGCCTGGTTGCATATCTTATTACTGAACCACCCCCCCACACATGGTTGCATATCTTACTACTGAACTACCTCCCACACCTGGTTGCATATCTTACTACTGAACCACCAGCCACACCTGGTTGCATATCTTACTACTGAACCACCTGCCACACCTCGTTGCATATCTTACTACTGAACCACCTCCCACACCTGGTTTCATCTCTTATTACTGAACCACCTGTCACACCTGGTTGCATATCTTACTACTGAACCACCTCCCACGCCTGGTTGCATATCTTATTACTGAACCACCCCCCCCCCACACATGGTTGCATATCTTACTACTGAACCACCTCCCACACCTGGTTTCATCTCTTATTACTGAACCACCTGTGTAAATGAAAGTATCGTATGGCTTCAAGTTACTGTGTGATTTCGTCTTCATATTTCACGAATCTCTCAATACATCTTGAACAGGGAAATAACCGTGTTGAACTAGAGTTCATTGATTTTATTTGGCTGAGCTCCCATCAATTCTTCAACATTGCTCTCTGTATGTAGTGCGCACAAAGTGACAGTGCTCTCACGTACATGGGTAGTGGCAATATCAGAGCCCTACATACGTTTTCCATAAAAATGGGAGCGGGGAGGGGGTTAGCTAAAGGTTAAATCCCGTTTAGATGTTTAAATACAGGCTATTGATCAGACAACCTATTATCTTTTGGTTTAAAAAAGGTGGGGGGGGGGAGGTGTTAACTACCTTTTCACTAAGTTCCTTGTACATCTAATTGTCATGTTCTGATTCGTTAGGGGGGAGGGCCCAATCTCTACCCCGTCTACGGGCGTGGATACTACTTTCTATGAATTGTGAGTATTTAGTACAGAAGTGTGTGTTTCTGTGCACAGCGACATTATACACACCCTATATACATCACCGACGCCAAATGCAGATCATAAATATTACAGTTTAATTGAACGCGGAAAGTGGCCGTGGTAGTTCAGTGTTTAACATATATTACCTTCCCACACTGGGGATCCGAGGTTCACATCCCAGTTTAACTGTAAAATTAATAAAATTAACGGATCCTTAGTCTGCCCAGCATTCAGAAAAGGGTACCATGTCTCAGGGGAAAGTATGGGCGGTTGATGTAATACCGACCACGCCATCTCGTGGTATGCAGTTGGTTAATGACGGCCCTGCTGTGTATTTCCCAACACATATTAAATGTGTGGAATGTGTTACTATTATTTAAATATATCTTAGGTTG
This sequence comes from Meghimatium bilineatum, assembly GCA_034231615.1. Taxonomy (NCBI): domain Eukaryota; kingdom Metazoa; phylum Mollusca; class Gastropoda; order Stylommatophora; family Philomycidae; genus Meghimatium; species Meghimatium bilineatum. The sequence continues at coordinate 61,355,040 of CM067306.1, forward strand.
AAAGTTCCGTGTCTCGCCTTTACGCGACATTAATTTCAGATAATAGTTTTAGAATTTAAAAACAAACATTTCCATCACACACCTTGATTCCCTTATTATGTAGAATGATGCAAAACACAATAGGTACAAAAACACATCAGGTACAAAACACAATAGGTACAAAAACACAACAGGTACAAAACACAATAGGTACAAAAACACAACAGGTACAAAACACAATAAGTACAAAAACACAACAGGTACAAATCACAATAAGTACAAAAACACAACAGGTACAAAACACAATAAGTACAAAAACACAACAGGTACAAATCACAATAAGTACAAAAACACAACAGGTACAAAACACAATAAGTACAAAAACACAACAAGTACAAAAACACAACAGGAACAAAACCCAGCAGGTGCGAAACACAACAGGTGCGAAACACAACAGGTGTAACACACAACTGGTACAAAACACAACTGTTCAAATACGTATTATACAGACACACAGGTCTGACTTCATTTTACACGGTTTTTCTTATTTGTACTCTACCTCTCTCAACATAGCAATGAATATTTTCCCGGGAGCACGTTTAACAGTACATACCTCCTGAGCTTCACACGGTCATCCCCAGAAATCTTCCAATAAATACTCTTGTAAACAAGTCGTCATGACCTTTTCAAGCTTACACGCATGACCGTCATCTTTAAAGACCTCTCATTGAAATTAATTAGGACCCCCATTCGTTACGTTGTTTAATTATTGTCGGGATTTTCGTTGACTACTGTTTATATTCTTGGAATCGCATGCCAAAAATAGCCAAGGCGACTTCAAGTATATAAATAGTGACCAACCAAATTCCCAACAATAATAAAAAACGTAACGAATGAGGTCCTAATTAATTCTGTTGGAAGCCGTGGATCTCGTTACAAACTTTTGAGCACAAGGCATATATGCTAATCACTTTGCCACGGAGTTCCTTTACAAACGATTCCTGAGTCCATAATATGAAAGAGAAATCATTGTAACTCCGGCTCTGTGGCTGAGAAGTATATGAGATCGTGTCTCAGGCGCCAGTGTGCCAGGTTTAATCTCCGCCGCAAACAAATGTACGTCCGGACTCCTCAGAAAGCAATGGCAATTTACTGAATGACAATCTATTATACGTAGTTATATTGACTGGAAAATCCATATAGTCAAATAATACTTGGTTGATCACTATTGATTGTACCACAACTACAACCCTATGAGGCTGTTCATAAATCACGTTCACATTTATTGTACCACAACTACAACCCTCTGAGGCTGTTCATAAATCACGTTCACATTTATTGTACCACAACTACAACCCTCTGAGGTAAATTTATTTTGCCAAGTTTAAACGGTCCCCTTGTCAACAACGTTCAATAATTCAGGTATCCCCTTCCCCCCTCCCTCACCTCCTGCATTATGAAGTATGTAAGGGACCTCCATTTGCCCAACTGTTCAGCCAGATTTCCCTGGTGGTGTTTCTGAGAATCTGTTTGACTGTTCCCATACTACAATGTCTTTGCTTTTGTTGTTTTAATGCGACTCATTTTGCAAGTCTGTCTGCTCCTTCATTTCCTACTATATCGCTATGTCCATTTGAATGATCACACTGATTGGACATGCAGAGATAAGACTGGGCTGCTCTTGCTATGTGGATAATATCTAGATTTTCATATGAGGTATGTTTAAATGCTTCAAAAACTAACATATAGTCTTACAAATGATTATGTCTGATGACTTTTGTTCCATGAGATCAAACTGTCGGTGTATTAACTCAATGGTTGTCTTGATGGTCTCAACCTCTTCTTCACAATTTGAGAAATTTTAACCACAAAAGTCACAGAACTCGCAGGCAGATCCATCAGTGTATCGTATATGAATGCCATATCATGTAAAACAGGTGGCATTGAAAGCCAATCCATCAGTGTAGGCCGTGATTGCTGATGATTGGTAGCTGTTTATAGTCTCTGGGTCACATTTCCTCATACTTGTTGGTAGTGTTCCCTTATTGCCTGTTTTATCTAATACTTTTGTGATGATATTTAGTTGGTTCAAGTTCTCCTAAGGGAGTGGTCCGAGGTAGTTTTTTTAGTTCTCTCTCTTAAGGCAGATGGTGTTGGTCATTTTCCTCTCCGGATATATCCAGTTTAGACAGACTTTTGGTTTGTGTATAAAAAACTCAGGATTGTTGACGTCAACTTTTTGTAACCCCCCCCCCCTCCTTTCCTTTGTCAATGTTTCAGCTGATCCAATAGAAACATGAGAAAGAACACAGACGAGGAAGAAGATGATGCTGACAAATATTACACAGGCAGCAAGCATATTTGGGTGGAAATGATTGAGACTCCGAACATAATGTTTCACAGTAGGCCGCCTATAGAAGAATGGAACAGCAGGCTTATAGAATATTCGTGCTATACAATAGTGTGAGCCTATAGAACAGTGTACTTATAGAAAAGGGCGCCTATAGAATAGTGTGGGTTTTTGAACAATTGGCCTATGGAAAAGTGGAACTAAAAACAGTGGGCTTATAGAATAGTTGAATAATAGAATAGTGGGACTATAGAACAGTGGGACTATAGAACAGTTGGACCATAGAACAGTGGGACAATAGAACAGTGGGACTATAGAACAGTGGGACTATAGAACAGTGGGACTATAAAACAGTGGGACTATAGAACAGTGGGACTATAGAACAGTGGGACTATAGAACAGTGGGACTATAGAACAGTGGGATTATAGAACAGTGGGGCTATACAACAGTGGGACTATAGAACAGTGGGACTAAAGATAAGTGAACTTATAGAACAGTGGGATTATAGAACAGTGGGGCTATACAACAGTGGGACTATAGAAAAGTGGGACTAAAGATAAGTGAACTTATAAAACAGTGGGACTAAGAACAGTGGGACTAAAGATAAGTGAACTTATAGAACAGTGGGACTAAGAACAGTGGGACTAAAGATAAGTGAACTTATAAAACAGTGGGACTATAGAACAGTGGGACTGTAGAGAAACGGGCCTATGTAATACAGTCACACATTGAAATATAAATTGCACGTCATGTGTATTTATATATTTAATCCATCCTATTTCGTGGTGACTGGATTACCAGAACCGCGACCTTCACTATTTTTAATGGTTATAAAGCTTTGATATAACCAAATTAGACTAACATCCGGTTGAAGGGAGCGTACCTCACCACACGTGGTACAATCTACTTAACCAAGATTTATGTGTCTGCACATGCGGGTGTGTGTGTGTAAGTTTGTATGAATGTGTGCGTATGTATAAGTTTGTGTGTATGTGTACGTGATATTTAATGCATATATTTATTAACCTATAAATGTTTAAGATGTATAGTGAATTATCTTTCAGACATTCCTGCCATTTTTTTCTAGTGTGTAGTAATCGATTTCAATAAGAACAACATAAGAATCGATACCGACCACTATAATCTGTCTAGACATGATAGTTATTTATAGGCGCACGTGACAACAGGCGCGACAGTGAGGTATTTGTGTTTGAATGATCTATTTACTCAGCCGTGAACAGATGGGAGTCTGATATCGTTGACGTTGTATACACGTGCTGAGTTGGTTTGAGTCTGGTTGCTGGTATGGAAATTCGATTCGAGGCTGCATGTATTAGGTAACATTCCTCCTACCTGCCTACCTTTCTTCTTCTTCAGCGTTCAATCTCAAACTCCCATTGGATCTCTCTTGTAGCAGGATAATTGTCCAACTAGATTTCCAGAAGAATGTAGTCCAGAAAATTTTAATGCGTTGTATCGCTGTGTTATTTTCGCCAAGGGCCCGACACATCCGTCTTCAGCGGACCCTATCTATCTATATATCTGTCTATCTATCTATCTATCTGTCTATCTATCTATCTATCTATCTATCTATCTATCTATCTATCTATCTATCTATCTATCTATCTATCTATCTATCTATCTATCTATCTATCTATCTATATATCTATCTATCTATCTATCTATCTATCTATCTATCTATCTATCTATCTATCTATCTATCTATCTATCTATCTATCTATCTATATATATATATATATATATCTCCAATATATCCTATCATTTCTAACCTTATCTTATCTGTCTTATCTTATCATCTATCTTATTTATCTATAAATATATTTACCCAACTGTGTGTATACATGTATATAATATAATATATATATATATATATGCATATGTGTGTGCGTGCGTGTGTGTGTTTTTTTTTTCCTTCAGCTCAGAATACGGTACATAGGGCAGAAACCAGAGCCCTCCAGCTCGAGCAATGTGAACCTACTCTATGTAATTCTTGCATGTTGTTTAAACCATTCCCTCTTTGATGGTTCTTCTCTTTGATGGTTGTTCTCTTTGATGGTTCTTCTCTTTGATGGTTCTTCTCTTTGATGGTTCTTCTCTTTGATGGTTGTTCTTGAATGAATTTTTCTTGCTATTTTGTTACCATCTGGTACTCATTTTAACGCATGTAGGAGCAGTCTGTTTTAATGCATTCTACATACATGTCCTATGTAAGTCCTTCGTTTGATTTCTTCGGTAACATTCAAGGTAACAATGATGTACGTATATTGTCATCATCATCATCAAGTGCCGTCTCCGCAACGAAGGTTGGCTGCAACGTATCTCCAACATCTCATGTCTCTTGTCTTGGTGGTGCACTCTGCTAGACTGTAACCTGTGCATCGTGTAATGTTACTCTCCCACTTGTATCTCTGCCTACCTCTTGCTAGCTTCCCTTTGACTTTACCCTCAAGTAAGGTCTTCAATATGGTGTCATGTCTTTTAATGTGTCCAAAGTATTTTATTTGCCTGATCTTTATTTCTCTTAGTAGTTCTTTCTTCATATTAAGTGTCTTTAGCACCTCTTTATTTGTTTTCTTCTCTTTCCATGATGTTCTCCCTATTCTTCTATATACCCACATCTCAAAGGCATCAATTGTATGTCCTAATTGTTTATTTAGTGTCCATGTTTCTGAGCCATACATTAATATGGAATAGATGTAGCATTTTATAATTCTCATTTTTAACTTGTTTGTAATTTGTTTAGATATTAATAATTTCCTCATGTCATTGAAGGTACGAGTACTTTTAGCCATTCCTATTCTCCTTTTAACTTCTGTTTCACATCTGCCATAGAGACAGATTTATCATATTGTCATAGAGAAGTGCATTAACAATATGGGGAATAGGAACTAAATACAATAGCTATGACTGAAAACAACATGAATTATAACACAACAAAGGCCCAACAACCCAAATCTAAACAGATGGATGATCTGTATTAAGACCAAATGGCTTAATGGTACTAAGTTACCATATACAACGATTCTCAAGGTAGTGCCTAGCTCTATTGTTTGTGTTGCAAGGTCTTAATCCAGTGACCTGAATATCACAGACACTGCAATGGTCAGTGCCATTGAAATGTATACCGAACAATTCTTTAGGAATGCCATGAATATGCAATGCTGAGGCAAATACACTGGCCCAGAGAAACAACAGTGGAAGTAAAACTACGGAACCTCTGTAGGAGTTACAAAAAAACAGTCGTTCTTATAGAAAAAAACACAACTTTAGATATGAGCATGTTCCAGACGAAGAAAAGAAGGAGCAATGCATAGTGGCAGGAGTAGGCGGGTCTTCTTAAAGAGGATGAGGGGAAGGAGATGAGGGGAAAGATGAGGGGAAAGATGAGGGGAAGGAGATGAACAAAAAATGGAATGGAAAAAGAATACGCGGGAAAAGAACCCATAAAAAAGAGAAAAGAATGAAGTATAAAGGAAAAAGAATGGAAAGAAGAAAAGAGGGGGGGGGGAGAGGAGACATAAGAATCAAAAACGTGTGTTCCTGCGGGCCTGAGATGGAGCAAAGAATAGCAATTGTTACTTGCCATAATATCCTACAATGCGACTAATTAGATTGGAGTGGGCTGAAGTTGGCTCTCGCAACCCATAGCGGGTCACAGTTACCCAGTAGCAATACTGAAGTCGGATGTGTCACTATGAAAGGTTTAAATATTTCAGCCACTCTGTAAACCATGACGAAGCGCACTCTGTTCACCAGACTACATCCTGCTGATTTGCTGGAGTTTTGTAAATGATCTCAGACTTCTTCTTCTTCTGCGTTCGTTCTCAAACTCCTGCAGATTAGCAGGATGTAGTCCGGAGAACGGAATGCGTTGTGTCATGGTTTACAGCATTGCTGCGATATCTGCGCCTTTCGGCCTAACACATCCGACTTCAGCATGACGATCTCAGACAAAGAAGAAGAAAAAAGAAGAAAATGATAATAATGATGATGATGATGTTTATGATGATGATGATAATGGTGGTGGTGGCGGTGGCGACGGCGACGGCGATGATGATGAAGATGATGACGATGATGTGATGGCGACTATGATGATGATGATGACGTCGAAAATGATGATGATGATTACTGTGACGATGATATTTATGACTGTGACGATGATATTGATGACGGTGACGATGATAATAACGATGAGGATGATTCATACTGATGAAAGTGATAAGAAATAGAATAAAAAGAAATGGATTTGCAAGAATAGAAGAAATATTACAAAGCAAAAAAAACACGAATTAGAATAAGAGACAAGAGGAACAAGTAGAAGACATTTAAAGACGCCGAGACTATCTCGTGGAGCACACTAATCCATAGATGAATGGATTAGACAAACATACAAATTAGATCTGTTTTAGAGATTCTCCAAGTGCCGCGCGATACTATGAGGTATTCAGAAATTAGAGAATCCTCCAAACCGTTGATTCCTGACCTTCCTGTGATGATCTTCTAATCATTCTTACCCCGGCACCGACAGGAGATAAACTTATTGGGGGGATCTCATTTCAGATAAAGGTAATTACTTATGGGTTTTTTTCTTTTTCAGTAACAACGTGTGTTGTTTCTTGCAATTTTTATAAAATATTTGCCATCAAATATTGTTGTTAGAATTACTATAGTGGAATTTCTCTATAGCGCATTCGTTTATAACAAATCCCTATATAACACATTTCAAAATCCCCAAGTATATTTCTTCTATATTGTTTGTACTGTACATAGCTTGTCTTGTCTTGTCCTATGTATGTGTGTCGGTGGGCTTCATGGGGAGCCGACATCTATGTATGTGTGTCGGTGGGCGTCATGGGGAGCCGACATCTATGTATGTGTGTCGGTGGGCGTCATGGGGAGCCGACATCTTCTTTATTTAGCTAACTGTGATGCCGGTGCCGTAGTGTAGCCTTGGTGCTCTATTATTTCTCTGATGTCTTCTATCCATCTTTGTCTGGGTCTTCCCCTGTTTCTCTTTTCAGATGATCTTTTATTGAAGGTTATCTATGGAATCAATTCACATATCTAGGTATAATGATTACAGCAGATGGAAGAAGTTCAACAGAAATACGATGCAGAATAGGACAGGCAAACACAACATCCAGAAAAATTAAAAATATACTGTGTAATATGACCTTGTCATTAGAGGTGAGAAAGAGAGTTCTGCAGTGCTATATAACCCCTATACTAACATATGGATGCGAGTCTTGGACAATAAACAAACTGGAAAGTGGGAGATTAGAGGCAACAGAGATGTGGTTCTACAGAAGAATGTTGAGAATACCATGGACTGCCAGAAAAACTAATTTAGAGGTGTTAAAATAGTTGAATGCGAAACGGACCTTAATCAACAATATAATAAAAAGGCAATCTTATTTTTTTGGCCACTTCATGAGACAGGCAGGTTTGGAGAACATAATCACAACAGGCAAGATTGAAGGCACCAGAGACAGAGGGCGACAACGTGAGAAAATATTAGACAGTTTGACAACCTGGCACGGCAAGGAAACAACAACGACTTTGATACATAATACTGTGTACAGAGAGCTGTGGAGAGCCATGACCGCCTACTCTACCCGGCATGGCACCTGATGATGATGATGATCTATGGAATGCGATCTGGTTCCATTCTGATTGGGTGGCTGAATGATTTGATCTCTTGTGTGTCTAATATATATATATATCTGTTATATTGGTTATAACCAAGTATAACCAAGGATGTCTGTTATTCATCAATATTTTGTCGGACTGAACCAAGTTGTTATAACGTGATTCCACTGTACTTAAATATTCCCGCCGAAATTGGATATCTCGGTACTTTTACGCACATAAAACGGCGGCACAGCGCATCTTCGTTCTCTGTAAGCCCTTACGTTGCAATGGCACAAAAGAGGATAAAAATATCAGCAGCGGTAAATAAAAATGTTTACCTTTCATCCATGTTGTAAGAGGCAACTAAGGACGTTTTGAAATGGAGTTGCTTGTCATATCTCAAATAGGGTCAAACTGACTCAGAAGCCATGCTGAAGTCGGATGTGACGTGCCAAAAGGCACATACATCACAGCTAAGCTGTAAACTGTGACATAAATCCTGCTAGTCTGCAGGAGTGTGAGAAGAAACGAAAAGTTAGAAATAAAGACATCTACTATAGTCCCTTGGTTTCTACTTCTAAACTTGAAATAAGCTTGGAAAACTTATGGAATGGAAATAAACGTCTAGAAAAACAAAAGAACGGTAAATAGAGATCACAACACGACCACTGTTAACATGTAGATGAATGGACATAAACTAGAAGAAGATGGCAACTTGAAATATTTAGAATCGTATATGAGCAACGATGGAAGCATTATCATAGAAATAACGACTACACTTGAAATAGCCTCGGCTGCAATGTCCGTATTGAATACCATATGGAAAACACAATAAGTGTAGCAGTGAAAATAAACCTATATAAATCTCTAGTAATACCTATTCTTGTTTACGGATGTAAGAGTTGGACAATTACTGCAGAAAAGGAGAGCAGAATACAGACTTTTGAAAACAACATGTTATAGGCGAATATTACAGAACAATTATACATAACATAAAACTAACATGGACTTGAGAAGCAAAAAAAAATACTTTTGCAGGTCAACAAGAACATCTCATGGAAATGGTAAAGCATCGAAAACTTGTGTGGGTTGGCCACGTGATGTGGCATGATTCTCTTTCCAGAGAATCAGAGTTGCATGATTCTCTTTGCCACATCATGATACTCTGGAATCTTGCAGGGAACAATTGAGGGTGGAATAAGAAAAGGTGGTTGAGGAAAGTATAGACTGATAATATTAACAACTAGCTAGGAGTAATTTTGCGCATGCGGTTGTGTCTGTGGGTCTCACCAATGGCTCACTAGAAAAACCACCCATGCAAAAGACAATCTTAATAGATGATATGCCTTTATATTGAGGTTATCTTCTTATAGAAGCTTACTGGCACGTCATCTATACAATCCCGTAGTCGTAACCTTCGATAATAGTTACCATGTTGTTCCGACAGGCCGACGTTGTGCTTGAACTAGTTATGGGCACGGTGTGGGTGGGCGGAACAACAAAGAAACCTGTCGCAAGGGCTAGAGTTGTGCCCTGATGTCGACGTCTGTTAGGCGGCATTGGACTCGAAACACCATCGAGTCGAATGGCTGCTGCAACAGAGAGCGGAGCACTTATGGGAATGCCCCACATGCTGTGAGGCCAGTTTTCTAATCAAGAATCAAGAAGAATCAAGAAGAATCAAGAATCTAGGATTAAGATTCTCTACATTCAAACAAATAAGTGATAACAGAGAGGAATGGTGAAATTGTTGTGTTATCAGAGTGACACCCCTACGTTCATGAAGTGTTATGGGTTTGTTGTTCTGTTGTGTTCTACTTGAGTTTCGAAAATGAAGTAGTTGCTCCCAGGAAGTATCGATACAGCATTACATGTATGACAGACGCACAACACCCAAGATGTTACCAACATATTTGCTGGTAACCGAAGATCATATGTGGTCAATGAATATCAGCCGGCATGACTCATGATGATGATCACTTTATATGCATATATTTTTTTATGAATCGATTAGCGATGTTTTGCTACAGAGGATAATGTTGATTTAAAAGCTACAAATCGCTGAATGTAGGGCATTCCTTGCATGCCATAGTCACACCTGGTGTCTATCTATTTTCTAGATCAGTGATTCTGAAACTGATGTTCTAGGTCCTTTTCAAGCAAAACTATAGATAGGAGTTCGAGAAGCTGGGGGGGGGGGGTTAAAATCTCCCTTTACAAATTGGAAGTACACTTTCTTCTCAATCACTTCTACTACTCAAGTCAGCAACCTTCCTTCTCAATCACTTCTACTACTCAAGCCAGTAATATTCCTTCTCACTTTCTTTCCCTACTCAAGTCATTATATTTTCGTCTTCACTCACTTTCCCTACTTTTACTAATATTTATATACAAAAGTCTTGTACGCCACTCCAAACTCTGTGATCCAGGTGATAAAAATGTGTGCGGTAACGCTGGGCAGCGCAGCTCAGCGGGAACAATTGTTTGAAGAATAATTGCCGATTTCTGCACACCGCCATATCACGTTGATAGACCGACACATAGTAGATGTAGTTAGACCCTACACACTGAGGTATATCTTGACGAGGAAACCCGACCAGTTATGAACCAATGGTTCGCCCGTGTATTACCGCGACCCGAGAGGGGAGAAAAGAATAGCAACACTGTTTACATTCCATGCATGTCGTAAGAGGCGACTAAACAAGTTTATGGGATGGAGTTGACTGTCCCATCCCATATAGGGTCATCGTGACCCAAGACCATGCTAAAGTCGGATGTGTCGGGCCGAAAGCACAGATATCGCAGCATTGATGTAAACAATGAAACAACGCATTCCGTTCTCTGGGCTACATCCTGTTAATCCGCAGGAGTTTGAGAACGAACGAAGGAGAAGAAGAACCCATGGTTAAATCATTTTATATGACGTGGAGTGACAATGATATATCGATTACTTAAATAACATCCGACTTCAGCATGGATTCTGTGTCACTTAGCCTTCTGGAGTGGGACAGCAAACTCCACATCGAAACTTCTGTAAACACATTTTGCGACATTTCTGACACAATCTTCTTTCATAATTCCTGACACAAGCTCCTCTCATAATTCCTGACAGACGCCCCTCTCATAATTCCTGACACAAGCCCCTCTCATAATTCCTGACACAAGCCCCTCTCATAATTCCTGACACAAGCTTCTTTCATAATTCCTGACACAATCTTCTTTCATAATTCCTGACACAAGCTCCTCTCATAATTCCTGACAAGCCCCTCTCATAATTCCTGACACAAGCCCCTCTCATAATTCCTGACACAAGCTTCTTTCATAATTCCTGACACAAGCCCCTCTCATAATTCCTGACACAAGCTCCTCTCATAATTCCTGACACAAGCTCGTCTCATAATTCCTGACACAAGCTCCTCTCATAATTCCTGACAGACGCCCCTCTCATAATTCCTGACACAAGCCCCTCTCATAATTCCTGACACAAGCCCCTCTCATAATTCCTGACACAAGCTTCTTTCATAATTCCTGACACAATCTTCTTTCATAATTCCTGACACAAGCTCCTCTCATAATTCCTGATAAGCCCCTCTCATAATTCCTGACACAAGCCCCTTTCATAATTCCTGACACAAGCTTCTTTCATAATTCCTGACACAAGCTCCTCTCATAATTCCTGACACAAGCCCCTCTCATAATTCCTGACACAATCTTCTTTCATAATTCCTGACACAATCTTCTTTCATAATTCCTGACACAAGCTTCTTTCATAATTCCTGACAAGCTCCTCTCATAATTCCTGAGGATCCAAAAATAAAATTTACAAAGTGTGTCCAACACTTTTATTCGTCCCTCTCCCGCTCGTATTCACTTATGCCCTATCACTCCCATTCATAAATGTACAAAAAACAGAAGTTATGAAAATTAGCATGTCTGCAACACCAATAGATATAATAATAGATAGTATTAAAGTGAAACAAGCTAAAGAATTTCAATATCTAGGCAGCATTGTTTCCGAAGATGGAAGACTAGACAGAGAAATAGAAGCAACGCGTCAGAAAGCAAAGACAATTACCTACCAGATTTCACCATTACTTCTTCACCCAAAGATGAAGATGGAAATCAGAAAATATAATAACTACAATTTTTATACCAACACTCTGTTACCAATGTCAAACATGGTATTTAACAGCCTCGCAGCAAAGAAAAATCGTCACATGTGAAATTAAGTGTCTGAGAAAAGCTGCAATGGTTACCAAACTAGATAAAATAAATGAAGAAATTCGGAAAAGAGTTGGTATAATATCATGTATCGAACATATTGAGAAACAGCAAGTAAAATGGTTCGGTCACCTTATGAGAATGAAGTCAAACCAAATATCAATAAGAGCATATAACAAAAGAATATACAGGCGTAATGCCAAGGCAGATAAAAAAACGGTGGATGGAAAACATCAAGATAGCCTTGAACAAACATGGACTAAATGCAACCACGGCAACACATCTGGCTTTGAAACGACAGTTTAAGCTCTCTTCTCTACGCTTAACGGCAAGTGTGAACGCGATCAACCATCATTCACCTGGGGAAAGACAATAGACAACAGACTCCCATTCATCTTCCACCTTCTTCAGCCTTTAGTCTCTCCAACTTATTCTTCCCCTGACCCCTTTCCTCAAAACACTCTTGCTTTCCTCACACACAACAACCTACAACCATCAACCCCACTTTTCAAACTTCTTGGTGTAACCTCCGAAAGAATTCTTATCCCTCAGCAAATTCTCCACCGGTATATTTGCTCGTCTGATTCTCGGCAAATAGCAAAGAGTGCGGACTTCCAGTATCGAAGATTTCCATCAAAGACATTTTCAAATTGTAGCAATCTGGACCATACATCGCTTGCTGAGCCTGGATTGTTTGCTGAGGCGTGATTGTTTGCTGAGGCTGTGGATACACTTCACGCACTTGTAGCTGTCATTTCTACTGTTTCATGTGCTTTATCAATATTTGTATTGGTGTTTATGATAGCAGGCTCTACTCCTACACAGTCCTGATAACAGAAATGCGTTCTGTGGCCGTTTTATTTGTGCCAATGCTTCGACATATCCGACTTCAGTGTTTATTGCTGCTAATGTAACACGCACTGTTTCGTGGGTTTTATAATGCGGGTGGTTATTACTACTAATTTAAGCCCTACTGTTCATGGGTTTTATAATGCGGGTGGTTATTACTACTAATGTTACATGTATTCGTTCATGGGGTTTATAGTTAATTCTATAATGCCTGTCCCCATGTGAACAATGGTTGATGGAAGTCACACTTGCTTCTTCTTCTTCGTTCGTTCTCAAACTCCTGCAGATCAACATGAGGTAGTCAGGAGAACATAATGCGTTGTGTCGTGGTTTACTACATGGCTGCGATATCTGCGCCTTTCGACTTGACACATCCGATTTTAGCATGGCTTTGGGTCACTGACCCTATATGGGATGGGACAGCTAACTCCATCCCATAACCTCCTTAGTCGCCTCGTACGACATGCGTGGAAGGTAAAAAGTGTTGCTATTCTGGGCTCCCCTTTCGGGCCCCGACAACACACGGGCGTCACACGTGCTGTTAAGCATAGGGGTGGGAGCTTCAGTTGGCTTTCAAAGGCCAGATGTGTTGCAGTGGTTCAATATTATTTGTACGTTTTCTATCAACAGATTTCTTGGCTCACTTAAGTTCTATGGCCGGTTATTCTTTTGTTATATGCTCTTATTGGTATTTGGTTTGACTTCATTCTCATAAGGTGGCCAAACCATTTTACTTGCTGTCTCTCAATATGTTCGATACATGATATTATACCACCTCTTTTCCTAATTTCTTCATTTCTTATTTTATCTAGTTTGGTAACCATTGCAGCTTTCCTCAGACACTTCATTTCACATGCAACGATTTTCCTCTGCTGCGAAGCTGTTAAAGTCCATGTTTGACATTGGTAGCAGAGTTTTGGTATAAAAATTGTAGATATTATCTGTCTTTTGATTTCCATCTTGATCTTTAGCTGAAGAAGCAAAGGTGAAAGTTTGTAGGTCATTGTGTTTGCTGTCTAGCATCTTGTGTCTATTTCTCTGTCTAGTGTTCCATCGTCGGAAAAAATGCTGCCTAGATATTTAAATTCTTTGGCTTGTTTCACTTTTGTGTTATCTATTGTTATGTCAGTTGGTGTTGCAATGCCAATGATATCCTCTGAAAAAAAATACTATTTATACCAAGTCGTTTGAACACCCGCACTACTCTCACTACTTTGCAATGTCAATCATGTCTTCTAACTCTGCTTTAATCCCTTCATCTTCTTCTTCAGCGCTCAGAATTATTTTGGTCTTGTTAGATCTTCAGGCCATTCACCAAGACAAATCTCCCAGTCTTCTGCGATGAGATGCAGTCCAGAGAATGGAATGCAGTCCAGAGAATGGAATGCAGTCCAGAAAACGGGATGCAGTCCAGAGAACGGGATGCTCTGTGTCATGATTTATTTTGGATTGCGATATCTTTCGGCCGGACGTATCCGACTTCTGCATGACTTTGGTTCACAATGGGATGGGACAGAATTTTCCAAAATTTCTTAGTACCTTCTTGCCACATGTGTGTCCTAGGTCATAGCAGTGCTATGAATTGCTTCTCGATCTAACCTCACCGACCGTATAACCAGAGGTCGTGGTAACAGGATTACCAGAACTGCGATCTCCACTCAATTCGATGGGTGTAAAGCTCAGATATAACCAAGTTGGACTAACGTCCATGGTTAAAAGTGGCGTTCCTCACCATAAGTGGTACATTTTACTTAATTAAATTCCACTGACCATAGTAAAGTAATCCATAGCATTTAGTAATGCCGTAGGGGTGTGAGATGTTAGCGATCTCACATTTCAGTGGCTCTGCAAATGAGGGCGGTAGTCATCTCCTCTCCCTCGCAGTCTTTACTTCCCTGATTAATCCGGTATCAATTTTAAGGCTGGTCCACTCATATGCGAATCCAGTGCGCTAACCACTGCGCTACGCGGCTCCCTTAACTATGGTCCCTACTGACCATGAACTCTAGTGTGTAGCCTTGTCCCGAAAAATGAAAGCAAAGATTGGCAACACAATCTGCAGACGACCTCCTGACGATAGTCAGCTTGCTTACTATCACCGGGTTACAGCGTGCCAGGCTCGAAATCAAGTCTGGACACACACAAAAAAACGGGTCATGGTTTCTCGCCTGACAAGATGCTCCTCCAGTAGACCCAGCTGTAAATGGGTATCTGACGCATGAGTTATGGAAGGTAAACTCAGAAGGGAAGAGAACTGGCCACCCCAACTAATAGTTGCTGATGAAGTGTTCTCTTCATCCCCGACGGCAGGTTGCTGCCATTTTTATGGTTAACTACTAGCGAATTGTCTTACCAGTATAGGGTAACCATGCAGTGGATACCCTCTCACTGTGGAATACCAGGAAATGAAAAAGCAGACCAACTGGCTAAGGAAGGTGCTGCCGAAGACCAACCAGATATACTAATCACCTACCATCAGAAAAAAACAGATGATCAAGTCAATAAGAAAGCCACAAACACCAACACAAGATGACTATCACATTATGAACAGATCAGAACAAGTTATAATTCTACGTCTCAGAACAGGACACAACCGACTCCGCAGTCACATGTATACAAAGTTCAAGATTGGCAACACTGCCATGTGTACATGTGGACAGGCAGCACAGAGTGCCAAACATATACTTCAAGAGTGTTCTGAGCATGAAACGCTGAGGCAGACATATTGACCAGAGGAAACAACACTGGAATCAAAACTCTATGGGACACTGTATGAACTACAAAAGACAGTGAGTTTTATTCAGGAGACAGAATTACAGATATAGACATGTTTCAAGTGAACGAAAGAAGAAGAAGAACATGGTTAACTAAAACATGCCTCTTATGGTGAGGCACGCCGCTTTCAACCGCGGACGTTAGTCCAATTTGGTTATATCACAGTTTACAACCAGCAAAAAGTAGTGGTCTTAGCTCTGGTAATCCAGTCACCACGGCTTCCTAAGATTTTAAACATTATGGTTGCTATTTGGGACGTACCTTTATCTTAAACCGTTTGTTAATTACCTGTGCTTTTCTCAAAAAGGCCATGGACTGTCAAGAGCTACCTGCTCAAAGGTACAAGAATTTCGTCATCATCATTGTCGTCGTCATTATCATTTGTCTCCTCCTTCTCATCATCAACGGCATCATCATTATGAGCAAATGCACGATACTTTCAACCGAAGACCGGAATATATTACGGTTATATTGGGAGAATATGTGGGAGCATCTAATTCCATTACCTTTATATTTACCATACCTGTCTTTCTCACACCTAGTACCGGTGGTTCCTACCTGTACATTTCACGGCTGATTTCATCTGCAATGCAATAAAAAATCTTTTGAGGTGGGAAAGAAATATTTCTTGGAATCCAACCTGGCTTGTCAGGTGGGCTGGTAGAAATCTTTCCTCACTTCAACAATCTATATTTTTTTTCTATTACGCGTTTCTCTCATTCTCTTCCACTTTCGAGCGATTTTTCACCTTACTCCTTATCAACTCCCTCCCACCCTCCTCTCTCTCTCTCTCTCTCTCTCTCTGATGCAATAATCTGTTTAATTGCAATGTAAAAGTATACATTTTTTCCATCTTTCCAGATGATAGTATTATTGTTGCGCTATAAGAAATATAATCTTAGCAGGCACCTTTCCGACTTTCCAGATGATAGTATTATTGTTGCGTTATAAGACATCTAGTGACTCACAAGACTAATCTGAGCAGCAAATAGTCAAGCACAGTATATACAAGGAATCCAATGATCCTTGTACCATTGTGTACAATTGCTATATGGCTTCTTAGGCTTGCAGTCTTATCATCGCTTTATCCTTTGTAGTCGGGCTCTGTGGCGAAATGGTACAGAGCGCGTCTGTGGCGGCAAAGGTACCGAGTTCGATCCCTGCCTCAGACAATTGTGCATCCGGACCGTTCAGAAAGCAATGGCAAACTACTGAACGTATTTATATTGCCTAGAAAAGCACCACAGCCAATAAATTATGGGTTGATAGCTAAGCCGTGTAAAGGATATTCTACGAATTTAGTTTATATAATTCCTGATCTTTTCCCTTCTCCATACAGCACGATCCATGGCAACCAGTTCCCATGATTCCCATAGCCATGCATGTATCATACCACTCAAGAAACCTCGCCGTGACATCTGTTATTTCTGCTGCAATATGTCCAGGGTCACCACTCTTAATCTTCTTCTTCTTCTTCTTTTACGTTCGTTCTCAAACTCAAACCTGCAGATTAGAAGTACGTAGTCCATAGAACGGAATGTGTTGTGTCATATTTGCGTTATATGCGTCTTTCGACCTGACACATCCGACTTCTGCATGGCTTTTGGGTCACTAACCCTGCATGGGATGGGACGGTCAACTCCATCCTATAACCTCCTTAGTCACCTCTTACAACAAGCATGAAAGGTAAACAGTGTTTGCTATTCTTTGCTCCCTTCTCGGCACCCCCTCCCCCACTCTTATAAAACCTCGTCTTGACAGTTTTTAGTTCTAGGATTCCTGATTAGATGTTAATTACCGCCCGTGTATTGACGGGGCCAGAAAGGGGAGCAAAGAATAGCAACACTGTTTACCATCTACGCATGTCATAAAAGGCGATTAAGGAGGTTATGGGATGGAGTTGGATATCCCATCCCATATATGGTCAGTGACCCAAAGTCATGCTGAAGTAGGATGTGTCAGGCCAAAAGGCGCAGATATCACAGCCATGCTGTAAACCATGACACAACGCATTCCGTTCTCCGGACTACATCCTGCTAATCTGCAGGAGATTGAGAAGATGTTAATTACGACTCCCTGATCACCTTTATTGGAAGCATCGTGACCTCCTCTCCCAGAGAAGCTACTGATAACACTATTTAGAAAAACAGAATACAACTCGAGAAAGCATAAGAAAACAGAGCAGAGAATAGAATTATACATGACTGTATAAACGACGAGGGACTTGGTATCATCACCGGTAGGTCAGAGTAACCGGTAAGTCCTGCAATCTTTAAAGTTGTGACCTTTCTCCGCGAAAATCTCTGTGATCATGTTGGTCTCCATTACTAGTCTCCATAGCATTCGCGGGATGTTTCCGAAAAATTGAGTGTAAATCGAGTGTTCTCCGCGATGTACCCGAGGGCAGGTAGGAATACCATAAATGATTGGATTCCAAGAAAATTCTGCACGTGTTGCGTAACATTGACGTGGTTTTAAGTTAAATTAAAGCACGGTTTAATGCAAGTCTGAGTCATCTACTGTACACGTACAAATTCAGCTTGTCTTAAGCTGAACATAACTTTAGTTCCGATTTCTTTGTAACATTTCCCCGTTCTATTTACACGTGGCACTGCCCTCTGACATAGTACTGCCCTCTTATTGTACTCAATGTTTTCCTTATGGAGACTTGCTCACGACTCAATACTTGTGACCACATCTACCAATATTGTGCCATTTCCATTGACCACCCCTCAAATGCATCTTCGTTTTGGCTGACCAAACTAGAATGTGCCAAGTGGCACATATACCGATGTATGAGTTGGCGCAGAGGTGTCGGAGACATTGTTTGAGTTTTTGCAGTCAAATCTCATTCCATCTTCAGCCTTCACATTTATAGACATCATCCCTAAATTTGCTGACCACGAACACAGCACGAGCCGTTGTATTTCTGTTTCTAGGATGCACCACCAGGAGATACTTTTATGATCTTGGTTATCTGCTAACTCTGGGTCCACACAAGATCAATGTGACACCCTTTACACCCCGAAAGTGTGTTTGTTTATATCCGTGAAGTCCAAGGTTTGATTTCCGGCAAGGACTTGTATTTTTTTTTCTTTCGGAGGGCAAATTAAAATTGTCCCCCTGGACATGACTGACGTTAGCAAGAGCATGCCGCCTTTATTTCACAACTACACCACCTCCCGTAACTCTCCAGACTCACCAATACATAGACACAGGCACACGGGAATACATATATATATATACACATGAACACATAAATACGGGATAATATAGACATACCAACACATAGACACATGAACGCATAGACATACAAACATATGACCACAAAAAGTACATAGACACACTTATTTATTCACACAAACAGGAGGGTGCCCATATGTTCCACACAAACAGGAGGGTGCCCATATGTTCCACACAAACAGGAGGGTGCCCATATGTTCCACACAAACAGGAGGGTCCCCATATGTCCCACACAAACAGGAGGGTCCCCGTATATCCCACACAAACAGGAGGGTCCCTGTATGTCCCACACAAACAGGAACGTCCCCATATATCCCACACAAATCATGACCATCCCCAATGAAGACTTTCCAGCAGAATTAATTAGAACCACGTTCGTTTCGTTTTGTTATTATTGTTGGGTCTTCGATTAGTCACTATGTACATACTTAAAATCGCATGCCAAAATAATCAAGACGGCTCCAAGTATATAAATATTCGTTCGTCCATCACAAGCGATGATGACCATTTGTTATATCCACTTTTGAAATTAAAGTTAGAATTATGTCCATGTCTAATAGTTCGTAGATGGTTAATAATCCCTATTGGAGCTGTAAATGTCTTTGGACAGTTCGGGCATGGAATGACCACTGTAGACGGATTGTGTTCTATCATTGACTTTCTAGCTACTCTCCGCTGTTTAGCTTCTGCATTTCTCTTCATTTCACAAGATGATGCGCCCTTTTACACTGTAGGGCGCCATGTAGATCTATTTTATGCAAGTTTTTCCTATGTATCTTGGTCTACCTCACTGAAAACATTTGAAAGTATATAAATAGTGACCAACGGAAATCAAAACAATAATCAAAAACGTAACGAATGGAGTCCTAATGAATTCTGTTGGAATGGCTTCTATAGCCCTGGTTGTCTAGACGCAAATACAAGCAAACCAATAGTGAACAGGGCAACGTTTTATGCTTGCTACTTCACAAAGACATTCTCTCAGATTAGTCCAGCCGTTTCCCAACATGCAGTGGTTCAGTCTGCAACATAAAAATACCTTGATTTCTTTTAGCAGTTGTAAAAGTGGGAGGGGGGGGGTAGCTCCAGCCTATCTCAGAACTCGGTAACGGAAAGACCAACATTCAAATAAACAGAATGCCAGGTAAACGACATTATTGACAATACTGGGCACACAGTTTGACCAAGGCCAGGACCACAAAGGTCAAATCACCAGAAAACATTGTTATCTGACTCTTAATTTCGGAGTTTCTTAGACTCTTAGAAGTTTGACAGTAGCGGCTCTTCCATAAAACCTTGACATGTCGACAATATAAAATTGGTAGCGTATCCTATTCAGGACGTGGCTATCAACCCAGCATTTTTTGTGTGGCTGTGTTGATTTTCTAGGCATTATATATACATTCAGTAGTTTGCCATTCATTTCTGAACGGTCCGGATACACAATTAACTGTGGCGGGGACCGAATTCGGTACCTTGGCCGTCACAGACTCGCTCTGTACCACTTCGCTTGTACTACCTCGCGACATATCCAGCGACAAAGCGAACAGTACTATAGGTACAGTACTATATTAAGTATTATACTATAATAAGTATTGCCTATTGTCTTTCCCCAGTTGGTTTGTGATCCACTATTGCCGTTAAGCGTAGGGGTGATAGGAGCTCGAGCTTGCGTTCTAAAGCCAATTGTGTGTCCTCGGCTGTGCTATAACCGTGTCTGTACAGGATGTCCCTGACGTTTTCTATCCATCTTTTCCGTGATCTTCCTCTGGTTTTGTACCCTGATCTCATTTGGTTATATGCTTGTACGGGCAACTTTTCGTGATGAATTCTCATAATGTGGCCAAACAACTTGATCTGTTCTCTCTCTATGTAATCTGTACAAGATATTATACCTATTCTTTCCCTGATATATTCATTTCTCAATCTGTCAAGCCTGGTGACCCCGACAGCTTTCCTCAAGAATTTCATCTCACATGTCACTATCTTTCTGTAATGTGAAGATGAGAGAGACCAGGTTTGGCACTGGTAACACGGTGTTGGTAGGAATATACTGGAGATATTTGTCTCAATAAGTATTATATTATAATAATATAATAAGTCGTAAATACGCCACTACGCCACTACTGCACTACACACGCACAGAAAACAAAAATTATGATAACAGACACAACAAAGATCAAACCAATAATTAACATAAACAATATAGAACTAGAATGTGTAAACAGATTCGAATATCTAGGAGAAAATATTAACAGTTCCGGAGATTGTTCAGTCGAGATTAGAAGAAGACTCGCAATTGCAACACTCAAATTAACACAAATGAGAAAGCTATGGCAAAATAGTAATACTGACACTAAATTGACTATTTTAGGATCATTTGTTTTCCCAATTCTTGAGACTAACGGGAATTGAACCAGTCTGTTTAACGGCACCAAACCGCCTAGCAACTATTGTACACGCATTTTCTCCCCTGTATGCCGGGGCCTGAAAGGGGAGCAAAGAATAGCAACACTGTTTACCTTCCATGCATGTCGCAAGAGGCGACTTAGGAGGTTATGGTATCGAGTTGGCTGTCCCATCCCATATAGAGCCAGGGACCCAAAGCCATGCTGAAGTCGGATATGTCAGGCCGAAAGGTGCAGATATCGCAGCGATGCTGTAAACTACGATACAACGCATTCCGTTCTCCGGACTACATCCTGCTAATCTGCATAAATTTGAGAACGAATGCAGCAGAAGAAGAAGAAGAAGTACACGCGTTTTTCCGGACTTGACTAACCGCATCTCCAATAAAAGACGGTGCACCCAAGTCACTGAGAACAGACCAGTCGAGACAAGAACTATTACAAAATCCCGTACAGTTAGTCCCGTACAGGTATTGAAGTATCCTCAGTAACAACAAACATATAACATTTAATTTATCCTCTAGCTTCCTACTTGAATTTACTTGTGTTTTCCCAGTTGCAACATATGGATGCGAGACTTGGACTCTTAACAAGACAATATAAAAAAGAATAAACTAATTTGAAATAAAGTGCCACAGAAAGGTCCTACGAATCTTTCCTCGATAGTGACCAACCGAAAACCCAGCAATAGTTAAAAAACGTAACGAAAGGGGGTCCTAATTAGTTCTGTTGGAAGGTCTTTTATGGGTACGGTCATGACTATTCTTTAGAAAGACTTTGTAAATACGAGGCTCCTACCTCTACTAGCTATGCTGGTGAAAATACGTTCGAGGAAGGTAAATTCCCGCAACTCTTTTTTGACAGCCTACTGTTTATGTGACGTCTATTCTTCTAGATGTCCGTGCTGGATGACAGGCCACGAGCCTAGTCCCTAAATATAACACCAGATTTACCTGCATAAATAACACTGTGATTTTATAGTGGTCTTTGGTCAGTTACTTGACACTGACGTTTTGCCATCTAGGATCTCCAACTTCTGATTCTTTAGGTGATGTCCAGGACCGTGGATATGATTACCTGAAGGAGAGGGTACCTAAACAGGGGCCTAACTACATAGCTGCGATATATGCGTCTTTGGACTGACGCATCCGATTTCAGCATGGTGTCTTGGTAATTTTCACCCCGTATGAAATGGGGCAGCCAATGCCACCCGCAAACATCCTTAATCACCTCGCACGACATGCATTGATGGTAACAGTGTTGCTATTCTTTACTCCCATCTCGTGCCCTAGTAACGCAGGACGGAACAATGTCTTAGGCGATCAATTGTTCTCTTACCCGCAACTTTTACCTCCATGATTAATTTTTCTTTTTTTTCCGTCGATGACGGATGCGTCGGACCAATTGGCGCAAATAAAACGACGACACAACACATTTCCATTCTCTGACTACATCCTGCTGGAAATCTAGAATAGACCATGATCCTGCTACAAGACATATCCACCAGGAGTTTGAGAATGAACGCTGAAGAAGAACAAGAACCTTTCTAAACCATTGTGTATTTTTTATACGTCCAAAATATGTTAGCTTGCATTTTGTGGGTTAGTTTTAAGGAACCAAATCTCTCCTACGTTCAGGTCTTTTCAGATGTCTGTGGTGTATTGTCTTTCTGTCCTTGATATTCTTAGGACCATTCTATCACATTTCATTGCAGTGCAGGTATTTTCCTTTCTATTCTGGATGTCATTGTCCATGTCTCACAACTATAAGTCGCCACCACTGGGATAATAAATCTTTTGAATAGTTATACCTTTGTTGTCATGTTTGCCACTGGTGGAGATGTCTCAAGTGTTCTTCTTTTGTCTGGTGATTATTAATCTCTTTCTGATCGCTATTGAACAATGTTATTGATGTATTGGTTTTCCAGATATATTCAAAATATGTTACAGAATGATCCTCAGAATATCCTCAGAATATCCTTAGAATATCCTCAGAATATCCTTAGAATATCCTCAGAATATTCTCAGTATATCCTTCGAATATCATGGGCCAAAAAGATCGTCAATAGTGACATTCTGAGAGAGCTAAAGTAAAAGTAAACTGGCTACTCAATAGGTTCTCTTTTCTTCTTCTTATGCGTTCGTTCTTAAACTGGTTAGCAGATTAGCAGGATGTAGTTCGGAGAACGGAATGCGTTGTGTCATAGTTTATAGCATTGCTGCGATATCTGCGCATTTCGCCTGACACATCCGACTTCAGCATGGCTTTAGGTCACTGACCCTATATGGGATGGGACAGACAACTAAATCCCATAACCTTCTTAGTCGCCTATTACTACATGAGTGGAAGGTAAACAGTGTTGCTATTCTTTGCTCTTCTTTCTGGCCCCGGCAACACACGGGCGAAAGGTTCTCTCTAGAAAATTTCAATAGTTTAGATATATCAAGTAACATGACAGCCTAGAAAAGACCATAATGTAGGGGATGATGCCAGGGAAACGAAAACAAGGTAGACGTATTATACCAAAGCCCAAATTAGCATGACACTAACAGAAGCATGAAGATTGCCCCACAATAGACAGGAGTTTAGAAAGGCTGTGATGACTGCTACATCATGTCCAGGATATGCTACCTGATGATGATGTATCATGTCAATGCTAACAGTATTTCTTCTTCTGTTCGCTCTCAAACTCCTGCAGACTAGCAGAATTATTTTAGAGAATGCAATACACTATGTCAAGTTTAGCGGCGATACCTCTGCCTTTCCTCCAGACATATCCGACTTCAGTGTGACTTCTGAGTCACTTTATCCTTCTATGGAATAGGGCAGTCGATTCCACTGTCAAACGTTTCCGTAGTCGCCTCTTACACGCTACATGTCTTACGACATGCTATATGCTACATTTCTTCAATGTCGTAAATCATGCACAGTTTAGTACTACAGTAGATACAGCATGCCCACTTGGACATGCCAACTGGAGCTTGCACTGGGAAATAAAAAAGCCAATATACTGGCGAAAGATGGAGCACCACAGAAACAAAACAATCAAGAGATCACATATAAGGGGAAAAAAACTTCATCAAAGCTATGAGGAAAATCAACAAACCTAAAGATTCGTTGTTCAAACTTGTTTTAAAAGGTTCGACAAACTATCATTTTCTCGACAGAGCGGAGCAAGTTATCATCTTTCACATCTGCACAGGGCACAACAGACTAATTATTACCATTAAATGCCGTCACCGCAACACAGGTTGACTGCAATAGAACTCAAGCATCCCCTGTCTCTTGTCTTGGTGGGACACTCTGCTATACTGTAACCTGTCCATCTAGTAATGTTACTCTCCAACTCGTATCTCTGCCTACCTCTTGCTCGCCTTCACTCGATTTTACCCTCAAGTAAAGTCTTCAACAAATAACAGACTTAACAGCCAGTTAAATAGACTAAAACTGATTCTATAACCCCTGTCTCCATGTGGGCAGGCAGCACTGACCACTGAACATATCCTGCAATATTGCATTACACTAAACCAGTTCAGAGAGGAGCACTGGACAACACAGACAGACATCCACACAAAATTGTACAAGAGTCTTAATGAGCTCACAAATACAGCAACACTTTTTAAGAAATCCGGACTTTTTGTGCAAATATATTAAACTATACGAGAGTTTTCAAATACAGCAACACTTTTTAAGAAATCCGGACTTTTTGTGCAAATATATTAAACTATACGAGAGTTTTCAAATAAAACAACACTTATTAAGAAATCCGGACATTCTATAAAAATATATTAAACTATACGAGAGTTTTCAAATAAAACAACACTTTTTAAGAAATCCGGACTTTTTGTGCAAATATATTAAACTATACGAGAGTTTTCAAATAAAACAACACTTTTTAAGAAATCCGGACTTTTTGTGCAAATATATTAAACTATACGAGAGTTTTCAAATAAAACAACACTTTTTAAGAAATCCGGACTTTTTGTGCAAATATATTAAACTATACGAGAGTTTTCAAATAAAACAACACTTTTTAAGAAATCCGGACTTTTTGTGCAAATATATTAAACTATACGAGAGTTTTCAAATAAAACAACACTTTTTAAGAAATCCGGACTTTTTGTGCAAATATATTAAACTATACGAGAGTTTTCAAATAAAACAACACTTTTTAAGAAATCCGGACTTTTTGTGCAAATATATTAAACTATACGAGAGTTTTCAAATAAAACAACACTTATTAAGAAATCCGGACTTTTTGTGCAAATATATTAAACTATACGAGAGTTTTCAAATAAAACAACACTTATTAAGAAATCCGGACATTCTGTACAAATATATTAAACTATACGAGAGTTTTCAAATAAAACAACACTTATTAAGAAATCCGGACATTCTATAAAAATATATTAAACTATACGAGAGTTTTCAAATAAAACAACACTTATTAAGAAATCCGGACATTCTGTACAAATATATTAAACTATACGAGAGTTTTCAAATAAAACAACACTTATTAAGAAATCCGGACTTTTTGTGCAAATATATTAAACTATACGAGAGTTTTCAAATAAAACAACACTTATTAAGAAATCCGGACATTCTGTACAAATATATTAAACTATACGAAAGTTTTCAAATAAAACAACTTATTAAGAAATCCGGACATTCTATAAAAATACATTAAACTATACGAGAGTTTTCAAATAAAACAACACTTATCAAGACAACCAGAATTGCGAAAAATGTTAAACTGCAAACAAGAATAAGATAACATGCATGGCATGTAGACGTGTCACTATTCTTTGCTCCTGTTTGGGCCTAGGCAACACGTAGTCGAGTGATCTATTTATCACTAGAGCAAACCTGCCAGTTTAACACCGCGTGTTAGTTATTCAGTGGTAAAGTGACAGTTCTGAACCGAAACATTAGGCTTGAACAGAATTTCAATTCTCATAGGTCCTCCAGCTCTTGACTAGCGTCTCCCTACCACCAAAACCTGACCACCGTGTCCCTCCTTCCAGGACAAAAGGTGTTCCAGAAGATTATTTCTTCGGTTGGAAAGAATTGTCCCCAAAAATGTCATCAATTATGACACCGTTAGTGTGGCCTCCGTCCGTTTTCTGGTCATTCAAGGATAAACTACAACGCTCTTGTCAACACTTCTTTGTCCTAGTTTCCATTCATTCTGGCCGCTACTTCTTAAGAGCGCCTTACCTTTTATAGAGCCTCGGATGGCAACCCTCAAAATCTGGCTTGTGTTGTCAGTCTGTTTCCCAATGTGTCAGTATAAGTTGTAAGTTTTGTGACTTTCCAGCAGTGGGATAGTAACTATCTTAAAACGACGACTATGGAGATAAATTTAGAGGAATGTTCTGTCTCCTCGACTTTGGTATGTATATTTTTATAGTTAGGCCTTCTCCTCCCGTGTTCCTCTTTAGATTTAGTGTGGTTGTGGTCACTCGTGTGGTAGTAAAGTAAGTAAAGTAACCCATAGCATTTATTAATGCCGTAGGGGTGTGAGATGTTAGCGATCTCACATTCCAGAGGCTCTGCAAATGAGGGCGGTAGCCATCTCCTCTCCACTCGTGAGGTATCGAGGTCCGAAAGGGAAACAAAGAATAGCAACATTGTTGTCTGTCATACATGCTGTACGAAACGACAACTGAATTTTTTTTTTGGGGGGGGGGGTGGTAGAGTTTGGTGTCCCATCCCATATGAAAGTAGGACCGTGCTGATGTCGGATGTGTCAGAGCTAAAACGCTGAGCAAATATATCAATATCGCAGGCAGGTATACCATCTTGTATGCAGATATCCAATACCTTTTGAGAGCCCACTACCTTTTGGTGGTTTCATGGTTGGACCACAGGACCACACAATCTGGATGATTCAATGATTGGTTTTGTGGACGTGTACGTCGATAGCGATACAAACAGCAGCAAACAATGTCAAGCAAGCTTGACTTTGACTTTGGATAACTTTGAACATGGAGACATACAGGTCTTCAAGCTAAATTAATTTGGACCCCGTTCGTTACGTTTTTTACTATTGTTGAACATTTCATTGGTCGCTATTTACATACTTGGAGTCATATGTCATAAATAACCAAGGCCAACCAATATATTTCACACAAATCGGAAACTAGTTTATCTTTACGTTTTAGTTGACATATCTCCTATACACCCAACGGTCGCGCGTCAGGTACCCATCTACATCTGTCTCCGTACTGTCAGGCAAGAAATCGCGACCCGGATATTTTAATTTTTTTTAAATCTGGACGTGGTTTCGAACCTGGCACGCTGTAACCCGTGAATAGTACGCAATCTTACTATCAACAAGGCTACCAATCTGCATAAGTACAACAGCGTATTTAATTTGTCATAAGTAAAACGGCGACATAACGCATTTCCGTTCTCTGAACTACGCCCTGCTTGAAATCTAGTAGAAACATCCTGCTACAAAAGAGATGAGATGGGAGTTTGAGAACACTTGCAAAAAAGGCTGAAAGGGCGTAGATGATTGACCATTCATAGTGGTCTCCAATAACAACTTATTAGTAGAATCAAATCAAGAGCTTATTCTACTTCTTCTTTCGTTCACTTGAAACATGTCTATATCTGTAAATCAAGAGTTTATTCTACTTCTTCTTCAGCTTTCATTCTCAAACTCCCGCTGGATCTCCCTTGCAGCAGGACCATTGTCCTACTAGATTTCCAGCAGGATGTAGTCCAGAGAATTGAAATGCGTTGTGTCGCCGTTTTATTTGCGTCAATGGTCCGATACATCTATCTTCGGCCGGGATCAAGAATTTAAACGTGATGGTTTTGCTTAATGTGGCAGTTCTATTTCAGTTGCACAACAATTTCCAGAGAGTACTGATCCAGTGGATACCGTCACACTGTAACATTGAAGGGAATGAAGTTGCAGATAGACTGGCCAAAGCCGAAGGGAACTTACCTCAGCAGAACTCTTTATCATTTATGAAGATGTGAAGACCATCATTAAAGGCAACTATAACAAAAAGTGGAAAGAAGACCACCCCAAATATAATGCAGATGACGGGTATTACCAACTGTCCAGAAGAGAACAGGTTATCCTGCTGCTCCTCAGAACTTGTCACAACAAAATAAGACATCACCCGTACACCAAATTCAAAAATAGGTACAACTGGCCGTTGCCAATACAATTTGGCGAATATGACAGCAGAACATATCCTACAAGAATGTCCTCAGTATGCAGACCTGAGAAACAAGACATGGCCTACCCCAATCATCGTCTACAAGAAACTGTATGGCCCAGCGAAAGCTCTAAAACAGTGTGGTGGTTTTGATTATTGGAATTGTTTGACTATTGGAATGGTTTGATTATTGGAATGGTTTGTTTATTGGGATGGTTTTCATTATTGGAATGGTTTGATTATTGGGATGGTTTTCATTATTGGAATGGTTTTCATTATTGGGATGGTTTTCATTATTGGGATGGTTTTCATTATTGGAATGGTTTTCATTATTGGAATGGTTTGATTATTGGAATGGTTTGATTATTGTGATGGTTTTCATTATTGGAATGGTTTGATTATTGGAATGGTTTTAACTATTGGAATGGTTTTGATTAATGGGATGGTTTTCGTTATTGGGATGGTTTTCATTATTGGAATGGTTTTCATTATTGGAATGGTTTTCATTATTGCTATGTATTTGTTGGTCACTGTGTATATGCTTTATTTTGTCTGCCAACACCGACTAATGAATAGTACGGAAATACTCTAAAACATGGCGTATGACAGAAAGTTTTGATTCAGCTAAAAGGTCTTTATTAGAGACGGCCATACTTCATTGTACTCTGGTTTCCCCATATGTACCCCGACCCTCTAAACGAAGCAGCACGCCGCCTGCGCACCAATCATACCACATAACTCCGGTACCACCGAGCGATATCTTAAGGGATATCCAATGACAAATTTTAAATCAAGACGTTACGATCCGGATGCAAACCCGCGACCTCTTGAACACAAGGCGCATTTGTGTTGTCGAGACCTGAGCGGGGAGCAAAGAATATCAATACTGTTTACCTTCCATGCATGTCGTAAGAGGTGACTAAGGAGGTTATGGGATGAAGTTGGCTGTCCCATTCCAAATAGGGTCAGTGTCCCAAAGCCATGCTGAAGTCGGATGTGTCAAGCTGAAAGGCGCAATATCGCAGCAGAGCTGTAAGCCATGCCACAAAGTATTCCGTTCTTTGGAATACATCCTGCTATGTGCAGGAGTTTGAGAATGAACGCAAATAAAGAAGAAGTAGAAGAACACAAGGAAAATATGTTAACTACTACACCACATATATTATCTCTGTTCGCGGGACTGCTTGACTGCGTGACTGCTTGACTGCGTGACTGATTGACTCCATTGCAGCCAGATATAGAGAGATAGACGGATCGATGGATAGATAGAGAGATAGACTTATCGATGGATAGATAGAGAGATAGACTTATCGATGGATAGACCTATGCATGGATGAACAGACGGATAGATAGAGAGACTAGCAGTCAGAAAGATAGATATACAGACAAGCAGACAGAAAGATGGATAGAGAGACTAGCAGTCAGAAAGATAGATAGACAGACTAGCAGTCAGAAAGATAGATAGACAGACTAGCAGTCAGAAAGATAGATAGACAGACAAGCAGTCAGAAAGATAGTTAGACATGCAGACACACAGGTGTATAGATAAATAGATAGTTAGACATGCGGACACACAGGTGTATAGATAAATAGATGCAGACAGACAGACATGAAGGTTTGTAGACAGATAAATAAGTCAGACAGACAGATAAATTAGCGTTGGAACTATCTGGTACACGTGATCACCAAACTAAAATATAAACTTACACACAGGTGTACATTAATACAGGTAAACAGACAGGTAGATAGACAATATGTCAACAGTGTAATGTATAGTTAGTACACAAGAATGACTAATTAGATGTAACAGAATGCCGTGCGCTGGAACGCTAGAAATGTTTCTGATTTGCACCTGGCGTATAGAACCTCATGCATGTCACGCGCCAAGTTAGCAAACATTTAAGCAGCCATGGATATAAATATGTTGTCAACACTACCATTATGATGGTGCCGGCGGTTGTAACGGTTTAATGACGTCAAATAAATTAGTATAATTGCTACATTTTTCTATATTATATGCGCCGACACGGACCGTTTGTTCAGAAGTCATAAACAGGGAAATAATTAAGGTAATGTACCATCTGGGAACCGGTTACCTCTGTAACCATTAATAGATTTCACAATAGATTTTAAGGTTCATTACGGGAATCCGTGGCAACATGTTAACGGAACAAACCATATATTATTTAACGAAAGAAACATTTGCTAAAGACGTATAAACCGCCTCACCCATCGTTCATTCGCAAAGCACCGAGAGCCTCCCTGGATGACTCTAGGTAAAGGAGTGGGGAGAGGCGCTCTCAATGCGTTTTTCAATGTTTCTAAACCTTTGTTTCCCTCTATCTTTATCTTTATATGCGTTCGTTCTCACACTCCTTCAGTTACCACTGTACAGTGCGTAAAGCTAAATGTTATGTCATAAATTACCGCTTAACAGCGATATCTGCACCGTTCGGCCTGTCCCATTCGTTTTCAACATTGTTTATACATCGCTTTGATCTTTTTTTTTTGGGATGGGACAGCCAACTCAACAACACATCATCCTTGTTCGCCTCTTACGACATCCATGAAAGGTAAACAGTGTCACTATTGTTTACTCCTCTTTTGAACTCCGGTAACACAAGGACGGTGTCTCTCTATAAATCTATTTCAACAGCTCTTTAAACATTTGTATCCCTCTATAAATCTATTTCAACAGCTCTTTAAACATGTGTATCCCTCTATAAATCTATTTCAACAGCTCTTTAAACATGTGTATCCCTCTATAAATCTATTTCAACAGCTCTTTAAACATTTGTATCCCTCTATAAATCTATTTCAACAGCTCTTTAAACATGTGTATCCCTCTATAAATCTATGTCAACAGCTCTTTAAATATTTGCTTCTCTATATAAATCTGTTTCTGCATATTTCTAAACTTTTGCATAAAACTCCGTCCTTTCTCCATAAAACTCTACAGCTCTCTAAACGTTTACATCTTAATAAATCTTTTTCTACAGCTCTTTACATGTTTACATCTCTCAATAAATCTCCTTTATTCACGTCTTCAAACATTTGCTCACTATAAATCGATGTACAGAAGAATCCCGTTATAGCAACTTGGTCCGTGCCGATGAAAATTTATGTAATAACAGAAATTCGCTATATGCAATATATGAAATTTTTTTTAAATAAAAGGATTATTGGAAAATAATTTTTGAAAAGTGTTGTTTAATATAGACATTTGTTTTTAATACGTGTGCGTTATATCCGAATTCCGCTGTATATGCTTTTAGATCTCTTTTTATTACCACCTAAATCTCTTTCTACCATTATCTAAATCTCTTTCTACCATTACCTAAATCTCTTTCTATCATTACCTAAATCTCTTTCTATCATTACCTAAATCTTTCTATCATTACCTAAATCTCTATCAGTATCTAAATATCTATCATTACCTAAATCTCTTTCTATCATTACCCAAATCTCGTTCTATCATTACCTAAATCTCTTTCTATTATTACACAAATCTCCATCATTACCTAAATCTCTTTCTATCATTTCCTAAATCGCTTTCTATCATTACCTAAATCTTTCTATCATTACCTAAATCTCTTTCTATCATTACCTAAATATTTCTATCATTACCTAAATATTTCTATCATTACCTAAATATTTCTATCATTACCTAAATCTTTCTATCATTACCTAAGTCTCTTTCTATCATTATCTAAATATCTATCATTACCAAAATCTTTCTATCATTACCTAAATCTCTATCATTACCTAAATATCTTTATATCATTACCTAAATCTCTTTCTATCATTACAAAAATCTTTCTATCATTACCTAAATCTCTTTCTATCATTACCTAAATCTTTCTATCATTACCTAAATCTTTCTATCATTACCTAAATCTTTCTATCATTACCTAAATCTCTTTCTATCATCACCTAAATCTTTCTATCATTACCTAAATCTCTTTCTATCATTACCTAAATCTCTATCATTACCTAAATATCTTTCTATCATTACCAAAATCTTTCTATCATTACCTAAATCTCTTTCTACCATTACCTAAATCTTTCTATCATTACCTAAATCTCTGTTCTAATTTCTCTTAATGAATGCACATATCAGTCCCCCACGTATCTCGTAGGTTCATGTTAACATAACTCCTGGAAGCCACTTCATCATGATCTAGACGATGCCAAGCCACTTAGCAACACTTGTGTGGCGTGTTAACAGTACTTGACATAGTGAGTCTGCATTGCTTAATCTTGAACACAGTATGTTTGCTGTTTTTTTGGTGTTGCGTCTTGTCCTTCATTTTCCAGCTGCGCAGGGGACTTAACAGGCTGCGTCATTATGTAAACCACATTTACGGGAATGTCAGGACTGTGAATACGATTTTTCTAAATAGGACAGGAAGGGGGAGGGGGGGGGGGAACTTGCCACTTTACTTTGGGGTTTTTGACAAGACCTGGCTCCAGTAAAGAACTGCGAACAACTAATAAACATGACCTGAAAGGCTGATGTTTTAAATATTTCAGTGCATTTCGCTAGTCGGTCTTGGCGTTTTTTGGCTTGCAACTCCAAGTATATACATCTATATTTATCTATATATATATATATATATATATATATGAACCCGTAATACATCGTGGTCGTAGGTGTACACCATTGGATGCTTCAGCACACAAAGTACTTCGGCGATACTTTCGAGCGGACACATCCGACTTCAGTGTTGCATTGGGTCATTGACCCTATATGGGATGGGACAACCAAATCCATCCCATAATCTCCTTAGTCATCTCTTACGACAGGCATGGAAGGTAAGCAGTGTTGCTATTCTTTGCTCCCCTCTCTGGCCCCGGGAGATTGTATGATAGAAGAGAAAAGTAAAACATCGAGACAAGAAGTAACAAAGATGATTTTCCCACAGGTTACAGGTTATCAGCCTATCCAGCCCCTCGACACTTTTCTTAGTCGCCTCCTACGACATGCATGGAAAGAATACTGGCCCCATTTCTGCACCCTGAATTTAAAGGCCAGATTCCGGTTTTCTCGAGTGCGAACTGGAACTGAAAGGGACGGGGAACAACAATTAAGAAAAGCCGTACTTCCCTGGGGAGCTTGCATCATAAGTACTCCCCTGGGGATCTTTCATCATAAGTACTCCCCTGGGGATCTGTCATCATGAGTACTCCCCTATGGATCTTTCATCATAAGCACTCCCCTGGGGATGTTTCATCATAAGTACTCCCCTGTGGATCTGTCATCATAAGTACTCCATATGGATCTGTAATTATAAGTACTCCCCTGTGGATCTGTCATCATAAGTACTCCCCTGGGGATCTGTCATCATAAGTACTCCCCTGTGGATCTGTCATCATAAGTACTCCCCTGTGGATCTGTCATTATAAGTACTCCCCTGGGGATCTGTCATCATAAGTACTCCCCTGGGGATCTGTCATTATAAGTACTCCCCTGTGGGTCTGTCATCATAAGTACTCCCTGTGGGTCTGTCATCATCATTATTCAAAAAAGTTATATATAAAATAATCTTGTGTAAGACATCTATCGTATGTGAACTTTATCCCGAGTCTGCTTAAACACTACATTCCTGGATCAAACCTTGTCCTTCGTTTAATTAAACTTCTATAAAAATCATGGATATCATCCTTAAAAATGTGACGCTATTTAATTTTTTCCGTGATTTTCATTTGACACTACATATACTTTGTGTCTGTTAGCCAATGAAAGTCACGTAAAAAGTTAAAGAGCGTGACGTTAGGAGAATGAAATCGACTAATCCACAGGACAGTGTAAATGACGAAGGACTAGACTACCAACATACTGCACTGTACGTCATTTCATGAACTGGAGCACGTATGAGTCATTGTTTGGTATCGTGTGCTTATTATACGATATTCAAACAGTCTCGATCTGCTGTGTAGTTGGGGGAGGGCGTTCAGCTAAATATCTATAGTAACAATGTGATAGCAATGCATATCGTAGGCGTGAACTAAGGAGTGTTTTCACATAGACAATATCGGTTCAGAAAACGTTTAATTGTACTCGTGGTACCCCATATGTGCTCGGTCTCTCTCAGCGAATTGGTACGCCACGATCTGGAAGTACCGTTCACAGCAGGCAATCCCTGTAGCTTCAAGAGATAATCCCCTGAGATTTCTGAAATGATCAATTTATAATCAAGATGTCTCTAGCTCGATTAGAACCCGTGACCCGACCGTCCGTGTGGCAACTGAAGCCTGGACTTCGAGTTCAGGGCGCAAATAATAGTGCCTGTTACCTGAGAGGAGATTAATGAGGTTGGGAGGATTTGGCTACCCCATCCCTTGAGGGTCTAAGTGACCCAGGAGCCAGGCTGAAGTTGGATGTGTCAGACCAAAAGTCGCAGATATAGCAGATAGACTGTAAACAATAACATTACTCACTCCGTTCTCCGGACAATATCCCGCTACATCCTGTTTCTCTGGCCCAGTAATAAATAATTAGAAGCCGTAGTGGCCCAGTAGTTAGCGAGCTTGTATACTATCGCCTGGTCAGCTGGTAACAGTGTGGTAGTCTAGTGGATAGTCAGCTTGTATGTCTTCTCTCTTTCCTCGTTGGACTCCTCCTGATATTTCTTTGATATTTCTGTTCCCCATGACGTTTTTCATACAACACTTTAATCTCTTCCCCATGACGTGTTTCATACAACACTTTAATCTCTTCCCCATGACGTGTTTCATACAACACTTTAATCTCTTCCCCATGACGTGTTTCATACAACACTTTAATCTCTTCCCCATGACGTGTTTCATACAACACTTTAATCTCTTCCCCATGACGTGTTTCATACAACACTTTAATCTCTTCCCCATGACGTGTTTCATACAACACTTTAATCTCTTCCCCATGACGTGTTTCACACAACATTTTAATCTCTTCCCCATGACGTGTTTCATACAACACTTTAATCTCTTCCCCATGACGTGTTTCATACAACACTTTATAATCTCTTCCCCATGACGTGTTTCACACAACATTTTAATCTCTTCCCTATGACGTGTTTCATACAACATTTTAATCTCTTCCCCATGACGTGTTTCATACAACATTTTAATCTCTTCCCCATGACGTGTTTCATACAACATTTTAATCTCTTCCCCATGACGTGTTTCATACAACACTTTAATCTCTTCCTTCTACAATCGTCACATCATGTGTACTTTCTTATGTTTAGTATATTGCTTGTTTCATTTGTTGTCTCTCGTTGATTTTAGTCGAAACGTTTTCTATAAAGAATTTTAGTCGAAACGTTTTCTGTCGCTGTGTCTCGTTGCTAGTATCTTTTATTTACAAATATTTGTAACACGTGTACATATTTCCGTTAATTTTACATTTGTCCTGTGTCTCCCCAGCCTCTGCATTTCTAGTATCGGGTTGTTTCCCAACACTCTTGTTTTATCACTTGAAACACCAACAAGTAAGAACTCAATTTTCTTGTGTCTGTTTGACGAACACCATCATTCTTTAGTCAATGATTTCTTTGGTGAAGTTTTCTAACTTTACTCAAAAAATCTTATTGAATGTTTACAGTAATTTGTTAGTCCAGTCTTTGAAGTGTCACACAATAGAAATTCTCTTAGAAAAAAAAATCCTTTCAAGTATATATTTTCATTAAGTCCCCGGCGTGTCATTCACAATGGCAACATCCACTCCTAATAGTCGATAAGGTTCAACCCAGGTCAAGGTCACATTGTTCCAATCTATTAATGAAGTTAAAACGGAAACTTCGTTACGCCAAGTTTCAAACTGAGGAGGGCACCAGCTGACGGGACTAACCAAGTCTAAGAGAGGTAACGTCGGCTTTTTTTTTTAATACTCAACCGCGGTTGAAAGATCAGCTTACACGATATTGGCTGTCACTGAAGTTGACTTCAAATACTGTGCGTCAGGAGCTAGTCGGTGTCATAACGATTGCCTTCGTATGCGGTTACAAGGTATATCAAGTCAGACGGGACAGTTCTGGAGATGTTGAAATTTTAGATAGCGTAGATTTGTGATTAGTTCTAAAAGTGTGTTCTGTAATATATCAGGATATAAATGGAGGACTATTTTTACAGTAAGTACGGTATTTGTAATGTTTTGTTTTTATTAGTAGTGTCTGCTTATGTCCGTCTTCTGTTTATGGATGTGTTTTTTCTGTGTATGTGAGTGTGTTTGTGTCTATCGTATGTTTATGTGTGTCCCTTTCTGTTTATTCGTGTCTGTTTTTATGTATGTGTATGCTGTATGTTTATGTCTGTCTTTTGTTAATTCATGAATGGGGCTACTGTTTATGTGCGAGGGCAGCTTCTGTTTATGTATGTTTGCCTTCTGTTTATAATATGTACCTTTTGTTGACATTCGATGCCTGTCTGTGCTCTGTTTATGTTTCTGTCTTCTGATCATGTGCTTGTCTTTTGTTTAGCCTGTATACAGGGTGTCAGTGTGTCTATACTCCTACTATGTTCACTTTAAGAATGAAGTGAGTCAAAACACACCCCCACATTACTCCGCGACAATATGTGATTTTTAAACAGCTGTTGACATGTAAAAACAATATTATTTCAAACATTTAAAATCAATTAAAAACAATTTGTTACAAAAATTGAAAAAAAAAATTTAAACCGATTAACACCGATTAATGTGTTCTGCGTCCAACAACCACTCAGAAACACTGACCCACTTCATTCTTAGAGTGGACAGAGTTTATACACGGTGTGTCATTGTGTCTATACACGGTGTGTCTGCTGTGTGAAAGTTATATCTTTATCAACTCGTATCAGTGTATATATATACATATATATCTTAGCACTACATTATGTGGTACAAATAAGAGGCCCGACATGGGAGGAAACAATACTAACATTGCAACCTATCACACATATAGAAAAATGCGACTACAAATGTTGGACGTCGGGGTTAACTCGTGACCAATTGCCAAAACGTGACCAATCATCAAAACGTGACCATTCACCAAAAGGTGATCAATCGTCAAAACGTGATCATTCGTTAAAACGTGACCAATCATCAAAACGTGACCAAACGCCAAAACGTGACCAAACACCATAAAGATCTAACAGTAGAATCACAACAAAGTAAAATAAACATTTTTTACCTTTTGTTTTCGATTATTGCCGTGTGTTTGTTGGTCATTATTTATCTACCGTAAGTCGCTCGGGTGTCTCTAGTCAATTCCGACCAATCAAAACCACAACAATTATGTAACAACACCATGTAAAAAAAGCTGGTTGAACTTTGTCTTGAATCTGCTGTTAAGTCTTTTTTGGCGATTGGTCGTGGTTAACTACACCCCCCCCCCACATGATCTCCGTTGCGATGAAGACCCATTCCTGGAAAGCTTCGAGGGAGCCAATGTTTGTATCTGCAATATGCCTTAAGATAAAATTGCAAAACAAAAAGGCCTCCTTATCTACATATCATTGCACAATACAGTCACAACGTGTAACACAGTCATCAGGAACTTATCATTACATCATACAAACAAAACGAGAAAAACAATCAACTGAAACTTCAGAATCTCTAAGAAAACTTCACCGTCACAATAAAGAATATCAGACACAAAACTGGAACTGAAAATTAAACTCAATCACCTGGCACAGAGAACAAGAGTGCGACGCTCATATATCCTCAGGGTTTTATTATTTTCTTCTTCGTATGGTCCATGCCGTGTGGCGTTGTTTATCATGTCTTTCCATAGACTTGTATTTCTTGTGCCGTCAATCATTTCCGATACCGATGTTCTGCCATGCTACAATGTTTGGTTGTCAATTATCTTCTCACTTGGTCTTCCACTACCCAATTTGCTGTTTTATTTGCCTGGTAACATTATGTGTTCCATTGCCCCTCATCTCATGATGTGTTCCATCAATCCCCATCTCATGATGTGTTCCATCAATCCCCATCTCATGATGTGTTCCATCAATCCCCATCTCATGATGTGTTCCATCAATCCCCCATCTCATGATGTGTTCCATCAATCCCCCATCTCATGATGTGTTCCATCAATCCCCCATCTCATGATGTGTTCCATCAATCCCCCATCTCATGATGTGTTCCACCAATCCCCCATCTCATGATGTGTTCCATCAATCCCCCATCTCATGATGTGTTCCATCAATCCCCCATCTCATGATGTGTTCCATCAATCCCCCATCTCATGATGTGTTCCATCAATCCCCATCTCATGATGTGTTCCACCAATCCCCCATCTCATGATGTGTTCCATCAATCCCCCATCTCATGATGTGTTCCATCAATCCCCCATCTCATGATGTGTTCCACCAATCCCCCATCTCATGATGTGTTCCACCAATCCCCCATCTCATGATGTGTTCCATCAATCCCCCATCTCATGATGTGTTCCATCAATCCCCATCTCATGATGTGTTCCATCAATCCCCATCTCATGATGTGTTCCATCAATCCCCATCTCATGATGTGTTCCATCAATCCCCCATCTCATGATGTGTTCCATCAATCCCCATCTCATGATGTCTAAACAATGTGGACTATCTATCTCTGATGTTCTATTATCATAATTCTTATTATCCTTACCACAAACAACAGCCGCTACCAACATCAATAGCACAACAGCTATCACTAATACAACAACTCTCATCACCACCACCACCAATATCATAACCGCCGCTGTCATCATCAATACCACAATCCCCGATACCAACACCATAACCGCACCACAACCAACACCTTCATCACCGCTAACAAGACAGCCAGCACTGCCAACTCTATCACCATTAAAACCACCACCATCATTATCATCAAAACCTAGAAACTCCTCTCAGAAACCTAAACCAAGATCGTAAAAATAACTGAGCATTGTAAATATTTTTTACAATGTGCATATAGAAAATGTAATAAAGATCTCCGTTTATAAGATCTCCTTCTAGTCTCATTTTCTGGCTAAATACTATTTATCTCCATTATTATTTATAGCAAACATTCCTTCTCCAAAATAGAACTCTATCTTTGGAGATACAAAACTCACAGGGACAAACACATTCAACAAAACATCTTCTAACAGTCCTGCATCCAAAAATTTTGTCGAGTTTAGAAATTCATCCGGTGACCTCAGAGGTCAATCTTTGTTTTGGAAAAAGGACAAGAGCCCGCTAGATAGTTTGGAGGTCATGCCTCAATATTTGCTGAACGTGTATACTCACACTGTCTCTGCTTAATGGAGATTGGAAGAGCACAAATTTGGATGTGGATTTTTTTTTTTGGATGTCTGAAATCACTCGCTACTTTTCTTAATTTGTCTCGCTTCCTGGCTCGATATTTGTCTATTATTTCGCATATAAATGTATTGATGGGAGAGAGAGAGAGAGAGAGGGAAAGAAAGAGAAAGAAAGATATATATATATATATACAGAAGGGAAATATAGAGAGAGGGATACAGAAAGAGGATACATAGATAGAGAAAAAGAGTGGGAGAAAAAGTAAAGAAAGACCGAGAGGTAGAGAAGAGAAGGAGAAATATTGAGCGTTGAATCTCCCATGTGTTGCCGGGGCCCGAAAGGGGAGCAAAGAATAGCAACACTGTTTACCTTCCACGCGTGTCGTAAAAGGCGACTAAGGAGGTTATGGGATGGAGTTGGCTGTCCCATCCCATATAGGGTCAGTGACCCAAAGCCATGCTTAAGTCGGATTTGTCAGGCCGAAAGGCGCAGATATCGCAGCAATGTTGTAAATCATGACACAACGCATTCCGTTCTCCGGACTACATCCTGCTAATCTGCAGGAGTTTGAGAACGAACGCAGAAGAAAAAGAAGAACGTTGAATAAAACATGTCCACCGAAGACGGATGTGTCGGGCCATTGATGGAAATAAAACGGCTATACAACGCATTTCCATTCTCTGGACTACATCCTGCTGGAATTCTTATATTACCATGGTCCTGCTACAAGAGAGATCTAGCGGGAGTTTGAGAATGAATGCTAAAAAGAAGAATGCAAAAGGAGAGATGCTGCTGTTCGTGCGTCACAGTCGACGAGATGATGATGAAGATGGTGATGTCTGCTGTGTGCCCGTCTTTGACTAGTGAGTCCTATGCGTGCTAGGAAATGTCTACCACATTCTGAACGTTAGTTAGTTAGTTAGTTAGTCGTCGGATCATCATCACTGCAAACTGGACACATCCATAGTTGCTCCGATCTCTCCTTGAGTGTATCCGCCATCACACTTCTGCTGACAGTACCGGTTCTATGCTGGTTGACCATCATTCTTCTGGCCCTCCAAAATGTTCACTTCTAGCAACACCGCATTTCAATTCCTGATCTTTAATCCTAGTCATTGAAAAGGAATCATCATCCACATTAGTCTCACTCTCGCGTGGTATATTCTGAACGTGTGTGGGATGAGTCTGTGGGTCATTGAGCAGGTCTTGACTTTCATCTAGCGCGTTTGTGTTACGCATCATTGTTTCTGAGGTTCTTTGCATCTGCTGCACCGGTCCTGATTCTGCAATACCAGTTGGATCTGTCTTGTGCAAGATTCTCCCATCCCGCCCATGAATTTGTGCCTATTTTGAAATCAGTCATGTCTTAAGAGTATCTATGAAAAAGTTTCTTCTGTCCTCCTGCCTTGCGGGAGTCAGTCAGGAGTTCTCCATATAACAAATTCTTTGGTAGACGATGAACTTTCTTGTGGACCATGTGCCCCGCCTATCGTATCTGCGCCTTCA
Organism: Meghimatium bilineatum; assembly: GCA_034231615.1. Classification (NCBI taxonomy): domain Eukaryota; kingdom Metazoa; phylum Mollusca; class Gastropoda; order Stylommatophora; family Philomycidae; genus Meghimatium; species Meghimatium bilineatum. The sequence goes on from CM067306.1 coordinate 61,396,455, forward strand.
TCAATATTGTATGTATGCTTACAGATTTAGATTTCATCAGTTCATCAGTACTTCACTGTCTGGTATTTCATCAGTACTTCACTTTCTGGTATTTCATCAGTACTTCACTGTCTGGTATTTCATCAGTACTTCACTGTCTGGTATTTCATCAGTACTTCACTGTCTGGTATTTCATCAGTACTTCACTGTCTGGTATTTCATCAGTACTTCACTGTCTGGTATTTCATCAGTACTTCACTTTCTGGTATGTCATCAGTACTTCACTGTCTGGTATTTCATCAGTACTTCACTGTCTGGTATTTCATCAGTACTTCACTGTCTGGTATTTCATCAGTACTTCACTGTCTGGTATTTTATCCCACCAATGGATGTTGAATATTTTACGAAGGCAGCTTAGGTGGGAGTGGATGTCTTCTAGTCTTTCAGGCACATACTGTCCATGTTTCACATGCATAAAGGAATGATGACATATATTACTGCTGCCTGGTAAACTATGAGCTTCGTGGTAGTTGTTATTCTCCTTCTTTCCCATACGTTTTTTCCGCAGTCTTCCAAATGTGGCACTAGCTTTCTCTGTTCTGTTGTTTACCTCAGTATCGATGTTTACATCTTGTGAGAGATTGCTGCCCAGGTAGGTGAAACTATTGACTGCTCTTTTTCTTTGATCCTTATATGGGAATTTAAGTGTAGTGTGTTTTGTGTGGGTTGAATCATGACCTGTTTTCTTTGTATTCATGGCGACAGCATAGTTGTCGCAGGCTTCAGTAAATTGGTTTTAGGTGACTTGCATAATATGCGCAGAATCAGCTTTTACAGTGCGCACTATCTGGAATCAGCTTACAGTGCGCACTATCTGCATAGAGGAGTTCCCTTACCATTATGTCACGCACCTTAGTTTTGGCTCGTAAACGCCGAAGGTTGAAAAGTTTATCGTCTGCTGTGTATCTTATTTATATTCCTGTTACGCCACGTGATCTAGATGCATGTTGGAGGTAGAACACATCTTTCTTTGACCCAATTTCTTACAGGAAAGGCTGGTGATGACACTTCATCACTGGTAACAAGGACCATCATGTCGTCATCAAACTGTCTACTACGTTGATAAACTTTGGGGGGGGGGGGGCAGCCAAATTTGGCAAACACTTTCCACAGCCTATCTCTGTTCACAGTGTAAAATGCCTCTGTAAGGTCTACAAATGTTGTTAAAAGTTCCCTATGTTGTTCTTAGATTTTTTCTTGGAGTTGACGGGCAGCAATAATCATGTCCACTGTCCCGAGACCCGCACGAAATCAGCACTGACTTTCAAGCAGATCATCTTTGAGTGTCTGCATAAGTGGCCTCAGCATTACACGAGCTAATATTTTACCAGCCATTGATAGTAACAATATCCCTCAATGGTTCTCACATGATTGTTTATGTCCCTTACCTTCATAGAGGTGGGGAAAAACACAGAAAGAGAGAGAGAGTTGGAGAGAGAAGTAGAGAAAGAGCCAGAGAGAGAGAAATATATAGAGAAAGATAAGGAGAAAGAAAGGTTAGACATTGCATAAAAATGAGAGATTTAGTCAAGAAGATGAGGAGAGGGAAAGACATTCTGTATTTAGAAGACAACATCGCCATTGTGTTGCCGGGGCCAAATAGGGGAGTAAAGAATAGCGAATCTGTTACCTGCCATATACGTCGTAAAAGGTCGGCTAAGGAGTTGCTCGCACACTCAGTATTAAGTGTTGACTGTACTGGCTGTCTGAAAAGTTTGAGAACCTCTGTCTTAAATGTTTTTGTAATTTCAGCGCATATCCATTGCACTAATATTTTACAGCATTGATGCGATCGTATGTGCGTTCATAAAAAATCAAAGAATATTAAAACGTCACGTGTCATGTATGTCTTAAGAGGCGATTAATAAGGGCTGGTCATGCTCAGCATACTACTTCCGTACATACACTTAAGTGCCTTTGATTAAGGCACTAGGCACTACATGTCCCTTAATTACGTCAACTTTGTAAAAAATAAATTTGACCCCCCCCCCCCTCATTTTTGTGAATTTTTTACCATCCCCTCCCCCCTTAAAAAAAAGATGAAAAATAAACTTATTTTAAGCACAAAAAAGTACTTTACAAATGTTACTTTTTGTTCCTCTCAATATATTTAAATTTTTTTTTATCAATTTCATTGGGGAATAAAAAATACAATTGTTAACGTTCACTTTTGTTCTCTCTCTTCCTTCCCCCCTCCCTCCCGTGTCAACAACTGTCAAACTTCTTCCCCCTCACCATAATTGTTGGCGTAATTTATAGACAGCCTTTAGCTGGGATATAAACTATGAGAGCAGCTGAATATTCGTTTGTTAGCGCGGCGTCCAGAGCCTGAGCTGACAAGCCACTGAAACCTGACTAGAGTTTTCAAGTGGTTATGCCAGTACGTGTTGGCGTTGTTCTTACTTGGACCTAATGATCTGATACTGAATCTGTTTTTATTGTGCTTACTTTAATTGCTTTAAAAAAAAATTCATTGTCATATGCTCGTTGTGTTCGTTTATAATGGTGTCGTGTCTCGTGTATAATGGTGTCGTGTCTCGTTTATAATGGTGTCGTGTCTCGTTTATAATGGTGTCGTGTCTCGTTTATAATGGTGTCGTGTCTCGTACGATGCAGTTTTTATGTGTCTTGTTCTTCTCATGGGACATACTCTTTCCAAAACGTGGTCTTCCTTATGAATTCTTTGAGCACTCCCCGATTCTGGGCGAGTTGACCTTCCGCACCCAGAGACATGTTTAAGCAATGTGATATATCACTGCACAATCGTCGTCTTGGGCGCCCCCTTCCCCTGTTGCCGTTAACTCTGCCTTCAGCTATTAATCTTTCCATGTTGTTGTATCTTTATATAACCACAAAAAAACAACAACACATCTTTCTTATTAATATTTTGTTAAGGAGCCATCCCTCTTCGATGTGTATTGATCGTAACACTTCTTGATGTGTCTATTTATCTGTCTATGGTATACATAACATTCTTCTGTAGCATCTCATTTCGAAAGCAGCGATTCTATTTGCTATTTATTTAATGCTATTGTTTTGCAGCTATTGTCACGACTTTACAGTCCTGTGGACACAACCGGGAATCATCTTTCTAAAGTGACGTTATTATTATTTCTCCGTGATTTCTATCGGTCACTTTGTGTCTAGCCATCGGCAATATAAGACTTGATTCTTGATGAGAAACCAGCATCATGACACACGTGACATTCCATGAGTACTCCGTTCTTCGCTCCACCCAGAAATATATAAGAATATCCAAGTCTATCCAAGAATATGAAGATTCAAAGTCCCAGTCAGATGTTGATTATGTGATCTTAAGTCCCAGTCAGATGTTGATTATGTGATCTTAAGTCCCAGTCAGATGTTGATTATGTGATCTTAAGTTCCAGTCAGATGTTGATTATGTTATCTTGAATCTGTTCAAGAGGACAAACTTATAAGACATTGACTCAAGCATTCGTAATGACTCGTTTTACTATTACCGTAATTTTCATTGGTCAGAATGATTATACTTTGTGTGACAGCCAATGAAAATCAAGGAAATAGTCGAATGAGGCATTTTAAAAGGCTGAATTTCCTATTAGCCAATATGTTTTATATCGGAGATGGTGTTACCTTGTGTCAACATCCAATGAAAATCACGGGAAAAGTCAATTGTGCCACTTTAGAAGGATGATTTCCTATTGGCCCACAAGTCTTAAATTGTTTACTATCACGTGTGATTCGTGCTTTCGCCGAGGATTGATGTGTCGGGCAATTGGCGAAAAGGAAACAGCAAAACACATCCTTTTCATCAGACAGACAGATAGGCAGGCAGGCAGACAGATTAGATAGATAGATAGATGGATGGATGGATGGATGGATGAGTCGGTGGGTGGGTTTGGATGCATGGATACTAATACTCCCTGATATAACAACAACAAATTGCCATCACACAGTCAGGTTGTGACTCTAGATTCTATGATATAGATTATTACTCAGTCAGGTTGTGACTCTAGATTCTATGATATAGATCATTACTCAGTCAGGTTGTGACTCTAGATTCTACGATATAGATCATTACTCAGTCAGGTTGTGACTCTAGATTCTATGATATAGATCATTACTCAGTCAGGTTGTGACTCTAGATTTTATGATATAGATCATTACTCAGTCAGGTTGTGACTCTAGATTCTACGATATAGATCATTACTCAGTCAGGTTGGGACTCTAGATTCTATGATATAGATCATTACTCAGTCAGGTTGGGACTCTAGATTCTACGATATAGATCATTACTCAGTCAGGTTGTGACTCTAGATTCTATGATATAGATCATTACTCAGTCAGGTTGTGACTCTAGATTCTACGATATAGATCATTACTCAGTCAGGTTGGGACTCTAGATTCTACGATATAGATCATTACTCAGTCAGGTTGGGACTCTAGATTCTATGATATAGATCATTACTCAGTCAGGTTGGGACTCTAGATTCTATGATATAGATCATTACTCAGTCAGGTCGGGACTCCGAATTCTATGACATAAGCTGCTGTATCAGAGTTTCCGTCCTACCATACAGTTTCTCTTCGACGCTGATTAGGGTGGGTAATCTTTCTCTTCAGGTCTACATACTGGGATCAGTCTGAAGGGCTGTAACCTCTAACCTACATCACTACCAAAAGTAATTCCCAGCAACTGGTAATTATATTTTTACTTCGGAATATTTATGTAGTTCTTAAAAGAGCTGAAATTTTAATTTGCTAAGGGAGATGAGTTCAGAGATCAGGAAACCTGATAACTTTGTAATCCTTGAACCCCAGATATATTTTGGATTTCTAAGTCTTAAAGTAACACGGGCATTTCAATTTAAGATTGTTTCTCGAACTGGAAACCGCTAGATATTAAGATTAGATATATCCGCGATTATATTTATCCGCTTAACTCCATTTTCAGATACGACTTGTACACGAGTGTTTCACATTATACGCAATTTCAAGTGTAAATTATTTCAATTTCCAACTGTCGATTCTCTAGTTCACGCAGTGAAAAATTGGTGACTAATTTTTTTTTTAAGTTAGTAAAATTTGAATGCATTCAATCAATCAAGTAAAATACCGACTGGCGTAGGCGATCATGTTTATCCACGACTCTCTGTCTCTTGTGTTGTCACTTAAGGTAGAAAGTAAAAGAAACAATCATTGCAATCTTAAGGAAGAAAGTAAAAATAAAGAATTGCTATCTAAGATAATTTTTATAGTATTAAACACCGATCTGGGACGTGAATCTTAGACTTCAACGGCGTAGACCATCTGAGTGCCCATGATGTCCAGGTTACATCGATCAAGTCGTGCTCCTCTGATGAACAGGCTTGATATGCGCTTGAGAATCGGTATACCATCCACTTTGACACACTACATACCTTAGGAATTAACGTCCGTCAATCATATGTGTCATAGATAATCTATTGTGTTCTATCACTTTTCTGTTTGTATAATTTTCTAAATATCCAGTGATATTCCGCCGACTTTCTTTTTGGTTTTGTTTCATCTCTATCTTTCCAGTTTTTTCCATCATTTACACTCAACCTGACATATCCTGCCTAGCCATCCGGACGTGCTGGACAGGGCGTTTTTCACCATTTTGTGTGTTCTTGATAAGGACATTTCTGTTTCATATTGTGTATATTGGTTTAAAGTTCCGTTGCAATTAATACCAGTTTCTTAACAATCAGATGGAAACAGATGGGTTTCCGGTTCCGGTTCAAGATGGAAGTAGTTGATTTCTTCGTACTTGCTATAGTCGGTTGATCTGTGCCCTAATAAGCACAATCGTAAAACCCCCATTATTCATGAAACAGAGGTTTACTGATTTTTATGTGATGGATGGAAATATCTTGGTCACGTTTTACGATTAGATGTAAACAGAATAGACCAACAAGCCCTTATGTGGTCACCTGAGGGTAAAAGAAAAAGAGGAAGACCTAAAATAACCCTTAAAAACAACATTCTTAAAAAAGGGGAATTAATAGGTTGTAAGACCATCCAGGAACTAAAGCTGCAGGCAGCGGACCGCATTATATGGAGAACCAAAACCTCTGCCCTATGTGTCGCTTGCGGCACGAAAGGAACTAACTAACAAAATGACGTTTCACCAATCCTTAATGTTCTTGCACAAACCACGCAAGTCATCGACGCTTCACCATTACTTAATGTTCTTGTCACGGGTCTAAACAGATTGAGAATCATTGTTTCAACCCACACACACTAAGAACACATACTGTGAGGGTGTCAACATTCCACACAACCCTACGCCATCATGCGATGCAGCGTAATAAATTAACCAAGAATTGCTTCAATGACAGTAACAGTAAGCCATATTGCTTCCGCATGGATTGTTATTTTCACAGATGGCCAAACAATTTCCTGCGTTGAAAAGATTTCATCACATCATCTAGTGACACGTAAAATGCCGGTTTGTAATAAGTGCATATATATACTGCGGTAATTTTCAATTGAATGTTTTGATGTTTATTATATGCGATATCTCCTTGTTTTATTGTACGAGATAAGATAGGATTCGACATTTATGAAAAGTGTTTCTTTGTTACTTGCGGGATTTCTGCTTATAATGGACTATAACTGTTCGTTTTTGCTATTAAATTGTATTCTAAAACTAGTTTCATTATAGCAAATAAGATATGATTTGGCTGTTATGAAAAGTGTGTTTCTTTGTTAGTTGCGATAATGTTTATGAGGGATTATAATTCAGTAAGTATTTCCTATTAACTTGTATCATAAAGCTAGTGTTTAGAAAACAATTATACTTTTATGTTTTCACGAGACTACGATTTGATAGAATGAACTTTTATGTTCTGGGAAAGAGAATTACAAATAAATTACAAACAAGTTAAAAATGGCGGTTATAAAATGCTACATCTATTCTATATTAATGTATGGATCAGAAACATGGATACTAAATAAACAATTAGAAGACATAATTGATGCCTTTGAGATGTGGGGGTATAGGAGAATAGGGAGAACATCATGGAAAGAGAAGAAAACACATAAAGAGGTGCTAAAAACACGTATTATAAAGAAAGAACTACTAAGAGAAATAAAGATCAGGCAAATAAAATATTTTGGACACATTAAAAGACATGACACCTTATTGAAGACCTTACTTGAGGGTAAAGTCAAAGGGAAGCGAGCAAGAGGTAGGCAGAGATACAAGTGGGAAAGTAACATCACAGGATGGACAGGTTACAGTCTAGTAGAGTGCACCACCAAAACAAGAGACCTGTTGGAGATCTGTTGCAGCCAACCTTCGTTGCTGAGATGGCGCTTGATGATGATGAAGAAGAACACGATGTGGAAAATTCTACCTCTATGCTGTATCAGGATGTTCAGGACGAGATGCGCAGATAAGCTGTACATGGCGAGATGCGCAGATAAGCTGTACATGGCGAGATGCGCAGATAAGCTGTACATGACGAGATGCGCAGATAAGCTGTACATGACGAGATGCGCAGATAAGCTGTACATGACGAGATGCGCAGATAAGCTGTACAGGACGAGAGTCTCAGATAAGCTGTACATGGCGAGAGTCTCAGATAAGCTGTACATGGCGAGAGTCTCAGATAAGCTGTACATGGCGAGAGTCTCAGATAAGCTGTACAGGACGAGAGTCTCAGATAAGCTGTACAGGGCGAGAGTCTCAGATAAGCTGTACATGACGAGATGCGCAGATAAGCTGTACAGGACGAAAGTCTCAGATAAGCTGTACATGGCGAGATGCGCAGATAAACTGTACAGGACGAAAGTCTCAGATAAGCTGTACATGGCGAGATGCGCAGATAAACTGTACAGGACGAAAGTCTCAGATAAGCTGTACATGACGAGATGCGCAGATAAACTGTACAGGACGAAAGTCTCAGATAAGCTGTACATGGCGAGATGCGCAGATAAACTGTACAGGACGAAAGTCTCAGATAAGCTGTACATGACGAGATGCGCAGATAAACTGTACAGGACGAAAGTCTCAGATAAGCTGTACATGGCGAGATGCGCAGATAAACTGTACAGGACGAAAGTCTCAGATAAGCTGTACAGGACGAGAGTCTCAGATAAGCTGTACAGGACGAGAGTCTCAGATAAGCTGTACATGGCGAGATGCGCAGATAAGCTGTACAGGACGAGAGTCTCAGATAAGCTGTACAGGACGAGAGTCTCAGATAAGCTGTACAGGACGAGAGTCTCAGATAAGCTGTACATGGCGAGATGCGCAGATAAACTGTACAGGACGAAAGTCTCAGATAAGCTGTACAGGACGAGAGTCTCAGATAAGCTGTACATGGCGAGATGCGCAGATAAGCTGTACATGGCGAGATGCGCAGATAAGCTGTACATGGCGACATGTGCAGATAAGCTGTACAGGGCGAGATGCGCAGATAAACTGTACTCCACTATACAACGCCATCCGTTCTCTGGACTACATCCTGCTAATCTGCAGGAGTCTGAGAATAATCACAGAAGAATAAGACAACACACCATTTATCCTTCTTCATATGTTCTCAAACTCCATCAGATTAACAGGAGATAATCCTTACAACGGAATATGTTGTGTCATGGTTTACAGTTTAACTGCGATATCCGCAGCATGCTAGTCACCAAGCTCAAAGCTATCCACAGTCTCTCATGCTAGATATTTTACAGCTATCTGCATAGCTATCGACGTGGCCATCGACGCCCACTATGTAATTGTTTTCATGACCTATACTTGCAGATCAACTTCGATTCTGTAACGTGCATTATAATCCCTGTTTAGACAGCAGATTTATAAACAAGATTTCGTATCGACTGTCTGAAACTGAGTATTTAGGATAATCTTATTAGACAGGCTGATAACCTTGATATACGACCAGCATGTGTTATCTAGTTGCTTGTTGAGTTCGTACAGGCCCATCTACAGATATACTATCTAAAGGTAGTTGCGGTTCATAATGTATGTTCTGGGAAAATACGCCAAAGCTTTAGTTGCACAGATATTTTGTTTTAATAAACTGCTACTCCCTGTTAGTGCGATGATATTTTTTGTGTGTTGGAGGTTAAATTTGAAAAGAAAACTCACCCTCTACATGACGTGGCGACAGTACTGTCATACGGCTTGCATCACACCAACTACAAGTACCAGATCTCTGAATCTCCTTAGCGGCCTGTTTCACACCAGCTGCAAGTACCAGATCTCTGAATCTTCCTAGCGGGCTGTTTCACACCAGCTGCAAGTACCAGATCTCTGAATCTCCCTAGCGGGCTGTTTCATGCCAGCTGCAAGTACTAGATTTCTGAATCTCTCTAGCGGGCTGTTTCACACCAGCTACAAGTACCAGATCTCTGAATCTCCCTAGCGGACTGCATCACACCAGCTACAAGTACCAGATCTCTGAATCTGCCTAGCAGGAAACATGCATTTTACTGACAGTTGTTTTTCTGGTATAACGCCATTACCGCTAGTTATCTATTTTTCTGTATGGGATCGTTCTCAAACTCCTGCAGTTTAACAGGATGTAATCCGGAGAACGATGTTATGTCATGGTTTACATCTAAGTAGCGATATCTGATTCTATCGGCTTGACACATCCAGCTTCAGCATGGCTTCTGGGTCACTTCGGCCATCTAACGGATGAGATAGTCAGCGCTACCCCAAAACCTACGTAGTTACCTCCTATGACATGCATCTGTTGGTAATATAGTTGTTATTCCTTACATGTCCTTCTAGCCCTGATAACAGACGGCACAGTCGCGACTGTTGACAATAAAGTCCTCTGAACAGAAAGTGGACAGGTTTTCATTCATTACATTTTTAATTATTGCCGGAATTTTCTTTGATAACAATCTGTGCAGTCTGAATGCGTGTGATATATACGGTCTATGAGTGTCTAGTCATTCCATTGTTACAGATAATTAAATGATTACTAAATCGGATGTTAACAAATGGATTATCTAAACCAGGGTTGCCAGATAGCTGAAGAGATTTAAAACCAAATTTTACGTAAAAGGTTGCCAAAAAATGATCGAACTCTATTTTTAAAACTGTGTGCATAAACTACTACAGTCACATTCTCTTATAACAACTTCGAGAATTTCGATATATACAGTAGAAATAATAATGAATAAATATAATTCGAGATTTTCTAGTGTTGTTAAATATGTAAATTCGTTATAAAAGGATGCGTTATAGAGGTAATATACTGTATAATCATACTAAAATAAACATTAATGCAGTGAAACACAATTATACTTTCTAGTTCTAATAACTGCATCTAGCAGTTGTTAGAATTGGTCATTCTCAAACTCCCACCTGATCGCCCTTATAACAGGATAATGAATCTACTCGAATTCAAGAATGATGTAATCAGGAGAAAGGAGATGCGTTGTGGCACCGTTTTATTTACGCGAATATTTGTTGCCGTCACGACATGTTATCTAGCCATGTTGCGTGATACCATGGTTGCTGGTAGGCCTCTCGGTCTGACATCTCCGACTTCAGTACCAGTGACTTCTTGTACAAGACTGGTTTTGCTTGATGGCCCGACCTATCTTAGTTTCCAGCCTCTGTTGGCTGGGATAGGCCCAATCTTCACTTCAATAATTTGGCTTTGATGGAGATTTGCGCTAATAACCTGATACATCTGACTTCGGCGTTGGTTACTGATACTTTCAGTTCTCTTACCACTTTAACTGAACTGCGGACGTATATATAACAATATCGCTAGTAGAGTACTCCAGCCGAACGAGGGAACTAGTTTACGCATTGGTCACCAAGCTCAAAGCTAACAGTTGTCACTTAACTACTGTCGCTTGACTACTTTGCCGCTGTTTTGCCTCGCTCTCGGCATAGCCACAGACGCCCACTATCTGGAAGATTAAGTTACATTCTGTTTCTTTGCTGCCGTTTGACAACATGCACGAGATAAACAGTTCATTGAAACAGGAAGATTTCTTTTGGAATGTTTCAGATTTCACTATTTATAAGCGATGAAGATATTGTTTCGGATTCCATGATTCGTATTTCAGAATTCGTGATTTACACGCGATGTTTTAGATTCCATTATTCTTGTTTCGGATTCCAGGATTCTTGTTTCAGATTCCATGATTCTTGTTTTCATGATTCATGATTTCTTGTTCCTGATTCTATGACTTACAAGCGATGGTGTTTTTTTTCAGATTCCTTATTCTTCTTCGTTCGTTCTCAAACTCCTGCAGATTAGCAGGATGTAGTCCGGAGAACGGAATGCGTTGTGTCATGGTTTACAGCATTGCTGCGATATCTGCACCTTTCGGCCTGACACATCCGACTTCAGCTTGGCTTTGGGTCACTGACCGTATATTGGATGGGACAGCCAACTCCATCTCATAACCTCCTTAGTCGCCTTTTGTGTTTCGGATTCCATAATTCTTGTTTCTGTGAGTCATGATTGCCAAAATTCATGATTTCTTGTTTCGGATTCCATAATGTGCAATCGGTGAAGATCTTGTTTATCTATGTGCAAGCCCGTAGATATGGGGTGGGGAGGTTGAGCTGTTTAAAATCCCCCCCCCCCCACTCAGGAAACCAGAGCATAACTTTTAGTACTAGAAATTTAACCCACATCCACCGCCACTTATTGAAGACGTAACTACGGTCCATCATGTGTGTAATAAGAGTTGTGAGCTATCGTCCAATATCGTTCACATTCAGAATTTTTCAACTCTGCGTCACTGTAACTAAATTCTAATCACATTCAAGAGGTTCACACTCTAAGCGCATACTCATTTCTTTCAGGTCTCCTTTTCGGAAGAGGTCTAAAACAATATGTACAAAATTGATCATTTTCAAATTAATCAAAAAAAAATAAAATAAATCCAAACCATACATATTTTTCCATTCTAAAATGACCAAATTTAAGATACTTTGGTCTGGAAATGCCGAATATGGCAACACTGTTCTGAACCAAGTTTCTATCTATCTATAAACCTGATACCAGGTATTAGCACTGTCGGTTTGTTCAGATATGCTATAAGATTAATAACATATTGTTTTCATATTGCTCAGAGATTATTTCGTAAGATTTAAATTAAAAAAAGCACATATTATTTGTCAACTGGATTAACATGTTGTAATTGTTATAGTAAATGTGTTTCATATTTCTTTGCTTTAAGATAGTTTTTGTGCACGGTATAATTAATTAACTAGTGAGTCATCAGGAATCGCCGTCATCGATCGTGAAACTCCGGAAACTCCCCGAAGTTATGGGGTACATGTCAAGATAATCTTCGATGTCAAAGGTTGATCTCCACAGTACGGGTGATCTTCTTCTTCTGCGTTCGTACTCAAACTCCTGCAGATTAGCAGGATGTAGTTTGGAGAACGGAATGGGTTGTGTCATGGTTTAAAGCATTGCTGCGATATCTGCGCCTTTCGGCCTGACACATTCTACTTCAGCATGGCATTGGGTCACTAGGATGGGACAGCCAACTCCATCCCATAACCTCCTTAGTCGCCTTTTACGACATATGTGGAAGGTAAACAGTGTTGCCACCCGTGTGTTGCCGGGGCCCGAAAGGTGAGCAAAGAATAGCAACACTGTTTTCCTTCCACGCAGATATCGCAGCAATACTGTAAACCATGACATAACGCATGATTCCCAATTAACCGAATCCCTAATTATCCTATTCGAATTTTGGTTAAATGATGTTAGAACGAGTGCTTTAGCGTACAATGTATTACTGTACAAATGTGCCTGTTATGTAATTTTTATATTTTTAACACTTCTGAAGTGTATGTAGTTTATTGTCAATACTTAGTTGCTTACATATTACTCCACTTTTATTAATATTCCTTTCATTGCAATGTATGATTGTATGTATGTACACTGTTTTGCTTCCTTCCTGAGATATATTCAATTATCCGAATTGTCGATTATCCGAATCGACTAGATCCTAATTAATTCGGATAATCGGATTTCTACTGTAATTACTTCAGCCGTGAGCAAGTAGCGCTTGACAGCCTAGTGTGCGCTTCTGTTATCCCAGGATTATCACGTTCTGCCAGGGGTACAGCACACACTTCTGGTATCCTAGGATTACCACGTCCTGCCACGAGTACAGCACACACTTCTGGTATCCTAGGATTACAACGTCCTGCCAGGAGTATAGCATACACTTCTGGTATCCCAGGATTATCACGTACTGCCAGGGGTATAGCATACACTTCTGGTATCCCAGGATTACCACGTCCTGCCATGAGTACAGCACACACTTCTGGTATCCTAGGATTACTACGACCTGCTAGGAGTACAGCATACACTTCTGGTATCCCAGGATTACCACGTCCTGACACGTGTACAACACACACTTCTTGGCCAACTTTATCACCATTCTTTTGTCAGATTTCTGGTCTGTCCGCAATGATGACATGTCTAGCATTCCCGGACACCTAGGAATCTGCTACAAAAAATAACCAATGTCCTCTAACCAGCATCTCTTCCACGTCCAGGCGGATTATGAGGTTGAAACCCCCCACAACCTCTACACAACATTTAACACTGAGAAGCACGCTAAAATGAGGGTGCACCCCCTTTCCAACCTCGATGTTTCTCCAAAATGAGTCACCAAAAACTTCATAAAATTTAGAAAACGCTACCTACGAAAACTAGGAAATGAGATTTTTGTGGGTTAAAACAACAGTCACATTACAATAGGAGTGTTGCATATACTGAATAGAAAATCAATATATCTTATAAAAACAACCAGTAGTTTAGCGACATTCATTGTAAGGTACATTTGATAGACTGGTTTTGCGAGGTATCTGTTTTCTTTTTATGGTTGTGCAGATAAAAAGGTGGGCTTCGATAACATTTGATCAGGTTACAGTATAGACCTACTTTAGTGGTAGTTTTTTAAGTGTACGCGTTGATAGCATTTATTGTAAGGATATTTTCTTCTTAGATAAAAACACAAAACAACTTACAATCAGTACTTTGTACTGGATATCCTTCCACTTGTCTTTTTATCTGCCTCTCTGTTCGATATTCTTAACCCTTACCTTCGATATCATTCACCTGTCCCTTCCAAATCCTCACTTTTCTCTTCAATATCTTCAACAACTTTTCCTTGGATATCCTTCAACTTTTCCCTTCGATATCCTTCAACTTTCCTTATGATATCCTTCAACTTTTCCTTATGATATCCTTCAACTTTCCTTATGATATCCTTCAACTTTTCCCTTCGATATCCTTCAACTTTCCTTATGATATCCTTCAACTTTTCCTTATGATATCCTTCAACTTTACCTTCGATATCCTTCAACTTTACCTTCGATATCCTTCAACTTTCCCTATAATATCCTTCAACTTTCCCTATGATATCCTTCAACTTTCCCTATGATATCCTTCAACTTTTCCTTATGATATCCTTCAACTTTACCTTCGATATCCTTCAACTTTACCTTCGATATCCTTCAACTTTCCCTATAATATCCTTCAACTTTCCCTATGATATCCTTCAACTTTTCCTTATGATATCCTTCAACTTTTCCTTATGATATCCTTCAACTTTACCTTCGATATCCTTCAACTTTACATTCGATATCCTTCAACTTTACCTTCGATATCCTTCAACTTTACCTTCGATATCCTTCAACTTTCCCTATAATATCCTTCAACTTTCCCTATGATATCCTTCAACTTTCCCTTTAAAAATTTACTTCCTAATACGGCCTGTGATTCTGGAGAGCATTAACTAACATTTTCTCTACCATAAGTCCTAGAAGTTGATAGGAAATCCAGCCATTTTAACAACAATATTCTAAACTAAACATATAGTCTCTACACATATACTAGCTTACAGTTTCATGTACAAGATAACAACATTCATTCGTCTATTCCCTTGATTTTCATTGGTTGTCACAAAAATGATAATCATATTGACAAATCACAGAAATTGTCAAATGAGTCATTAAGAAGTTTTGAGATAACATCACCGAGGGTTACGGATTTGCTCAGTCGTTGATGCACTTCCTTGTCGTCTACTTTTTTTGAAAGGGTCAAGTTCCCGGATGTTCACTCTTTGCTCAACCAAAATGCATACACGGAAACTGAACATTAATTCACACATTTTGCCTTGTTCAAAGAGGTCGTGGGTTCCAATCCGGCTTATGACATTGTGCTGACATAGTTGAATTTTCTAAACGATGCCTGGGGAGTGTCGCTTGAATCTGCAAGAGTTACCTGATGTAAGTGATATTCAAGGCAAGCGACTTGCAGCTTGATTGAGATGGACAAAAACCACCTTGGAGAATCGGAGTTCAAAGATGGAAATCCTCTTTAAAAAAGGGTTTAAAAGCCGTAGAAGATTGACTTCACTGTTCTCGGTTTCCCATATGTACACCGTCACTCTCAACGAAGCGGCACGCCGCCTGCCGAGAGTACCACTCATAGCACGTAACTCCGTAGCTTCAAGTGATAATCCACAGAGATCTCCGAAAAAAAATCCACCTATAAAGAAGACGACACGAGCCGGATTCGAATCCGTGACCTCTTGAACACAAGGCGAACTGCTTAACCACTACGCCAGCGAGATACCCCATCTATCCAACCATTTTCACAATGTTTGGAACACATACTTCAGGACTGCCTAACATACAAAGAGCAGAGACAGCAGACCTGGCCAGAGGATACAGACTTGAGGCAAAAGCTATGGGGCAGCAGCTCTGACCTGGAGAAGACAGTGGACTTCGTCTTGGCGACAGGTCTGACGGTTAGGCATGACCACAGATGCTGAACGCAGAAGAAGAAGAAGGAAAAATAAATTAATCCAGTACAAAGCGGTGACAGGAATATCTACAGTGTCAGCTATCATATATGTCGTAGGAGGCGACTAAGAAGATTTCTTGTGTGTGGTTATTTATCCAATAAAGGGTCGCAGTAACACAGTTCAAGTTGGATGGTATGGTCGAAAGGTGTAGGTTTCACTGCCAAGCTTTAAATAATGGCATAATCAGACGCAGCGTTCTCTGGACAATAAAACAAGGAGTAGAGAATTGACTTCATCATACTTCCGCTTTTCTATTTGTACTCTATCTCTATTAACAACTGCTGTCTACGGCGAGTACCATCCATGGCATGTAACTCTAGCTTTACTCGATAATCCCAAATGGATCTCCGGAGACAACAAAAAAAAACCTTTGTAAACAAGACGTCACGAGCGGGATTCGAATCAGAGACATTTTGAGTACAGAGCAGATACCTTAGCCACAACGCTAGAGAGATCCTCAAAGACAAAAAAGGCAATGGCAACATATACAGACTCTGCAAGAGAAATCAATCCCCTGCGCAAAATGCAATGGCAACATAAACAAGGGTTCTTGTTTGGAACACGTCACCCCCCCCCCCCTCCAATGTGATTATTAATTTGATTATTTCCCTTGGCAATGTTTGCCAATTTATATTCGTCAATTATTAATTTAACTATTAATGTTTTAGGGTTAGGATTTGAGTTAGAAGAAGTTTTGTTGTACATAACTAACCATAACCCTAAATACGTTTATATTAAAATTAATAAAGGATAAACATAAGCGCACAAATATTGCCATGGGAAATGATCACAACTGTGGGAAAGTACGAATTGCAAACAAGAATCTTAAACTCTGCAGGAGAAATCAATCACTTATCAAAATGCAATGCCAACATAACCAAACTCTGCAGGACAGGACAAATCAGTAAATTACTAAAAGGCAATGACAACATAAACAAACTGCAGGAGACATCAGTCCCTTGACCAAAATGCAATAACATAAACAAAATCTGCAGCAAGGACACGTCCATAGTATAAACAAAGACTCACAGGCCCGATTGTATCATCATGTGCTGTCGTGTGTCGTCCTAGACTTGCAGCCTATCACTCATTCTATCACTTTTCCCTTTGTCTTTACACCCTATCTGATCTTTCCCCTTCATACAACACGATCCCATGACATTCTGCTTCCACGTATCAATACTCGTATCGCGCATATCACGTTTCTAGTCTTTCTACATAGATGTCACATCGCCATCTCTCACTTGCCCCTCCGCTTAGCCATACGTTCTTATATCATAACGGTCTCGCCTCAGTTGTCATTAGTCAACCGTTATAAAATGTTGCATTACCAGCTGTTACAAGCCACACTTTCTAGACAAAAAGATGCGTGTACAGGATGGGAAACGGGTGATTGAACAAAACAACTCAAAGAGTGACAAATACTTCAAATTTGCGTAGAGAAAAGCCTGCTACTTGCGCGGCCTTATTATCCAACCCCTGGTCACACGTGTTGCTCGCCTGTCTACTTTCTTTGAAAATGCATTTAGAATACTCTTCATTTCACAAAGCAAGGGCAATGTTAAAATACTTCATGTTCCAGGTAACATCGACCTAGTTTCGCTGTTAATTCGGTGAAATAGATAGGTCACGTATGGCTAGACATAGGTCAGGTACGGCTAGACTGTTACTAAGCGACAACGAAGACCTAACAACATAATAAAATTTAAAAAAGCAAAATTAGCCTTTTTTAGTCGATGTTTTCGGTTATTGCTGTATTGCCAAGTGTAGCACGGACTGTAAACAAAAGAACTCAAAGCGAATTAGAGGCTACAGAAATGTGGTTTCTGAGAAGAATGATGAAAATACCATGGACAGACAAGAAAACTAATGCAGAGGTTCTCATTGATGCTGGCGTAAAAAGATCAATCATATCAAACATTAGAGACAGAGAGTCAAGGTTTCTAGGGCATGTGCTGAGAAGAACACAGCTTGAACACTTAATAACAACTGGAAAGATCAAGGGGAGAAGAGATAGGGGTAGACAAAGAGAAAAGTTACTAGATGGACTAGTATTGTGGCAAGGTATAAGTTCAAAGCTTATTGACAGCACAAGAGACAGAGAGGCGTGGAGAAACATGATCGCCTATGCCATTCGGCATGGCACTTCCTTAATTGCATTACTGTTAGTTGGTCTCTATTTATATACTTTGAGTAAACTGCCAACCCCGACCAACGAAATTCACGGAAATAATCGAAAAACACTAAGTAAAAAAGAGGATTATGTTGTTTTATTCTCTGCTCGTAAGTTTTATCTGGCGATTGGTCGCGGCTAGATCTACTGTTAGACGACGACTCGTAGCTTTTGTGATGTTTGTTAGATCATAGGCAAATCTGCTTGGATGTAATGGCTAGACGGGATGTTTGTTAGATCGTAGGCAAATCTGCTTGAATGTAATGGCTAGACGTGATGTTTGTTAGATCGTAGGCAAACCTGCTTGGATGTAATGGCTAGAGGTGATGTTTGTTAGATCGTAGGCAAACCTGCTTGAATGTAATGGCTAGACGTAATGTTGGATGTCATGTAAACCTGCTTGGATGTAATAATAAATTCGGGTAATTTTGTTGTGATTTCAAAAATAGTAAGCTCTAGGTCAAGGTTTCCCCTCGTGGCTGACCACTGATAGACAGTAATCAATGGTCAATGTAGGACATGTTTGCTGTTTGGAAAAGAGTCTTCTATGATGAGCCATTTGACTTTTACCATAATTTTCATTGGTCACTGATTATACGTATAGCAGAAGAATTATATGTGCATATGGCGAATGGCCGAGAGGTGTAAAAACTAGTGTCACACTAATGAGGTCCAGAGTTCGATCCTCGTTACGGATTGGGTTTTTTTTTCTGTCGGAGTGTAAATAAAAACACCCACCATGTACATGACGTGGCAACAGCAAGATGTACAGTATTTATCACACATCTACGCCCGTGTGTTGCCGGGGCCCGAAAGGGGAGCAAAGAATAGCAAAACTATTTACCTTCCATGCATATCGTAAGAGGCGACTAAAGAGGTTACGGGATGGAGCTGGCTGTCCCATCCCATATAGGGCCAGTGACCCAAAGCCATGTCGAAGTCGGATGTGTCAGGCCGAAAGGCGCAGATATCGCAGCAATGCTGTAAACCATGACACAACGCATTCCGTTCTCCGGACTACATCCTACTAATCTGCAGGAGTTTGAGAATAACTCAGAAGAAGAAGAATATCACACAGCTACAAAATCCGTACTTCAACTCTCTAACAACGAACGTGTATTTTTTTGGTGACTATTTATACTTCGTAGCCGATAGGCAATGATAGTCGATAGGCAATGATAGTCGATAGGCAATGATAGTCGATAGGTAATGATGGCCGATAGGCAATGATAGCGGATAGGCAATGATAGTCGATAGGAAATGATAGTCGATAGGCAATGATAGCCGATAGGCAATGATAGCCGATAGGCAATGATAGTCGATAGGCAATGATAGTCGATAGGTAATGATGGCCGATAGGCAATGATAGCGGATAGGCAATGATAGCCGATAGGCAATGATAGTCGATAGGAAATGATAGTCGATAGGCAATGATAGCCGATAGGCAATGATAGTCGATAGGTAATGATGGCCGATAGGCAATGATAGCGGATAGGCAATGATAGTCGATAGGAAATGATAGCCGATAGGCAATGATAGCCGATAGGCAATGATAGTCGATAGGCAATGATAGTCGATAGGTAATGATGGCCGATAGGCAATGATAGCGGATAGGCAATGATAGCCGATAGGTAATGATAGTCGATAGGAAATGATAGTCGATAGGAAATGATAGCCGATAGGCAATGATAGTCGATAGGCAATGATAGTCGATAGGTAATGATGGCCGATAGGCAATGATAGCGGATAGGCAATGATAGCCGATAGGCAATGATAGTCGATAGGAAATGATAGTCGATAGGTAATGATGGCCGATAGGCAATGATAGTCGATAGGCAATGCTAGTCGATAGGCATTGATAGTCGATAGGCAATGATAGTCGATAGGAAATGATAGTCGATAGGCAATGATAGTCGATATGCAATGATAGCCGATAGGCAGTGATAGCCGATAGGCAGTGATAGTCGATAGGCAATGATAGTCGATAGGCAATGAAAATTACGGACAACTAAATGAATCTTTCTAGAAGGTTGTTTTAGACAGTAATTATTAATCAGCGCCTTAGATATGTCTTAATCAGTAAAAGGGGGGGGGGCGGTGGAGTGCATTCTCGTTGCAATTCCATCTTTTTCATTCGAATTTTTTATGTTGTTGCAGAAAATTGTTGCGGGAGGGGGGAGGCTACACCTGCCATTTGGCTACTTTCTACGTAGTACTTCTTCTTCTGCGTTCATTCTCAAACTCCTGCAGATTAGCAGGATGTAGTCAGGAGAACGGAATGCGTTGTGTCATGGTTTACAGCATTTCTGCAATACTTGCACTTTTCGGCCTGACATATCCGACATCATCCTGGCCTTGGGTCACTGACCCTATATGAATGGGACAGCCAAATCTACCTCATAACCTCCATCGTAGCCTCATACGACATGTACGGAAGATAAACAGTATTGCTGTTCTGTGCTCCACTCTCGAGCCCCGGCAACATACGGGCGGTTCCTATACTAAAATTCAGTCCTAGTTCTGGTTTCTCAAAGGCGGGAGGCTTGAACCCCTATCTACGTGGTTTTGTATTATATTTCCGATAGTCACGGATAGACTTTCGAAATGGACACTAAAAGGCCTTCTAGCCGAAAGCTCGTTTTCTGCGTGATTTCCCTGTTTCCAGTAATTAATGAAATTTCATACCGCATTTTTTAAGTGTCGCATTTAATTGTTTTGCTGCAATTGTAACCTATTCGGGACGACAAAGGAGGTTTGCGAACGTCGCAGACAAATCCACTCCCATGATCCCCACTGTTATGAAATCTGCTAAAGACCCCTTTGACTTCTGGGAGGAAACAAAAATCCAGGTAATAAAGCCAACATCATAAAGTGGGAACTATGAACGCCAAGGTTCAAATCTCCGCGGGTGGTAAACAAAGAAGCACCTACCTGTGATTGGATGTCAGTATAAGCAGACATGGCGACGTCAACCGTAATCGACAAGTGTACGTTACGAAGGTCACCTGGTGTCGCATATATATCAATGACTGACACTTTTATATTTCTCATAATACACATTTTCATAATAACAGGAGCAACAAAACGGAACCGATAAAGAGGGTAGGGGGGGTGGGTATCCATAAAATATGTCAATAATTTGTGGTTAATTTTATATCCCCCCCCCTCCTAATGTCAGCAGTAGCCACGAATTCAGTTTTTCTCTGTTTTATATATTAATATATATATATTAGTACATAATATTAGTAATATTATGTAAAAACATTGGTTTTTACGCCTGTACTTCTTTTTCCTCTTCTTTCTCTGCTACTTATTATCTCAAATTCCTGCTCGTGATGTATTTCAGAGATAGGAATGCGTTATTTAATGTGTTTACAGCTTGAATGTGACATCAGCGGGTTTCGGTATGATACATTCAAGTTTAATTGGTAATAGGTAATCACTGCAGGATAACTGCAATCCAGCAGGAGAAACTTGGAATAGGGTAATGAAGTTGTTCTAATAGCAGGTAACACATAATAACACACAAGTCGTCGTTTCGATCTAAAAGTCTTCATGAAGAGCAGAGCATAACATAGGACGAGTAAAACGTCACGATCACGTTCACAACCGTAATTGAACATGTGTGACTTTACTTATTAAATTACACAACCAGCTCACAACATCCGTAGTCGCCTCTTTGGGTATGTATGTCTGATCAGTGTTGCTATTATTTATTTCGGCTTCCAGTATCACCGGCTTCTGCAATACATCAGTTTATCTCACAGAGGTAATGACTGTTATAATTCCCCATATATTATAGTTCGCCACATCCTGTAGTCGGATGTGTCAGGCCGAAAGGCGCAGATATCGCAGCAATGCTGTAAACCATGGCACAACGCATTCCGTTCTCCTGACTACATCCTGCTAATGTGCAGGAGTTTGAGAACGAACGCAGAAGAAGAAGAATAGTTCGCCATATTTTCGCTAGAGTTCCCAGTGGAACAGAAAGCCCAGCTTGTAACTATCATTACAAGGTTCTGGTTCTGGTTCACTGGAAGTAAGAAGTGAGTTGCAGCCAACTTTCATTGCGAATACTTCACTCGATGATGCGATTTTTTATTTTTGGAACGTATGAAAATGGTTGCTCATGGAATTAATGAGAGACGCAGACATCGCAGCTTTTTTTAATGAAACCACGACATCATCATCATCATCAAGTGCCGTCTCCGCAACGAAGGTTGGCTGCAACGTATCTCCAACATCTCCTGTCTCTTGTCTTGGTGGTGCACTCTGCTAGACTGTAACCTGTCCATCCTGTGATGTTATTCTTCCACTTGTATCTCTGCCTACCTCTTGCTCGCTTCCCTTTGACTTTACCCTCAAGTAAGGTCTTCAATAGGGTGTCATGACTTTTAATGTGTCGAAATATTTTATTTGCTTGATCTTTATTTCTCTTAGTAGTTCTTTCTTCATATTGTCTTTAGCACCTCTTTATTTGTTTTCTTCTCTTTCCATGATGTTCTCCCTATTCTTCTATATACCCACATCTCAAACCACGACACAGGTTGTCAAATTTCATGTTCAGTAAAAAAAAACCCCACATATAGTATAGAAAAACTACACATAATATTGAAAACCATTGGGATTGGGGCGACGGGGAGGAGGGGTAAAGAGCTGAAGACACTGTGTACGAAACGTCTCATGAACATCTTAAAATCCTCTTTCTGAGATTATTACCTGAACCCCGACCAACACAATCTTATAACCTCTGATACAGCCATGGTCAAAGGCTGACCTGTATCTACTCGTCCCCCTCGCCCTCCTCCAAACCAATAATTACATCCGTGTGCTCTCTTGATTTGACGGGGCTTGTAAGGGGAATAAAGAATAGTGACACTTTCACCAGTCAGGCTTGTTGTAAGGGGAGTAAATAATAGGTATGTCACCTGCCAGATATGTTGTAAGAAGCGACTAAAGAAGTTTTGGGGTTAGGGATTGACTGTCCCATCCCATAGAGTCAAAGTAACCCAGAAGCCACGTTGAAGTCCGGTGTGTTGGGCCGATATGAACAGATATCACATCCAAACTGTAAACTATGATGTAACGCATTCCTCTATGTGTACTTCAGGTAAAGTTATGCCCTATGGCAGCAACCTGCCGTTAGGAATGAAGATAGCACTTCGTGTACTAATCCACAGCAACTATTAGGTGCAGTGGCCAGTTGTCAACATGAAGTCAACATTTAACTGTATGGACCATGAAGTCAACATTTCACTGTGTGGACCATGAAGTCAACATTTCACTGTATGGACCATGAAGTCAACATTTCACTGTATGGACCATGAAGTCAACATTTAACTGTGTGGACCATGAAGTCAACATTTAACTGTGTGGACCATGAAGTCAACATTTCACTGTATGGACCATGAAGTCAACATTTCACTGTATGGACCATGAAGTCAACATTTCACTGTGTGGACCATGAAGTCAACATTTCACTGTATGGACCATGAAGTCAACATTTCACTGTATGGACCATGAAGTCAACATTTCACTGTATGGACCATGAAGTCAACATTTCACTGTATGGACCATGAAGTCAACATTTCACTGTATGGACCATGAAGTCAACATTTCACTGTATGGATCATGAAATAATCTTTAGCTGTATGGACCATGAAGTCAACATTTCACTGTATGGATCATGAAGTCAACATTTCACTGTATGGACCATGAAGTCAACATTTCACTGTATGGACCATGAAGTCAACATTTCACTGCTTCAAAGCAACTCTTACGGTGAAGTCAGGCTGATTAAACGCGGACTTTGTGGACAAATTGTTTAATATCAAAGCTCGAAAACATAAAAATAATTGGAGGTGGCGGTTTAGTTGAAAGGCTGAAAAGGCGTAGAGAATTGAATTAATTGTACTTGGGTGACCTCATATGTACTCCGCCCCTCTCAACGAAGCAGTACGTTGCCTGATTAGAGTACCACTCGTAGCACGTAACTCCGTAGAGTCAAGCGATAATCCACAGGGATCTCTAAAAAAAATGCACACTATAACAAAACTATAACAAAGCGGGAATCGAAAGCATGACCACCTGAGCACAAGTCGAACCGCTTATCCACTACGCCATTTCACATAAGAGATACTATTTTTTTAATTATAAAGTATGAGTACCCAAGACTATGTTGAAGAAAGATTTGGTAAATACTGCACTAGAAATTACAGCAATAATTGTTGAGAACCGACCTTTTCTGTGACGTAATAGTTTTTCGTTTACGTCTTTAGATGACTGTGAATCAGCATACATGAGAAGAGATTGCCATCAACTAACCGTGAATGATACAATCCTAAAAGAACAGTTAAAATTGATAAACTACTTGGTAACGCCTAATAGCACATCCTGGTTTTGTTGAAGAATCTGTGAACCGTAACTGACGGAGATAGAAGGATAATTGGGGATAATTATTGCGGATACTATGATAACAGGCTGGAAAGGGAGGGAGGGCCGAGTTATTTACAAGGATGGCTTTTACGGGTCAATGATGGCTGATAACTGTTTCAACACTAAAATTCAACAGGCGACGCTAGGAAACGTGATAATGAAGTAAACATTGGAAACGCACATAGTAACAAACGTTACTATCGACGTTTAGACGAAACAACCTTTATCAAGAACACATTCACAACGTGAAAAGAGTCCACGTTCACAAGACAGAGATAAATATACTTAAGTCTGTACAGAAGTATGTTAGTTAAATGGAGGATTAAAACATGTGGCCGAGTATCGAAGCTTTCAACCTAAGACCGAAGTCCATGTTGGTTATATCGAACCGTTGTACAGAAGGTGGCGAGCAAACATTTATATAGGTTTGTGTCTGCAGCTGTACAAACATAAATAGTGCTGGGAACTATGCAGTAGAAATTATGAGAAGGATGGCAGTGGCATTTTCGAAACTTGCCCAAAATGAAAAAATCTCTACAACGCGGTATCATTAGCACAGTAAAACTATGTATGATTAGCACTTGGACGTATTCCCTGAGGCAATATACGGCTGTGAGGCTTGGACGTATTCCCTATTGTTATATACGGCTGTGTATTACGGCTATCTATCTATTACGGCTATCTATCTGTCACCAGTAGATAGATAGGAAGTGATTAAAAACACTGAATGTAGTGGATACTAACAACGAAGTCGGATGTTTTGGGTGAAGCGACCCATTTCCGTTCTTTGGCACATCCTGCTTGAAATTCTGTATGTCCATTGTCCTTTTATAAGAGAGTTAGGTGGGAGCTTGAGAACCAGAGAAAAAAATGATAAAAATTTGGGGGAAAAAATCTATATAGGAGGTTAGCCTGAGACGTTTTTAATAACCTGAACTTTGACCGGCCATCTCTTGTCCACTTTCGATCCTACTCTTAGTGTGGGCGTATACCACGGGCCCAACTTGCTGATTACGCGATCTTCTGATCTTTCCGGAGAGGTAGCCCTTTCTCACATCACTTCTAGTCACTCCCATTTCGACCATTCTCTGAATATGTACATTGTCTTGTTGGGCTTCCTCCTCGTCTTCTCGTAGGGTATCAATGACTGCTCTAATCAAATTCAATCAGTCTCTTCTTCTTCTTTTCTCGGTGCCGTTCACCAAGGCTTTAGCAGCCAACACATCTGCTCTTTCGTTTCCCTTGACCCCAGCATGACCTGGACAGTAGATCCATGTAATGAGTTGTTGAGAAGAGTGACGCATTTGGTTGGCGGTCTGTCTCAAGCAACCATCATTAGTTAGTGGCTTAATTTGTGGATTCTTGATTAGTAACCTGCATCACTGCACAAGGGGCATTCCCATAAATGCTCAGCTTGCCTTTCTGTCAGCCATCTAAAAAGTACATAAGCTCATTGTCCCAGTCAGTTGTTCGTTGTGGGGTTTTCCTTGTCTTTCCAATGAGGACGCACTTCCTGACCTCTCGCCTGATCACTCACACTTCTATCATTCTCCGAACATGTACGCATCCTCTTCATTCTTTTGTATTAATTCGGCCCGGTCTCTTCTCATTTCTTTGTCATACACTATAGCTTTATCGCAAATATGTCAGCTCTTTCCTTGTCCCTGAATCCCGCATGGCCAGGACAGTTCATCCATGTGATGTCCTGCGCGTTGTTGAAAAGAGTTTCCCACTTTTTTCTTATCATGCATTTACCTATCTTTCGCAGACATACTCTGGGAGTAGGATAAAATCACTGTAAGGTTGCGTTGTCAGCCCTGTAGGGTTGCGCTGCCAGCCCTGTAGAGTTGCGTTGTCAGCCCAAGTCAGAGCCGCTAATATTTTGTTAACAGTTCCCTAATCTCAATGCCAACTTTGATATCCCGTCACTTTGTTACTTCAAAGAAAACTAGCATTTAGCACGTACCTTTCTGCCGTCAGCTGAAAGCCGTTACCTATTTGTTATGTTACGTATAAATAGGATTCTGTACCATGATAGACCAGTGGTTCTTTATATTTTTCTACTTGTGGCCTTCTTTCAGGTGACATTTTTATGTGGTCCTTGGACCTAAATAAGAAACACTTCTTATTTAGACGTGTGGTTCGCAGAATCTTACATCCATAAGGAACCTATGGAACACTTCTATGGATGCAAGCTGTGAACACCTATGGATGCATGCTGTGAACACTTCTATGGATGCAAGCTGTGAACACTTCTATGGATGCAAGCTGTGAACACTTCTATGGATGCAAGCTGTGAACACTTCTATGGATGCAAGCTGTGAACACCTCTATGGATGCAAGCTGTGAACACCTCTATGGATGCATGCTGTGAACACCTCTATGGATGCATGCTGTGAACACCTCTATGGATGCATGCTGTGAACACCTCTATGGATGCATGCTGTGAACACCTCTATGGATGCATGCTGTGAACACCTCTATGGATGCATGCTGTGAACACCTCTATGGATGCAAGCTGTGAACACCTCTATCGATGCAAGCTGTGAACACCTCTGTGGATGTAAGATTAATTGTTCTACTTGTGGCCTTCTCTCAGATGACATTTTTATGTGGTCCTTGGACCTAAATAAGAAACTATTCATTTTTTTCCGTAGATGAAATGTGTTTGGCAGGGAAAACAAATTCATCTCTCGGTATCATTAATTTAATGGACTCAAATAAAACGGCTCAACAACATATTTCCGTTGACTGGACTACGTCCTGCTGTGTATCTAGCAGGAACATCTTGTCACAAGAGATACCTAATGTGAAATTGAGAACAAACGACAAAAAATTGTTTTAATTGTTCCGTTGCATACTGATCTTCTTCTTTCGTTCACTTGAAACATGTCTATATCTGTAATTATGTCTCATTAATAAAACTCACTGTCTTTTGTAGTTCATACAGTGTCCCATAGAGCTTTGATTCCATTGTTGATTCTTCTGGCCAATATGTCTGTCTCAGCGTTTCATGCTCAGAACACTCTTGAAGTATATGTTTGGCACTCTGAGCTGTCTGTCCACATGTACACATGGCCGTGTTGTCAATCTTGAATTTTGTATACATGTGACTGCGGAGTCGGTTGTGCCCTGTTCTGAGGCATAGAATTACAACTTAATATGATCTGTTCATAATGTGATAGTCATCTTCTGTTGGTGTTTGGGACTTTTTTATTGACTTGATCATCCGTTTATTTTTCTGATCGTAGGTGATTGGTACTTCTTCTTCTTCTGCGTTCAGCATGTGGTCATGCTATACCGTCAGACCTGTCGTCAAGACGAAGTCCACTGTCTTCTCCAGGTCAGAGTGGCTGCCCCTTAGCTTTTGCCTCAAGTCTGTATCCTCTGGCCAGGTCTGCTGTCTCTGCTCTTTGTATGTTGGGCAGTCCTGAAGTATGTGTTCTGGAGTCTGGGTTCCGGATCCACATGGACATTCATCTGTGTATGAGATCCTTAATCGATAAAGGTGACCCAACAGTTGATATCTCTGGAGGAGATGTATTATATCATGTTCGTATTCCCCTTCCATTTCTTTCTTCCACTTTGGGTGATTGGTACATCTGGTTAGACTTCAGCAGCACCTTCCTTAGTCAGTTGGTCTGCTTTTTCATTTCCCGGTATTCCACAGTGAGATGGTATCCACTGCATGGTTACCCTATATAGGTAAGATAGTTCATCTGAAACTGACACCTCCTTGCTTAAACTGACACCTCCTTGCTTGTGACATGCTGGCGCATGTTTTTCCGTGAACCAAGTCGTCAGCATACATTGCCACTTTGATCCCGTGTGATATTTCTGCAACAAGGTCATTGATGTAAACCAAAAAAAGCGTGGGTGACAGGACTCCTCCCTGGGGGACTCAATGACGCAATATGACTTTTTTGCTCTTGCGACCATCCAACTGTATCCTGGCTCTTCTATTATGCAGATTTCATTTTACCTATTTGTACATTCAGGAGTTATCCAATTGTAGACATATAGATATACATATAATGCTATAAAAAAAAGTAAAGTAACCTATAGCATTTATTAAAACCGTAGGGGTGTGAGATGTTAGCGATCTCACATTTCAGAGGCTCTGCAAATGAGGGCGGTAGCCATCTCCTCTCCCTCGCAGTCTTTACTTCCCGGATTAATCCTGTACCCATGGGTCAACCCGGGAGCCGTTGAGATCTGAAAAACATTTCGGCCTCAACTGGGGAATGAACCCAGGACCACTCATATGCGAAGCCAGTGCGCTAACCACTGCGGTAACGCGGCTCCCGATATAATGTCATAAAGACAAACGAAAAGACTGGAATATTTTCAAAGATATTAAAATATAATAGACGTAATTAAACAGAATAACAAACTAGCAAAAACAGACAACACAGTTGGTAATAGTGTGTTTGCTTTGTGTTCATATAAACACATGACATCACATCCTCGCAACATTACGATCCAGCACATCACTGGCAACATCACATCCTCGCAACATCACGATCTAGCACATCACAGACGACATCACCTCCTCGCAACATCACCAATCCAGCACATCACAGGCGACATCACATCCTCGCAACATCACCAATGCAGCACATCAAAGGCGACAAGTTCAACATATTTACTTATTTTGACACTGACCAATGGTTCTCAAATTATTTTTGCATACAACTTACAAGTGAATACAGTCAAATCAGATCCCGTATCTGTGTGTGCAGTGTTGGGACTTGTCTTCTACGGGTACATATAGATCCTTTTTTTAGGAGGCTTCTCAAAGCATTGTATATCTCTAGACTTGGAGTCTTATGAGCAGGAAAATATCTTCCCCCCCCCCTCCCAAAAAAATGTGACAAATTGTCAATATTATAATTGATAATTCGTTGGTAATCATCCTTCTAAAATGACACAATTAACTTTTCCATGATTTTTATTGGTCTCATGTATACTTTACGTCGACACCCAATGAAAATCACTGAAAAATTCGAATGATTCGCTTTAAAATGCAGTTTTTCAATCAGTCAACATGTCATATATCGTCGATTGATCACGGATAAAAGTTTAAAGTTTCGACATTCGTTGGGATCAAATAACCCAAAAGTTTGGTGACTTTTAAAAATATGTATTTTGGCAGCAGTTTGAATTAATTCCTCGTCTTCTTCTTCTGCGTTCATTCTAAAATTCCTGCAGATTAGCAGGATGTAGTCCGGAGAACGGAATGTTTTGTGTCATGGTTTACAGCATTGCTGCGATATCTGCTCATTTCTCCCTGACACATCCGATATCAACAAGGCTTACCATGGGTCACTGACTCTATATGGGATGAGACAGCAAATCTCCTTTCCATAAACTCCTTAGTCGTCTCTTGCGACATGCAAGGAAATATAGTGTTGTCATTATTTTATCCCCTCTCGGGCCCTGACAACTCACGGGCGGAATTAAATTCAGTAAAGTTTCTTTTGATTCCTGCATAGATGATTTATTAGTAAATTGAATTGGCTATGCATTTACATGTTTTATCTTGCTTGATATGAAACAAAAAAACACATAATCATAAAACAAGTTAAAACAATAAATATATTTCCAATGTTTCTAGTCGGTGCGTAATGAAAATCAAAAATGTTTACGCATTTCTCGAGTTACCAGGCGGTTTACCAGGGATTACCAGGCGGCTACGCCAACCTGTTTCATTAGTTACTGGTTAAGCAATTAATTGTGAATTAACTTTGTCCCGTAACTTTCAACATATATATATATATATACGATACTTGTATACGATACTTGTGTTTGCTATATATAGGATACTTGTATACGATACTTGTGTTTGCGATATATACGATACTTGTATACGATACTTGTGTTTGCTATATATAGGATACTTGTATACGATACTTGTGTTTGCGATATATACGATACTTGTATACGATACTTGTGTTTGCTATATATAGGATACTTGTATACGATACTTGTGTTTGCGATATATACGATACTTGTGTTTGCGATATATACGATACTTGTATACGATACTTGTGTTTGCTAAATACGATACTTATATATGATACTTGTGTTTTCTATATATACGATACTTGTATACGATACTTGTGTTTGCTATATATACGATACTTGTATACGATACTTGTGTTTGCTAAATACAATACTTGTATACGATACTTGTGTTTGCTATATATACGATACTTGTATACGATACTTGTGTTTGCTATATACGATACTTATATACGACGATACTTGTGTTTGCTATTTATACGATACTTGTATACGATACTTGTGTTTGCTATATATACGATACTTGTATACGATACTTGTGTTTGCTATGTATACGATACTTGTGTGTTTGTTATATATACGATACTCGAGTCTGGAAATGTTTTGTCTGAATAGAAGACAATGTGGTCAACATGTGAAAATATTGTGGGAATCACCGCTGATAACAAGTAGATGGCTTCGAAGAATTCAAACTGTTTAGGAAACAATGCTTGTAATGCCTCAAACAGTGGAAACTGTTTTGGAAATATTGCTAGTAACGTCACAAAGAGCAGACAACATCAAAAAGTTGAAATCGTTTGGGAATCATTGCTCGTAACGTCACAAAGAGCAGACAACATCAACAAGTTTTTTTCTGTTTGGGAATCATTGCTCGTAACGTCACAAAGAGCAGACAACATCACACAGATGACACTGTTTGGGAATCATTGCTCGTAACGTCACAAAGAATAGACAACATCAAAAAGTTGAAATCGTTTGGGAATCATTGCTCGTAACGTCACAAAGAGCAGACAACATCAACAAGTTGAAACTGTTTGGGAATCATTGCTCGTAACGTCACAAAGAGCAGACAACATCACACAGTTGAAACTGTTTGGGAATCATTGCTCGTAACGTCACAAAGAGCAGACAACATCACACAGTTGACACTGTTTGGGAATCATTGATCGTAACGTCACAAAGAGCAGACAACATCACACAGTTGACACTGTTTGGGAATCATTGCTCGTAACGTCACAAAGAGCAGATAGCATGAGACAGTTGAAACTGTTTTGAAATCATTACTACTAACATTGCAAAGAGCGGACAGTTGAAGAAAGTGTTTGAGAATCATTGCTTATAACGTCACAAAGAGCAGACTTCAGATAGTTGAAACTGTTTGAGAATCATTGCTCGTAACGTCACAAAGAGCAGACAACTTCAAACGAGAAACCCACTACAATGTTTGCGTATTAGCTTTTACCGACAAAGATGTATGCGCTCGAAAGAGAACTGGGCGTGACATGGGAACCATATAGTCAAGTTAAAAACACTGACAATCCTACCAAGTACACGCTCAGTTTAAATATCTAATTTTGGAGGATAAAGTTTAGAAGCTTAAAATACTAAACTTTGTGAGGATCAAACGTTTGTTCTGTTAGTTTACATTTGTCATGTGCATTCTGTTGTGTCTACAAATGGTTCTGAAACTTTCCTTCCACCACCACCGTTCGTATATATTTTACAGACTACACCCCCTCGTACCAATTCTCAATCAAATCCTTTATAGTGTTCAGTAAAGGTGGAAGGGGGGGGGGGTGTTTGCGGGCGTTACCTACAAATACACATCACTTATTCGTTTCTGTGAGATTTTTAGTTTTTTTTTCACAAATAACTATTTGTATACAAATACACGTATACACGAACATGTGTATTTCCTGTGGCGACATATGGATGTGAAGCATGGACACTAAATAAAACAGTGGCCAAGAGAATAACATCATTTGAATTAAAGTGTTATAGAAGAGTTTTGAGAATACCATGGACAGCTAAGAAAACAAACCAGGAGGTGTTACGAAAAATTAACGTTCAGGAAGGCTGGCTTCTAAACACTATATTAAAGAAAAAGCTAGTTTTTTTTCGGTCATATTAAAAGAGTGTTAATGGAGGGGATGATAGAATGCAACAGGGGCAAAGGTCGACCAAGACGCCGTTGGACAAAACACGCCCAAGAATGCATGTGCATGTCACTGGACGATTCAAGTCAACTTGCTCAAGACCGCGTAGAATTCAAGAGATCCATAGGAAAGACTACGTTATGGAAAGAATATGTCACATGATGATGATGATACACATAGTTAAAATTAGTTCGAGAAGGTATTCTGAATGGCTTCATATCCTCATAGGAAATCAGTTTTAACACATGCAGTCCAATGGTATTCATTTATTTTAAAATGACAATTGACATTGAATTCGTATATGAATCCTTTTATCATGACAGTTAACAATATCAGACCTACAGGCTAAAGGGAAATCATGCCGTATTAACGACGCACTTGATTATACCTGCGATCTTCATTGGTTACTATGATTATGCTTTGTGTGACAGCCAATGAAAATCAAGGAGAGAGCCAAATGAGTCATTTTATAATGCTTTATTTCCCATTAACTAATATATCGTATATTGCAAAGGGTAGCGATTCAACATCGTACTGACATCACTTCTTTTTTAGTAGTGTCCTCTCATAGAATATATATTAATACAACAGTGTGATTTACGAAAACTGTCAGATTCGCTAGAAAATTTAATCAACTATATTTTGATCCATGAAAAACTTTAACAAACATGGATGGAATGTTTCATATTATTTCTCACCCGTGTGTTACTGGGGCTAAAAAAGGGAAGCAAAGAATAGCAACATTGTTTACCCTTCATGCATGTAAGAGGCGATGGTAGAGCCAGTCATACTATACCAAGAAATAGAAAAAAGCAATTAAAAATAGTCCCCCAAAAAATTCGCCATGGGAAGACGGAATACCAAACGAAGCAATTAAAGCCTGCAGAGAGAAATGTGTGAAATGGCTGAACGTAATATTTTCAAAAGTTGGGAAGAAAATACAATCCCAGATGATTAGAGAAACTCAATATTAGTTTCAATATAGAAAATAAAGGTAACAAAAAAGAATGAGAAACATATTGCGGCATCTCACTACTCAGTCACACTGGGAAAATATACGCTAAATTACTAGAACAAGCACATATAACAACAAATAAGTCCAGTCCAGTTTGGTTTCAGAAGAGGAACAGAATGCATTATTTACCATTAGACAACTAAGCGCAAAAGCTATTGAATATGACAAAAAGCTAAACAGTATCATTGTCGACCAAGACAAAATCATTCAACAGAATAAACAGACATACTATGGGGAAACGCTAGAAATATATGGAATCAAGGAACAACTATTACACAACATCAAAACATTATACCAAAAAAACAAAGTCAAAGCAAAGCTAGAACAACAGATGGAGTATCAGAGCGATTCACAGCAAAAATAGGAGTTAGACAGGGATGTGTGCTGTCGCCTATTCTATTCAACATATTCAACTACATAGACAGAATTATAACAGAAACACAAAATGAGATATATAATGAAACAACAGAGAATGAACAATTTAACAACGAAACAACGGAGAGCGAACAACTTAACAACCAAACAAGAGGGAATAAACCACGAAACAACAGAGTATGAAGAACTTAACAACTAAACAACAGAGAATAAACAACGAAACAACGAAACAACAGAGAATGAACAACTTAACAACGAAACAACAGAGAATGAACAACTTAACAACGAAACAACAGAGAATGAACAACTTAACAACGAAACAACAGAGAATGAACAACGAAACAACAGAGAATGAACAACGAAACAACAGCGAATGAACAACTTAACAACGAACTCAATGAACTGCTATCCGATGTTGATCAAACACATGATGATGACGACAACTACGAACTATCAATATCACTATCATCCTGCCACTGGTTTGAATAATCCCAGTAGGACCAGGTATCAGATATAACACACTTAATGCCAACAGTATTGAGTCTCTTGTTCTATTGTTGATTACCAGCTGTACGTTCAATAATTTTTTTTTACAATTTGATGTGTTCAGTGTTACCCAAAGCACTTTACCCCTGATTGTACATCGTGTCCCCCAGTTGACCATGCATTAATCCCTATATCATCACTCTCCAGTGGGTGCTTTCACCTACTTTGAAAATCATGATAAAATAATCATTTTAGCTGCGAGCAGGTAGATCTTGACAGATCTTGTCTTGTTGCCAAAAGCATACATTCTTTTGTAAGTGTAATACTCACGAACGTGACACCGCACTCATGTAAGTGACACCGCACTCATGTTCGTGACACCGCACTCATGTACGTGACACCGCACTCATGTACGTGACACCGCACTCATGTAAGATTCTCTCAAAGACATGGTTGCCACTGAAAGTGAGGTCTATGGACGCATATTTAGTCCCCGAAGGGAGGCACCCCAGTGTGCCAATATCCCAGGATTACCACATCCTGCCAGAAGCAGAGCATACACTTCTGGGTCTATTATCTCATTATTCTTATATGTCAGGTTCGTTAACCCACCTGTAGTTATGTCATATCTAGAATTTCCCCGTCACCCAGGAGCTTACCACAAGAGAACATGGTTAGTGTCCGCTTGCCTTCGTCTCTTCATCACCCATGGGAATTATTTGTTAGAACACAGAAGTAAAACAGTGACACAAGATGTGACAATGATGCTTTTTCAGATTGACAGGTTGTCTGTCAGTCTATCCCCCAGCTTTCCTTAATCGCCTCTTACGATATGCATGGAAAGAAGGCAGTCGCCCTATTCTTTGAACCCCAAACTAAATAGAAATCTATGCGCCGGTTGCCACACGGGCGTTTACTTTGAGGAACCATGCTATGTAATATTATGTCTACGCCGCTGAAGTTCTGATTTAATTGTCTCTAACAAATACAGCACCGGGCTAAATTGTGAGCAAACACTGTTTGTGTGTTTTATGGTCGGCTGCTGGTAGCTTTAAAAATATACTTAAATTTTGAGAAACTATTAACTAGTTTGTTTTAAGTTGATTGGTTTGAAGTGGGTCGGTTTGTGTGGGTTCGATATATTTTTTTACATGTTTGGTTCGCTCGGGTTTACTGAATGGCCTATAGTTTGTTTAGTACGAGGGCGATTCATAAAGAATAAAATAAAATTTTTGGAGATACATAATTCATATAGAGATCAAATTCAGGTGCCTTGCCGGCTGGCGTAGGTGGTCATGGCTCTCCACAGCTCTCTGTCCACAATATTATGTATCAAAGTCGGTGTTGTTTCCTTGCCGTTCCAGGTTGTCAAACTGTCTAATATTTTCTCACGTCGTCGACCTCTGTCTCTGTTGCCTTCAATTTTGCCTGCTGTGACTATGTTCTCTAAACCTGCCTGTCTCATGAAGTGGCCAAAAAAGAAGGTTGTATTTTTCTTATATTGTTGATTAAGGTCCGTTTCGCATTTGACTTTCAACACCTCTACATTAGATTTTCTGGCAGTCCATAGAATTCTCAGCATTCTTCTGTAGAACCACATCTCTGTTGCCTCTAATTTCCCACTTTCCAGTTTGTTTATTGTCCAAGACATATAGGGATTATATAACACCGCAGAACTCTCTTTCTCACCTCTAATGACAAGGTCATATCACACAGTATAATACTTTTCATATAGAGATACAAATAATATTTCATTTTTCTACATAACCACCCTCCCTTTTGAAATTACTTTTTACACCGTTGCACCAACTTCTATATTCTGTCAGAATAAAAGTTTTTGGTTGTTCCTTGAGGTTCTCATTGATGCTGGCGTAAAAAGATCAATCATATCAAACATTAGGGGCAGACAATCAAGATTTCTAGGGCATTTGTTGAGAACACAGCTTGAACACTTAATAACCACTGGAAAGATCAAGGGGAGAAGAGGGAACGACAAAGAGAAAAGTTACTAGATGGACTAGTATTGTGGCACGGTAGAAGTTCACCAACCGAGCTTAAGAGACAGAGAGTCGTGGAGAAACATGATCTCCTACGCCATTCGGCATGCCACTTGATTGATTGGTTGTTCCTTCAGCCAGCAATGTCTCACTTCTTTAATCTCGTTATCCGTCACATATTTTCAGCGTCTTTCATAAGTCCAAAGATATGATAATCAGAAGGGGGGGGGGGGCTAGGTCAAGACTGTACGGGAAATGCTGTAAGACCTGAAATCTTAATCTCCTGATGGCGTCAAGAGTTGATAGTGTCAAGAGTTGATGGTGTCAAGAGTTGATGGTGTCAAGAGTTGATGGTGTCAAGAGTTGATGGCGTCACGAGTGGCAACAGCTGTATGAGAACATGCATTATCACTGAGAAGAAGAACGCCTCTAAACAAAAGGCTTCTATGAGGCTTCGTATTGCTGGTTTCAGCTCATCCTCAACTTCTTCTGCGTTCGTTCTCAAACTCCTGCAGATTAGCAGGATGTAGTCCGGAGAACGGAATGCGGTGTGTCATAGTTTACAGCATTGCTGCGATATATGCGCCTTTCGGCCTGACACATCCGACTTCAGCATGGCTTTGGTCACTGACCCTATATGGGATGGGACAGCCAATTCCATCCCATTACGACATGCGTGGAAGGTAAACAGTGTTGCTATTCTTTGCTCCCATTCTTGGCCCCGGCAACACACGGGCGAGCTCATCCTCCAAAAGTAATACTTAAGAACATCCGAGAAAATTGTATCTGCGGATCTGATACTGATATCCAACAGTATCTCAGATCTTCCACAGAATTTCACCTGTTTTCACGAATAAGGCTATCAGCACGTCCCATTTTTCCTCAGTGACTCTCGTGCTTGAAAGACCGGGTCGTTGCTCATCACAGATTTATGTGCGTCCATTTTTAAATGCATCTATACACTTGAACTCTCCTGAGTTCAACACACCAAGATCTCCAAGAAAAAACAGAAAGACTCAAATTTTTTGCACAACAGATAGGTCTTCAAATAAACATACATAAAACGAAAATCATGAGCTTTACCGGCCTGACATAATCAATTAAACTAGATGATAATATACTAGACAACGTTTCAAATTTTGTATATTTGGGAAACAAGATAACAGCAGACGGGGATACCAACTCAGAAATCAAGACTCGAATAGCTCCCGCCTCCAACGCCTTCAACAGACTCTCAAACATCTGGAGATCAAAGATCGCAAGTAAACACATCAAACTGCGACTATTCAATGCAAGTGTGATTCCATCATTGACATATGGATGTGAAAGTTGGAAATCTACCACAATAATTGATAAGAAGTTAGTTGCCTTCGAGAATAGATACCTCAGAAAAATCACAAATACTAATTGGAAAGATTTCAAATCAAACGACATATTAAGAGAGGAGACAAAACAAGAATATGTGACGAACATCATCAGAAAACATCGCTGGACATACACCGGCCACATACTCAGAATGAAGGAAGATAGAAAACAGGGATGACTGAAAACAACGCTCAGAAGAACATTTATGATGAATTAAAATCAACATGCATAAATGCACAAGACATGCAACCACTACAATTACACAAACTGTTCCATCTATCAGACAGTGCCGAAATCATCTTTGATAATGGGCCTTTCCTTTACAGAAGTTTAAAAGATATCCAATATTTAATAAGTGAAATATTTGCAGTTTGTCCTTACTTCATGAATCACTCTGGTTCACTCTGGTTCGATTCCCGTTAGTCTCATGAATCACTCTGGTTCGATTCCCGTTAGTCCCATGGTTCACTCTGGTTCAACTGGTTCGATTCCCGTTAGTCCCATGGTTCACTCTGGTTCAACTGGTTCGATTCCCGTTAGTCCCATGGTTCACTATGGTTCAACGGGCTCGATTCCCGTTAGTCTCATGGATGACTGGTTCAACAGGTTCGATTCCCGCTAGTCTCATGGATTACTCTCATACAATGGAATCACCCTGTAGTGAATCCTTTTATAACAATTTTCCTATTTTAAAAAAAAATGTAATACTACCGTTATACTTTTGTCTCCATTGTTTATACTGTATTCACAAAAGCTATTCAATTGTTTATTAACTTTTAACACCTTTACCAGAGTTCATTTCTCTTCTAATTTGTTGACGTAATGTATGATCAGCCCCCATATTTTCTTATTGAAGTATACATAAAATATACAGAGGTACTGAAAACTGTGAGTGTGCTGCCTCAAGGGAGATATGAATCTTGAGTTAGTATCTAGTTGTATTATCTGTTAGAGCCGTGTTAAGTTCAGAAACAAAATTCTGACTGAAACCATGAATATCATTAATAAATTTTTTAGCTTCTGCTCGCTAAAAAAAACAGGCATGAAATTCATTATCATTACCATGGTTACCACGTAACGCCGTGGATCAGTTGCCAGGTTGTATCAAATCTGTCGTGAAACAAGGAAAAAAATACATGACACATTTCAACCGTAGAACTTTGTGTAAACACACGTTAGACCAAATGTAGCTTAAGTGGGTGGGCTGGCTTACGATTTGTTGTTTCAGGTGAGTTTCTTGACTGCTATCTGTCATTTGATTGAAGTTCAGAGGTAACTGCTGTGTTTTTACATCGCTTATTGCATTTCTGTTCAGGTGATAGCAGGAAGCTTCAAGGAATAACGGTAAAACTTAGAAAGCGGGGAAAAAAGTTGAGAATCCGCGTCCTTTTTTCCCCGTCTCGGTCTAGTTTTCAAAGTGACTTGGAAAAACATGTGTTAAAACCACTTGGTTTTTAAAAAGGACCAAAGGTGCCATTAACTGAAAAGTAAAGTAAAGTAAATTAACCAATGGCATTTATTAATGCAGTAGGGGTATGAGATGTTAGCGATCTCACATTTCAGTGGCACTACAAATGAGGGCGGTAGCCATCTCCTCTTCCTTGCAGTCTTTACTTCCCGGATTAATCCGGTACCCGTTTAAGGCTGGGTCGACCCGGGAGCCGTTGCGATCTGAAAATAATTTCCGCCTAAACTGGGGAATGAACCCAGGACCACTCATATGCGACGCCAGTGCGCTGACTGAAAAGTGAACTATATCGACTCGAGTTTGCCATCTTGTTTTCCGGGACAAATCTCTAGAATGGTTAGTTGGTTAGTGCGATGGCATATCCTTATTCTGCGTTCAGGATTATGTTGAACGTTATGGTTTTTAGGACATTAGACAGCAGAAAGCTTCCAGTCTTCTCCAGGTCAGAGAAGCAAGCTAGCCTAAAGTTTTTTTATACAGCACAGTTCATCGAAAACGATGGACCACTGAAATAAAAGAGGCGACAAATTCCCACAATATACTCAGCACACAAGAGGGCCGTCTCCAGAAAACTCTTCTACCCCTGACGCCGAAAGGCACCTAATAGATAGATAGATAGATAGATAGACAGTTCAGGTCAGTCTTGCCTCGCTGGTCGGTGAAAGTTGGACAGTATTCAGGTATTTTTTTTAGTCTGAGTCCCTGTGTCACACGGACATTCATTTATGTGTTTCACCTTGATAGGTGGTCCTGTAGTCTGCAATGGCCAGTTCATAGCCTATGTTAGGAGATTTGTTTTTCATTGCTTGTAATTATGTGAAAATAATTTAAAAAAACATACCGCCGAAGTTGCGAAGTCGTATGTATTGGGCAGCTGGCACAAAAAAGGAGAGCTCCTGTATTTCCAGGGCTAGAAAGGGGAGCAAAGAATAGTGACGTTGTTATCTACCATGCACGTCGAAAGAAGCGACTAAGGAGGTTTTGGGGAGTTTGCTGTCCCATTCATTATAGGGCCAAAGTGACACTGAAGTCGGGTGTGTCAGTCAGAATGGCGCATTTATCACAGCTAAGATATAAACCATGACATAACTCATTCCGGACTACTTCCTGGTAATCTGCAGGAGTTTGAGGATGAACGCAGAAAACGAAACAGCGACACAACGCATTTTCTTTCATTGGATTACATCCTGCTGGAAATCTGGTAGGACCATTGTCCACATAAGAGAGATCAAGTGGTAGTTTGAGAACGAATATGGTAGATAAAGAATATTTATATTCATCAGCATGTATAAAGATGTCACGGGTTCGAAACCGACTCGTGTTGTCTTGTGTACAATGTTAATTTTTCGGAGATCCTGTGAACTATCGCTTGAAGCTACGGAGTTACGTGCTATGAATGGTACTCTCGGCAGGTGGTGTACGGCGTCGTTGAGAGTGACGTAGTACATATGGAAAACCGAATAAATACAGTAAAGTCAATCCTCTACGACTTTTGAACCCTTTTCGAAAGTATGAAGTTTTCAACAGAGGATGATCAGCATGTTTAGAAAGTGAAGTTATGTTATGCCCCACATCTCGTAACACGATAGTCACATATCCTGTTCACGACGCAGAGATTAATCCAGCATCTTTCAACTGTGTAGATTTTCTAGCCACTATTAACGTTTAGTAGGATGCCTTTTCTTTCTGAACATTCGGAAGCATAACTGCCTAAGGTGGAAATTTAGCGGGGTACCTTAACCGCTAGCTCTTTGTGCCTCTCCGGCTCTGTGGCGGTGAACAGATGGGAACTAACAAACAATAATAGGCATATTTTTCTAAAACCTAACATATCTATATAATTAAGGTAATTTTCTTTTATTGAGTATAGCTGGAAAATACATGAGCCTCGACTATACCAAATCCTTCTCCAACAATAGTTCGATGAGCTGATCTCCCGTCCGTGAATTAT
Source organism: Meghimatium bilineatum (assembly GCA_034231615.1). Lineage (NCBI taxonomy): Eukaryota > Metazoa > Mollusca > Gastropoda > Stylommatophora > Philomycidae > Meghimatium > Meghimatium bilineatum. The sequence goes on from CM067306.1 coordinate 61,437,554, forward strand.
CTTTGCTTGTCTCTTTTTTTTCTGTGCTTGTCATTGGCTCACGATATAAAATACACGCAAAGCGGGAAATAATCAGTTTCGTCAACCAAGATGAGTGACGATGCGTGATATCGGTACGCAGGACTATCTGGGACATGGCTTAGTATCATGACCGCCTACGATGTAAGATCTACTGGCTAGTGGGAAACCAGCCTTCATTAATGACACATTTGACTATTCCCATGTTTTTTCACTGCTCGCTATGATTATACCGTGTGTGACAACCAATAAAAATCAAGGGTATTAATAGCTGAGTCATTTATGAAGGTTTGTTTCACGTCAACCAGTAGGTCTTATATTTCAGACAGCCATGTTTAGTATTTATTGTAAGGGAACCGTCGGTTATTTATGGTAACAACCGACTCCTTTTAGGGCGCCGTAGCATAACACTGTATATATGTAGACGGCCGCGTCCATATATCGCACAAATGTTACCACTACCCCGCTTACACACACAAACTAACATTCCGTAATTCTCTATCTCATGCACTCTGCAAACTCTCAAACAGGTTCCCGGTGGGTACAGATTGTTATCCGCTAGAATTCTCGCAAGTACGAATGAAAACAACAACAATCTTTACAACGGTGTGTCCGAAACGGAATTCCGCAACGGAATTTGCGGTATGGAGGCAAAGGTCATAGAGTAAAGATTTCTGTCCGATGTGTGTAATCATGGAAGCATTATTACATAAAAATGTTTCATTATTGCAAAAAGTGAGGAAGACCTTCAAGATTCAATTAATGTAGTAGTCACAGAAAGTAAAGAGAAAGGCCTCTTCCTATATATCAAGAAAACAGAAGTAATGGTTATTTCAAAGAAACAAAATAACACACCTGGCAAGATCAAAGTGAATGATATAGTATTAAAACAGGTCCACTAATTCAAATATCTAGGTACAATGATTACAGCAGATGGAAAAAGTTAAACAGAAATAAGATGCAGAATAAGACAGGCATTATTCAGAAAAATGAAAAATATATTGTGTAATATGACCTTGTCATTAGAGGTGAGAAAGATAGTTCTGCAGTGCTATATAACCCCTATACTAACATATGGGTGCGAGTCTTGGACAATAAACAAACTGGAAATTTGGAGATTTGAGGCAACAGAGATGTGGTTCTACAGAAGAATGCTGAGAATACCATGGACTGCCAGAAAAACTAATGTAGAGGTGTTGAAAGGGTCAGGTGCGAAACGGACCTTAATCTACAATATAAGAAAAGTGCAATCTTCTTTTTTATGGCCACTTCATGAGACAGGCAGGTTTAGAGAACATAGTCACAACAGGCAAGATTGAAGGCACCAGAGACAGAGGGCGACAACGTGAGAAAATATTAGACAGTTTGACAACCTGGCACGTCAAGGAAACAACAACGACTTTGATACATACTACTGTGAACAGAGAGATGTGGATTGCCATGACCGCCTACGCCAGCCGGCATGGCACCTGATGATGATGATTATTACATACAACAGAAGAATGGACAGAGAGTTTGAGAATAGACTTCAAAAAACCAACTACGTGAAGTATGAACTTAAACAAATTTTAAAATATAAATCTCAATGGAAACCAAAAAGGAAATCATAAATTCAATTATCAAACCAACACGGCGTGATCAATGTCAGACATGGACACTAACAAAAGAACAAGAGAGAAAGCTTACTACGTGTGAAATGAGATGTCTAAAAAACGAAGTAAACAGAACAAGAAGAGATCATGTGAGGAATGAAGAGATTACAAGAAATGTTGGAACAACAGCAGTGATCAAATATATTGAAAAACAGAGACTGAAATGTTGTGGCCACTTAGTGAGCACGAATCCTTATTGGCCAACTGAGAGAGCATGCAATATGAAAATGGAAATAACAAGGTAAGATGCAGAGGAAGACCAAGAAGAAGATGGATGGAAGGAGTTGTCGATCTTCTGAGACGTCACAAAATTACTCAAGTGAACAAACGTGATATCGTCCAAAATTTTTTTGTTAAAAAGAGTTATTCAACCCTACGACGCTTACAACAAAAGCAGAGAAAAGAAAATAGATAGATAGATAGGTAGATTGAATAGACAGACAGACATATAGATAGTTTGGATGGATGGATGGATTGATGGATGGATGGACGGACGGACGGATGGATGGATGGATAGATTGATTAGAATAGATAAATTATATTAGATAGATAGATTGGATTAAATAGATTATATTACATAGAGTATATTAGATAGATATATTAGATTAGACAGATAGATTAGATTAGATTAGATTAGATTAGATTAGATTAGAGTAGAGTAGATTAGATTAGATTAGATTAGATTAGATTAGATTAGATTAGATAGTCTAATAAATACACAACTAGAATATAGAAATGATGCCTTTGAGATATGAATATGTAAAAAAATAGGGAGAACATCATTGCAAGAGAAGAAAATGAACACATATGTTCTATCGGTAAACGTAAAGTCACTGGAAATAGTTACGTGAAAAAAAGTCAGAAATTTGACAAGGAATAAAAGTCACAGGAAAAAAGTCGCAGTTTATGGTGGTAGGTAATAGTCACAGAAAAAGAATATCGGTAGAAAAAAGTCACAGGAAAGAAAGTGACAATTTTGACTAGGAAAGATAGTTCTTCTTTCGTTCACTTGAAACATGTCTATATCTGTAATTTTGTCTCCTGAATAAAACTCACTGTCTTTTGTAGTTCATACAGTGTCCCATAGAGCTTTGATTCCAGTGTTGTTTCCTCTGGCCAATATGTCTGCCTCAGCGTTTCATACTCAGAACTTGAAGTATATGTTTGGCACTATGTGCTGCCTGTGCACATGTACACATGACCGTGTTGCCAATTTTGAATTTTGTGTACATGTGACTGCGGACATGTGACATTGTAAATGGTCTAGACCAGAAAATGGAGTGATAAAACACTGTGAACGGAAAAAATAGGAATGAGAAGACACTGAAGGTTGCAAACAAATGGAATGCCAAAACACTAAGGGCTAAAAACATTAAATAGAATGACAAAACATCGTGGGTTGAAAATAAATCGAATGACAAAACATCGAGGACAGAAAACAAATGAATGACAAGAAAGAAATAAAGATAGTCACGGGAATAAATATATACGAATCATTAAAAAAGGCGATCCTCAGAGAACTATTTTAACCATTTAAGTACATGGGGGGGGGTAGAGCTGTCCATATATTATGTCCACAATTTTATGTCAATTGTTACCCACCCCCACTCTCCCCTTGCCTACAGACATTCATAATTGATGGAACCCAGGATTGCTGCTAAATTATGTTCAAAATATTTCAACCAACCGTCCCAAAATATTTCAACCATCCGTCCTAAGATATTTCAACCACCCGTCCCAAAATATTTCAACCACCCGTCCCAAAATATTTCAACCACCCGTCCCAAAATATTTCAACCACCCGTCCCAAAATATTTCAACCACCCGTCCCAAAAGTTATTTCAGATCGTAAATACTAATGAAATACATGCTCTGTGTCCCGTTTTGTAGATAAAAATTTCACATTCGAGTAATTAAATTGGTGTGTATTAAAAAAAAACCCAGTATTTTTATGTCATGTAAACATTACCCCCCCCCCCCCTTTCTAACAACTGTGAAACGTTTTCTGCCATTCCTCCTTTCAATTGTTGCAGCAACATATGGACAGACCCAAAGGCACAAAGCTAAAACACGGGAATAAGAAAACAAACAAACATATGAATCTGACGAAAGACCTTCCCCAGAAAACTCTTCTACCACTGACGCTGAAAGGCATAAAGAGAAATTCTGCACAGAAAGAAGATATACACACATACGATTTGCATATGGTCAAGACGTACTCCAGCTTTATAAATCTGTCCATTACTGATATGTTTGATCTTGGTTTGCCACAAGCTCACAGAAGCCTCTTCAAAGCACACTGTGAATGCTCGACTTCTGAAGTTCCAGTCCAGGTCTTGCACGTGCGGAAATTTAAAAAGGTTCAGAAGTGCATCCTTTAAGTGTAATTCGTTTTGCATGACTCACATTGACCAAGTAACGGTCACCGTCCTATTCGTGTTCTGTGTTTTAGTTTAGCATGTCTTACACATCAAGTAATTTTGTTTTGAATACTTGTTATCAAGTCGTGTTGCACTATGGTTGCTGGTACGCCTCACGGCTTGATATCTCCGACTTCAGCACAGGTGAGCAAGACTGTGGTCCTGTCCGCTGTCAGGGATGGCCCGACCAATATTAGTTTCAGTATCTATTGGCTGGACTCGTTATTTCTTGAGACCAAATAAACAAAAACATAGATTCTTTTAAAGAAATTATCTTGTGTAAAACAATGAACTTATAAAAAGTTAAGTTACACCAACAACTAATATTATTTTTATACAAGTGTCTCGTTTCTAACTAATTCACAGACGATGAGGGATGTGTCGGGCCATTAACACAAATAAATCGGCGACAGCACAACTCCATTCTCTGGACTACACCTTACTGGAAATCATTCTCAAACTCCCACTGGTTCTCTCTTGTAGCAGGGCAATCGTCCTACTATATTCCCAGTATGATGTAGTCCATAGTATGGAAATTCGCTGTGCCACTGAATTATTTGCGTCAAAGGCACGACACATCGGTCTTTGGGGGACAATACACGATCGATTTTTATCTCAGTTTATTTAATTATTATTTAATTAAAGTAATTTTTTTACACACCTTCTGTTGTTTGGCCAACTTTGTGTCCACCTTTTACCTAGGTTTTACCATAAACATTTACAACAATCTGGCAACCCAGATGCACTATTGATACTTCACTCTACCCTCCATTACACGATGTAAAGTTTTCCATGATAAAAATATGTTTACTGAATATTTCTACTGTATCAAGATCAGATGTGCCAGATATGCATAATATGTAAATAAAAAAATAGAAAAGTAATTAAATGTTTCTGTAGGAGCTGTACCCATGTATCTATAATGTGTAGTTTGACGGGGACTGAGTTTGTTTGGAGAAAAATTAAATGTTTAAGTCAGTGAATCCCAAACTTTCTTGCCCCGTAGACCTCTTGCTGATTTTGTTGCTTTCCATAGACACCTTGCCACCCTAATATTGAATTTTCTGAAACATAATAACTTTAATCAACAATATAAGAAAAAGGCAATCTTCTTTTTTTTGGTCAACTTCATGAGACAGGCAGGCTTAGAGAACATAGTCACAACAGGCAAAATTGAAAGCAACAGAGACAGAAGGCGACAACGTGAGGAAATATTAGACAGTTTGATAACCTGGCACGGCAAGGAAACAACAACGACTTTGATACATAATACTGTGGACAAAGAGCTGTGGAGATTCATGACCGCCTACGCCAGCCGACATGGCACCTGATGATGATGATGATGATGATGAATAACTTCAATTGTTGTTTTGACAACTGACACAGTGCTTCTCACTTTGATTTCATTTTGTAGAGTGAACAATTGTTGTTGTTGTTTTTTTTTGTTTTTTTTTAAACCCAGGAACCGTTAAATCTTATTATTGATGACATGAACCTCCAGCAAGTCGATATCAACCCTTGGGGATTAAAATATACCAATGTGGAAACACTGCTTAGCTAGGAAACAGGTAACGAAGTCTTACTGAACAACGACTAACACACCATCACTGTCGGATGTTCACGTGAAATAATAATACACAAAAAACTACACAGAATATAATCATACAAATAATGTACATTACATAATTAATGTTTCGACCAAAAGGCCTTTATCAAGATAAGCACATGACATTAAAAGACGACGAGGAGAAATGACAACTGCACACACACTTCTCCGAACGAAATGTGGATGTGAGATGTCGGAAGGATAATAACAGGAAGTATATAAAAATGTAAAAATGTGGCAACGAAATGAACATGACGTAAATGACGGAATAAAATGAATAAACACAAATAACACACCAACCAAGAACTAGACAAATGAGTGGTGGGAATTGAGTCCAAATGGCTTGAGGGTACCCAACTCAAAGAGGAGAGGATTTTTTAGACCGTACCTAGATCTATCATCTGTGGTGCAGGATCTGATGCAGTGACCCTAATATCAAGAACACCACGGTAGCCATCACCGTTGAAGTGTGTGGCCACAGGAATAGGTTTTCTGTGCTTGATGGCATAAAGATGGTTACAGAAACCGTCGCTCAATCTTAAACCGGTTTCCCCGATGTACTGCTTGCCGCAGCGTTTACATATGATCACGTAAATGATATTACGGGATTCACATGTACAGGCCTCATCAATAGTGAAAGTGTCCATGGAAAATTTAACGGAGCGCATCTGAACTACATAATGGCATGTGTAGCAACGACTGAGTGAGAAACGAACAGTACCGAAATGGTCAGGAACAGAAGACATAAGGTGCTTTGGACCACGATGTACGTAAGAGGTTTGGATCTCAAACACTCAGGGAAAAAATCTCCAATCTGGAAACATATAGCACAAGGTGTCCATTTAGTGACATGGGATTGATTTCAATTGTAGTAAAACGCAACGTCATTTTTACGTCATGGTTCAAACTACATATAACTGTACTTCAGAATATCACTGCTATATGCAGATGTTTCAGTATTTGATTTTTGTGTTGTACGCTTGTGAGTACATAAATGAATAGATTCGATGACGTAGAAAAACGCAACTTTATTTTAATTTGTGTACCACGTCATGGTTCGACCTCCATTTTAACAACAATCGTCAACAACATCAAAAAAATATTCCACACCCCTTACTGCACAAGATCTTTGAAAATATGGGAAAAAAACTTATCCATACTTGCCAACTAAACCGTGGCGGATATTTCTAAAACCTTTTATCAATAGGACTGTTATGTGAAAAAACTACCCAAAATAAGACACACAAAAGCAGTTTATGTTGCAAGCGGGAAATACATAAGTTTGAACATCAATATTTTCACAACAACGTAGTTATTAATTCGGCACCGCTACATTATTAAATCAAATTGGTATCGATACTGAAAATTATCATCATCATCAGGTGCCATGCTGGCTGGCGTAGGTGGTCATGGCTATCCACAGCTCTCTGTCTCCAGCATTATGTATCAAGATCGTTGTTGTTTCCCTACCTTGCCAGGTTGTCAAACTGTCTAATATTTTCTCACGTTGTCGCCCTCTGTCTCTATTGCCTTCAATCGTGCCTGTTGTGACTATGTTCTCCAAACTTCCGTGTCTCATGAAGTGGCCAAAAAATGAAGATTGTCATTTTTATAGAACTAATTAAAGTGGCGCAGAAACATGGACACTTTACAAACAATCAGAAGACAGAATTGATGCATTTGAAATGTGGAAATATAGAAGAATAGGGAAAAGAGAACATCACGGAAAAAGAAGAAAACAAATAGGTTCTAAAAACACTTAATATGAAGAAAGAATTACTAAGAAAAATAAAGGTCAGGCAAATAAAATATTTTGGACACGTTTAAGAACATGACACCTTATTGAAGACCTTATTTTAGGGTAAGGTCAAAGGGAAGCGAGCAAGAGGTAGACAGAGATACAAGTGGGATAGTAATATCACACGATGGACAAGTTACAGTCTAGCAGAGTGCACCACCAAAACAAGAGACAGGGGATGTAAGAGGTCTGCTGCAGACAACCTTCGTTGCGGAGATGGCACTGATGATGAACTGAAGTGAAACAGAATCAGAAGAGCCTTGTCAAAATAAGCAACACAGTTTTATTTACAAAATTATTTCATAATATGCAAATATATGCATAATATTCCATGAAATCATGTAGTCGCCTTGAAAGTTTTAGGGATCCATCGAGAGACATCTGGCTATAAAGGGAAATAACTCACAAAAAATGACTAAGATAGAAGTTTTACAATCGGTTTGCTGTAAAACACGAACACCGTATAATGTAAGGTTACAAAACAAATAATATCAATAGTCAGGTCACACCAACAAGTAATATTGTTTTTGACGCACGTGTTTTTCTCGTTTAGCTGCTGTCAAAATCAATCATAAACAGAGAATGCATCTTCAATTTCTCGATATATTTAATTCAGGTTATTAACGCCCGTGAAATGCAGGGGACGTAAGGCAGGCAGATAATAGCAACACTATTTAACTTCCATATATGTTGTAAGAGTCGAATAGATATATTCTAGGGTGGGGGTTGAATATCAAATTCCATATAGAAGACATGCTGAATACCATTAATCGAAAGGCGCATATATCGCAGGTAAACTGTAAGCAATGAAACAACGCATTACGTTCACTGGATTACATCCTGATAATCTGCAGGAGCTTGAGAACTAACGTATGTGAAGAAGAAGAAATAAATTTCGATTTGCTGACTCCACGAACACATTCTTATGTAATCAAGGTTTGTTTCTTATACAACTTTGGAGTTTGACTATTTTTGTATCCACTTTTTAAAAACCAAAATTTGACCTTAAATAGTTGCAACAGTTTGGCAACTCTGATGCAGAATGATGCTTTAATATATAAATACGTTAGTCAAATACTTTACTTAATGTCAAGACCGTAGACAAGTGGATAGGGGAGGGGGTATTCGCACTTCAGCTTAGGAAATCAGATGACTTTTAGTACCATAAATTTTGCAAAACGGTGGAGCACCTGTCTAACTTTAACACCATATTGAAAGACACAAAATTCCATCATAATAGTCTGTGATGTCATGTTCTGGTACATGCGACCGTATTCTTCATAGTCCGTTGTGCCATGTCCTGGTACAGGCGGCCATCATCTTCATAGTCTGTAATCCGACCGAAGAGGAATGTATCGGGCCATTGGCGCAAATAACACTTGGACACAGCGCATTTCCATTCTCTTGACTACATCCTGCTGGAAATCTAGTAGGACCATGTTCCTGCTACAAAGGAGATCCAGCTGAAGTTTGAGAATGAATGCTGAAGAAGAAGAAGAATAGTCTGTGATGTCATGTCCTGGTATAGGCTGCCATCATCATCATCATCATCATAGTCAGTCAGTCAGTTCCTCTTTTGCCAAGTTTGGCACATAGGGCGGATGTAATAGTTCTTCATGCCTGTCGGTCAGTTGCTAGGGATTGCAGGTCTTGTGTATTTATGCCTGTTGATTTTAATTCATTCATAAATGTTCTTCTGCGCGTTGTTTTTTGGTCTTCCCTGTTGTTGTTTTTTTCCAATCTGGTGTCCACATGAAGGCTTGTCGTGGAATTCTGTCTTCCTTCATTCTAAGTACGTGGCCGATTTATGCCCAGGGGCGTTTTCTGATGATGTTCGTCACATATTCTTGTTTTGTCTCCTCTCTTAGTATGTCGTTTGATTCATGCCGATCATCATAGTCTGTGGTGCCATGTCCTTGTACGGGCAACCACCATCATCATAATCTGTGGTGCCATGTCCTTGTACAGGCAACCACCATCATCATCATCATAGTCTGTTGTTTCATATCCTGAAACGGTACATGATCATTTGCTCTTCAGCGCTGTTTAAAAAACGAGAATGTGGGGACGCAGATTTCATTCGAAAGGGGGGCCACGTGTAAAAAAAGTCGAGAACCCATGATACAGTTTGCTCACTGACACTTAGCCACAGGTTGCTGCGCCATGTTCTGCGCAATGTGTACTATGATTGGATACATTCCTGTCGTATATGTTACGACCATCTATTTAGTTTGCCCTGAAGATATCCTGATACCCTAGTTTTATTGTTAATTTTTGTGTGGATTTTTTGGTCTGGTTAGTTAGTTTATTTGTTTACGCTGGATTCATAACTGCCTGCTTGGTGATTATGAATGATAGATACGCTGTATTTTTGCAGATGTTGTTAAGTTATTAGAGCAGTGATCCTTAACATGTCAGCTTGGGCCGCATGCCATCAAGCTCGAAGATACGGCCCTTTACAAATCACAGCATACTTTTTAGTACCAGGAACTTAACAATAAGATGGGCCGCACGCCCCCCCCCCAACCTCCGTCTTTTAGCAATTTTTTTTTACAAAATGTTGCAGAATAACTGTATACTAATACACCGCATTTCGTTCTTCGGAATGCATCCTACCAACTACCAGGAGTTTGAGAACGAACGCAGAAGAACAATTTCTGTATTTCAGTGTATCATTGTTTAGTATTGTCAGCATCACAGATCCCAATTTCTTCACTTCACACTGATCCCCCCGACCCTCCCCCACCAAGCCCCCAACGCTTTTCATATTTTAACACTAACAATGGCTATCGATAACTCGTTAGTTCCAACCATTGAGCTATTTCCGGTTACTGTATCAGCGCCATTACTCCATTCATCCGTACGTCATGTCCGCTCAAAGTTTTGTGTGTCTATTTTGAGGTGTCTGTTTCTAGTCTGTCAACTTGTTAACGCTGTATTTCAGCGATTTCCTTCTTGTATATCTTCTGAAAAGCTGTGTCCTTTCAATTTTTTCTTTTCAATGACTTCAGTGTCCTTCTTCCTTTCTTTTATTATCGCAGAATTACAAAAAAGGGGAGACCAGGATTGTTATTTAGAAAGAATAGAAAGTTAATAAAATAAATAACATTCAGATTCATGTATACTCAGTCTAGTCGTCAGATGTGATTCACAACTATATTGAGACGTGATCAGCGATTGTAGGTGAGTTGGATTCCGCCAATTATACATGACACCAACATAAATATTTTTTTCAGATCGTAGTATCGGATTAATCCGGGAAGATTAGACTACCAGGGAGAGGAGATGGCTAACGTCCTCATATAGTACAGCCACTGACATATGAGATCGCTAACATCTCATATCCCTACAGAGTTAATAAATGCTATGGGTAAACTTTACATTACTCTTCTTGTATACTGGGATCACGATATCCTCAAGAAATTAACGGGAAACGTTGAATACTGTCTCTTTAGGAGAATGATTCCCTTTGAGTCCAAAGGACTGTAACTGACGAGACGGATCAGCCAAAATGAATGAGACAGTCCGTAGGATCTACATACAGAGAAGAATTTATCTATCTCTTTTGATCAGGTACGCCTCTTTTAACCGTAGACTTGAATTTAATTTGGTTATACCAGCTTTTTCTCGTCAAAAATAATGGAGCTGTGGTTCGACAAACCACGATCTCCGAGGTATGTATCATCAATATATAATGTTACACACGTTTACTCAATTATTCTTCAATGTTACTTTCTTCCATCCCAGGATGGTGTCACGGACAAGAAACAGATTGATGCGTTGAAGAGACAGCTTGCGGAGGAGAAAAGGGCCTCCAAGAAAGCAATTACTAAACTTCAGCGGGAACTACAAAAAGAAAGGAGTCTGAAAACTTCATCATCTGTAAGTCATATAGTTATTCTATCAATCTGTCTGACTGATCTATCTATCATAGCCTAGCCTATCCTTGCCTAACCTAATCTTGCCTAGCCTACCTATCTATCTACCTAATCTATCTTTTTGCCTACCTATCTAATATATCTTCCTTCCTACCCACCTACCTACCTATCTAATATATCTTCCTTCCTACCCACCTACCTACCTATCTAATCTATTTATTTGCCTACCTATCTAATCTATCTATTTGCCTGTCTATTTACCTATGTAATCTATCTGCCTGCCTATCTACCTATCTATAAATCTATTTAGCATTTAATATTCCTTTTAGCATATGTCCACAACACACCTATCCTTTTTATCATTATCTACTGCCAGCGTCGACACTAGATGGTATTAACAATCCTGGTTTCAAGAGCCAATGCATCTCCCATGGCATCTCCCAAAGCATCTCCCAAAGCATCTCACAAGGCATCTTTCAAAGCATCTCCCAAGTCATCTCACAAAGCATCTCCCAAGGCATCTCCCAAGGCATCTCCCAAAGAATCTCCCAAGGCATCTCACAAAGCATCTTCCAAGGCATCTCCCACAGCAGCCCCTAAAGCATCTCCAAAGGCATCTCTCAAAGCATCTCCCAAGGGTTCCACAACCGACATTATAGTTTTTGTAAAGAGCTGACTTCGGGACCAAAAACCCTAATCTCATGCTCGTAGTACATGTATCAACGTTAGCTGTTGCTTCTATTTACTCGTATTTCCAAGTCTTACTCATAATTTCTGAATATGTATACAGTGCAAGATTTACCTATAAGCTAAACAAGCTATAGCTTAGGGCCCCAACATTCTTGGGAGCCCCCCCCCCCCCCAAAAAAAAATAATATTTGGCACTGACGTATAATATTTGGACTTATGAAGGGTACCATATCTCAAATAGCTTAGGGTTTTATCAAGTCTAAATCGGCGCTGTATGTATACAAATACAGACACACATGTACGCATACACATGCAGGCATAACACATGTAAATATACATATGTACGCATATACCTGCAAATATACACATGTACGCATATTTACTGATTGTGTAATTTCTTATATTTGTCTCTATTTCTCTTTCCTACAGTCAGTGCTAAAGAACTATTTATTCAGAAAAAAAAGTGAGAAAGAACTATTAGTTTTACATAAAAAGTACCAAAGAACGATGATTTATTCTGGAAAAGTGCGAAGAAACTATTATTTATTCAGACAAAAGTACTACAGAACTATGATTTATTCAGACAAAAGTACTAAAGAACTATGATTTATTCAGACAAAAGTACTAAAGAACTATGATTTATTCAGACAAAAGTACTAAAGAACTATGATTTATTCAGACAAAAGTACTAAAGAACTATGATTTATTCAGACAAAAGTACTAAAGAACTATGATTTATTCAGACAAAAGTACAAATGAACTATATTGTGGAAAAAGGTACGGAAGAACTATTTATTCCGAGAAAAGTACGGAAAGAATTATTTACTCAGTAAAAAGTACGAAGGAACTATTTATTCATAGAAAAAAGGTACGAAAGAACTGTTTATTCCAAGAAAAGTATGAAAGAACAAAATTATTTAAACATTCAGTAGTAGAAGAGTTCTCTGGAGTCTGTCTTTTTGTGTGCATCATTTATGTTTGTTATGTTTGTTTTCGTTGACTTTTATTTCTGCAATCCATCTTTTGCACGGTCTGCCCCTGACTTTGTATCCATCGTGTCTGTATAGCAATGCTTTTTTTTAGGTGCACTATCCGATGTAGTCTAGAAATATATGAGAACAACTTAGTCTATTGTAATCTGTTTATGAACCGCTGTCATCATCATCATCAAGAGTCGTCTCCGCAACAAAGGTTGGCTGCAACGGATCTCCAACATCTCTTGTCTTGGTGGTGCACTCTACTAGACTGTAACCTGTCCATCGTGTAATGTTACTCTCCCACTTGTATCTGCCTACCTCTTGATCGCTTCCCTTTGACTTTTCCCTCAAGTAAGGTCTTCAATAATAAGAACCGCTGTAACGTTTCTAAAATATTGAGTTATAAGTGCAGGTTAACATCAGAACAGTAATCAATCCCTAAATTAAGCCCTAACAGCATAATCAAAACAAATAAAAAAATCAGCCTTCTTAAATGATATTTTTTTAAATTATTGCGGTGGTTTACGCTGGTCACTATTTATATACTTTGTGTCGCCCGGGTATCACCTGTCAATGCCGACTAACGAAATGCACAGGAATAATGGAAAACATGACCCAAAAGGATTGACTCAATTATGTTGATATGTCTTCTGTTGGAGAACGTCACGATCAGCCAAGACCGGCATCCGGCAAAGACGTGTGTACAGAAAAATATAAATATGACCTGACAGGTTGAGTTTTATTATTTCCGTAAGTTTCGTTGGTCGGCCTGGGCTTTAATTTTGTTCTTTTTTTGGCATTCAACTCATAGTATATAAATAGAGATTAACGAAATACACGGAAATAATAAAAACGTAACAAATGAAATCTTGTTTGCTTTCTGCACGGATGTCTTTACTGCCGAAGGACTCAGTTCAGCCCTTCAAACGTAGAAGACCGACCAACATAATTAATTAGGACCCATTTGTGAAGTTTTTGATCATTTTTGGGATTTCATTGGTGACAGTTTATATACTTGAAGTCGTCTTGACTATTTTTGGCATGCAATTTCAAGTATGTAAATAGTGACCAACCGATCCCAACAATAATTTTAAAAAGTCATGAATGGAGTCATAATTAGTTCAGTTGGAAGTTCTTTATGGAAGACGGTTATGATTCAGCGCATTTCGGTCAAGTCCGGGAATCTATGAAAAAATAGACTGTGTAAACAAGACATCATAATCGAGATTCGAACCCGCTACTTCTTGAGCACAAAGCAAACTGCTTTAACACTACATCAGGTAAGGTAGGTGTTGTCATGTGACGTTATTATTTCCAGAACGTAGTCTTCCTTAAGAATCTCCTGAAATCTCCACGGTCTCTGGCAAATTGTCCCGCTTCTTTTACCGACATGTATACGTATTCCTGAATGTCTCTTGATGGGCAGGTAGGTAGGTAGGTAGGTAGGTAGGTGGTAGGTAGGTCGGTAGGTAGGTCGATAGGTAGGTAGGTCGGTAGGTCGGTAGGTAGGTCGGTAGGTAGGTAGGTCGGTAGGTAGGTAGGTCGGTAGGTAGGTCGGTAGGTAGGTCGGTATGTAGGTAGGTAGGTAGGTAGGTAGATAGGTAGGTCGATAGGTAGCTATGAGTTTACCTCTCTTTTGGAAAGGCGCTTCCCATTAAACCGGAGGACAACAAAGTCCAATTTGGTTACATCAAAACGATATAACCAAAAAATATATTATTTTATATTTATTAAATGACACAAAATGGAGGTATAGCAAAATGACACAAAACGGAGATAGAACAACTTGACACAACATAGCGGTATAGCAAAATGACACAAGAATATTGACATAAAATATTAAAATATTAGAGGTAAGAAATTTTCGCTCGTGTGTTGCCGGGGCCCGAAAGGGGAGCAAAGAATGGCAACACTGTTTACTTTCCACACATGTCGTAAAAGGCGACTAAGGAGGTAACGGGATGGAGTTGGCTGTTCCATCTGAGATAGGGTCAGTGACCCAAAGCCATGCTGAAGTAGAATGTGTCAGGCCGAAAGGCGCAGATATCGCAGCAATGCTGTATACCAAGACATAGCGCATACCGTTATCCGGACTACATCCTGCTAATCTACAGGAGTTTGAGAACGAACGCAGAAGAAGAAGAAGAAGAAGAATGTCTCTTGATGGGTAGGTCATCATCATCAAGTGCCGTCTCCGCAACGAAGGTTGGCTGCAACGTATCTCCAACATCTCCTGTCTCTTGTCTTGGTGGTGCACTCTGCTAGACTGTAACCTGTCCATCGTGTAATGTTACTCTCCCACTTGTATCTCTGCCTACCTCTTGCTCGCTTCCCTTTGACTTTACCCTCAAGTAAGGTCTTCAATAGGGTGTCATGTCTTTTAATGTGTCCAAAGTATTTTATTTGCCTGATCTTTATTTCCTTTAATAATTCTTTCTTCATATTAAGTGTCTTTAGCACCTCTTTATTTGTTTTCTTCTCTTTCCATGATGTTCTCCCTATTCTTCTATATACCCACATCTCAAAGGCATCAATTTTAGTAGATGGGTAGGTAGGTCGATAGATATGAGTTTACCTCTCTTTTGGAAAGGCGCGCCCATTCCACCGGCGGACAACAAAGTCCAATTTGGTTATATCAACAGGATATAACAAAAATAAATATTATTTTATATTTATTAAATGACACAAAATGGAGGTATAACAAATTGACACAAGACGGTGATAGTAAAATTACACATAAAATATTAAAATATTAGAGGTAAGAAAGACCCTGAATTTTTTATTGCACCTTCTAAAAGTCCAGAAACCCTACAGCTGGACATATTTCTGTCGAAGTACACCATCGGGCAAGAAACGGTCTGTTGAATAATTATTGCATCCAACCCTGCTGCGGAGGTGGCCTGTTATCTGATATAATCTGCTACCTCGCACAAAAATAACTCCAGAAAAACTAGAGAAAATGAACAAATAATTTCAAGGAGAAATGATTCATCAGAATCTCATTAAAATAATCATTTACCACAAAAAATAATCTTTCGAAATCAAGTGTAATTGATGCTTTTAGTAAAACAACTCTGAGATTATAACAGAAAGGGAAAGTCCCTGGACGCTGTAGTTCCAATTAGATGATGAGTAAGGCGTCTCTCGTTAATTATAGTCATGTGGTCTCACCGGAATCATCCTTAGAAAGTGACGCTGTTTGACGTTACCCGTGATTTTCATTTGCGGTCGCCACAAAGTGACTAATAAAAGAACGGAAAAGTCAAATAGCATCACTTTTTAAAGATGACTACGACAAGTCAACATGACTATATAATTTACGAAGGACTCGGTGAGAGCATCTCAGAAATGAGTCACCATAATAAATAGCCTAGGTATTCAGTCAATTTTTGACTTCATTAAAGTTTTGATATCTGGAAAAACAAGTTTTATATGGATTAGTTTATTCTCGGATTCAGTTCACGTTGAGTTTCTTCATCGTGTTCCATACTTGAGAAGTAAATTTACAGTTAACCAACGTCTGTTTATTTTATTCTCTTTCCCAAACTCTCACAGATTAGCATGATGTAGATCTTTTACTCTCTTTCCCAAACTCTCACAGATTAGCAGGATGTAGATCTTTTACTCTTTCCCATACTCTCACAGATTAGCAGGATGTAGATCTTTTACTGTCTTTCCCAAACTCTCACAGATTAGCAGGATGTAGATCTTTTACTGTCTTTCCCAAACTCTCACAGATTAGCAGGATGTAGATCTTTTACTGTCTTTCCCAAACTCTCATAGATTAGCAGGATGTAGATATTTTACTGTCTTTCCCAAACTCTTACAGATTAGCAGGATGTAGATCTTTTACTGTCTTTCCCAAACTCTCACAGATTAGCAGGATGTAGATCTTTTACTGTCTTTCCCAAACTCGCACAGATTAGCAGGATGTAGATCTTTTACTCTTTCCCAAACTCACACAGATTAGCAGGATGTAGATCTTTTACTGTCTTTCCCAAACTCTCACAGATTAGCAGGATGTAGATCTTTTACTGTCTTTCCCAAACTCTCACAGATTAGCAGGAAGTAGATCTTTTACTCTCTTTCCCAAACTCTCACAGATTAGCAGGAAGTAGATCTTTTACTTTCTTTCCCAAACTCTCACAGATTAGCAGAAAGTAGATCTTTTACTCTCTTTCCCAAACTCTCACAGATTAGCAGGAAGTAGATCTTTTACTTTCTTTCCCAAACTCTCACAGATTAGCAGGATGTAGATCTTTTACTTTCTTTCCCAAACTCTCACAGATTAGCAGGAAGTAGATCTTTTACTCTTTCCCAAACTCACACAGATTAGCAGGATGTAGATCTTTTACTCTTTCCCAAACTCACACAGATTAGCAGGATGTAGATCTTTTACTGTCTTTCCCAAACTCTCACAGATTAGCAGGATGTAGATCTTTTACTGTCTTTCCCAAACTCTCACAGATTAGCAGGAAGTAGATCTTTTACTCTCTTTCCCAAACTCTCACAGATTAGCAGGAAGTAGATCTTTTACTTTCTTTCCCAAACTCTCACAGATTAGCAGAAAGTAGATCTTTTACTCTCTTTCCCAAACTCTCACAGATTAGCAGGAAGTAGATCTTTTACTTTCTTTCCCAAACTCTCACAGATTAGCAGGATGTAGATCTTTTACTGTCTTTCCCAAACTCTCACAGATTAGCAGGAAGTAGATCTTTTACTCTCTTTCCCAAACTCTCACAGATTAGCAGGAAGTAGATCTTTTACTTTCTTTCCCAAACTCTCACAGATTAGCAGAAAGTAGATCTTTTACTCTCTTTCCCAAACTCTCACAGATTAGCAGGAAGTAGATCTTTTACTTTCTTTCCCAAACTCTCACAGATTAGCAGGAAGTAGATCTTTTACTTTCTTTCCCAAACTCTCACAGATTAGCAGGAAGTAGATCTTTTATTTCCTTTACCATCTTGTCATTTTTCTGTACCTCCATCTTGTCTCATTTTGCTATCTTCATCTTGTGTGTTTTTGCTATACCTCCATCATGTGTCATTTTGCTATCTTCATCTTGTGTGTTTTTGCTATACCTCCATCTTGTGTCATTTTGTTGTACCTCACTCTTGAGTCATTTTTCTGTACCTCCATCTTGTGTCATTTTACTTTTCCTCAATCTTGCCATTTTGCCGTACCTCCATCTTGTGTCATTTTACTTTTCCTCAATCTTGCCATTTTGCCGTACCTTCATCTTGTGTCATTTTGCCGTACCTTCATTTTGTGTCATTCTGCCGTACCTCCATATTGTATCATTGTGCGGTACCTCCATCTCGTGTCATTTCTATTAATCCTATCCTGTCTTTCTTGCTGTACCACCATCTTGTATACTTTTGTTGTATCTTGTATCATATTTCTGCCTAAGTAGGAAAAGTTATCAAAGTTTTTTCGACTAGTATAGCTAAAAAAAATGATATCATCATCAAGTGCCGTCTCCGCAACAAAGGTTGGCTGTAATAGATGTCCAACATCCCCTATCTCTTGTCTTGGTGATGCACTCTGCTAGACTGTAACCTGTCCATCGTGTAATGTTACTCTCCCACTTGCATCTCTGTCTACCTCTTGCTCGCTTCCCTTTGACTTTACCCTCAAGTAAGGTCTTCAATAAGGTGTCATGTCTTTTAATGTGTCCAAAATATTTTATTTGCCTGATCTTTATTTCTCTTATTAACTCTTTCTTCATATTAAGTGTTGTTAGCACCTCTTTATTTGTTTTCTTCTCTTTCCATGATGTTCTCCCTATTCTTCAATATACCCACACCCCAAAGGCATCAATTCTGTCTTCTAGTATAAAAAAAATCTATATACTGTAAGATAAATTCTTTAAAATGTGTGTTTACACCCAACCCTTGCGGTGACGTCACATACGCATTAGGATATCCTTCTTTCTAGTAAGATCTATGACCGAGCTTGGCTCTCAAAATAAACACGGAATCTAATAACCAGTCCAAGGAGAGAGATATTTCTAGTATACCCTCTATTAGTTTTTAGTAGAATAATTTCTCCAAATCTTTCTTTCCTTCAACCTGGAAAAATGTTGATAATGAATTGACATTACAGACGTTTATCTTTGAGAAAGATATACATTGCAAGATAAGCAAATATATCAGACACATATATTTTTGTATATCTTTAGGCGCGTGATCATGTTATTCGTACCTCCATCCATCACTATCAGCAGTTGTAAAGGAGATTGGCTGGCGTAGGCGATAGTTGATCTCCACAACGTCATGTCTGCAGTGTTTGCGAGCTGTTCCACCGTTGAACCACGACAATTTACAGTATAGAATACCTCTCCACAAAATTAATTAGGAATTCATTCTTTACGTTTTTGATTATTGTCGTGATTTCCAATGGTCAATATTTGTATACTTGGAAGCGTCATGGCTATTTTTGGTATGCGACTCCAAGTATATAAATAGAGACCAATGAAAAACACGACAATAATTTTAAAAAGTAACGAATGACGGCCTAATGTATTCTGAGCAGATGTGTTCTATTTTAGACGATCATGGCAGAATCTTCTTCCTGTCATTTCAAGAGACTTCGAAGGTCGTCTTCGATTATGACGACAACTTTATCAAATCAAGCTAGCTAGCTCTGATATTGGGGATCAGCGTGCAGTACGAGTACATGTTGCGACGAACGGAAGGGCCTGCTAACGATTTGGCTACAGACCTTAACCGCTCAGTGGAAGTTATAAAAGCACTAAGTGTATGAGTTACGACTGTTGAAGTATGATGTACAGGGCGATTAACGCAAATAAAACGAAGACACAGCTCATCTACGTTGTCTGGTCTGATGCAATTCTATAGTAATAGTGTCCTGTTGGAATTCTAGTAATAGCAGTGTCCTGCTGGAATTCTAGTAATAACAGTGTCCTGCTGGAATTCTAGTAATAGCAGTGTTCTTCTGGAGTTCTAGTAATAGCAGTGTTCTGCTGGAATTCTAGTAATAGCATTGTCCTGCTGGAATTCTAGTAATAACAGTGTCCTGCTGGAATTCTAGTAATAGCAGTGTTCTTCTGGAGTTCTAGTAATAGCAGTGTTCTGCTGGAATTCTAGTAATAGCATTGTCCTGCTGGAATTCTAGTAATAGCATTGTCCTGCTGGAATTCTAGTAATAGCAGTATCCTGCTGGAATTCTAGTAATAGTTGTATCCTCCTGGAATTCTAGTAATAGCAGTGTCCTGTTGGAATTCTAGTAATAGCATTGCCCTGCTGGAATTCTAGTAATAGCATTGTCCTGCTGGAATTCTAGTAATAGCAGTATCCTGCTGGAATTCTAGTAATAGCAGTGTTCTGCTACAAGAGAGATCTAGGGGGAACATCAGAACTAGCACAAACAAATGAGATTTCAGAACCTTTTATCTCTGCTCCCTTCATGTCTCTATTCTCCCTTTTAAGCGTCATTTAATTGTACATTTCAGTTCATGTCAATTTTATAACACATTTAGTTGAACCTATAGTGTTGTATTAGTTGTACCTCCACTGGATAACACATTTAGTTCTACCTATTAGTTCAACTCCACTGGATAACACATATGGTTCTACCTATTAGTTCAACTCCACTGGTAACACATTTCAGCTTAGTAGATTTTTCTATTATACTCAATTTTCCTTTTCTTTTTACTCTTTCTTCTGGTCTTGTACTTGTGCTCCGTCTTATTTTTCTTTCCAGCATCGTCTCTCCTTTATTATCTGTTTTTCCTCCTCTCATTAAGCGCCTCATTTTACAATTTTCATTTTTATAATTTGTTTTAATCCTGATGAAGACTGTTTAGTCGAAACATCGTCTATTTTTATTAATGATGTTAGTTGACTATGTATCCTATTTTTAAAAACACTCCTTGCATATTTATATTCCCCCCACCCATTATTGCCATGTGTTGCCCTAGCCCGCATATCTCTAGTACGTTGGATTGTTCCCAGACACTGTCGATGTATTCCCTATTCCCTAAACCTATGTTAGTTCTCTATACCACCTACCTTCATAATGGGCTTAAAAACGGCGACTGGTTATTTCTAACAATTCACATTCGTTTTATATTCTGATAATTGCGGTTAGCTTTACAAAAATGAAAATGACTGATCACCAAAGTTCACATATATCCATTATATTCTATTTTCCAGTTTTCTTAACTCATTCCTGGTGTCCACTTGTAATGTTATTGACCAATCCTTTTCGAGCTAATGGTAACACGTTAGCGTTATTCGCATGACTGAACTAGCATCAGGCCATGTCGTGGATTGTGAGTTTTGGGGTGTCCTTTGTCCTGATCGATATTTAACTTGAAGCTCATTGTTTATTGATTTTTTCATCTGTGATGGTTTAGAAATTGAGCGCGTATTATTGACTTTATTTTCTATAATTATTGAGTATATATGAGAAGTACAAGTACATTTAATCAATAAATGTGAGAGTATATGTTAGAAGTACAAGTACATTTAATCAATAAATGTGAGAGTATATGTTAGAAGTACAAGTACATTTAATCAATAAATGTGAGAGTATATGTTAGAAGTACAAGTACATTTAATCAATAAATGTGCGATTATATGTTAGAAGTACACGTACATTTAATCAATAAATGTGAGAGTATATGTGGGAAGTACAGAATTTATACAGAATTCTGATGCTGAGCTGCAGTAGACTTTAGCTCATTTGTAGAATGAAATATTGATATGCAATTATTATGTAGATCAAAGGAGCCTCAAGAAACTTTGTTTTAATAATCAACATTTGTCTGCGAGCCCGATGCAGCCATCAATAGAGCCACATCTGGCTCGCGAGCCATGGGTTCCCGACCCCTGCTCTATGACAGCCTACTCCACCCCTCAGAGATTTTAATCGAATCTTACGACTTGCATGGCAGGCCACATGGCTATTTTTTCGAACCTCGGGAACGGCACACAGGTGGCGTCTGGACTGCTGTGATGGAATTAACCTTCCTTTCTATAGTATGCTCTGTCTATCTGTAGTATGCAATTTATTACTGTAGTTGCCCTTTCTTTCTGTAGTGTACTCTTTCTACTATAGTATGCCTTTTCTTTCTGTACTATACTCTTTATATATGTAGTGTGCCCTTTGTTTCTGTAGTATGCAATTTCTTTCTGTAGTATGCTATTTCTTTCTGTAGTATGCTATTTCTTTCTGTAGTATGCCTTTTCTATATGTAGTATGCATTTAGAGGACCACTAAAACACACTTCCGGTGTAGAAGTCTGTTCAGCTCCTCTCATTGCACAGTACAGCCACACCGAATAAAACGCTTATCTGGGACTTGAACGATCTTGACTGGCGTAGTGGTTAAGTAGTCTGCCGTGTGCTCAAGAAGTCAGGTTCGAATCCAATTTGTAAAATCTTGTTTACAAAGTGATTTTTGGGCTTCCCTTTATTGAATGTCCTACACTACAAGACCTGCTGTGACACAAGACCTGCTGTGACACAAGACCTGCTGTGACACAAGACCTGCTGTGACACAAGACCTGCTGTGACACAAGACCTGCTGTGACACAAGACCTGCTGCACTACAAGACCTGCTGCGACACAAGACCTGCTGTGACACAAGACCTGCTGTGACACAAGACCTGCTGTGACACAAGACCTGCTGTGACACAAGACCTGTTGTGACACAAGACCTGCTGTGACACAAGACCTGCTGTGACACAAGACCTGCTGCACTACAAGACCTGCTGTGACACAAGACCTGCTGCACTACAAGACCTGCGTAAATAAGTGTTTCCACCAAAATCTTCTATCACTAACATCCTTTATACAGAAATAACACAGCTAAATAAGACATATACCTATCTTTATACAGAAATAACACAGCTAAATAAGACATATACCTATCTTTATACAGAAATAACACAGCTAAATAAGACATATACCTATCTTTATACAGAAATAACACAGCTAAATAAGACATATACCTATCAACACCTGGCATAAGAAAAGAAAGAGTGAAAGCTCGCAATCCCGGGGATCGGATAAGTAAGTAAATAAGTACGATCGGACATCCCTAGTGATTATCGTTTGGAGCTACGGAGTTACGTGCTAAGAGTGGTACTATCGGCTGGCGGCGCTCCACTTTGTTCAGTTGGGCAGAGTACATAATCAGTGCCGGATTTATCTATAACCTAAACAAGCTATAGCTTAGGGCCCCCACTTTCTTGGAGGCCCCCAAACATTTTTATATTTCACTATCTATATATTTTTAATCGTTAAAGGGCCCCATATCTCAAATAGCTTAGAGCCCCATATCTCAAATAGCTTAGGGTCCCATATCTCAAATAGCTTAGGGCCCCATATCTCAAATAGCTTAGGGCCCCATATCTCAAATAGCTTAGAGCCCCATATCTCAAATAGCTTAGGGCCCCATATCTCAAATAGCTTAGGGTCCCATATCTCAAATAGCTTAGGGCCCATATCTCAAATAGCTTAGGGCCCCATATCTCAAATAGCTTAGGGCCCCATATCTCAAATAGCTTAGGGTCCCATATCTCAAATAGCTTAGAGTCCCATATCTCAAATAGCTTAGGGTCCCATATCTCAAATAGCTTAGGGTCCCATATCTCAAATAGCTTAGGGTCCCATATCTCAAATAGCTTAGGGCCCCATATCTCAAATAGCTTATGGCCTTATCAAGTCTAAATCCGGCCCTGTACATATGGTAGATCCGACTACAATGAGGACAGTCATTACGATTTTCGAACATTTTTATTTTTAAAAAAAAATGAAAATCTCATCAGAAAATATAATTTCAGAGAAACTTCTTCTTCTTCTTCTTCAGCGTTCATTCTCAAACTCCCGCTGGATCTCTGTCCTACTAGATTCCCAGCAAGATGTAGTCCAGAGAATGGAAATGCGTTACGTCGCCATTTTATGTGCACCAATGGTCCGACACATCCGTCTTCGGCGGAATTTCAGAGAAACTAATCTGAACTTCACCTAGTGGCACAGGGAACGAGAATAACAACATAGGTATACTACCTCGGGAGATCATCAGCGCCGTCATCAATATTTAATACTCTCACAGCACCTCCCAAAATATGAGACGCCTATGCACAAGAGGCTTGAAGTATCGAGAAAACACAATATTGATCAGGTGTCTAGTACCAGACAGACCTGTTCTCTAAATTAGCATTCCTCTAGAAAACTGTGATATTTCTATATTTTGCAACAGAGATCATAAGTGAACCAATGTTGCCATATAGTTTAAATTATTTATAATCAAATGAAATTATTTATATAAAAATGGTCAAAATTGGCTAAACGTCTCCACTGTATTTTACAATTATTGACCAAAAAAATCCAGATTTCAGTGAGGTGCATCTAGAACTTCTTTCTGGCCTGAGGTGGAGTATTTGATATTTCACACTCCGCAAATTTGTTTAGAACTGGCGTGCATTTGTGTTGCTCTTGTTAAGCATCAGTATTCCATCTCTTTGGCCTGTTTTTAAAAAAAGAAATCTGGTCGGTAGCATTTGACGCCTTATATTTTGAAAGCTATATCTTTGTTGAGATGTATTTCTTGCAAGGAACACACATTTATTTGCTCTTTATTCAGGATATTTTCGAGTTCCGCTTATTTTCTGTTGATACTTGGAATAAATGGCCGTGTGGTTAGAATGTCATTCTCAGTCCCTTAAGATCCCAGGCCCAATCCACGGCTGGGACATGATTTTTTCTTAAAGAGGTACAATCATAAACCTTGTACATGTCGCGGCGTCAGCTATGGTAAACGGCCTTTATTTTCACAGCCCACAGAAAGAATCCCTGCACTCGTCACATGAAAACATGCAGTAACGAAAGTTTGTATTTACCTTGAATATAAAAAAAAGTCTTCTATGGGCTAAAAAAAACAAAAACATTCCAGTGCATTTTTTGTAAGCAATTCCAGTGGTCTTTATGTTTTATGGCCAGTTATAAGCCATAATTCTGATAATAAATACTGGAAGATTAATCTGGATTCTTATTTTGTTTCTTTTTTCGTCCAATATTGAAGAGACTTTTTAATTAACCATATCATTATTTGGTGATGTAACACTACTTTATATTCTCAATAATGTAAACAAGACAATTAAAAAAATGATATTATGTTTTTTCTTCAAATTGGCTAAAACAAAAAAAAAGGTATTTTCAAATACAGAAATGTTATGATTCGTAACATTTAAAAATGACAAAAGTAGTGACATTTGGGCATAAAATGATCAAGATGGCAACCTGGTGCAGCTGTCTATGGATTTGTATGTCTGTACATCTATTTGTCCGGTTGCACTAATTCTTGCTATATCTAATAATTTATCCGTTTTTCTGTCTGTACGTCTATTTATCCGATTGCACTAATTCTTGCTCTAACAATTTATCAATTTTTCTGTCTGTACTATTTGGATGTCAGATTACATTCTTGTCATCTATGTATTCATTTTGTGTCTTATGTCAGTGGTTCTCAACATGGGACTCATAGCCCCTGGGGGGGGGGGGGGCTACGGATACTTGTATGAGGGTGTCACAATTTTGAATTTAGGGGGGGGGGAGGCACACAGAAAGGTGACCACTTGAATGGAAAGCGATAATAATTATAGCCTTACAGATTTATTCATCTGCGTTCATTCTCAAACTCCTGCAGATTAGCAGGATGTAATACGGAGAACGGAATGCGTTATAGCATGCTTGACAGCCTGATTGCGATATCTGCGCCGTTCGGTCCTACAAATCCGACTTTATAATTGATCCTGTGTCACTTTGACCTTATGGAACGGAAACATCCAACTTCACCACATAACCTTCTTGGCCGTCTCTTACTGCAAGATGTGTAGGTAACAGCATTGATATTCCTTGCTCCCCTGTTCGAGTCCTGTTAACACACGGACGCGATCAAGATTTCAAAAACTCTTCTGGTTTCTTACAGTCAATAACCTTTTATTATACACGAATTGGAAGGAATGAGACAGAATATGTGCACCAAGATAGGGCGACGAGCTGAAAGAGTTTAGAACCTTTACTTTAAATGTCTGTCTGCGTGAGAATTTATGTCGATTGGTTGCTTTCCCCCCCCCCCCCTCTCCACATCAGCACACCCCCACCATCATGTGGAGGAACCTTATCAACGCTATTTTGGGCGTATCGACGCTTATATATATATTGTCATAAAGTAGTCGTCTGTCATATTATATAATATCCGCCGAAGACGGATGTGCCGGGTCATTGGCGCAAATAAAACGGCAGCACAACGCATTTCCATTCTCTGGACTACATTCTGCTAGAAATCTAGTAGGACAATGGTCTTGCTACAAAGGAGATCCAGCAGGAGTTTGAGAATGAACGATGAAGAAGAAGAAGATATTATATAATATTCATTCTTGGATGTATTTGTTTCTACATTATAATCTCCTCATATTGATATCCATATTGGACCACGTATTGCTCTGTATATTTATCTTCATATTGCACCTCATACTAATTCACCTAAATACCCCTCATTACTTCTCTATTCCCCAATCTCCCAATATACCTATCGATCACTCACTCGTACACTATGCCATTGATACCAGCACCACATTCCCGCTTCCCACTACCCTAACACACAGTTTTCTTTATTTCCCACTCTGGGAGAGTATTGTCCTCTTCCTCTGTCCCCCAGGTATCAATTCGCTTCATTACATTTCTTGTACAAGTTCTAATGACTGAATCTGACCTATGAGAGGTAAACAACTTGGGAGTTTCATAAAATGTTATAAAGATAAAAGAGTTTTCAAGTCCCTCTTTTCTTACAGTTACTTAGTATTATGTCATTGCATACAACACTTCGGGGGTTACATGACTTTACATTACTTTTTATGATCACAGACCAAATTGGACTTTTTATGATCACAGACCAAATTGGACTTTTTATGATCACAGACCAAATTGTACTTTTTATGATCACAGACTAAATTGTACTTTTTTATGATCACAGACCAAATTGTACTTTTTATGAGCACAGACCAAACTGGACTTTTTTATGATCACAGACCAAATTGGACTATTTATGATCACATACCAAATTGGACTTTTTATGATCACATACCAAATTGGACTTTTTATGATCACAGACCATATTGGACTTTTTATGACCACAGACCAAATTGGACTAACATCCGCGACTGAAAGAAAAAGTACTGTTTAAAAATTGGTAGCGTATCCTATTCAGGACTTAGCCATCTCACTTGCATTTTTTGGCTGTAGTGTTTACTTTATGGATATTATGTCACTGTAAGTGAATGGGTCTGTAAGTAGGCGTGTATATATGTATGTATGTATGTATGTGTGTGTATGTGTGTGCGTGCGTGCGTGCGTGTGTGTGTATGTATGTATGTTCTTTCGTGCGTGTGGTTGTTATATATTACGAGTATATATATACATATATGCTTATATGTGCATGCATGTATGTATGTGTATAGCCATATACGAGTATGTATGCGTGTAAATGTGTGTATGTGTGTTTGTTAGGGGGGGGCCTAAATATCTTTAAGTTCTTAGGGTTCACTGAAGGTGTTAAACCGGCCCTTACTGAACATGTCCATAGGTGTTGAGATCTCCGCTTCAGTAAATCTTTTAGGATATAACGGCTGATGGTTCCAGTTCCGTGCCGGCCCACTGCACTTTGATCTATTTCAACCATCATATCAGCTGAGATAACACACGAGAAGTTAGATATGTGGATCTTGGCCAGTGCACGAAACTCCACAGTACGGTCAAGAATCAATTGTGTCATGTAGACTTTACACTGCAATACAAATTGTAAGTCTCGTTGACTTGTTATATTGTAAGTCTCCTTGACTTGTTATATTGTAAGTCACCTTGAGTCGTTGTATTGTGAGTCTCGTTGAGTCGTTACATTGAAAGTCTACTTGACTTCTTGTATTGAAAGTCTACTTGACTCCTTGTATTGAAAGTCTACTTGACTCCTTGTATTGAAAGTCTACTTGACTCCTTGACTTGGTTATTGTAAGTCTCCTTGACTTGGTTATTGTAAGTCTCCTTGACTTGGTTATTGTAAGTCTCCTTGAGTCGTTGTATTGTGTCTCCTTGACTTGTTATATTGTAAGTCTCCTTGAGTCGTTGTATTGTGTCTCCTTGACTTGTTATATTGTAAGTTTCCTTGAGTCGTTGTATTGTGTCTCCTTGACTTGTTATATTGTAAGTCTCCTTGAGTCGTTGTATTGTGTCTCCTTGACTTGTTATATTGTAAGTTTCCTTGAGTCGTTGTATTGTGTCTCCTTGACTTGTTATATTGTAAGTCTCCTTGAGTCGTTGTATTGTGTCTCCTTGACTTGTTATATTGTAAGTTTCCTGGAGTCGTTGTATTGTGTCTCCTTGACTTGTTGTATTGTAAGTCTCCTTGACTTGTTATATTGTAAGTCTCCTTGACTTGTTATATTGTAAGTCTCCTTGACTTGTTATATTGTAAGTCTCCTTGAGTCGTTACATTGAAAGTCTACTTGACTCCTTGTATTGAAAGTCTACTTGAATCCTTGTAATGTAAGTCTACTTGTTTGAGCTCACTTGAAAATATTGTTTCTAATCTACATCCTACTCACTTTTCAAACACCACATCCGTTGTAAAACACCCACAGTTGTCACCATTTTTTTAATAACGCAAATTGAGAATTGACACATTTTTCGCTGTATCCAACCTACGAGGTCATCAGAACAGCACAAAGATATTTATCCTGCTAATGAATGGTACGACTCACAATCTGACTACCATACATGGCACATAGATACATTTTCACTGAAACATTAATATTAAATTCCACGATTACGCATGAAATCAACACAGGCAACGAATCAGAAGTTAAACAGCTTTGAAAACAATTTTTTCTCTCCACAAATTGTTGAACATAAAATGGAGCGATTTCGTCACAAACAGCGACATAAGAAATCAAACACACCAAGAATAAGTTTCAAATGTTATAAGAAAACGTAGATGGAAATATTTGGAATACGTTCTTAGACTAGATGACAACAAACTGAATCAGCAAGTCCTTATGTGAATACCTGAAGGGTAAAGAAAAGAGGAAGACCCAAAAAAATTAACCTAAAAAGCACCATACTTAAAGAAGAAAGAATAGGTTACAAGTTCATACAAGAACTAAAAATACAGGCAACAGACCGCAACTCGTGTAGATTCAAAATCTCTGCCCCATGTGCTGCTTCTGGTAGGAAAGGAACAAACAAACACATGTTTAGACACAACACAAATTCTTGGAAATCGCCATCTTGATGACGTTTAATATCATTCCAATGACGTACTTGTAAACATGTAGATTTAACATAGAAACATTAATCGTGTTTCCCAATCATTTATTGAAAGCAATTTTTCATATTAAAATGAAAATTCAGTTGGCTTGTTTTAATACGTCGGTGCCCAAATCCTCTTCGAAACTTCTGCAATGAAATGGT
Source organism: Meghimatium bilineatum (assembly GCA_034231615.1). Taxonomy (NCBI): domain Eukaryota; kingdom Metazoa; phylum Mollusca; class Gastropoda; order Stylommatophora; family Philomycidae; genus Meghimatium; species Meghimatium bilineatum. The sequence continues at coordinate 61,467,089 of CM067306.1, forward strand.
CACAGAAAAACACCTTATGTCGCCCAATTTTCTCGGAAGTCTTCAATATGTAGGTATTTTGAAACTTGGAACAGAGTAATGAAATGTTGCTAATCAATGGAAACACAGAATAACATACAAAAAAATCGACGTTTCGACTAAAATACATTCACAATAAAAACACTACCAGAATGAATGTCGCTCTTGACGCTGGCATAGTAGAGCTGAAAAGCGAGTACATATTATCATCATCATCAAGTGCCGTCTCCGCAACGAAGGTTGGCTGCAACGAATCTCCAACATCTCCTGTCTCTTGTCTTGGTGGTGCACTCTGCTAGACTGTAACCTGTCCATCGTGTAATGTTACTCTCCCACTTGTATCTCTGCCTACCTCTTGCTCGCTTCCCTTTGATTTTACCCTCATGTAAGGTCTTCAATAGGGTGTCATGTTTTTTAATGTGTCCAAAGTATTTTATTTGCCTGATCTTTATTTCTCTTAGTAGTTCTTTCTTCATATTAAGTGTCTTTAGCACCTCTTTATTTGTTTTCTTCTCTTTCCATGATGTTCTCCCTTTTCTTCTATATACCCACATCTCAAAGGCATCAATTGTGTCTTCTAATTGTTTATTTAGTGTCCATGTTTCTGAGCCATACATATTATAGAACCTACAATATTTCTCTAACAATCACATCGTAATGGTAACCTTATATCTCGCTTACTCGTAAACATACGACAGTTTGTTAAAACACAACGCTACCAAAATCTTCCAGTATATTCTTCTTCTTCGTTCACTCTCACATAGCCACAACGAATATATCTTGTGATTTCTGCCTGGGAGCGTGAAGTACGTTGTGCTGCAAGTTCCACAGTAAAACTGTGTTATTTGCACCTCGATCGGCCACTCTGTGGTCTGGACGTCCGAGGTCCAGCACATCCATTTTCGTCATGTTCCAGTATATGATTTACAGCGAGACCATCGTCAGTAAAGTCCCCTGTACAGAAAGTAAACAAGCTTTCATTCCGTTACATTTGTTATTATTGTCGTGATTTTTGTTGGGTGAATATTTATTTACTTGGAGTGCCATGCCAAAAACAGTAGAGACCGACGAACTTAATGCACGGAGGTAATTAAAATTAATTTTCATGTCACGTTTAATTTCTGTATACAGGTCTTTACCTGAGGCAGGTCGTGATTTACATGTAGAAAACTGGAGGGAGAAGGCATAGTGACAGAATTGTAACACCGTACCTCAATGATTCTCTTCCGGAAACTTTCATTAACTTAGACATTCTTGCAGAATTCGTTGCACCATCTGACACAGTTTTTAGTGCGAGCGTTCACAGAGTACAGCATATTCCGTGTTGAGTACGTTCACAGAGTACAGCACACTCCGCGTGAGTACATTCCCCCATCTACGTGAAAGGTGATCTACTGTTATCACAACGTATTGGTAGAGGTTCGAAACCACGGTTTCAATTTAGCGTGCCTTGATTACGCTTCACGTAAATGTCTTTGAAGTTAATCCATGCACAGCTGTTGGGGTCAGGGCGTGTCCGTTGTAGGCGTATTCATTCTTGAAGTTTCCTCGGGTTCAGAATCTTGGAAAATTTCCTTGAGATTTTTTAAACTTAAGTATTTCGATAGATTTTCATCATTGGAAAAAAAAAGTTAACCAATGATGGTTAATGTTTCCGATGTTTTGATAAATATTTAAATATGTTCTTATAGAAACTTGATGTACAGTGATGAACTTGTGTAAGATTCAGTGCTTCATTTCTTGGTGATGTTTTAATGGTCCTTGTGTTTTGCAAATGTGGGATGCAGAAATTAGGTAAGTTAAACTCTGGTTTTTTTCTAACCATGTATTCAATTTTTGGTTCGATATTTTTCTGTCTTTTCTGTGTGTTTGTTCTCAAAATCCAGCAGATACTCAGGATGTAGTCCAGAGAAAGGGATGCGTTGTGTCGTCGATTACAGGTTAACTATGATATCTGCGTTTACCGACCAGACACATCCGAATTCAGTATTGATTCTGTGTCACTTTAAACCTATGTGGATGGGACAGCAAACTACATGCCAAAACTTCCTTCTACATTCTCAGACTTACTACATTCTTAGAATTACTACATTCTTAGACTTACTACATTCTTAGACTTACTACATTCTTAGACTTACTACATTCTCAGACTTACTACATTCTTAGACTTACTACATTCTCAGACTTACTACATTCTTAGACTTACTACATTCTCAGACTTACTACATTCTTAGACTTAATACATTCTTAGACTTACTACATTCTCAGACTTACTACATTCTCAGACTTACTACATTCTGAGACTTACTACATTCTTAGACTTACTACATACGTGTACTTACTACATTCTCAGACTTACTACATACGTGTACTTACTACATTCTCAGACTTACTACATTCTTAGACTTACTACATACGTGTACTTACTACATTCTCAGACTTACTACATACGTGTACTTACTACATTCTCAGACTTACTACATTCTCAGACTTACTACATACGTGTACTTACTACATTCTCAGACTTACTACATTCTCAGACTTACTACATACGTGTACTTACTACATTCTCAGACTTACTACATTCTTGCACTTACTACATTTGTGTAAGGTAGCGGTGTCGTTATTCTTTGATACCTTTAAATAATGTTTATAATATTCTCTTTACTCACAGTCTCAAATGATTCCACTTTTTTGTAGTTGTTTTCTATCCTCCACAAGAAGGTTTAATATGAGCACATATATAAGATTCAATGTGAGGACCAATATGAGGTCAAATATGTGGACCAATGTAGGGACTAATATATAACAAATATGAGGTCAATTATTTTGACCACTATGGGACAGGTATGAGTACAATATGTGGGCCAATATGAGAACAAATATGAGGTTCAATATGTGGATTTATATGAGAACAAATCTGAGGTCCATTATGAGGACACATACGAGAAAAAATATGAGGATCAATACGAGAATAAATATGAGGATTAATACGAGAATAAATATGAGGACACATACGAGAATAAATATGAGGACACATACGAGAATAAATATGAGGACACATACGAGAATAAATATGAGGACACATACGAGAATAAATATAAGGACCAATATGAAGTCGAATATGTGGACTTTTAAGAATAACATGCCCTGCAGCATTTATTTATGTCTGCTATTAACTTCTGAGTATCTTTTTACAAACTCCTGCAAATTAACAGAATGTCCATGCCGAAATCAGTTGTGTTGGACCGATAGGCGCAAATAATGCGAGTCTGCTGTAGAACTAGCAGCACAATGTACGTCACACTCGCAGGCTCAGATCACACGCAAATTCTGGCTGCTGTTGTGAGAGCGAACGCAGGGTAAGAACAAGAATGTTGATCGGAGAAAATAATGTGTTGTATTGTGGTTTGCAGATGGGCTGTAATATCTGCGTTTTGTCCCGACTTCAACGCAGTTTTTCCATAATTTTCACCGTATGAAACATTTTTAAAATGTATTTGTTGTTGTGAAGATATTTTATCTAGTCGTGTGAAGATATTTTATCTAGTCGTGTTGTTGTGAAGATATTTTATCTAGTCGTGTTGTTGTAAAGATATTTTATCTAGTCGTGTTGTGAAGATATTTTATCTAGTCGTGTTGTTGTGAAGATATTTTATCTAGTCGTGTTGTTGTGAAGATATTTTATCTAGTCGTGTTGTTGTGAAGATATTTTATCTAGTCGTGTTGTGAATATATTTTATCTAGTCGTGTTGTTGTGAAGATATTTTATCTAGTCGTGTTGTTGTGAAAATATTTTATCTAGTCGTGTTGTGAAGATATTTTATCTAGTCGTGTTGTTGTGAAGATATTTTATCTAGTCGTGTTGTTGTGAAGATATTTTATCTAGTCGTGTTGTGAAAATATTTTATCTAGTCGTGTTGTTGTGAAGATATTTTATCTAGTCGTGTTGTGAAGATATTTTATCTAGTCGTGTTGTGAAGATATTTTATCTAGTCGTGTTGTTGTGAAGATATTTTATCTAGTCGTGTTGTGAAGATATTTTATCTAGTCAAGTTGCGTGATACCACGGTTGATAGCGCGATTCTCTGCCTTGTATTTCCGACGTCAGCACCCGGGCTTGCTTGGGCAGGATTGTGGTCCTGCTCAATGTCAGGGATTTCCCGACCACTCTTAGTTTCCAGCCACTGTTGGCTGGACTAAGCCACATCTCTAACTTCCAGACACACCGACCTGCAAACAGACGGATAGATATAATCTACAAAAGGTTTTCTTTGGTATGATTGTTTGTTTGACGGGCTATTCATGAAACATTCAGACCTTCCGCATACGTGCACACCTACAATAAACGCACCAATTTGAAAATAATAATGTTCAGGTATCAACAGATCACGTTTTGACCACAAACTTTAATTGGTCAGGAAAACTTTAGATCTAACACTCAAAGAGCATCCGGCAAGAATTCCTGCTGGAAGTTCCTAAGATGAAATATGCACCCTCGCAGTTATTGTAAATTAATCTTATCATTGCTAATGGCAAAGATCTTTATGTTTGTGCATTTTGAAGAGGCACTCGACAGTGTTGGCCGGTGAGGAAATCAGGAATACTAGATTAAATGGAACATCAAAGACATATATATGAAATTTTATGAAGTGGTCACCTTTAAGGCAAATTACAAAAGCAATGAGAAAATGACTACGCCATTTACGTTGTGCTCAAGATGCTCCGTGTTCGAAACCTTTCCATGTCTTCTTGTGTTCCCCACACCCTCCTGGGAGTCCTGGTGATTATCGTGTGGAGTTGCAAATGTACGCGCTATAAGTGTTACTCTCGGTAGTTAGTTAGTTAGTTAGTCAGTCAGTTAGTCAGTAAGTCAGTTAGTTAGTTAGTTAGTTAATTAGTTAGTTAGTTAGTTAGTTAGTTAGTTAGTTAGTTAGTTAGTTAGTTAGTTAGTTAGTCGTCGGATTATCATCACTGCAAACTGGACACGTCCATATTTGCTCCAATCTCTCCCTGAGTGTATCCGCTATTACGCTTCTGTTGACAGTACCGGTTATATAATGGTTGACCATCATTCTTCTGCGCCCTCCAAAATGTTCACTTCTAGCAACACCGCATTTCAATTCCTGATCTTTAATCCTGGCCATTGAAAAGGAATAATTATCCACATTAGTCTCACTCTCGCGTGCTTATATCTCTTAATGTACATGATAAAACGTCATCTCGATCCATTGCCCCATCACCAAGAGCTACAATCGCGCATGATGCCAGCTGATCTGCTCTTCATGTTCTCGAATACCCACATGTCCCGGCACGAAACTAAATATTCTCTCGGTACGTCGTCATGACCGTGGACCTACTAGCTAGTGGGAAATCCAGCCTTTTTGATGGTTCATTTGACTATTTCCGTGTTACTTATTGGTCTTCACGATTAATCTTTGCTTTGTGTGACAGCAAGTGAAAATCAAGGTAAAAAACAAATGAGTCATTTGAGAAATGCTTGCTTTCCCATTAACCAATATGTCTTATATTGTAGACTGTCATGACCCAACGTACCTCTCTGTTGACATGGAAGAAGTGCTCATGGGAAAGGCAGAGTACAATAATATCAGTCCTCTATGAGTTTTCATTTCCATTTTTCAATTGCAGCAAACCAACCCACTCTTATTTCTCCCCCCCCCCCAACTATTTAGTTATAATTAAATGGCATGCTGGTGAAGTGAACAAACTTATTTCGCTCATAACAATTGAGAATTCTACGTAAATTATTTACCCCCCTGCACCAGTAGGACTAGTCCAGAGACTAGGACATTGACTATTTACCCCCCCCCCCCCCCCCCCTGCACGAGTAGGACTAGTCCAGAGACTAGGACATTAATTCTTTACCGTCTGCACCAGTAGGACTAGTCCAGAGAATGGAATGTGTTGTGTCCCCATTTACAACTTTCTTGCGCTATACTCACTTCCATAAATATGTCATATCGAAGATCCAACGAATATCACGGACAGAGAAAAATAAGAACATTGAAGTTTTGAAATTACTGAAACTAAACGAAGGCTGGTTTTTAAATACTATCATTAGAAGGAAGCTACAGTATTTTGGACACTTGGCATGATGGCATAGAAATACTGTTTCTAGAGGGCAGAGTGCCGGGTAAGAGAAGAAGAGGAAGACCAAGAAGACGATAGACCAGCGACATGGAAGAATGTATACACACGTCTCTGGCCAATGCAGGCCTGCTTGCCCGGAACAGAGAGGTGTTCAGAGTATTCACGACGAAGACAACGTTCTGGAAAGAATATGTCACTTGATATCTCTGTGTATCACTAAAATACTCTCTCACTTCCATATATATATTTATATATATGTATATATATATATATAATATATATATATATTTATATATATGTATATATATATATAATATATATATATATATATATATATATATATATATATATATATATATATATAAATACTTGTTTAGTGTATCTGATAAGATAAAAATATGCAGATTATAATTTAACTCATGATGTTATCATTACCCTCTCACTTCCATATATACATGTACTAGCTTCGGTGAAGAAAACATATCATTAAGGATGTCTTTAGTATCTAAATGGCCGTCCAGTATTAGTTAAATCCATCGATGTCAAATAACAAGCCAAGTCAGAATTGATCGATCTTCCAGAAAAGATGAAAATTGAGGGATGGATAACGCGAGCATCTTCTTTCGTGTCCTTGTTGATCCGTATCAAAGCTGCTTGACGTGACGTATGTCAATATTTGCCGTGATATTATTCTGACAGCAGTCACTTTTTGCGTGTTAACGTAATGCGATTGGTCAAAGGTTGTGTCACGTGATCTAGGATTTGTCTGTTCTGATTGGTAGTTAACTGTTTCTTAAATTTCTCTCTCTTTTTTTTTTAAAATGAAGATTCCCTGTCGGTAGACATTGATTCAACTTTATTTAAAAATTTAGAGGAGGGGCTGTATTTTTTAATACATGTATTGATGTTTCCAGAGTGCCATTTCTACGACCCTGAGGTGTTAACGGTTTAATTATTGTGATCTATCTAATATATCTATCTATCTATCTATCTATCTATCTATCTATCTATCTATCTATCTATCTATCTATCTATCTATCTATCTATCTATCTAATCTATCTATCTATCTATCTATCTATCTATCTATCTATCTATCTATCTATCTATCTATCTATCTATCTATCTATCTATCTAATCTAATCTAATCTATCTAATCTATCTATCTATCTATCTATCTATCTATCTATCTATCTATCTATCTATCTATCTATCTATCTAATCTAATCTAATCTAATCTAATCTAATCTAATCTAATCTAATCTTATCTTATCTTATCTTATCTTATCTTATCTTATCTTATCTTATCTTATCTTATCTTATCTTATCTTATCTTATCTTATCTTATCTTATCTTATCTTATCTTATCTTATCTTATCTTATCTTATCTTATCTTATCTTATCTTATCTTATCTTATCTTATCTTATCTTATCTTATCTTATCTTATCTTATCTTATCTTATCTTATCTTATCTTATCTTATCTTATCTAATCTTATCTATCTATCTATCTATCTTATCTATCTATCTATCTTATCTATCTATCTATCTATCTATCTATCTATCTATCTATCTATCTATCTATCTATCTATCTATCTATCTATCTATCTATCTATCTATCTATCTATCTATCTTATATATCTATCTATCTTATCTATCTTATCTATCTTATCTATCTATCTATCTATCTATCTATCTATCGTTCTATCTATATATCCAGTTATATATATATTTATAATCAACAATATAAGATAAAGGCAATCTTCTTTTTTATTGGCCACTTCATGAGACAGGCAGGTTTAGAGAACATAATCATAACAGGCAAAATTGAAGGCAACAGACAGAGGGTGACAACGTGAGAAAATGTTTGACAGCCTGGCACAGCAAGGAAACAACAACGACCTTGACACATAATACTGTGTACAGAGAGCTGTGGAGAGCCATGACCGCCTACGCCAGCCGGCATGGCACCTGATGATGATATTGATATATATTTATAATTTTATCTATATATTTATCTATGCCTGACATATACTGTTAGTATGTGGATATATTGAGGAACCCTAGCAGAATGTCGTCAATCATCTATGGCTTTTGATGGGTTTTTGTTTTCCTTTTTTTTTATAGATAGAAGATTAGATAGCTGAAACATCATATTTTAAAAGTGACGCCCTGTTGACTTTACTGCGATTATAATTGGCTGTTGACACAAAATATTCACAACTTGACCAATGATAATCTAGGAAAAAGTCATACGGGGTCACTTTTAAGCATAGATCTGATGAGTCCACAGGACTTAAAAAATGTTCAGGGACTCCACAATATCGACTAGCGTTATCGTCCAAAGCTGACGTCGATGACAAAGCCCTCAAAATTAACGCCTGACTAACTTCAAATCAAAATTCATACGCAATTAGTCAGACAATGTCATTCATATCAAAACATTTTTTTTATTTCTGCAATGACACCAGCAACTTTCTTTGATGGCGCGTGTTAGGATGGTGGCAGTGTGTAGATGAAAGAGTTAAGGAGTGATGTGAGGAAATGTTTGAAGTGTATTCAGGAAGTCATGGGAGAGTAGAGTGTGGGAGTGTCGGAAGCACGTACAGCAAGTACGTTCTGTGATGTCCTCTTACTACTTTCTTTATCGTGTACTTTCATTAATTACTTTATCGTGTACTTTCATTAATTACTTTATCGTGTACTTTCATTAATTACTTTATCGTGTACTTTCATTACTTACTTTATTGTGTACTTTCATTACTTACTTTATCGTGTACTTTCATTACTTACTTTATCATGTTCTCTCATTACTTTCTTATCATGTCCTCATTACTTTCTTTATGATGTCCTCTCATTACTTTCTTTATCATGTCTCTCATTACGTTCTTATCATGTCCTCTCACTACGTTTTTATCATGTCCTCTCATTACTTTCTTTATCATGTCCTCTCATTACTTTTTATCATGTCCTCTCATTATTTTCTTTATCATGTCCTCTCATTTTTATTTTTACATTTTTATTATATTGCATTACTTTCATTAATTACCTTTTCATGTTTATTCATTAATTTATAAAATTTATAATTTTTTAGTGATAATTTCAATAGCATACCTCTTTATTACTTTATTAATAATGCAATAATTAAGCAAAAGTTAAAAGGAGAATAGGAATACATGAAAGTACGTTCAATGACATGAGGAAAATATGAACATCTAAACAAATTACAACAGGTTACAGTATAACAAAGTACACCACGAAGAAAGGAGATATGGGATGGTTGGAGGTCTGTTGAAGTCAACCTTCGTTGCGGAGGCGGCACTTAATGATGATGAATGAAATCGTAAAATATCAAATTGGCTAGTAAGATTCCTTAGTGTTCTTCTTCTTCAGCGTTCATTCTCAAACTCCCGCTGGATCTCTCTTGTAGCAGGACAATGAACCTACTAGATTTCTAACAGAACACTGTCCAGAAAATTGAAATTCGTTATGTCGTCGCTTTATTTGCGCCAGTGGCCCGCAAACTTTCTTAATACCTCTGTTATAAAATCTCATTCCTTCCTTTTTTTCTGAGTCTTCCGCATGTTTTATATTTGTATATATTATTTTGTTATTGTATTTATCTATCTATTGTCTTTTCTCTGATTTTGATATGAGACATGGCTTGATTGAGTGACGATCGGTTTTCTGGGTACGTCACGTTTGATCGCTTGATATGCAGTAACATTATGACGTCTCGGAAAGTTGGTAACTCCTTCAATCCACCTTCTTCTTGGTCTTCTTGATCTTGCTGTTTCTATTTTCATGTTGTATGCTCTTGCCGCTGGTAAATAAGGATTTATTCTCATTAGGTTGCAAAACCATTTCAGTCTCTGTCTCCCTCCCCCCTCCCCAATATATTTGATCACAGATGTTGTTCCAACAGTTCTTGTAATCTCTTCATTCCTCACACGATCTTTTCTTTTTCTGCTTACTACTTTATTATCCAAGATTATTCTATGACATTGTATATTATTCTAAATTTAGCGCTGTCGTTTTTATGTTGAAATCAATTCTGCAGTTGTTTGCACGCCTGCGCTATATCCGCGCAGCGTAATCTGTACGGTAATTGGGTACTCACCAGGTAATTAGTCGAGCGTTCCCATTTAACCTAATATAGTCAGTCAATAAACATACCATTATACAAGCGCTGCTATCTGAACATGTGGTTAGGTAAGAGATGGCTGGTCTGATGTATTGATAAACCTACCAGATTTTACTGGGAGTTTGCGGTACATTTGACAATTATATCGGTTTTATGGTACTAGATATTTGTGAGGTTAACTCAATCCGTATAGTATGAAAATCGATGTCAGAATGAGATAATGTTTTACCTGGCGGATGAAGGATAAGACACGATTGTATACCTGGTGGATGAAGGATAAGGCACGATTGTTCTACCTGGTGGATGAAGGATAAGGCACGATTGTTCTACCTGGTGGATGAAGGATAAGGCACGATTGTTCTATCTGGTGGATGAAGGATAAGGCACGATTGTTCTACCTGGTGGATGAAGGATAAGACATGATTGTTCTACCTGGCGGATGAAGGATAAGACACGATTGTTCTACATGGTGGATGAAGGATAAGACGATTGTTCTACCTGGTGGATGAAGGATAAGGCACGATTGTTCTACCTGGTGGATGAAGGATAAGGCACGATTGTTCTATCTGGTGGATGAAGGATAAGACACGATTGTTCTACCTGGTGGATGAAGGATAAGACGATTGTTCTACCTGGTGGATGAAGGATAAGGCACGATTGTTCTACCTGGTGGATGAAGGATAAGACACGATTGTTCTACCTGGTGGATGAAGGATAAGACACGATTGTTCTACCTGGGGGATGAAGGATAAGGCACGATTGTTCTACCTGGTGGATGAAGGATGAGGCACGATTGTTCTACCTGGGGGATGAAGGATAAGAGACGATTGTTCTACCTGGTGGATGAAGGATAAGGCACGATTGTTCTACCTGGTGGATGAAGGATAAAACACGATTGTTCTACCTGGTGGATGAAGGATAAGACACGATTGTTCTACCTGGGGGGTGAAGGATAAGGCACGATTGTTCTACCTGGTGGATGAAGGATAAGGCACGATTGTTCTACCTGGGGGATGAAGGATAAGAGACGATTGTTCTACCTGGTGGATGAAGGATAAGACACGATTGTTCTACCTGGGGGATGAAGGATAAGGCACGATTGTTCTACCTGGTGGATGAAGGATAAGGCACGATTGTTCTACCTGGGGGATGAAGGATAAGACACGATTGTTCTACCTGGGGGATGAAGGATAAGGCACGATTGTTCTACCTGGTGGATGAAGGATAAGGCACGATTGTTCTACCTGGGGGATGAAGGATAAGAGACGATTGTTCTACCTGGTGGATGAAGGATAAGACACGATTGTTCTACCTGGAGGATGATGGATAAGACACTATTGTTCTACCTGGTGGATGAAGGATAAGACACGATTGTTCTACCTGGTGGATGAAGGATAAGACACGATTGTTCTACCTGGGGGATGAAGGATAAGACATGATTCTTCTACCTGGTGGATGAAGGATAAGACACTATTGTTCTACCTGGTGGATGAAGGATAAGACACGATTGAACGCGGTTGTTTTTCTCATGTCCAAGATGTTTAGAATATCATAATATAAAATGGGTTTCTGTCTATACCTTTGAACAAAAGTATGACATATGTTCTGATCTATCACTCTGTTACCACGTCCCCTCCTCTCTCTCTCTCTCTCTTTCTCTCTCTCTCTCTCTCTCTAAACCATATAAACGTCATCAAACATTTCACGAAACGGGGAACCTAACAACGACAAATAGAAAATGACCATGTAAGGTAACACTCCCCTATCACTTGCAGAGATGTATCTACGTCTCTGACAAGAGCTGTATTGTTCCTAGTTCATTAGTGGAACAAAACAAACACATTAATATTATCATCTCCCAGCAGTTACCTTATTTGGGGAAACGAGTTACCTCTGAATGGGAGTACCCCATTAGGTGGTATCACTAATTAAACATCGTTCTTCATTGTTTTTATACATTACATTATATTGTTACTGCGACATGCCGGCGGGGTGCAATTACATTGCGTTAATTTCGATTTCCTTGTTCTCAGTTAAGATTTCTAATCGTTGGCTTTCCCAGAATTGTCATGTCCGATGCCAAATCGTACCTAGTATTGATTTATCTTGCGTTCGATACCTGTTTTGCTCCCACAAGCGTCAATGCATAACAATAAAGTATCACTGCTACATAATGGGGTTTCATCCAAGTATCGCTAGATACAACAGCTGGATCGATCAAAACTCAATATTATACTTTACCCATAGGGAGTCGTCGGGAGGTTTATGAGTGGCATGTTTGTACAGTTGGGTGTCAGCAAATATTTCCGAACGTTTATATATAGATTTTTTTTAGTTTAATACGTTTTTGAGACATATTGATGAAAATTTGTCAAACTGGTTATAATATCATTGAGACCATTTTATCCTTATAGTTTAGATCCTGCCTACTCTGATAACCAAGGAAGTAAAATGTATGACGTCAGTTTTGGAACAGTCCTATAATGTAGGTCGTAGAATAAAGTGTAAACGGTGTTTTTCTATAATGTACAAGCATCTGGCCATTGGTGTATTATTTGGTGCGTTGATTTCATTAGTATTTAAGTAGGTGTGCATGTTTGATGGTGTTAAATCGCAACTGTTAACCCTAGCAGATATTCAGGTTTGTGGACTCTAAAGGTGGGGGTTGTTGTGAGATGTGTTTTGGGATGGATTTATTAGGGTTTTAGATTATTATTATGCTGTGTTATTTGTAGAATAAGCTATTTGGGTTACAGTTTTAATAATAAACTATTAGGGTTAGGGCTAGGGTTAGGCTGTATTAGTTGTAAAATAAGCTATTTGAGTTAGAGTTTTAGAAAATAAACTATTATGGTTACGCAGTATTATTTGTAGAATAAGCTATTTGGGCTAGAGTTTTAGAAAATAAATTGTTAGGGTTAGTCTATTTTATTTGTAGAATGGAATATTAGGGAGGCGAAAAATTATTGAAAATTAGTTCTCACAGACATTTTCGTTAATAATGACTTTTCTGAAAGCACACACAAATTATGTCATATTGCTGACACGTGAAACCATACTTTTATTTTGAGTGTGCGCACGTGCAATCATGCTAGATTTAGAATAGGGGAGTCCTGAGGTCGTCAAGGTAGGCAGTACCAGAAACCATTATAGTTAGAAAATGTATATACTATAAGGCAGGGGTTTTCAACCTTTTAAAGCGATGAGCACCGCCCACTTGTGAACTTTAGTGCTCGCGAGCACTTTCATTTACATGCTGTCAGCACATGTCTTTACGAGAGCATCAGGTTGAGAACACCTGCTATAATGAAATTTCCAGAAATGTTGGTGTACAAATGATAACATGATCCATATCATGACTGATAACATGACTGATATGAATGATAACATGACTGATATCATGGCTGATGTCATGGCTAATAACTTAACTGATAGCATGACTGATATGGATGATAACATGAATGATAACATGGCTGATATGGATGATAACATGAATGATAACATGGCTGATGTCATGGCTAATAACTTAACTGATAGCATGACTGGTATCATGGTCGATAACATGACTGATGTCATGGCTGATAACATGACTGATGTCATGGCTGATAACATGGCCGATGTCATGGCTGATGTCAAGACTGATAACATGACCGATAACATGACCGATGTCATGGCTGATGTCAAGACTGATAACATGACCGATAACATGACCGATGTCATGGCTGATGTCAAGACTGATAACATGACCGATGTCATGGCTGATGTCAAGACTGATAACATGACCGATAACATGACCGATGTCATGGCTGATGTCAAGACTGATAACATGAATTTTGTGATGGTTATGACAATTTTTGCTTTTTAAATCAAGTATGACGGATGGACTGGTAACCCAGAACGATGAATTTTTTGGTGCCCAATAAGTATGCTGTTTTTTTTGCAGACAAATTAAACGAATGTTTATTTTAAAAAAAAGAAATTCTTTTAGTTCAGGTTTTTCGTTTCGGCATCACGATAAGTAACTATGAGGAACCGTTTTAGTCAGTTATGTTATTCTAATTATCCCTGCCCAGTTAGTTAGCACAGATTTTAGGGTAGGCCGTGGCTATCGACAGAAAAGGCATACGATCACAATCAAAACAAGCCTTCATACGTCATTACCTCATGTTTTCAATTATTTCCGTACATTTCGCTTTTCAATTTTTGGCAAGTGACACAAAGTATATAAAAAGGGACCACCGAAATTCACGAAAATAATAAAAATAATCACGTGTGATGGTTTTTGTTTTATTCTGCGCATATGCCTTTCCTGTCAATAGCCACGAACAAGCCCCTTTTGAAGAGGAGGTACGTCACCATTCAGTACAGGCTAATATGCATAAGTATGATGACCCACAAAAATATCCCAAAATCGCATCGGACAGTCGCAGAATCTCAACCAGTCTCGCAAGCCGTGTATTATATAATATATAATAATATATTGTATCGGGTGATGTTTGAAGGCGCGTGTAGACTTTGAAGAATGCGTCTCCGGGAGCTGGCAGAATTAAGGGGAACTATGTCTGTTTGTTAGTATCTGGGAGCTGTTAGAGTGTTTGGTGGACTTTGTGATGTGTCTCACATTCCTGTCGGAAAGGATAACATCCACTATAAGGCAAGTGGATTAGCTGCTTTAAGTAAGCATATTTTTAGTTAAGTAATGTCATTCTGTTTGTAGTGATGTACTGTAATTATATGTGTAGTTATATACTGTCATTATATTTGCAGTGATGTACTTTCATTATATTTGCAGGGATGTACTTTCATTATATTTGTAGTGATGTACTTTCATTATATTTGTAGTGATGTACTTTAATTATATTTGTAGTGATGTATTGTAATTATATGTATAGTGATGCACTGTCATTATGTTTGTAGTGATGTACTCTAATTATTTTTGTAGTGATGTACTCTCATTATATTTGTAATGATGTACTTTCATTATAGTTGTAGTGATGTACTGTCATTGTGTCTGTACTGATGTACTGTCATTGTGTCTGTACTGATGTACTGTCATTGTGTCTGTACTGATGTACTGTCATTGTGTCTGTACTGATGTACTGTCATTGTGTCTGTAGTGATGTACTTTGGCCTTCCTTAATGTGGTCTTCTAATGATAATCTCGCATTGATGTCAGAAAATGACACTACTGCACGAATTGTTTTATATGACACTATTGCAAGAATTGTTAGAAATGATACTATTGCAAAAATTGTTAGAAATGACACTACTGCAAGAATTGTTAGAAATGACACTACTGCAAGAATTGTTAGAAATGATACTATTGCAAGAATTGTTAGAAATGACACTACTGCAAGAATTGTTTGAAATGATACTATTGCAAGAATTGTTAGAAATGATACTACTGCAAGAATTGTTAGAAATGATACTATTGCAAGAATTGTTAGAAATGACACTACTGCAAGAATTGTTAGAAATGATACTATTGCAAAAATTGTTAGAAATGACACTACTGCAAGAATTGTTAGAAATGACACTACTGCAAGAATTGTTAGAAATGATACTATTGCAAGAATTGTTAGAAATGACACTACTGCAAGAATTGTTTGAAATGATACTATTGCAAGAATTGTTAGAAATGATACTACTGCAAGAATTGTTAGAAATGATACTATTGCAAGAATTGTTAGAAATGACACTACTGCAAGAATTGTTAGAAATGACACTACTGCAAGAATTGTTTGAAATGACACTACTGCAAGAATTGTTAGAAATGATACTATTGCAAGAATTGTTAGAAATGATACTACTGCAAGAATTGTTAGAAATTATACTATTGCAAGAACTGTTAGAAATGACACTACTGCAAGAATTGTTAGAAATGACTCTACTGCAAGAATTGTTTGAAATGACACTACAGCAAGAATTGTTAGAAATGATACTATTGCAAGAATTTTTAGAAATGATACTATTTCAAGAATTGTTAGAAATGATACTATTTCAAGAATTGTTAGAAATGATACAATTGCAAGAATTGTCAGAAATGACACTACTGCGAGAATTGCCAGAAATGAGACTATTGCAAGAATTGTCAGAAATGACACTACTGCGAGAATTGCCAGAAATGACACTACGGTGAAAGTTGTCAGAAATGACACTACGATGAAAGTTGAGGAAATGACACTACGGTGAAAGTTGTCAGAAATGACACTACGGTGAAAGTTGCCAGAAATGACACTACGGTGAAAGTTGTCAGAAATGACACTACGGTGAAAGTTGTCAGAAATGACACTACGGTGAAAGTTGTCAGAAATGACACTACGGTGAAAGTTGTCAGAAATGACACTACGGTGAAAGTTGTCAGAAATGACACTACTGTAATTATTCTATTAGAATCTGCTCCGTTAATATTTTGTGACACAGTGATCACCTTGATTTTGAATGTGACAGTAAATTATGACCCGTTCATGCAAGTCCCTCTCCTTTATATACCTAAATGTTGAGTCCTCATGTGAACTTATCCGACTGTGTTACTGGTAGGGTATACTTTTGTGTCGACAGTCGCTGAAGTGCCCGGAAGAAGTTGAATGGTGTCACTTATCTATGACTCACAGACTATCAAGAGTATGGGATATTGGTACGAAAACATATAAATAACTGCATACAAGACACATTCAACGTTTAAACCGTATGGTCTTTTTTAAGAAAATGTACGTTTTTTATTTAATGTAGTAATAAACTATTGTTGAAGTCAAATTTTGCGAATTCCTTTCCCTTTTTCCCCTTGTCAACAACTGTCAGCTTTTGTCCACTCCTTCCTTTTTTGCCCTTGTCAACAACTCTCAACTTTTATCCACCACCTACCCTTTTCCCCCCTTGTCAGCAACTCTCAACTTTTGTCGACCACCTTCCCTTTTTCCCCTTGTTAACAACTGTCAGCTTTTGTCCACCCCCTTCCCCTTTTCACCTTGTCAACAACTGTCAACTTTTGTCCACCCCTTTCCCTTTGTGCCCTTGTCAACAACTGTCAGCTTTTGTCCACCCCTTTCCTTTTTCCCCTTGTCAACAACTCTCAACTTTTGTCCACCACCTACCCTTTTCCCCCTTGTCAGCAACTCTCAACTTTTGTCCACCACCTTCCCTTTGTGCCCTTGTCAACAACTGTCAGCTTTTGTCCACCCCTTTCCTTTTTCCCCTTGTCAAGAACTGTCAGCTTTTGTCCACCCCTTCCCTTTTTGCCCTTGATAACAACTGTCAGCTTTTGCTTCTAGAAAAATGAAAAATATACTACGTAATATGACCTTATCATTGGAGATGGGGAAGAGAGGTCTGCAGTGCTATATAACCCCTATACTAACATATGGATGCGAGTCTTGGACAATAAACAAACTGCAAAGTGGGAAATTAGAGGCAAGAGAGATGGGGTTCTACAGAAGAATGTTGAGAATACCATGGACTGCCAGAAAAACTAATGTGGAGGTATTCAAAGAATCAAACTTGAAACGGACCTTAATCAATAATATAAGAAAAAGACAATCTTCATTATTTGGCCACTTCATGAGACAGGCAGGTTTGGAGAACATAGTCACAACAGGCAAATTTGAAAGTAACATAGACAGAGGGCGACAACGTGAGAAAATATTAGACAGTTTGACAACCTGGCACGGCAGGGAAACAACAACGGTCGTGATACATAATGCTGGAGATAGAGAGTTGTGGAGAACCACGATCGCCTACGCCAGTCGCCATGGCATATAATAGACGAATGAATGAGAGAACAAACAGGCATGAATTAATGCATCAATAGATAGGGAGTTGACAAAGGATAAGGGGGAGTGGCCTACTAAAACTGTAACACAAGAGTCTGTTGGGTGCAGACACATGGCACAAAGCCTGTGTCTACAACTAGACACCCACAGGTAGAATGAGGTGCGTATTTAACCAGCGAGCCACAAGAACAATTAGCATGCATACCCTTCGGCATTTTCTCGAGGAGACTATGAGTAGCTATGGGTCTGACCTGACTGCCGTGATGTCAGTTATCATAATTATTCAATGCTATAACTTCAATCAGATAACAAATTAACCTATCATCAAGAGCTGTAACAATGTAACTTATCAAGAGCTGTAACAATGTAACTTATCAAGAGCTGTAACAATTTAACTTATCAAGAGCTGTAACAATGTAACTTATCAAGAGCTGTAACAATTTAACTTATCAATGCCTGTAACAATTTAACTTATGAAGGCCTTTAACAATAACTTATCAAGAGATGTAATAATTTAACTTATCAAGGCCTGTAACAATAACTTATCAAGAGCTGTAACAATTTAACTTATCGAGTGCTGTGACAATGTAACTTATCAAGAGCAGTCACAAATTAACTTATCAAGCCCTGTAACAATTTAACTTATAAAGCGCTGTAACAAATTAACTTATCAAGGCCTGTAACAATTTAACTTATAAAGCGCTGTAACAAATTAACTTATCAAGAGATGTAACAAACTAACTTATCAAGTGCTGTAACAAATTAACTTATCAAGTGCTGTAACAAATTAACTTATCAAGTGCTGTAACAAATTAACTTATCAAGTGCTGTAACAAATTAACTTATCAAGTGCTGTAACAAATTAACTTATCAAGTGCTGTAACAAATTAACTTATCAAGTGCTGTAACAAATTAACTTATCAAGTGCTGTAACAAATTAACTTATCAAGTGCTGTAACAAATTAACTAATCTAGTATAGTGAGTATTCCCATCGGTAGTGCTCTATACTACTGTGCGCCAATTGCACATTTACCACTCCAACGGTAAAACCGCTTAAGCTGCTCATATGACATAATAATTGAACCACTCAGACGATAAAACAATTCGATTACGCCAGCGCTCCACACTAGGACACGACTACCGATATTTGACTCCAGGGGACATAGACACTTATCAGGTCTGCACTAGACACGTCAGTCACTGTGATCGATACGGGTCACTGTGATCGATAGTCAACCCCGATATATAGACTGTGTTAAACCTTGACACAGTCTGTTAACCTTAATCCCTGTATACGTATCGATAACACGGTCTAATCGGTTGTATATTATCGATTTGTAAACTGAGGTCTAGCATATACCAGTGATTAGAATGCCGAGGTTTGCAATCGAGGGGGGCGGCGTTCCCTTCATATCCCAGACACGCCCCAATCAACATCACTGCGGGAATTGATATCTCAAAGGAAAATTTAGTAAGGGGAAAATTTAGTAAACAAATTTTCTAGTCAAGCTCAACTTAATCTTCTAGGGAAGTGGCTGCAAAAATATGGTCCGCGGGTAAACTCCGGCCCGCCAAGGCATTTTTATTGTCCGCCAGACCGATTGAAAATTAGTCTGCACTGGGCCTTAAACTCAGAAAATAATGCTTTGAACTTATTAGGACTTAAAGACGCTTGTTTATCCCACCTGATAAGAAAAGTGTTCATTCGGCGCGCATGTTCAGTAAGATTGTCGATCTTTTCTGAAACGTTGCACCTTTCACGCTTAACAAAGAAAAGAAAAATCACAATGAAGCAAACGGGATTTGAACCAGGTCTGCTCAGATAGCACCTACTCGCTTTAGTCAAAAAAACTTTAGTCAAAACTCCATACAGCATTGCCACAAGAAAGGTGATAGTTTAGTCTATATTCTCAACTTTAATATTCCCAAGCTGCTATGAATATGAGAAGACCGGTCAAACGATACACAAACAACAACAAACACTGCACAAGTATGCAAATTCCTCGAGAACCACAAACATTTTAACATCGGCACGTACCAGACCGTCTTGGTAATACACGGACCAATGCTACAGTTACCAATACTGTAGTCACGAACTACATTCTTGTTTATGGTTGATAGCTCTAATCTACAACCTATATGGAATAACCTCCACGATTGAAAGGAGAGTACCTCAGCGTACAAGCTACATTTTACTTAATCAACCAAAAGTATTCTTTCCCCTTTCCCAGCCACTCTCGTTAACTTTGCCGGTCACTCTCGTTACTATTCCCTACCACTAATGTTACTTTTTCCGGCCACTCTTGTTACATTCCGGGCCACTAATGTTACTTTCCCTGACCACTCATGTTACATTTCCCGGCCACTAATGCTACTTTTCCCTGCCACTCTCGTTACTTTTCCCTGCCATTATTGTTACCTTTCCTGGCCACTCTCTCGTTACATAGATGGAAATAGTAACCTGACTCTATCTAGTGTGGACACAATTTGTATCAATAATGGAGCTACTGTGTCGCCGGTACTTGCATCAAGCCGAAAGAGACTGAGCAACAATGGCGACAACGAAGCAGCTTGAGCCTTGATTCTATATAATTTCCCGTAGTTTTCTCCCGATCTCTTTTGTTATAAAAACAAACAAACATTTTCATAGATATTTACCAATTCTTGTCAAAATATACCTAGAAGATATTATAAAATGGACGATTCAACGGTTTACTGGCACGACTGGTAGGTTTAAGTAGCAAGTTGTTGAGGTTCACGGAGCTAAAAAGTTAATAAAACCACAGCTACATTCACATCATACATCCCTTCTTCCACTTTCCTACCACTCCTAAGGTATACCTTTTCTCTTAAAGGCGTAGAAGATTGACTTCACTGTGTTAGGATTACCATGTATTTACATCGCTCCTCTCAGCAAAGCGGCATGTCGCTTTCCCTGAGTACAGCTAATGGTATCGAACTCAGCTTCAAAATATGTGTCATTCAAGGATCTCCGAATAATGCACTTGTAAACAAGATGTCGCGGCCTTGACCTATCTTCTAACTATAATCCCCAGGAATCTCCGAAAAATGCACTTGTAAACAAGGTGTCGCGACCTAGCTTTAAACTGTAATCCCCAGGGAACTCTCACAAATGCACAAAACGTTACTACTCGGTTTCGACCTCGTGTCTTCCATAGAGTAATGTGAAAAGACTAACTACTATACCTTAGAGAAACCATCATACCCGCCCTATAATCATTTCAAGACTACATTTTTACAATACGTCATTCAGCTTCCCTCCCCCCCCCTCCGCCGATGACCAGTGTGTCGGGTTATTGACTAAAAAAACAACGGTGACACAACGCATTTCCATTCTCTAGACAACACCCTGCTGGAAATTTAGTATGGCCATTGTCCTGCTACAGGAGAGAAACAGCGGGAGTTTGAGAATGAACACTGTGTCTTCTTCTTCTGCGTTCGTTCTCAAACTCCTGCAGATTAGCAGGATGTAGTCCGGGAAACGGAATGCATTGTGTCATGGTTTACAGCATTGCAGCGATATCTGCGCCTTTCGGCCTGACACATCCGACTTCAGCATTGCTTTGGGTCACTGGCCCTATATGGGATGGGGCAGCCAGCTCCATCCCATAACCTCCTTAGTCGACTTGTACGACATGTGTGGAATGTAAACAGTGTTGCTATTCTTTGCTCCCTTTTCGGGCCGCGGCTTCACACAGGCGAGAATGAACACTGAAGAAGAACATGAAGAATTCCTTTTCCTCACCCACATCATCCTATCTACCAATCTTCCCATTTTCTTCTCCTCAACTCACTCATCCTCTCTCTTAACTCCTTTCTTCTATTCACTACCCCCCCCCTACCTTGTTTCCCCCTCCCCCACGTCTCCTGACGTAACAGCACCCAAACACGTTTTCCGCTGACTCTGTATTTTCAATTTGGTCGCAATCAAACCCAAAAACAGAAGTGGATCGATCCTGGGATTTCTATAAACGGGGAAAAAACAAAACTATATTGAGATATCCCATACGATAGGCACTGGGTCGTCTTAGAAATGCAATATCGTTCATTATTTCTCTTCTGCCGTTTCTTTCATAAGGACGCGCCAAGTTTTTATTTTTTTAAGTTAATGAAAGATGTTTTCGTTATCTGCCAGATTTATTAAAAGAAACAAAACACTTGTATTTTGTATTTTGGGGGATTTGTTTGTGATGTAAGATATGGGGGGGGGGGTAGTTGCATACTAAATGTTGTTGTTGTTGTGTTTGTGGGGGAGATTAGTATTTCTTCTTTGGCTTCTTTTTTTTCTGAAACTCCCGTTTGATGTCTATTGTAGCAAGACAATGGTCCTACTAGGTTTCCAGTAGGATATAGCCCAGAGAATGAAAATTCGTCGCGTCGCCGTTTTATTTGCTCTAAAGGCACGAAACATCCGTCTTCAGCTTTAAATCTAATATGATTGTGGGAGAGTCTTGCATGCATCCGTGTCGTGAATCTTTACGTCTGCTTCTGAGTTTTCTTGTATGTGGGGGTGGGTATTATATATGTGTGTGGGATGTTTTATATATATATATATATATATATATGTGTGTGTGTGTGTTGTGGTCTTGTATGTGTGTGGGTCGTGTACGCGTGTGTAGGGATCATTTGTGTGCGTGGAAGATCTTGTAGGTGATTAAGGGATCTTGTATATGTGTGAGGTATTTTGTGTGTGTGGAACATCTTGATGAGTGTGAGGAGTTTTGTATGTACGAGGTTCCACCAAAGACGGATGTGTCGGGCCATTGGCGCAAATAAAACGGCGACACAGCGCATTTCCATTCTCTGGACTACATCCTTCTGGAAATCTAATCTAATCAAGAGATATCCAGTGGGAGTTTGAGAATGAACGATAAAGAAGAAGTATGTCCGAGGGATCTCCTATGCGTGTAGGGATCTTGTACGAGTGTTAGTGGGGTATTATTTTTAAATCTGTGAGTTTGAGAGACATTGTACAAGTGTGGTTGGGATCGCGCGCGCGTGTGTGTGTGTGTGTGTGTGTGTGTGTGTTGGGGGTGTCTCTTTTAAAGGGGGTGAAACTTGTATGTCGGGGATGGATGTTGTATTTTAAAAGGCATAATCGCCCGTGTGTTTCCGGGGCCCGAAAGGAGAGCAAAGAATAGTAACACTGTTTACCTTCCACGCATGTCGTAAGGAGGTTATGGGATGGAGTTGGCTGTCCCATCCCATATAGGGTCAATGACCCAAAGCCTTGCTGAAGTCGAATGTGTCAGGCCGAAAGGCGCAGATATTGCAGCAATGCTGTAAGCATGACACGACGCATTCCGTTCTCCGGACTTCTTCTTCAGCGTTCGCTCTCAAATAACCACAACGAATATTTCGTGTGATTTCCGACAGGGAGCGTGAAGTACGTTGTGCTGCAAGTTCCACAGTAGAACTGTGATTATTTGCACCCCGGTTGGCCACTTGTGGTCAGGACGTCCGAGGTCCAGCACATCCGTTTTCGTCATTCCTTTATTTCGGGTATGGTCCCTAGTCCGTGACAGCCTGTGTATCTGTCGCCGGGCACGCTGGTGTGTAGTGTCTCTTCGCCGAGACGCTTGTCGAGCGCATCTATCTGGCACGAGGTGCTCCACCGTCTATAAACCCATCTCGTGCAATTGGACGAACTCTGCCTGTGTCCATCGGGTACTGAACCTTATATCTCATCCGCGAGCCTGGTTCCGTATGAGGAAGAACTCGCCAGAAGAGTTGGACCCTGGCTCGTTCGTCCTCCTACCCAAGGCGTCGTTCACAGACACCGTTAGCCCCTCGCACAAGTTTGAGTCTCACACCACGCGTTTGAGAGCAAGGCGTTCTATTCTCCGGACTACATCCTGGTAATCTGCAGGAGTTTGAGAACGAACACAGAAGAAGAAGAAGGCATAATTTTTCATTAGACAATAGGTATTATATTGATGACGGTGATGTTCACATATATATGTATACTCCTATTGTGTATCTTATTTTGGGTACCTTTTCACATTACAGCTCTATTTACAAAAGTTGTTGGAAATATCTGCCACAGTTTAGTAAGATCAACTGAAACATCTGCATATAGCAGTGATATTCTGAAGTACAGTTAAATGGAGTTCGAACCATGACGTAAAAATGACGTTGCGTTTTATTTCAAATCAGTCCCGTGTTACTAAATGGACACCCTGTGTATATAATATTAATATATATATATATATATATATATATATATATATATATATATATATATATATATATATATATGCCTGTGATACCAACTCTTCTTCTGAACGTGGCATTACTTTTTATTAAACTAGATCAAAGAGTCGCTCGTTAGATAAATAACCCTCGATGATTTCTCGGTTATTGATGATGAAGTTAGTGACCTATTGAGAATACTCGTTTCTTCCATCGTTTACTTTCTGTGGTATTCAGCCATTGATTGAATCAATGATTACACTTTCAGTCTTGTTTTTACTTTTCAATCTTTTATTTTTTCCATTCAATCTTGTAATTTACACTTAAATATGTATCAAGTAGTTATCAAATTCAATCAATCGTGTATTCTTCTCTCGAGACTTGGAAATTTAAATTTTAATGCAATAGTTACCTGTTATGCACGTCAAAGACGGCGAGACGACTAAAATGGCGGTGGAGGTTGAGTTAGCTGTTCCATCACATAGATAGTCAAGGCGACTTGAAGCCATACTGATGTCGGATGTATCAGCCTGAAAGGTTCAGATATCATAACTACGATGTCGCCTATGAGGAAACGCATTCCGCTCTCCGGCTAATCTGCAGGATTTTGAGAGCGAACAGAGAAGAACAACAGCCATCTTCTCTTCAGTCTTCATAAATGTCACTTTTAAATGTGTCTTCAGTCGAAACGTCGTCTTGCTCTTGTATTTTGTTAATATGTCGCCTTTACTATTGACAACATGTTAATGTACACATTTCCTTTCGCACTAGCATGTGCCACCGCAGTCCCTATATTTTCCCCTTTTTGTTATCAATTGGTACTCCATTGAGTTGTCTCTCATTCAAATCTCCCCACTTCCTAAATTATCACCAGTTAGGTGAGCGTCTTTGGCTATGTTGATAGTGTCGCAAGACAGCAGCAGAACTGCAAAGCATGCACGGCTATGTTTAAGTACGAGAACATGTTCTGTCGTACGGCTGTCCTACTAGCGATATCGTTATAGACGTCCGTGGTTCGGTGAAAGTGATAAAAAAACTGAAAATATTAGTTACCAAATCTGACCTCGGATGAGCCGCGCCATTGGCTCTAATAAAACGGCGTCACAGCGCATTTCCGTTCTTTGGATTAAATCCTGCTGGAAAACTGGTAGAGCCTTTGTCCTGTCATAAGAAAGATCCGGAGTGTTTATGAGAAACAACGCAAACACCGGTTAAAGATTATGGTATATGATTATGATTTGTGACTCGTTATAATATATAATTACTATGTTTAATAAGAAAAAAAAAAGCTCTTGTTGGCGAATACTTGTAAACCCGTTTGTTGCATGGTTTTTCTTTCCAAGTAAACAAGTAGACGGGGTACAAAGGGTCTCGCATTGCTTGCGTGTGGACCCAGGGTTAGCAGATAACCAAGATCCTAAAAGTACTTCACGGTGGTACACCCTGGAAACAGAAATACAGCCGCTCTTGCTGTATTCCTGGCTAACACTTTTAGTCCGTGGATGTAGATGCTGTAGATGGAATTAGAACTGCCTGCAGAGAGACAGGATATATCTCTGAAACCTCTACGCCATTACGTCCGACATCACTGTCGGCACGCGGTGATACAAGGCATCTTCGCATACCGTCTCGGCCATCTTAAAAAGCATAAACATTGTGGGGGGGGGGGAGGTCAACCAATGTCAATGTCGCGAACATACGATGATCTTATGAGTACACGCCGAATCTGGAAAAGAAAACACACACTAGAGGGCAGCGTAGTGTGCGAATCAATCTAGTGGCAACGAAGCTACAATACTCTAGCATGAGACCAACTGGCCGAAGTGCTGTTCATGCTCAAGAACACATAGAAGCCCCCGTGTCCCAGCACAATTGACGCCATTTAAAGTAGGAGTCACGACTTGTAGTATTGGAGGTAGCGATTCTAGTAATCCATCCACCACGACCTTCAGACGTTATTTTCTAACTCCATGCAACAGGATAGTTGGCAAACAAATGCTACTTCGTAGATTGCTAGAAGGACATATGTTCACAGACCAATACAACTAATCAGAGAGACAGACAGAAAGATATGCTGACAGACAGACAGAAGTACATGCAGACAAACAGACACAGGCAGACACACACAAAGAGATAGATAGATTAGTTGAATACAATTTTTCTAATAATAACATTTGCCTGTACCGAAATAGCATTATCTCCACTTGGTGATCGATATATTGCACAATTGATATCTGACAAGGGAAGTAATGCTACCCCTCACTGTTACGCGCTTAACCGCACTAGACACCTCACCTATTGACATAATCAAGACTCATACCTCCACGACTGATGTAATGTCTCTCAAATAGGCAAGCGACCTGTCTTCTCGAACGATCCATATTACAAAATGTAACCTACAATAATGTCCCATCTTTGCTTCAAGTAAACATCATGATATTGGAATTAATAGGACGCCGAGTTGTGGTGTTTAGTTTTATTGATTTTGAAGTACGGTCTATTTCCAGCAAACTGGCTTTGATTTTCTGCCGTCTTTGTAACACCTCTCCCAATAATTGTTGTCTCCCCAGTGTATCCGGCTCTGTGGCAGATTGGTATGTGCGCGTCTGTGACGACCAAGGTACCGAGTTTGATCCCTGCCACAGGCAATTGTGCATCTGACCGTTCAGAAAGCAATGGTAAACTATTGAACGTATTTATATTGACTATAAAATCACTACAGCCAAAAAGTTTTCGGTTGATATCATGTCCTAAAGAGGATACTCTACCAATTTCTTTTTCTTCGTGTCTTAAAAGGTAGCAAAGAATAGTGATGTTCTTACGTACAGCGCATGCCGACTAACGAGCCAATAACAGCCACTAACGAGGTTACCTGCAGCGCATGTCGACAAGCCACTAACGAGGTTACCTGCAGCGCATGTCGTCAATCCACTAACGAGGTTACCTGCATCGCATGTCGTCAAGCCACTAACAAGGTTACCTGCAGCGCATGTCGTCAAGCCACTAATGAGGTTACCTGCAGCGCATGTCGACAAGCCACTAACGAGGTTACCTGCAGCGCATGTCGTCAAGCCACTAAAGAGGTTACCTGCAGCGCATGTCGTCAAGCCACTAAAGAGGTTACCTGCAGCGCATGTCGTCAAGCTACTAAAGAGGTTACCTGCAGCGCATGTCGTCAAGCCACTAACGAGGTTACCTGCAGCGCATGTCGTCAAGCCACTAACGAGGTTACCTGTAGCGCATGTCGACAAGCCACTAACGAGGTTACCTGCAGCGCATGTCGACAAGCCACTAACGAGGTTACCTGCAGCGCATGTCGACAAGCCACTAACGAGGTGTCAAGGATTGGGTTGGCTGTTACGTCATATAAAGGGTGAAGGTGGCTCAAAAGTCCTGCTGGTAGGATGGTACAGATATCGTAATCACACTGTAAATTGTGACAGAACATTCCAATCTCTGGACTACAGCCTGAT
Organism: Meghimatium bilineatum; assembly: GCA_034231615.1. Lineage (NCBI taxonomy): Eukaryota > Metazoa > Mollusca > Gastropoda > Stylommatophora > Philomycidae > Meghimatium > Meghimatium bilineatum. The sequence goes on from CM067306.1 coordinate 61,494,816, forward strand.
AAAGTACAGGAGTTTGAGAACACAGAAGAAAAACTGTTCCCTGGTATTTTTGATTAAACAGAGAGGTCACAGCGAGGGCCCTCTGTATTAAGAGAGCGATAAAGGGGCACAGACAGCACCAGATGACACTAAAAGGACACGCCTTTATTTTATACACATTGAAAGAGGAAAATACAACCTCTGTTTGTATGTGAGCCTACAAAATCCTATAGTCTATGTTATCCCCACTCCCACCCTGTAAGCCTCTATGTTATCCCCACTCCCACTTTGTAAACCTCTATGTTATCCTCACTCCCACCCTGTAAGCCTACATGTTATCCTCACTCCTACTATATAAGCCTCTCCGCTCTGTGCAAGCTTCCCTACCATTTCCAGCATCACATTCAGAATGTCTTTGATATTATGTATTCATCCACGTCTTGGGCGGCCTCTTGTTCTCTAACCCGTGACCTTTCCCTCCATGAATAATCTTTCTAATCTAGAACATGCACATCATAATGCGCATTTTAGCATTCTCTGCTTGTGTTTCTTATCTGAATATTTTCTATTTCTTTTCTTGGTTCCGTAACAGCGCTCATCGTTCAGCGTGCATTTCACATCCCCCTCTACCTACGGACAAATAGCAGCATAGATGTAATCACATTTCGTGTTCTGGCTATCGTTATCGAGGAGTCTTGCGCGTGCTATGTATCATATTGCATGGCCTCTCATGCTCGGGGAGCAAAGTTCAACACGATCTCTTATCTTTTCTTGGGCAGGGTATCCATGATCTATCCTCGTCTCCCGCCGCCAGATGCCATCTGGTTCAATGTTTTGATCATTTGCAAATGTCTCACAGTTGGTTATCATCTACACAACCCCCTCCCACTCTTCACACTCTCTGCTCTATGTTCTTGTGTTTTTCTCTAATTCCTCTTTAATGTTTGAATGTTAGCAACCATCACTCTTCCTCTTATGTGTCATCCTCTAATGTATATCATATATTCTGCTTCTTCTTCAGCGTTCATTCTCAAACTCCTGCTGGATTTCTCTAGTAGCAGGACCATGATCCATTCTAGATTTCCAGCAGGATGTAGTCCAGAGAATGGAAATGCGTTGTGTCGCCGTTTTATTTGTGCCAATGGCACGACACATCCGTCTTCGGCGGAATATCATATCTAACCGATGTTATTTACTTGATTTATCCACTTCATTACTAACAAAAGAACAGGAGAGAAAGCTTACTACGTGTGAAATGAGATGTCTAAGAAAAGCCGCAAACAGAACAAGAAGAGATCATGTGAGGAATGAAGAGATTACAAGAACTGTTGGAACAACATCTGTGGTCAAATATATTGAAAAACAGACTGAAATGGTTCGGCTACTTAATGAGAATGATCCCTTATTGACCAGCGGCAAGAGCATACAACATGAAAATGGAAACAGCAAGATACAGAAAACAAGAAGAAGGTGGATTGGAGGAGTTACCACCGTTCTGAGACGTCACAATATAACTGCATATCAAGCGACTAAACGTATCATAGCCCAAAAACCGATCGTTATTCAATCCTGCGACACCTCACAGTAAAGGCAGAGAAAAGATAAATAGATCAACAAGATTTATTATTTCTCTGTAGCTCCTTTTTTCTTTAACATGTTGATGATTATGGATTTTGTAAACGTTTATATGTAGTCCATATTCTTTATGTGATTTATCGAGTATAAAGTATAGTCCATATTCTTTACGTGATTTATCGAGTATAAAGTATAGTCCATATTCTTTACGTGATTTATCGAGTATAAAGTATAGTCCATATTCTTTACGTGATTTATCGAGTATAAAGTATAGTCCATATTCTTTACGTGATTTATTGAGTATAAAGTATAGTCCATATTATTTACCTGATTTATCGAGCATAAAGTATAGTCCATATTCTTTACGTGATTTATCGAGTATAAAGTATAGTCCATGTTCTTTACGTGATTTATCGAGTATAAAGTATAGTCCATATTCTTTACGTGATTTATCGAGCATAAAGTATAGTCCATATTCTTTACGTTATTTATCGAGTATAAAGTATAGTCCATATTCTTTACGTGATTTATCGAGTATAAAGTATAGTCGTGTATTAGTTTTGAAAGTAATATCATTCTTCTTACTTCATTCTAATTTTATCTATGGGTAGTGCATAATTTTCAAAAGTGGATGTAACAAATGGTCATCATCACTTGTGATGGACGAACAACAATCTATGGGTAGTGCATAATTTCTGGCGCGCACCGGCGTAGCCAGTCAATAAATACACCTTTTTCTCTTCGCTGTCGTTTCCATCCAATGTTCTCGCAAGACCACCTCATTGTATGGACAATTCAATAATTGTGTGTGTTTCTTCTTTGTTCATATTTGTTTCTTGATATCGGTCCCCGTTTGAACGTAACGTAGAAAAAGTTCTTGTTCCTGGGTTGTTTTTATTTTTTGTTACTTTCTAATTTCTCTTTTACATTGGCTTTAATATTTGGTAATTTATATTATCTAGTAACAATATTTGGTCGTTAGATTATCTAGTAACAATATTTGGTCGTTAGATTATCTAGTAACAATATTTGGTAGTTAAATTATCTAGTAACAATATTTGGTAGTTAGATTATCTAGTAACAATATTTGATAGTTAGATTATCTAGTAACAATATTACATTAACATATTATTTATCGCTAGAAAAGTAATGGTTCTTGTCGTTCTTAGTCGACACATGCAATATTTATTATTTCTAAAAATATTTCTAGTTGATTTGGAATCTGAACCGCATATCATCGGACTATAATCCCTAAGCACTAACCACTGAGTTGAAGGGACTAATTCGTACCCACATAGCGGCGTGCAATATTATTTTGTCCCGGGCTTGCACACTAAGATAACAGATGAACTCACCCCAATATCCACGCCGTGGAATAAAAGGTTATCTAACATATTATCCATACTGCAATTGTGCATCCTCTCCGTCACGCATGAACGCATCGGAATCCCAACGTGGGCGTGCACGATTTTATCAGTAAAGTGTAATGGGGGTGAGTCGACTGGATATCTGTTAGGTTTATCGCGCTCGTGTCTAATAAATGGTGTTAACGGAAAAGCGGTTTCATCCCTTCGGTTGCGTTATCGTTTTGAGATCTCGCGTGTATGTGTGATGGCCCGTGCCTGAAATAACTCGACGCGAGGAACAGCCCTAGGACATCTGGTCACGTGTTAGGCCTAAACGTTTCATCTATTCTTAAATTATTACGTTATTTTCTTATTCCTTCTCATATCTTTTTTTTTCTCTTCTTGTTTCTAACTCTGTTAATAACATTTTCCCGTTTTCTGCATCGCCTCACTCTCTTCTTACTGTTGTATCTTTTTTTTTTGGTCCTCACTGTTTTTACTATTCTATATTTGTTACTGACTCTAATTCTTGCTTTTCTGTATTTCTTTTGTTTTTATTTCTCTTTGTCTTCACTACTAATGAAGAGATCTGGACACATGAATGGCAGCCACTCCATTGTTACATAATGTCGGCCGATGCAGTGTTACATAATAGCAGCCGATGCATTGTTACATAATGGCAGCCGATGCATTGTTACATAATGGCAGCCGATTCATTGTTACATAATGGCAGCCGATGCATTGTTACATAATGGCAGCCGATGCATTGTTACATAATTTGCTGCTTAACTGTTTAATAAATTCATAACTCAATGCATTGTTACGTAACAGAACACTCCATGAATTGTTACACAATTGACCACCACAGTGCATTGTTACACAATTGATTACCACTGTGCATTGTTACACAATTGACCACCACAGTGTATTGTTACACAATTGATTACCACAGTGCATTGTTACACATTTGACCACCACAGTACATTGTTACACAATCGATTACCAAAGTGCATTGTTACACAATTGACCACCACAGTGCATTGTTACACAATTGATTACCACAGTGCATTGTTACACAATTGACCACCACAGTGTATTGTTACACAATTGATTACCACAGTACATTGTTACACAATTGACCACCACAGTGCATTGTTACACAATTGATTACCACCGTGCATTGTTACACAATTGACCACCACAGTGCATTGTTACACAATTGATTACCACAGTGCATTGTTACACAATTGACCACCACAGTGCATTGTTACACAATTGATTACCACAGTGCATTGTTACACAATTGACCACCACAGTGCATTGTTACACAATTGACCACCACAGTGCGTTGTTACACAGTTGATAAGAGACCATGCTAAAGTTGCATGGTTGGTTGGTTGCTGATCCAGCGGTGCATGGGCTCATGCCCTTTGACCCAATGCCATTGTGTGATATATGCATGTGTTTGTGAGCTGTTGTTTTGTTCCATATAATGTGTTCCATTTATCTGGCCCTGTCTAAAGTTGCATAAATCACATTAAAACCAGCAAATATCACAGTCAAGCTGTAAACCACTACAAAAGCATTACATTCACCCTACTACATCCTGCTAACTTCCAGGAGTTTTGAATAGTTCGTCTCTGTGGCGGCGTGGTACAAAGCGCTTCAGTGACGGCCAAGGTACCGAGTTCGATCCCCGCCACAGGCAATAGCGCATCCGGACCATTCAGAAGGCAATGTCAAACTACTGAACATATTTATATCGCCTAGAAAAATCACCACAGTCAAAAAAATGCTGGCTTGATATCTACGTTCTGAATAGGATACGATACCAAAAACCCCAGTTCTCAGTTCCTTGTTTGTCTCAGTTCCTTGTTTGTCTCAGTTCCTTGTTTGTCTCAGTTCCTTGTTTGTCTCAGTTCCTTGTTTGTTTCAGTTCCTTGTTTGTCTCAGTTCCTTGTTTGTCTCAGTTCCTTGTTTGTCTCAGTTCCTTGTTTGTTTCAGTTCCTTGTTTGTTTCAGTTCCTTGTTTGTCTCAGTTCCTTGTTTGTCTCAGTTCTTTGTTTGTTTCAGTTTCTTGTTTGTTTCAGTTCCTTGTTTGTCTCAGTTCCTTATTTGTCTCAGTTCCTTATTTGTCTCAGTTCCTTGTTTGTCTCAGTTCCTTATTTGTCTTATTTCCTTGTTTGTCTCAGTTCCTTGTTTGTCTCAGTTCCTTGTTTGTCTCAGTTCCTTGTTTGTCTCAGTTCCTTATTTGTCTCAGTTCCTTGTTTGTCTCAGTTCCTTATTTGTCTCAGTTCCTTGTTTGTCTCAGTTCCTTGTTTGTTTCAGTTCCTTGTTTGTTTCAGTTCCTTGTTTGTCTCAGTTCCTTGTTTGTCTAAGTTCCTTGTTTGTTTCAGTTTCTTGTTTGTTTCAGTTCCTTGTTTGTCTCAGTTCCTTGTTTGTCTCAGTTCCTTATTTGTCTCAGTTCCTTGTTTGTCTCAGTTCCTTGTTTGTCTAAGTTCCTTGTTTGTTTCAGTTTCTTGTTTGTCTCAGTTCCTTGTTTGTCTCAGTTCCTTGTTTGTCTCAGTTCCTTATTTGTCTCAGTTCCTTGTTTGTCTCAGTTCCTTATTTGTCTCATTTCCTTGTTTGTCTCAGTTCCTTGTTTGTCTCAGTTCCTTATTTGTCTCAGTTCCTTGTTTGTCTCAGTTCCTTATTTGTCTCAGTTCCTTGTTTGTCTCAGTTCCTTGTTTGTCTCAGTTCCTTAATTGTCTCAGTTCCTTGTTTGAGTTTGGAGAATCTTAATCCTGTCCAGTCTTTAATATTATCAATCCATACTATTTTCTGACCTCTTCATCTTTCACCTTCAACCTTTCCCTGCAAGATAGTATTAGAAAAGGAAGCATGCTGACATGGCCAAACCACACACGGAAACATAACAGCATGGGAAAATTTGTATTGGAAGGCATGGTTACTTGTAGAGGGGAAAGGGGCTGAACGAGGATAGGCAAGATATATTACTCCGTCAGGGGTAGAAGAGTTCTCTGCAGATTTGTGTGTGTGTGTGTGTGTCTCAATATGTTTGTTCCGTTGGTTTCTTTTATTTCTTTACCGCTTGTCTCGTGTTGTCTACCTCAGGTTGTGTATCCATTGTGTCTATATAGCTTTGCTTGCTACCATATCTTTTCCTTTGTCCATCTCACTTTCTTCAGCCTACTTTCTCCTCCCTACTTACTACTAACTTCTCCCCATACGTTTTTATCACCTGTCATGCTTCCACATCTTTGCTTCCTCCATTACCTATCTGCTATTGTCATCCTCTCCTCCTTATTATAACCCTATTTGTCACCATGTAAGATTTGTTTTATTGTGGTCATTTGTTTGTTCTGATGAAGGCGTTATGGTCGAAACGTCGTCTGTCCCTGAATCTCGTTGTTAAGTTGTTTTATGTTTTATTTTGGTAACACAACTACCTATTTTTGTATATCTTGACGGTTATAGTGGTAGTCAGGTAGTGTGTTCATTCATTCATGTTCCTTTTGCGCTGAAGTTAGCGCATAGGACAGAGATCAGATCTCTCCAGTTCTGTCTGTTCAAAGCTATTCTGTGCAGTTCGTGAATAGTATGAATATTGGCTGTTTTACTTTCTTTAAGTATTGATCTTCTGAATGTTTCTTTTGGTCTACCCCTTGCTCTTTTGCCTGTAGGTATCCATTCAAGAGATTGGTGGTGTATTCTGTTGTTGTCTGCGCGTAGGACATGCCCGATGTAGGACCAACGGCGTTTTCTGATAACATCTGTGATGAAATTTTGATGTGTCTCTTCTCTGATTTTATCATTCGATTTGAATTCACTCCAATGGGTGTTAGTTATCCTACGAAGGCATTTGTTCTCGAAACTCAGTAATTTGGTAGTGCGTAAACCATTTAATCTGTTGTCTTCTGATGTAATCCAGACTTGACTTCCTATTAGTTGCCTGATGTTTTCCTTTCTGACTGTATACATTTAATATCGCAAAATCTAGCTACAATGCAGTACAATTCCATTCTACCAGAAAACAAAATCCGTGAGACCAATTTGAAGTAATCATCCTTCAGTCAAAGCTCAAACAATATTTAACTATTTCAAATACTTCATACCCAATTGCGGTTTAATGACACTGGAGTCCGAAATTTACTTTGTACGACTAGTGACTTTTCGTTACATGTTGACCTTCATCGGCTTTACTTCCGTTTTTTGCATCGTCCGCTTTTTGCTTCGACACTTTACAGTAAAGGTTAAAGGAAAGTTCATATCCTCAGATTATGACTGTCCACCGATGGGAACAATATTTGGATCACTTCCATTTGAACAGCGGCCAGGGTTACCAATTTGCTCCATTTTTAAGTTCCAACTTGACAACATCTGCACAATATATTAACAACAGCTACTACTACTACTACTACTACTACTACTACTACTACTACTACTACTACTACTACTACTACTACTACTACTACTACTACTACTACTACTACTACTACTACTACTACTACTACTATTATTATTACTACTACTAATGGCGATGATGCTACGATTACTACTACTGTTACTGATGTTACTACTACTACTACCACTACTACTCCTACCACTACTACGGATGGTACTATTACTTCTGCAGCTGCTACTACTACTACTACTACTACTACTACTACTACTACTACTACTACTACTACTACTACTTCTAATGGTGATGATGTCACCATTACTACTGATGTTACTACTACTACTACCGTTATAGAAGACGAAACTACCGCTACTACTACTACTACTACTGTTTCTATCGCTACTACTACTGCTGCTACTACTACTGCTGCTGCTATTACTACTGCAACTACTACTAATACTAATACTATTACTACTACTACTACTACTACTACTACTACTACTACTACTACTACGATCAATGCAACTACTGCTATTACTACTGCTACCATTACTACCACTAATACTATTATTACTATTTACTACTACTACTACTTACTCATACAACTTACTACTGCTATTACCACCATTTCCTTGAATGCAACAAATATTATACCACAAACGTTATTCTGCAAACATCATACCCTGTACAACAACCAGCAATAAATCGTCGACTGCCACTAACTCTTCTGGAATTCAGGCCAATGTGTAACCTCCGAAAGGTCATATAATAAGCAACATAATAGTATTATACGCCCCCACGAGAGAGAAATAAACAGACACGGATTTATGAGTTCATCACAATGGAAGTTCTCACAAAATGCTGATTTTCTGGACTATAGTATTTATACGTGTTGGCTGTTTCATTTTGAATGATGTCGACAACGACGAGGACCAGTTAAGGTCAGTTGGGATGACGATGATGGCTGTGGAAGATGATTATCGTACTTATGTAAACACAGGTTTAAAACCGTTCCACTTAGACACAACGGAATATCATAAGTGTCTAAGTGGAACGGTGTTAAACCTGTTTTCACGTGTCATCATCATCAAGTGCCGTCTCTGCAACGAAGGTTGGCTGCAACGGATGTCCAACATCACCTGTCTCTTGTCTTCGTGGTGCACTCTGCTAGACTGTAACCTGTCCATCGTGTGATGTTACTCTCCCACTTGTATCTCTGCCTACTTCTTGCTCGCTTCCCTTTGACTTTACCTTATAGTAAGGTCTTCAATAAGGTGCCATGTCTTTTAATATGTCCAAAATTGTTTATTTGCCTGATCTTTATTTCTCCTAGTAATTCTGTCTTCATATTAAGTGTTTTTAGCACCTCTTTATTTGTTTTCTTCTCTTTCCATGATGTTCTCCATATTCTCCTATATACCCACATCTCAAAGGCATCAATTCTGTCTTCTAATTGTTTATTTATTGTCCATATTTCTGAGCCATACATTAATATAGAATAGATGTAGCATTTTATAATTTTCATTTTTAACTTGTTTGAAATCTGTTTAGATGTTAATATTTTTCTCATTTCATTGATGGTACATTTAGCCATTCATATTCTCCTTGTAACTTCTGTTTCAAATCTGCCATCATTTGTGATTGTGTGTCCACGATATTGATAATGGCTCTACTTGTTGTAATTTATCTTCATGTATGTTTATGTTTAACTCTTGTTCTTCTGTGTCTTTGCTGATTATCATGGGTTTTAAACAAAATATTTATATCCAGTCCATATTTATTACTTGATTTATTGACTTGATCTATTAGTCTTTGTAGTTCCTGTTCACTGTCTGGTTTTTTTTTAAAACAGTGTCATCTGCATATCTAAGGTTGTTTATTATTTTCCCATTGATCTTGAGTCCTGGCATTTCTTCTATATTTTTAAAGATTTTACGTAAGTACAATTGTTGTTACGTTTCACACAGTTATCACCTTATATTGATTGGAGATGATTATGAAAGATGATTATGGAAGTTGAATGCAGAAGATGACTGTGGAAGATGACTGTGGAAGATGACTGTGGAAGATGACTGTGGAAGATGACTGTGGAAGATGACTGTGGAAGATGACTGCAGAAGATGACTGTGGAAGATGACTGCAGAAGATGACTGCAGAAGATGACTGTGGAAGATGACTGCAGAAGATGACTGCAGAAGATGACTGTGGAAGATGACTGCAGAAGATGACTGTGGAAGATGACTGCAGAAGATGACTGCAGAAGATGACTGTGGAAGATGACTGTGGAAGATGACTGTGGAAGATGACTGTGGAAGATGACTGTGGAAGATGACTGCAGAAGATGACTGTGGAAGATGACTGTGGAAGATGACTGTGGAAGATGACTGTGGAAGATGACTGTGGAAGATGACTGTGGAAGATGACTGTGATTCAGTGGCGTAGATAGTGGATATGAAGCCTGAATCGAAACTAATAATTTGACGCCCCTGTCCCGCAAGAGGATACCATTCTCTAGTTCGAGATAGATATGATAACGATTAGCGCCCGTAAGTTAGGCGCCCAGGGAGCATCTCTCGTCACCCGCATCCTAGCTACGCCACTGCTGTTATTAATGAATATATGTATAATATAATAATATTATATGATCCATAACTCGTCAAGGTTCAAACTCCCCTCCCATCTTTCCTTAGGATATCAGAACATAACTTTCTGTACTAGGAACTTAGATGATAGGTGAGTAAATCTCCTGTCCCTTCTCTTTAATGACTTTCAACAAAAAAATCACTAAAATATTATGACATGGTGGGACTATAACACGAAAACCTGACCAACAACCCTTTTTTAAAGGTTCAAACACCCTTATCTCCCCCCCTCGCCCTTTTTAAAAATTTGAGACGTATCTGCGGTCATGTTATATGATCTCCTTACGTAATATAATTTGTAATATACTCAGTAATATACTTTGTAATATACTCAGTAAATCGTATGCCCTATTTCCTTGGTGGTTTGTTAGTTAGTTAGTCGTCGGATACTCATCACTGCAGACTGGACACGTCCATAGTTGCTCCGATCTCTCCTTGAGTGTATCCGCCATTACACTTCTGCTGACAGTACCGGTCCTAAGCTGGTTGACCATCATTCTTCTGAGCCCTCCAAAATGTTCACTTCTAGCAACACCGTATTTCAATCCCTGATCTTTAATCCTAGACATTGAAAAGGAATCATCATCCACATTAGTCTCACTTCTTAAGGAGTTCAAAACGTCAGTGCGATCCATTGCCCCATCGCCCTGTGACACAATCGCGCATGATGCAAGTTGATCCGCTCTTTCATTGCCTCGAACACCCACATGTCCCGGCACGAAAATAAATGTAACCACTTTCAAGCTCGGCCTTCTCAAGGCCTCAATTCACTGTTCGCGAACGAGACCCATTTGTACCTTCTTAATGTGGTTTGTTGTTCGATTCCAAGGTGATCTGAAATTTGTAAAGACCGACTTTATAGTGGTATAATTACTAGAAAGTCAGGAAAGATACGACGATAAGGAGTGAGCTGTATGGTTCTTGTTTGGAACGTGTTTGGACATACTGAATAGGACATAGGGGCATACATGGACGTGTCTGGAGTACTACGATGATAATTTACGAATAACTTGGAGGTGTGTTTTCATCTGTAGCGCGCCTCGAAGTTGCAAGCAAGTTACATCAAAGTCAGATCTGAAGTAGAATTCATAAACATGAAGCTGTTGTCTGGCTATGGTGTTCTTAACATTCTTCTATAAAACCACAACTGATGTCTCTATATAATTTTCCACTATTCTACTGATTGTCCAATATTGACTGATTGTCCAATAATGAATGATTGTCCATACATCAGAATTGGTTGTTTATAACCTCTAAGAACACTATTTCTTAACTCAACAAAGATGTATTACATAGGATGGTCTTCATATTGTTAAATGTTCCCATTGCCTGGACAATTCTACATTTGATTTTTTTAACATACCATCAATCTGATGTTGTTAATGTTTCCAAATATTTGAATAAGTTGACTTGTTTCAGACAAATCCACGGCCATAGACAGGAGGCAGATGGTTATGTCATGAACCCCCTTCCCTAAAATCATAACATTTCTTTTAGTATTAGCAATTTAACTAACAGGTAGGTTAAAACGAATTTTCAACCCCCAACGAATTTTCACAAAAAATTCCAAATTTTCTTGTCAAAAAGAAGGATGTGCGCACGAAAGCGAGCGAATGACCAAGGGAAACCCCCCAGCGCCCTCTCCCCCTTTCTGAAGACGTGTCTACAGCCCTTGATATCTACTTTGATGTTAAATTCTGGAGGATGTTTGTTTGCTCTTTGTTGCTAAAATTACTTCAGTTTTTAGACGATTCCGTACTTTACTACTGTTAGGTGGATTCCTAATGACACACACATACATCACATGATGCACACATACGTCACATGATGCACACATACGTCACATGATGCACACATACGTCACATGACACACTACTGTTAACTTTTTCCAGCTATTGTGATTACACTAATCATCATCACACATTTACACCGCCATACTCTCACGGATGACTATAATATCGACCACTGTATGAGCACCCTCCAACACTCACTTTATAACCCACTTATTCATTAACCCTTTCCTCCATTAATCAATCAATCGACTCACTCATCACACTATCGCACACACTCCCTCTGGCGCCACAACTCACGCCCATAATTCCGCGAACAACCCGGTTCCAGAAATATATCACTTGTCACAATTTACATGCTACAGGATTTTTCCATCGCTTCATTTGGGACCATGTGACATATCCGGAACGTTATTTCAACAATATTCCAGAATTCTATTGTTGAATTAATTCACCTTGACGTCTCTGTAGTGTCGGCGTTTTGAATTCTGTGTTAGTGTACGAGAGAGCTTTCTTGTTTATCTTCATGGCTGTTGCCAATTCTTTCATATTTGATACAAAGAACTGCACGCTCCACTTGTTGATAGTTGTTTCTAAGTCCCCCGTCAATTGTGCAATCTTGTCGATTCATCAGTTTCATCTTTCGAAGGTGACGCAATTTGACTTTATCCAGTGACGTCTATTGGTCACTGTATAACTCTGTCGTGTTAACGGTCGTGCAGTTTCGTTAACTCCAGTGGTATGGGCTCGCGATGAGACATTCCTAGTTTGACAACAGATGTTACGGTACAGTATAGGAGTAGACAAGATGGCCAGAAGAGGACATGGTAGGACAATATCAAGGACTGGACAGTGTGGTAAGGTTTCAGACTCATCAGGATGGTAGAGAATAGAGATGCGTGGAGATCTTTCTGTATTAAAGTCTCAATTGTACATCCCTACGACCGTGACGAGTTATGGATTTTATTGTTGTTTTTGCTGTTGCTAATGCTGTCGTTGGTTGTTATTGTTTTTAATTGTTGCTGCTTATATTGTTGTTGCTGCTGCTGCTATTGTTATTGTCGCTGTTGTTATTGTTATTATTCATGTTATTGTTATTGTTGTTATTCCTGTTGTTGTTGCTGCTGCTGCTGTTGTTGTTGTTGTTATTGTTATTGATGTTATTCCTGCTGCTGCTGTTGTTATTGCTGCTGTTGTTATTGCTGATGTTCTTGTTATTGGTGCTGTTATTGTTATTGTTGTTGTTCTTGTTATTGTTATCGATGTTGTTGTTACTGCTGTTGTTTTTTTTATTTTTGAGACCAGGACGATCTTAGTTAACAACAGAGACACACGTATAAACCGACACACAAGTATAAACCGACACACACGTATAAACCAACATACAAGTATAAACCGACACACACGTATAAACCGACACACACGTATAAACCGACACACACGTATAAACCGACACACAAGTATAAACCGACACACACGTATAAACCGACACACAAGTATAAACCGACACACACGTATAAACCGACACACACGTATAAACCGACACACACGTATAAACCGACACACACGTATAAACCGACACACACGTATAAACCGACACACACGTATAAACCGACACACACGTATAAACCGACACACACGTATAAACCGACACACACGTATAAACCGACACACACGTATAAACCGACACACAAGTATAAACCGACACACACGTATAAACCGACACACACGTATAAACCGACACACACGTATAAACCGACACACACGTATAAACCGACACACAAGTATAAACCGACACACACGTATAAACCGACACACACGTATAAACCGACACACACGTATAAACCGACACACAAGTATAAACCGACACACACGTATAAACCGACACACAAGTATAAACCGACACACACGTATAAGCCGACGCCATGAATGGGCCTATAAGTCGATACATTCAACTACTTCAGATCTAGCACATGCAGCGACGAAAAATACGAATCAAAATTAAAGATATGCTTGTAAATGGCTTTATCTTTCTATGGCAAGGCTAAACTTCAATTTGATATGAAACACCATAGTAAAAAAAACCACAGTTATAAAAAACCTTACTAGACCCGCCGAAGACGGATGTGTCGGGGCATTGGCGCAAATAAAACGATGACACAACGCATTTCTATTTTCTGGACTACATCCTGCTGGAAATCTAGTAGGAACATTGTCCTGCTACAAGAGAAATCCAGTGGGAGTTTGAGAGCTGGGGTAACAACGAGGCAAACATCAAATTGGATAGAAATAGGTATTATTGTTATCAATATTAGTCAATAAAATCCTTAGAACAGGCCACTGCAGACTGTTGGGTCACCATTATCGATTAAGGATCTCATACACAGATGAATGTCCATGTAGATCCGGAACCCAGACCCCGGAACACATACGTCAGGACTGCCCAACATACAAAGAGCAAAGACAGCAGACCTGGCCAGAGGATACAGACTTGAGGCAAAAGCTATGGGGCAGCCGCTCTGACCTGAAGAAGACAGTGGACTTCGTCTTGATGACAGGTCTGACGGTATAGCATGACCACACGCTGAACGCAGAAGAAGAAGTCAATAAAATAAACTAGCAGCGAGACACGGAGACTGACGACGTTTCGACTAAACGCCCTAAACTTTTTTTGTGTTGTATGGTTGTGAGAATTGGACACTCACTACGGACATGAAGTTACGATACTGTGCTCCTATAGAGAGCATAAAACAAACTTGTACGCCATAAATACAATATAGATATATACAGATTCATAAGAAATATTATTTTCAATAGTGAAACGACGAAAGCTCTTAATGTTTTTGGACATGTATTACAACGTTATTCCTTGTCACAAACATTACTACAGAGAACATTGTTAGCTGATGGGCTTTTTTGTATGACTATAGTCAGACACGCCCCTTTCAACCGTGGAATGGTTTTCCTTTGGTTATATAGGGGCGTATATTGTGGCCCAATGGCCTGGTAAGAGAACAGTCGAAGGTAGAAGAAACAGAGATCAATGATAAACATGGACAGAAAACATCAAGTACTGGGCTGGTAGGGATTTTCCCTCACTCATTAGTATTGTTGAAGATATAAATTGTCGGGGGATTTTGGATGTTGGCTAACCAAAATTGGTACCCCAACGACTCCGACAGGTTATGGAATTATGTATTTGAATGAAAAATGTTTTTATAACCCAGGAATTGCGAGCGATTAGCTCTTACTTCCTATGTGAAGTGGTGTGGTATTTCTGAGCTTTCTTTCATACACAGAAGACTTCAGCTTTCGGCTTAGTGCAGTGCATTTTGAAGGAGCGTTCTACTCAGAGGATGTCTATAATTATATAGATGGCATGCTACAAAAGCTCACAAGAGAGCCTCAATATAACGGCATGTCATCTACTAAGATTTTCTGTTACATGGGTGGTTTGTCTAGTGTGCCATTGGTGAGACCCAGAGACGCAGCCACATGCGTGTGGATAATGAAAACCACGGGAAAAGTCAAATGAGTAACGTTACTTTTGAAGGATACCAAGAGCAAACGGGAATATATAGCAAATATTGAATATAGGAAGTATTGAATAAAGGAAGAATATATAACCGACGAGTCTGCAGGACTGTATAACTGACGAATGACAAGATTGTTGATTGCATTTGCTTCGTTCTTGTTCGCTAGAATCAGGAATAAAGGAAAGTAAACATTACGATGTCGCAATGTTTGGTCTAGAAATAGAATACATACAAATAATTGATTCATAACTGGGGGGTTATGATTGAGTGTGAGAGAAGGTATATGTGTGTGTGTATGTGTGTGTGTGCTTGTGTGTGCGTTTCTTGTGGTATGTATGACCGTCGATAAGGAGAGGGAAGCTATAGTAGAAATCACCCCCCCCCATTTTATCAGCAACTGGAAAACAACCGAAATGGAGCTATATCCCCTCCCCCATTCCCGGCCTTCACCCCACACACAAGCACACCTACATATGAGGGAATAAGCTATTCTTTTCGTTGTGTATTTTTCTTTCACTTTATTCAAGAGATCTAGAGTTCAAATCACAAATTTCACGTCTTGTATATAAATTATTATTTTTTTTTAAAAAAGGATTTTTTTCCCCGGAGATTCATGTTCATTACCTACTACGGAGTTACGTGCTATGGGTGATACTCTCGGTATGTGGCGCGCTGCTTCGCTGAGAGGAACGGAGTACATACGGAGTAACCCGAGTACAATTAAGTCGATTCTCTACCACCCATGATCACTTTTTTTCTCTTTAGGTAACCTCCCTATTAGCGAGTCGTATACGGCCCTGAAGGTGTTTATGTTGTGATGTGTATGCGTTTAGTGGTATTTCGATGTAGGAATGACTCTGTCATGTATATTTCTTGTGGTATGTGTGTGGTGTGAAGTGTGGTGTCGTATATATGTGTTGTGGCATGTCTGTGTGTTGCTGTGTCTTGTGATTGGTCTGCGTGGTATGTGTTTCTATGTGTCTGCACGATGTAGTATGTGTTGTTATCTGACTGTGTGATGCGGTATGTGTTGTTATGTGTGGTGTGGTATGTGTTGTTATGTGTGGTGTGGTATGTGTTGTTATGTGTGGTGTGGTATGTGTGGTTATGTGTGGTGTGGTATGTGTTGTTATGTGTGGTGTGGTATGTGTTGTTATGTGTGGTGTGGTATGTGTGGTTATGTGTGGTGTGGTATGTGTTGTTATGTGTGGTGTGGTATGTGTTGTTATGTGTGGTGTGGTATGTGTTGTTATGTGTGGTGTGGTATGTGTTGTTATGTGTGGTGTGGTATGTGTTGTTATGTGTGGTGGGGTATGTGTTGTTATGTTTGGTGTGGTATGTGTTGTTATGTGTGGTGTGGTATGTGTTGTTATGTGTGGTGTGGTATGTGTTGTTATGTGTGGTGTGGTATGTGTTGTTATGTGTGGTGTGGTATGTGTTGTTATGTGTGGTGTGGTATGTGTTGTTATGTGTGGTGTGGTATGTGTTGTTATGTGTGGTGTGGTATGTGTTGTTATGTGTGGTGTGGTATGTGTTGTTATGTGTGGTGTGGTATGTGTGGCTATGTGTCTGTGTAGTCTGGTATGTGGAGTTATGTGTCTGTACAGTGTGGTATGTATCATTATGTGCGGTGTGGTATGTGTCGTTATGTGTCGTTATGTGTGGTGTGGTATGTGTTGTTATGTGTGGTGTGGTATGTGTGGTTATGTGTCTGTGTAGTCTGGTATGTGGAGTTATGTGTCTGTGCAGTGTGGTATGTATCATTATGTGCTTGTGTGGTGTGGTATGTGTTGTTATGTGCCTGTGTGGTGTGGTGTGTTTTATTATGTATCTGTGCGATCTGATAAGTGTTGCTATGTGCTTGTGTGGTGTGGTATGTATCGTTATGTGCCTGTGTAAAGTGGTATGTATCGTTATGTGCCTGTGTAAAGTGGTATGTATCGTTATGTGTCTGTGCCGTGTGGTGTAGGTGTATAATGCTGTATGTGTGTTGCACGAGAAAGACCGGGAAAGATGATCCATAGAAAGAAAACAAAGACGAAAGTATGTTCTTGATGACAAATCCTGAGACTAAGAAATATGATACATGGCGAAAAGGGAAAATAGAGAAATTAATACAAAACAAAGAAACGGAAAAATACACGAAACACGAGAAACAAGTCCAAGGATTATTATTAATAATAGTACTGATGATAATAATAATAATAATAATAATAATAATCACGTGATATATATTCTTTCCAGAACATTGTTTTGTGAAATTGATGTCCTGAGCCCAACTCTATCCTGTGCCAATCTGTCTTCCTTCTCAAAAGATATCTTCATGCAATCTTTGATATCATCTGTCCATCTCCTTCTAGGTCTACATCTTCTTCTACCTGCCGAAATTATGCCGATTAATATACGTCTGTCCTTGACATTGTGTCTTTGTACATATCCGAAATATTTCAGTTTTCTACGTAAAATTGTATTCATCAGCCATTATTGCTCTATATTCAGCATATTCAAAACCTCACTGTTTATTATCTTTTCTGTCCAGGAAATTCGTAATATTGTCCCTATAAGACTTCAGTTCAAAACACGATATTCTTTTTACCGTTGTTCTATTTATTGTCCATGTCTCACTGCCGTAAGTTGCAACTGGAAAAATGTATGATCTAAGAAGTATAACTTTTGTCTTTTTATAACAGTTTTTCCATATATTTTTAATTCCTTCTATTTTCCCTATCGCGAATCTTTTCCTAATTTCCACTGCACAATCACCTAAACTGTTTATATTTACACCCACATAATCAAACTTGTCAGGGTTTTCCAGTTCCATGTTATCTATTTTAATTCTTGGTGTTACTTTGGTTTTATTTGTTGTCATGATCTTGGTTTTCTGTATGATCGATTGCATGTTTTCTTCTTTGCTGTATGTTTTTGTTTTAATGTTCATCCTTTCTAGCACTTCTATGTGTGTAGTTAGAAGTACCGTATTATCTCCGTATCTTATCTCTGGTATTTAATATCCGTCTGTATTTAGGGGATAGAATTTCTTTGTTGTTCCTTACTTTCCTCGTGGTGTTTTCTGCATAGGTATATATATATTATAAGTATGGCGATAGGGTGCATCCCTATGTCATGTGACGTATTCTCTCCAGAACGGTGTCTTCCCAATAACTCCTTGTCTTGGGCGATGCGTCTTGTATTTTCCAACGATGTATTTATGTTATCTTTAATGTCGTCAGTCCAACGTCTTCTTGGTCTGCCCCTTCTCCTCTACCCAGGTAATATGCCCTCCATTATTTGTCTTTCTAAACAGTTGTGTCTCTTTATATGACCAAACATGTATAGTTTTCTTTTTGTTATTGTGTTTAGTAACCAACATTCTCGAATCTTCAATGTGTTTATAATATCTGAATTTCTCTTTTATTTCTTTCCATGATATTCTAAGTAACTTTCTGTAACATTTCAGCCCGAACGCGTTTATCTTCTTTGCCGCTGTTTTACTTAGGGTCCATGTTTCACAGCCGTATGTTGCATCCGGAAAAATAAAACTTCGTAACATTAGAACTTTCGTTTCTATTTTGTTGTTTAAATCCCTGTACCCTATAATAATAATTATAGTAATAGTAATTGTCATCGTAGTAGTGCTACTGATGATAATAGTAATAGTTAATAATAATAGTAATAATTAATAATAATAGTAATAATTAATAATAATAGTCATAATTAATAATAATAATAGTAATAATTAATAATAATAGTAATTCGTCAGAATCTTATCGATGCCGTATTGGATACGACATCACAAATTGCCCAAGGCCAAAATGACCATCTAGACTTCTCTGTACTCAGCCATGCATGCAGATGAGTGTAGAAAAATTATGTTTAGTGTCCAAGACTTGTACCCATATGTTAGTATAGGAGTTATATAGTACTGAAAAACTCCCTTTCTCACCTCTAATGACAAGGTCATATTACACAATATATTTTTTTAAACGAATATACTTTACTTATTGTTTTTGATAATATATGAAACAGATGTTTGTAGCATATATCCAAAAGTCGAAATCTGTATCAATGTAAACAATGCAATATGGAGAATGGTGACCGGAAATACTCGTTGTGGAAGGAAGGTGAGAAAATATAATAAAATAAAATACATAAATTTAAAAAAAATTTAATGTGAAAAATAAAGACGAAAGTTGAAACAAAACGAAAAAACTCAACTGGTAACACACAAAATTGTAACTTTAAAATACCGTTGTGGTGCGATCCTGCTGCGATGATGATTAAAGAGCTCTAGCAAGAGGAAGTAACTCGTGCTATGACTCGTACTTTTGGATGGAGTTACTTGCTCTTTCATCTATCAAATGAATAGTTTGACTAATTCTAGACTCCCGCTGAGTCAAATTACATAGGCATACTCTGAAAGGCGGAAATACCGCTGCTTGACTTCCATTCATTTACTTTTTCTCTTCAAAGCAACTCTCATTCAATCTATCTTTCTTTTCGTGCGTATTATTTTTCATTCGTTGTTCAATTCCTAAGAACATTCATTCTTCTCCATCTTTGCTTCCTTCTCCCATGTCACTTCATCCTTGATATATTTTCTTCTTCTGCGTTCATTCTCAAACTCCCACTGAATTCTCTTGTAATAGGACCATGGTCCTACTAGATTTCCAGCAGGATGCAGTCTAGAGAATGGAAATGCGTTGTGTCGCCGTTTTATATACGCCAATGGCCCGACACATTATTGATATATAAGTTTTATATACGCCAATGGCCCGACACATTATTGATATATAAGTTTTATATACGCCAATGGCCCGACACATTATTGATATATAAGTTTTATATACGCCAATGACCCGACACATTATTGATATATAAGTTTTATATACGCCAATTGCCCGACACATTATTGATATATAAGTTTTATATACGCCAATTGCCCGACACATTATTGATATATAAGTTTTATATACGCCAATGGCCCGACACATTATTGATATATAAGTTTTATATACGCCAATGTCCCGACATATTATTGATATATAATTCCTTCTCCCCATGTCACTTTCTCTTTCGTATATAGTTTTTCTATTACTGATTTAATAAATGTACCGTATGTGTCCGGTTCTGTGACAGAGTGGTCAATATCTCATCTTGGACTATCAAGGTACCAAATTCAATAACCACCGCAGACAGTTTGTGAATGCGGGTCGTTCACGAGCTGGACGTCAGTTACGTCAAGTGTTTGCCAATTTTTTTTATCACCCCCATTTTCGACTCAATAATTTGTCAAAAATTCAGGTGACCATCTCCCCCTCCCGTGCTTATTTATGGCAAACACAACTTTTGTCAGCTCCCCCTCTCATCCGCCATGTCAACAACTGTCAACTTATTCAGACCACCCCACCCGTCCAGCCCCCCCCCCCCCCCTCCCACCAACCGCCTCCTAAAAATACTACGTTGATTGCTACGTACGAAGTACGAAATATATGTAACAACTTGTATGTATATATAATAGCGATTAATTAATTTAACCAAAAACGTTTCTAGCGTCGAACCAAAGCCTTAAGGGTTAATATTCCAAGGCAATGCTCTAGTGACTGAACTGTTCCCATTCTCAGTTAGTAGTATATTTAGCAATAAAATCCTCTGAGTTGAATCCAATGGGTTTTTTTTTACACTAAGCTATTGCCCAAGCGACTGAACTATTTCAATTCCGTACGACAATCAATACAAGGAAACTGCGTGAAACGTAACAACAATTGTACTTACGTAAAACACAGGTTAATATAATCGCTTCACTCTGACATGGCGGACTATAACTAAAACTAGTGGGAAATAATGTGTACACAAGAAAACATAAATATTACAATACACAAAACATATTCAACCTTTCAACCTAAAGGTCTTTAACAAGAAATGCACAAAACATAAAAATACGACGAATGTAAATTATTACAACACACAAACGTATCCAACGGGAAATGTGCAAATGAAATGCCGGAAGGACAGGAAAAATGTAATTATATGTGGAAACGAAACGAACAAAAAGATAACGTAAATGACGGAACAAAATTAATGAAGATCAAGACCGCACCAACCCAGTACTAGACAAAAGAGTGGTCGGAATTGAGTCCACAAGGCTTGAGGGTACCCAATTAAAAAATAAGATGATTTTCTAGAATGTACCTAGATCTATCATCCGTGGTGCAGGATCTGATGGCAGTGACCTGAATATCAAGAGCACCATGATGGATATCTCCATTGAAGTGTGTGGCCACAGGAGTGGGTGTTCTGTGCTTGATGGCATGAAGATGGTTACAAAAGCGATCGCTCAATTTTAAGCCGGTTTCCCCGATGTACTGTTTGCCGCAGCGTTTACATAAGATCACGTAAATAACATTACGGGATTTACATGTGAAGGCCGTAGTGTACTTAGAAATTTCTTGAGACTAGCGGGAATTGAACCAGGTACGTTCTAACGATTCCGTGCCGTTAGAACGTGCCTGGTTCAGTTCCCTTTTGTCTCAATAATTTTTAATTTATCCTCTTGCTTCCTACTTGAATTCACTTGTAGTTAGCAAGAAAGTATTGAGAATTGAACCCAAAGTCGCGTTGTATGTGAGTAAGTGACATTGCGACTGAACTACTCTACTCTCAACCAGTTAACTAGCAAGAATTTGTGTTGTTAATTCCAAACCCTTTGTACCATAAGGTTGTGTCTAAATGACTGAACTATTTACATTCTGAGTAGTAATGCTGGTCGAATGTCTATCTATCTATCTATCTATCTATCTATCTATCTATCTATCTATCTATCTATCTATCTATCTATCTATCTATCTATCTATTTATCTATCTATCCTATCTATCTATCTACCTACCTACCTACCTACCTATCTATCTATACGCTGTGTCCCTTGTTTGTCTTGCTGCGTTAGGGGTGGAAGAGTTCTCTGGAGATGGTCGAATGTATCAGAACAAAAGACACAGATATTTATCTACTGAATTGCTACCGCTCTGCGTGTTTTTTTTTTTTTTTTTTGTTGGTTTGTTTGATGGTTGGCTTGTTTGTTGGTTAGTTGGTATGTTTCTTAGTTAATTGGTTTGTTGGTTAATTTTTTTAATTAATTATTTGGTTAATTGGTATGTTTGTTTGTTTGCATGTTTCTTGGTTAATTAATAGGTTGGTTGGTTGGTATGATTTTTGGTTTGTTTTTTAAGTTATTGGTCTGTTGGTACGTATGTTAGTTAACTGAATTGTTGTATGTTTTTTTGGTTGGTTTTGATGGTGTATTGTTGTTTATTGTTGTTTATTGTTGGTTAATTGGTTTGTTTGTTGGTTGGCTTTTTTCTGGTTTGTTTGATGGCTGGTTGGTTTATTTGTTGGTTGGTTTCTATTGTTGGTAAGTTTTTTTTGGGTTGGTTGTTGGATGTTTGATGTGTAGGTGTGTTTGCTGATTCAGTAGTTTAGTGGTGTTTTTGTTTTGATTCTCAATAGTAAGTAAAACTAAAGTAACCCATATCATTTATTAATGCCGTAGGGGTGTGAGATGTTAGCGATCTTACATTTCAGAGGCTCTGCAAATGAGAGCTATAGCCATCTCCTCTCCCTCGCAGTCTTTACTTCCCGGATTAATCCGTAACCTATTTGTGGTTGGGTCGACACTAGTAGCCGTTGCGATCTGAAAAAAACATTTCCGCCTCAACTGGGAAATGAAACCAGGACCACTCATATAGTAACATATTCTCAATAGTAACGAGAATTGAAGCCCTTGGTCCTAATGTGTAGCTGAACGTGTCTCAAAAGTTTTCTTTCCTACTTAAAATGCTCCAACTGACAGTGGTATGCACTGCTTCAATAGGAAGCCTCCTGCACAGAAGGGTTTTCAACTGAAAGTTATTAATGTGTTTATCATGAAAGTCATGTTGTGAAGAAGTGTATTTGTTTAAAAAAACAATTATCATCGGATGTTCTGGTTGTTTCTTCTGCAGCGTGACGGCCGAGACATCCTGTTGAAGGAGATAGACAAGGAAAGGATGATGCGACTGGGAACTGAGCAACGGCTTCAAGATGTGCAGCTGGAGTCTGACTCCTGCAGAGTGAGGCTGCACGCGCTGCAAGAAGAGTTTCGAAAGTAAGTCATGCAACCATTTTATTATTTTCACATTTGTTTTAATCATCGTCAGTCGTGCTATCGTCGTCGTCATCATCACCCTCATCATCATCATCCCCATCATTACTCCCACAGCCACCATCATCATCACCACAACCACCATTATCAACGTCACAGATCCGTGTATTGACCTGGCCCGAATAGGGAACAAAGGATAGTGATACTGTTGCCTGCCATGAACGTCGTAAGAGGTGCCTAAGACTGTTTTGGACATAGAGTTAGCTGTACCATCCCATAGAGGGTCAAGTGACCCAGAAGCCATTCTCAAGTCGCATGTGTTAGCCCGAAAGGCGCAGATATCATAGTCAATCTGTAAACCATCACACAAAATGTATTCCGTTCTCCAGACTGTTTCCCCCAGAAGCTTCAGAACAAACCCAAGAGAAGCCAAATCATATAGTAACAGTTGATAATAATTCTCATTAAAAAGTCTTTGATGTGATCATGTCACAGAAAGCGTGTGTTTGTAACTTTCTATTCTCAATATTTTAAAATCATTTTCTCCCCTTATCTATCCCCTGTACAACATCTGTACAGCATCCCCTGTTTGTATAGTGTGTTTCCGTGCAGTGCGACTATTGGCCACGGCTTCTCAGTTATTAGGGCCAATGAAGGCAGATATACTGACAGGATGTAGCAACACAGGAACAAAAAGACCAAGAAATCACCTACCAAGAAAAGAGGACCACCTTCAAAGTCATCAGGAAAGTCGACCCCCCCCCCCCCCACAAAGACAACTATCACTATCTCGACAGAACTGAGCAGGTTATTATCTTCCGCCTCAGAACAGGACACAACAGATTAAACATCCACTAAAATAGACCAAGTCTGGTTACATCACCTCCGTGTCTATGCTTAACGGACAGAGAATCATAACACACACACACACAGTGATATAGATATATATATATATATATAGGGAAAGAGAAAGGCAAGACATGTTTCCTCAGCCATTTTATAAAAATGCAATGTAGCAATACTGGAATTATTTTCCGGCTCAAGGCAATTGGAGAGATGGATAGACAATATTATGAGAGCTCGCGGAGAGAGAGCGAGAAGATAGGAAGGCAGAGAGAGAGGCAGAGAGGGAGAGAGAGTGAGAGAAGTATCCTTTCGAAATAGCGACAAGAAAGACATGAAATCCTACAAAGAAATATTTGTTGACATCACGTGACTAACTGATTTGATTTGTCAGTGATTCGATCGAATGAATATTGACTTAATGCAGGATATTACGGGTACCTCCATTGTCCAGGTTTGTTGTTCTGTCACCCGTGCAGGCGAGATAAGAGGGTTAAGTCGGATTTCTGGAGTGTCTAATCAGAGGCCGGGTCAATAAGCTGTACATATTGAAGATGATGGCGGGAGTCAATTAGATGATGGCGGGAGTCAATTAGATGATGGTGGGGAGTCAATTAGATGATGGTGGGGAGTCAATTAGATGATGGTGGGGAGTCAATTAGATGATGATGTTGTTGCGATGGGAAAATATTTTGATGTGGAGTATTGAACAAGACTACGGAAGGCAGAAATATTTTACTAAAGCTCAGTCAGCAGGAAAAAAGATGACGGAAGGGAGAAGTATTTTACTAAAGCTCAGTCAGCAGGAAAAAAGATGACGGAAGGGAGAAGTATTTTACTAAAGCTCAGTCAGCAGGAAAAAAGATGACGGAAGGGAGAAGTATTTTACTAAAGCTCAGTCAGCAGGAAAAAAGATGACGGAAGGGAGAAGTATTTTACTAAAGCTCAGTCAGCAGGAAAAAAGATGACGGAAGGGAGAAGTATTTTACTAAAGCTCAGTAAAATAATGAATGTTAGAGGGGTATCTTTAAATGATATTGTTAGAGGGGTAATTTTAGAATAATAATGTTTGTAGGACAATTTTCGAATGATAATGCTAGTGTTAATTTTTGAATGATAATGTTAGAGGGTTAATTTTTGAATGATAATATTCGAGGGTTAATTTTTAAAATGATAATGTTAGAGGGTTAATTTTTGAATGATAATGTTAGAGGGTTAATTTTTGAATGATAATGTTAGAGGGTTAATTTTTGAATGATAATGTTAGAGGGTTAATTTGTGAATGATAATGTTAGATTTTAATTTTTGAATGATAATGTTTCAAGAGCAATACAAACAAGAGTATGTTTTGAATGACTAGGTTTGAAGGGCAATTTTTTAATGATAATACACAGCCGACGACGGATGTGTCTGACCATTGGCGCAAATAAAAAGGCAAAACAACGTATTTCCATTCTCTGGACTACATCCTGCTGGAAGTCTAGTAGGACATGTCCTGCTACAACAGAGATCCAGCGGGAGTTTGAGAATGAACACTGAAGAAGAATGTAAAAGTTGAAGAACGTTTTTGCGAATGAAAACGGCACTGTTCATATATCGTTTTAGTTAAGTTGGTTAGTTGCTTGCTGATCTAGTGGTGCATAGGCTCATTACCTATGACCCATTATGGTTAAGTAAATGTACATCTCATGATGAGACACACATCATTCAACCGCGGACGTTAGTCTAACTTGGTTATATCAGAGCTTTACAGCGACCAAAAAAATAGTGGAGATCGAGTTTCTGGTCATCTAGCCACCAAGATCTCCGTTTGCGTTCCATGGTTTTGAGAGTCCCAGTATTATCGCCTTAGTCACACAACTTAAGAGTCTGTGGCTTTGTCAGGAAGGCTATGGGCTGTCAAGAGCTTCGTGCTCACAGTTAAATGGGTTATTTGTTCATCATCATCCTCTCCTTCCTTTCTTTCTTTCTCACTCTTTCTTTTTTTTTTCTCCTCCTATCCCACTTTCCCTCTATCTTATCCCTGTGAAATTTCCCAACGCATATATTTCTCAAAAATCTTTATTTCTACAATTGATAATGAAACAACGAACAAATCCGCGCTAATAACAAACACCAACCAGTTAGCAATCAACAGCCTGTTCAACTTTTCGGCTCAAACCACAATTTCGCTTGAATACACTTTAAAAACACACTGTACAAGACACACATATATAATTTATATATGTAATTTATCGATGTGTGTTTCACTGTTATGTTAATTTGATATCTACATTTATCGGTATTTATCTGTAATCCATACATGCAAACGAGCATTTCGCAATTTGGGTCACTCTTACTTCTGCTTATAAAGAGAATACATTGTCCTATTCCGAAATTGTACAGTTCATTTCTGATTGAAATACGGGAGTAATAATGAGAACAAAGGACATTAAAGTATTTTAAGAAACGAACAATTCTCACAATGAGCAATGTGAAAAATATGCCCATAGTAAAAACAAAACTGGATTCAATTGCAAAAAGTGTACACTTTATTGTCAGGAATACGGGTATTGACTACATACATATTAATGAAGATTGTGTGCTCACAATATATATATGTCAAGGTTAAGCTTGTCCCAGAATGTAAATACATTGTAAGAATTGTTATTTTTTGATAGGACATGAACGTTTTGAACGATAAATTGAAATAATATGGAAAACAGCAAATATAGTAATTCATCAAATGTTAAAAAATTGGTATTTGTGATAAACAAGCGAATGTTAATATATTGGTTTTTTGTGCATAACATCAGTCTATCATGTAAGCTAGGAGATTTTGGACATGCAATGAGACACAATGGTTTAAAAAGATTAATCATTTTCCAAAGTTCTAGGAAAGAGAACAAAAGGCAGACCGAGACTTCGATGGACACAACACTAGAAGAAGCTTGGCAACTTGCACAGAACCGAAATGCTTACAGAGTTGCCGTGAGAACAACGTTCTGCAAAGGATACGTCACATAGATAGATAGCCAATCAGCGTTCAATAAATAGTAAATCTTAAGAGACATACAATGAAAGAAGATATTCTAAATAGCACGCGTGGATTTTAATGCATTTTTCATCCATTCTGGTTATGTCATGTGGCCATATTGAAGCCATATGGAGTGTTAACATTACAGATAGTGTACTGTTGTTACTGTTTTGTTACTGTTGCTAACAAAGAATTAAAAATAGTAAAAATACTAAATTTAAAAATATTATCAGTGATAAGCAACAGAAATAAAGCACAGATTAGAAAACATCACAAACTAGAATACATCACAAACTAGAATACAGCACAAACTAGAATACAGCACAAACTAGAATACAGCACAAACTAGAATACAGCACAAACTAGAATACAGCACAAACTAGAATACAGCACAAACTAGAATACAGCACAAACTAGAATACAGCACAAACTAGAATACATACAACTACATTGTTGACAGGATGCTCTCAATAATTACATTGTTGACAGGATGCTATCAATAACTACATTGTTGACAGGATGCTCTCAATAACTACATTGTTGACATGATGCTCTCAATAACTACATTGTTGACAGGATGCTCTCAATAACTTCATTGTTGACAGGATGCTCTCAATAACTACATTGTTGACAGGATGCTCTCAATAACTACATTGTTGACAGGATGCTCTCAATAACTACATTGTTGACAGGATGCTCTCAATAACTACACTTTTGGATTACGTTCACAAATTCATAATTGTTTATGTTTGGGATACAATCTTCTAAAATCCTAAGCGCGCCCATTTCAACATAATACAACCCGCATTCAGAAAGTCTGAAGTTCTCATGAGTGACCCATCAGACCACCGCCATCAGACCACCGCCATGCAACAGAAAACTCCTAGTATAGATGCATCATCATCATGCCCCGTGTTCGCATTGAAGGTTGTCTTCAACGGACCTCCAAAATCATTTGTCTGATGCCTCGGTAGAGCACACTGCTAGACTCATCCTGCTTATCCTGCGTTGTTTCCCTCCCATTTGTATCTCTGCTTACCTTCATGTAAGATCTTCAACACGGTGCCGTGTGTTTTGATATAATACAATTATTTGATTTGTTTCATTTTCATTTCCTTTAATACATTTTTTTTTCATACTTAGTGGAAAAATAAGTTCGGTGTTTTACACATGGAAGAGAGATATACTTTGTACTTTACAATGTGGAGAGTAACATACCTTGTGCTTCCGTTTTTGAGAAATTTTCCGCACCACTTCTTCTTCTTCTGCGTTCGTTCTCAAACTCCTGCAGATCAACAGGATGTAGTCCAGAGAACGGAATGCGTTCCGCACCACTGATTCGTAAGACAAAAACGGAAATACCCTATTTGCTCAACATGGACATAGCACATCAAGTTTCACAGCAAGAACATCCATTTTCGTCATGCTTTTGGCTCCGACTGGCTTCCTTGTCATGTGACATTCTTCCTATCTATAGTGTAAATGAACGATAAAAAGGACTTAGGATTCTCCAGCAGAACCTAGGATTCCCCACTAAAACTTAGGATTCCCTACTAGAAATTAGGATTCCCCACTAGAACTTTGGATTCCCCACTAGAAATTAGGATTCCCCACTAGAACTTAGGATTCCCCACTAGAACTTAGGATTCCCCACTAGAACTTAGGATTCTCCAGCAGAACTTAATATTTCCCACTAGAACTTAGGATTCCCCACTAGAACTTCGGATTCTCCAGTAATAATTTCGAACTGTTGACAGAATACACTCCAATCACTACATACATTTGTTGACAGAATATACCCAATAACTGCATTAGTTGACAGTATACACTCCAATCACTACATTTGATGACAGAATACACTCCAATGACTACATTTGTTGACAGGATGGAGGAAATGGTTGCAAGCATGCTGCAGTATAAGGTGAAAATCGACCAGCTCAAACAAGAGAATGCCAGTATGAAGTCATCTTATGAGGTAAGTTCACAAAACATTAATAAGATCCACTTCTTCTTCAGCTGCCATTCTCAAACTTCCGTTGGATCTCTCTTGTAGCAGGACAATGTTCTCAAACTTCCGTTGGATCTCTCTTGTAGCAGGACAATGTTCTCAAACTTCCGTTGGATCTCTCTTGTAGCAGGACAATGTTCTCAAACTTCCGTTGGATCTCTCTTGTAGCAGGACAATGTTCTCAAACTCCCGTTGGATCTCTCTTGTAGCAGGACAATGTTCTCAAACTTCCGTTGGATCTCTCTTGTAGCAGGACAATGTTCTCAAACTTCCGTTGGATCTCTCTTGTAGCAGGACAATGTTCTCAAACTCCCGTTGGATCTCTCTTGTAGCAGGACAATGTTCTCAAACTTCCGTTGGATCTCTCTTGTAGCAGGACAATGTTCTCAAACTTCCGTTGGATCTCTCTTGTAGCAGGACAATGTTCTCAAACTTCCGTTGGATCTCTCTTGTAGCAGGACAATGTTCTCAAACTTCCGTTGGATCTCTCTTGTAGCAGGACAATGTTCTCAAACTTCCGTTGGATCTCTCTTGTAGCAGGACAATGTTCTCAAACTCCCGCTGGATCTCTCTTGTAGCAGGACAATGTTCTCAAACTCCTGTTGGATCTCTCTTGTAGCAGGACAATGTTCTCAAACTCCCGTTGGATCGCTCTTGTAGCAGGACAATGGTCCATAGAATTAAAATGCATTGTGTAGCTGCTTTATTTCCACCGATGTCCCGACACACCCGTCTTCCGCGGATGACAAGATCTAGACTATATCATTTAAGTCTCCGAAACCAACCAATAATAATAAGCACGGGGAGGCATGTAATGAGGCCAGTGAACGATGACTTGACTGAAGTATCTTGGTGCAGTGCCTAGTTGAAGAGCCAGTACCTAGTTCCTGACGGTGTGACAGTTAAACTGGCTCTTGGTGGTTAGAAAATCCTAACTTTTCAGCACATCAATGCTTGTACTTGGCATTTGTTCCAAGACTACCCCATGCACATATTAATTCAGTTTTATAAATGTAGCACTATAACTGTAGCCCTATTATTGTAGCACTATTACTGTAGCCTTATTATTGTAGAGCTACTACTGTAGCCTTATTATTGTAGAGCTACTACTGTAGCCTTATTATTGTAGAGCTACTACTGTAGCCTTATTACTGTAGCACTATTACTGTAGCTTTATTACTGTAGCACTATTATTGTAGCGCTATTACTGTAGCCTTATTATTGTAGCCTATTACTGTAACACTATTACTGTAACAATATTACTGCAGTTTTATTACTGTAGCACTATTATTGTAGCACTATTACTGTAGCCTTACTATTGTAGCACTATTACTGTAGCCTTATTTCTGTAGTCTTACTACTGTAGCACTATAATTGTAGCATTATACATGTATTCCCGGACTTACTTCATACACATTAATATTTGTCTATTGTTGACTAATGGAAAGTAATACTCTTATTTCCTTGTGTAGACCAACCTCCAGAAATATTGCAGCCACATCCGCACTTTAGAGAGAGATAATATGATGTTCCGGAACCAGGTCAAGAAGATGCAAGTTCAGGTACTGACCAGGCAGACAAGTGTTGGGAGTAAAGAGGACGGAGGAATAATTGACACCGTTCCTTCAGTGGTGATTTGTTATTTTCCTCTATGCCTATATCTTTCTGTTCATCTTTTTTTACTGTAAGACAATCACCATTGAAATGTGACTAAATATTATTTACACAAAACACTATCAAAATATAGGGAACTGGTACGAAAAACAAGTATACAATTGTGACCATCAACAAAACTATAAGCTCTTTAAACAAAAAATAAACATGACCTAAAATGCTCTTTTTTATTATTATTTTCGTACATTTCGATAGTTGGACTTGACTTTTTTTTGGAGGCAGCTCCAAGTATATAAATAATGTCCAACGAAAATCACAACAATAATCAAAAACATTATTCTTGAAGTCCAGTTTACTTTCGGTTTGTTTTGCGTTCACTCTATAATAATCAGCACGGATATTTGTGCAATTTCAACCGGGAGTGTAGTTAAGTTGTGCCACAGTTTTGCACCTTGTAGGACTAGCACAGCCGATTTCGACATGTCTTGATAACCTGTGACTGTCGTCCTATCTGTTGCTAGGCGATGAATGTGTACTAACTCTACGCCGAGACGGTTTGTCCTTCATGTCTATCTTGCATGAGGTGTTCTGCAGCCAGTGAACTTCTCTTGTGTAATCTTGTAAAGTTATATTCTGCCATTGCCTATCGTATACTGAACCTTTTCTCATCTGTGAGCCTGGTTTTAATTTAGGAAGAACTCAACAGAAGAGTTAGGCTCCAGCTCGTTCACCCTCTTAGCCGAAGTGTTGTTCACCGACATATTGAACCCCCCATCCAAGTTCGAATCTGTACACATAAGTAGGAGCACCAGGAACTATTATTTTGTTCTCGAGCTGAACTGAGCTTGTGGCCTTGAACGGTTGTGCCTGTACCCATTGGTACTGAACATTTTTTCTACTGAAAATTTTGGATGAAGCGTCACTTAGTTTTTTTAAAGTTTCACCTATCGTATATATTTCATGTCACAGCATTTACAAATGATAGCTGACTTTACTGGATTTACATGTAATGACATTCACCGATAGTAAAAGTGTCCTTAGGAAATGACAACAGTTATTATTGTTACTACTATTATTATTGTTATTGTTCTTACTGTTGTTATTAATAGTGTAAATATTATTATTGTTTATATTGTTATTGTTATTAATGCTATTACTGTTGTTGTTGTCTATTTTACAATGCTAACATGCACATGCTAACATACATGCTAACATACATGCTAACATACATGCTAACATACTTGCTAATTCATGACAGCTCCATGGGAAAGGAGATGAACGAGACAAGTCTAAGCTTCTGCTGGAGCGCCTGAAGATGGTGGAAGCAGAGAACAGTTCCTTGGTGCTGGAAAATGAGCAACAACGACAGCAGTACGAGAAATGTCTGGATGAAATTGCAAACCAAGTTGTACAGGCTTTGCTTGCTCAGAAAGTAATGTAGTCATTTAACATAACACTGCTGCTTCTTCAACTTCTTCTGATCTTTCTCTATGATTTTGTTGTTGTGAAGATATGTTATCTAGCCATGTTGTGTTGTGTGATATCATGGTTGCTGGTGTGATATGTCCAACTGCAGCACTAGTGATTTCTTGGGGAGGACTGTGGCCCTGCTTGATGTCAAGGTTGGCCTGACCAATCTTAGTTTCCAGCCTCTGTGTGCTGGACTAAGATTCATATCCATTTCAAAGAGTTGACCCCGATGGGACTCTATGATAACTACTTAAATTATTATTTCTTATCACATATATATCACCGGGTCCCAAAAAGGGAGCAAAGAATAGCAACACTGTTACCTGACATGCATGTCATAAATGATGACTAAGGAGATTTTTGGGAGAGTTAACTACCCTTCCCATATATGTTACTAGTTACCCAAAAGTCATGTTTTCTTTTTTATGTTCGCTACTTGTCTACACCATCAGACAAGTCTTATGAAAGAAGCCATGCAGAAGTTGAATTTATCCTACTGAAAGTCACAGATATCGCAGCTAAGCTGTAAACCGTCATACAGCACATATTTTCTCTGGACAACAATCTTGCTAATCTGCAGGATTTTGAGAACAAGCACAAAAGAAGAAGAAACAGTGAACTAAAATGGAAGTTATTATCACTAGAATATATTACACTCTGAGAAAAAAGCTCAGACACATTGCATTCCTTTCTCTAAATTACAACCTGTCAACAGGCAGGAGTTTGAGAACAAATACAGAAGTATAATACAATCTAGTGACACAGCTACCAACTTCTTAGTTAGAATGTAATACACTCGATAGACACAGAGTACTTACATTTTAATTTTAGAAAGTAATGCAAATAGTGACACTATATATTCAATTTAGTCACAGAGTCATTTATTACAAAAAGATCATATTCTACTACACACATTGTCACATTCTTGTATAACATAAACTGTCACATATACATTTTCTTGTGCAAAAGATAACATGTTTTATCACATTCTACCACACGCATATTATACCAGTGACATTCTTTCTTTTTAATTCTTCTGCGTTCGTTCTCAAACCCCTGCAGATTAGCAGGATTTAGTCTGAAAAATGGAATGCGTTGTGTCATGGTTTACAGCATTGCTGCGATATCTGCACCGGTCGGCCTGACACGTCCGACGTCAGCATGGCTTTGGGTCACTGACCCTGTATGGGATGGGACAGCCAACTCTATCCCATAGCCTCCTTAGTCGCTTTTTATGACATGCATGGAAGGTAAACAGTGTTGCTATTCTTTGCTCCCCTTTTTGGCCCGGCAACACACGGGCGCCAGTGACATTCTATTACAAATATTCTACCCATACACATTCTACTAGAGACAATCTATCAGGCACATTCTACTCCACACACATTCTACACCAGACACATTCTACATGACACACATTCTACATGACACACATTACACCAGACACATTATATCACAAAACATTCCACCAGGAACATTCCACCAGGCACATTCCACCAGGCACATTCCACCAGCCACATTTCAATAGTAAAAAATATCAATTTTCTTATTTAACTTTTTAAAAAACAGACTTTGAGAGAGGAATGTTTGAAACTGCAGACTAGAGTTCATGACTTGGAGCTACAGAACAAACATCTAAACATCATGTTCCAACAGAGATTGAAGTTAACCTCAGATACCGTACACAAGGTGAGTACTTCCATAGCTGTCAATTAACCATTGTGTCAATCATTCAAGTGCCACCAAAATATAAGAGCTAGACTTGAAATGTAGTATTTTCAGAAATGAGTATCATTGTATCAATCATTCAAGTGCCAATTTGAGATTGCAAACACAAATATAAATTTGTTCTTATTTCCCAAATAGTCATCATCACATATTCGAGACCCGAAGATATTTTAATATGTAACTTATTCCAGTTTGTGACCATCAAGTCAGATGTTCGTTGGATCTTGCTAATGTATCTATACATGCACTAGGGAATTGCTACACTGGAGCAGTGGCATAAATGGATAGTAATCTTAATTTGTCCGACTTGTGGCGGGTGGTACAGGGCCCTTCTGTGATGGCCAAGGTACAGAGTTCGATCCCCGCCACAGGCAATTGTGCATCCGGATCATTCAGAAAGCACTGCCAAACTACTGAACATATTTATATTGCCTAGAAAATCACTACAGCCAAAAAATGCTGGGTTGATAGCTATGTTCTGAATAGAATATGCTACGAATCCTAATTTATCTATATATACCAGTATATCTGAATATCGCTGCACAAGATTTATTATCTGCCTGCATTATTTTTAATCATCTTATCAACAACCCTTTAATCATGTTATCAACAACCCTTTAATCATGTTATCAACAACCCTTTAATCATGTTATCAACAACCCTTTAATCATGTTATCAACAACCCTTTAATCATGTTATCAACAACCCTTTAATCATGTTATCAACAACCCTTTAATCATGTTATCAACAACCCTTTAATCATGTTATCAACAACCCTTTAATCATGTTATCAACAACCCTTTAATCATGTTATCAACAACCCAGCTTTTCTGTGGTTGAGAGATGTCAAATACAACTCCCAAAGGTTATCGTATTAAATTTATCTTCAGGCAGTTTAGCTTTCACATCGTTCATCCTACAATGGCAACCTACTAAACATAAATATTGCTTACAAAATTACTACAGCCAACAAATGTGGGGTTATTACTGTCCTTAATAGGTTATGCTGACAACTTTCAACAAACATACCAAAGTAGCCTTTAGTTTGTTTGGAACTTTTAAATAATTGTAAAGAATGGTTTCATGTTCAAATACGCTCAACACTTGGTGTGAGATGAGTAAATTTTAATTCCTGATTTGGTTAAACATAGTTAAAATTCATAAACTTGAGAAGTTTCCACCATCAAATCTCGGATCACAAATATGTGATGATGGCAACGTGGAAAATAAGATTAACCTGAGACTCGAGATGGTGATGGCTGCCATGGCAAAACTGAATATGGTTTGGCAAAGTAAGATCAGTATTACAGTGAAGATCAATCTATTCAGATCACTAGTACACTAAGTATACTTTTATATGGATGGGAAGTTGGACATTCAATGTAGACATAGAAAGAAGGATTCAAGATTTTGAAAACAAATGCTACAGACATGTGTTAAGAATAAGCTATATAGAACATATTTTGATGTAGTCACCAAAGTGCAAGAGCAAACAAGGAAGACCAAAATAAACTTTACGTAGAACTATTACAAGAGAACATTTCACCATTGGTATAAAAAATAATGAAGATCTAAAGCAAATTGCAATGAAACGAGAGACATGGAAATCTATGACATCCGACCTATGTGCCATCTTTGTCCCTAGAGCAATAACTAACTAATACAGAACATATGACCAAGCAGCAAATAAACAAACTTGCTGGATATCAAGAACTATTTTTGGCAGTGGTGAAACAGCGTAAACTTGTTTGGTTTGGATGTGTGGCACATTTCGTTTTCTAAAATTATTTTGCAAGGAATAGTCAAATTGTGGAAGGAGGACAGAGAAAATGCTGGATTGATAACATTAGGGAATGTTCTGTGCATGATTTATTTACACTTCTCAGAATTGCTGAGGATAGAGTTGTTTGTAGGGCTTTTTGTGCTAATGTCTCAAGTGTGGAACCCCTATGACCCTAACGGGTTATGGGTATTATTATTATTATTATTATTATTATTATTATTATTATTGTTATTGTTATTTATTATTATTATTATTATTATTTATTATTATTATTATTATTATTATTAATTCCTGACTGAGCCATAGACATATCTTCACTGTGAAGGAGAAAGTGGATCCTAAAAAAGAATTGAAAGACCACCTGGTAGTCTGCCGGAAGTGCAATGGTTTCTGAATATTTGAATTATGGAATCAAATTGATCTCACTTTGTTCCTATTTTTATGTGAAATGTATTTGTTTTTTCAGGTGCAGCATAACTCATATTATACAACGAATCATGTCTGCCAAACATCCATTTCTGCAAACATGACCACAGCAGCTACATCACAAGAAGAAATATCCCTAGATATTTTAGGCAATGCAAGCTCATTGCAAAGCATGTGTAGCGAAATTGTGAGTTTCTGAAT
This sequence comes from Meghimatium bilineatum, assembly GCA_034231615.1. NCBI lineage: Eukaryota > Metazoa > Mollusca > Gastropoda > Stylommatophora > Philomycidae > Meghimatium > Meghimatium bilineatum. The sequence continues at coordinate 61,531,309 of CM067306.1, forward strand.
TTTGACAATATTTATAATTCAAGAAAAATGATTTAGCTTATTGTTAACCATCTGGGTTTAATATATCAACAGTATATCTTAAGGGTACTATTATCGCAGACCAATCCCCATTTCCGTTCTTGTTTCCCATTAGTGCCTACCTATGTATTTTGGGGTTAATTGATCTAAATATTATATCAATAAATAATCAATAATTAATTGAAATATTCATTTGTTAGGGTTAGGTATGTTTTATAAACTCCAAGTAGTACGAGCGTATCAGCTTTTGGAACTGCAGTGATAGCTGCATGAAGTTCATTATAGAACTTATCTTTAAATTGTTCTAAAACTCTCACCCAATCAGGGCTGTTCGTCAAACCGATCTATTTGTGTTAGAGTGATTGTCAATGATTATTCGTTCATTCCATGCTCCTAGAGTCAGTGGAAAATCCTTTTCCCCATGGATGACCATGGTTTTCTAAATGAAAATATTACTATGCAATCAGCACTTCCTCATTGACCTTACTCAGCACTTCCTCATTGACCTCACTCAGCACTTTCTCAATGGTCTCACTCATCATTTCCGCATTGACCTCACTCAGCACTTTCTCATTGACCTCACTCAGCACTTCTTCATGAGTCTTACTGAGTACACCATCCATTTTAAACTGAGCTCTGCTTTGAAAACAAAAGCTCTATAACTGCCATCAGCAGTTTATTTATTGTCCATGATTCACTTCTATAATACTTGACACAATAGATCCCAAATTTCACTTCCACTTTCTTGTTTCACCAGATGGGAGATGATGGTCTGGGAAAACCTCAGATGAGTTCACCTCCTCCGTGGCTGCGAGACAAGTTGCTGATGAGCTCAGGAGCTGAAGGAGACACCAGTCCAAGCTCAACATCTTCATCAACCTCCACGGCAAGCCCACGAACTCCTGAAACACAAGAGCATATACTGCAGACTAAGATAGAAACTGAGTTCCCAGCTACAAATTCAAGCCCTAGAGTTAAACACATCCGTGTGTACGATAGAAGAGCTAGAAGTTTGGATAGAGGCATCTCGAGTCCTTTCAAGTGGGCCAGAAGATCTGAACGGGAAGGAAACCGTAATAGACGAAGTTCAGATTCACATGATAAGAGTTATTCCCCTGTACAGAGATTAGTCCAATCAACGTCGGCAGATGCGATTAGTCGTTTTGAGACACACAACGGAATATCAACACCGCAATCACAAATTGCTGTAGGAGCTCTACTCTGGAACAAATCTTCATCTGAGGACAGATTAGCTCCACAGAGCCTGTTGCAGTCACTACCAATCGATGATAGTCCTGCTGTGTTACTAGTTGGAGCAGATTTTAACCACAAAAGCTTTGAGGCATTCAATAAAAGTTTTGAAAAATTATTAGCAAAAAATTTCAAGGAAGATGCTAGTAGTTCTTCAGCAGCATCTGTTTCAGAAGCAACAGAATCAGTTTCTGTAATAACATCACCACTACTTCAGAAACAGTCATTGATGCAACCAACACAATCTACAACATTACAAAAGTTAACAGAAAAAAATCAACCTCACCAGTCACCAGTACTAAGAAATCCTTTCTCACAATCCCTCAAGTCTCCAAAGTCTCAAGCCAATGTACCAGGTCAGTATTACTACTATGATTACAGCGATGAGGACAGTGACTCCAGACCAGTGTCCAGAGATTTCAGCACTGCATCAACAATGTCTCTTAATGAAATTTTAGACAGCAGCGCAGAAGGAGAAGTCGCCCTAGATGATGAATTCTTCTCAGACTGGTCTTCTATTTGTATAACACCCAAAAACAGAACTAATTGTTCACCCATCATGAAAATCTCAAACAAGGCCAATGAACCAAAACACAGAACTGGTATATTATGTTCTTCCTCAACATCACGCTCAAGTTCATCTTCACCAGATATTTCTGGATTTCAGGGATCTTTCAAGATGTCTTCCCACCAAGAAGTAATATCCAAAAAGGCAGATACATCAAATGTGGCAGATAATATTCAAAATGTAGTACCAAACACAAATGAAGTTCAATCTTTTATCAAACAAAGTGATATTTCTTTGATTACCTGCACAAAGACTAAAGAGTGTGGTAAAAGTTCTCCTGTCTCCCAGGAAATGAAAACTAGAGACTTGGAAGGTACTGCTTCAGAGAAACACAAGCCTCATGAAGTAACCATTGAGATTCACTCTGTGGACAAACTCATTCACTTTCAACCATCACCATCACCATCTCCAAATCTCAGCCAAAAGTCACATGATTTAGGATATGCCAGTAAGGGCAGCTACTCACAATCTTCTCCTTCACCTTCACCTTCTATTCCTCATCAAGGCACTCCATTTTGGCTTCAAAGCACAAAAGACTGCCCCTTGACTTCAAAAAATGAATTGATGCTTGTAACAAACAAGGAAACATTGAGGACAAGTTCAAATGATACATTGAACGGGGCTGCTCAAACGTCAAAATTAGCTCGGCCTGGACAATTAATCCTTGTACCACAAGACAATGAGTTTAATTTTCAAGAATTCAGTTCTGCAAGTTCAGCAAGTTCTGAAGACAAATCACCATTGAAAATGTTTGAGTCTAAACAAATTTCAGATATGAAATCTTCAGTGATTGAGGTAAAGAAAGATGGAATATGTACTTATGCATTGAGATCTAAACAAGACAGTAGTAATGTGACCCATAGCAGTTTGCAAGCTAAACCTTGCAATTCAGTCAAAATCCCAATAAAAATTCCACCACCCGTGGCTAAAAAGCCAACATTAATAGTAAAACCGGAAACAAAACTTCTGCAAGAAAGTAATAAAGATAATTCACACAAAGATATATCTAGGAAATGTCCAGAACCTGAAAGTACTAATATTACTGTAGGATTCTTCTTGAATAACCAGGTGTTTCCTGTTCAGGCACACCATGAAGCTGTGGAAGACATTATCAAAACTAAAAATCCATCAAACCACCCTCATGATACTTTCAGTTACTTTCAAAGCAAATGCCAGTCATCAGACTCCAGTTTTGAGAACTTAAGAGTAGAAAGTTCTGGAAGTAAAGATGATGGGTATTCTACTATGTCTTCAGATATTCATCCAGAAATTCTGGAAAAATTCAATGATACCTTGACTCAAAGATTATTAACAAATGATTTGGAACATCAAAGTGCAACTATCAAGAATACTGTTTCAGAGATTCATGACTTTCGGAATGAAACAAGGCGAAATTCAGATTCAAATATACGGAATCGTGATCGGTCTTTTGATTTTACAAGTGATCCCGACTCAGCTCTAGAAACATCAATTCACAGCACAGCAGAAATGGTAACCAGTTCATCATCGCAAGTTTCAACTTCCAGCAGTGATTATCCCATAAGTCCTTGCTCTACAAATGTGCTGAAAATGGTGTTGCATTTTGACGAAACAGTTGCAAAACATGAGGAGGGTGTTAACATTCAATGCAAGCATAAAAATAATACAGTGTCATCTTCTTTTAAAGTATCAAGCAGCACCCCATCCCCAGTATCACCAAATGATTTTGTGCCTAGCTGTTACCAACCTCCAGAGAGCCCACGCAGATTGGCGATTGAATTTCAGAAATTAAAAGCTGTCAAGTCTCCGATCAGTTCTGCAGCTTGCAACAAACAATCACAAGGATCTCTTAATGTAAACAAATCTTTTGCTGGACATTCACTTCAATCTAAAGAGCAGCAACCACAGAATCGATCACCCAGTGTGATTCATGAAATGAGCTTAGGCAAGAAGGCATCTGATTCGAAAGAACTTAATTCATCAAAACTACCAGCTCGAAAAGCATCTATACCTTCAGGAAACAAGTATCTGCCCAAAGGATTTTATAGCTCTGCTCCTCAGAAATCTAATTTTGTGAATAAACCATCCAATCAGGCCAAAATGCAAGTAAAACATAGCTCAGATAGTTCTAAAGGAACAGGCTGCAATAACAGACTTTTAGATGTTAAATTTGAGACAGATATGCAGGCAGGAAGTAAAAATATCAATAATTTGGGCTCTACACAGGTATCCAGACATACACCTGATCTGAAGTTGTCTACTGTACCAAGCACCAAAGGAAATTCAATAGATAAAGTGCTGATAAAGAACAAAGAACACAATGCAAAATTGCATAAAAATGAACAAAGGACATACCAAAAGTCTACAAGCAATACATTGTCATATGAAACAGCAACCACCAGGCAAACTTCAGAGAAGAATTTAGAAAGCAATACTGTTATCTGTAAAACTAGCAATAGCCAGGAAAATGAAATTGACTATGACAGTATAGAACAAGCCTCTAGTAAAATCTCCCATAGTAGCCATGTTGATGTGCAGAAAACTGCAGCTTCTAGCAATAGCGTTTTTGATCAATCATCGATACCCCGCACTGTAAATAGTGATTGTGTAAATATTGATTGTTTTTCTCCAAATTCAACAGACCGTGAACAATTCATTCACAATTCGCCATCAGTTTCATCAGAATCTATTGAATCTGATACAAAATTCACTCAAAGTCATCTTCACTTTCAACATTCTCCATCAAGATCATTGGACGATCAGATTATTGCTTCTGTTAATCATCCATTTAAACCATCACAAATTGTCATGACAAATCACGCCTTTCAACAATTCTCATCAGACTCTGAAAATAATGATGATGATGACTCATCATCATCACTTCCATCGATCACATTTGATGATAATTTCCTTGAGGACATCCCTGAGGAGAATGACAGTATGGATGTTAACATTTCCAAGGATGTCAACTGCAATTTAACAAACAGCAATAATGAAACAACGAATAATCTAGCCATATGGACAGACCTGCAATCATCAGATTTAACTACCTCTACAAATGTCTGCGGTGATCTTAACAATTCTGCAGCTGAAACATCGTTAAAGTCTTCCATCAATTCCACACAAAATTCACAATGGATTGAGTCCTCAAGTGAAATAGATCGAAACCAATTACCTTTCATACATCTGACAGGAAGCCAAAATGACATCTCTTCCGCAAGAAATAAAGTTCAGTGCCTTCATAGGTCAAAATCTGAACTCAATCTTTCCAAGAAATTAACATCTACCTCATCCTACGATGACTTTTTCAGTCCAACCTGGAACAGTGGAAAAATCTTAGAGAGGTCAGCATCGATGTCGGAGATTGATCTTCTTCCTCAAAGATCATGGCTATATGATGTTACGCAGAGTCAAATAAAATTATGGAATGATTCAAAGAATCAGGTTAGAACTTTATTTCAGAAATAGAAAAAACTATTAAAAATTAAACTATAACAATTTAAGAAATATAATTTAACTTACTATACTATGATAGGGTGACCAGATTTCCTAGACCCACAAATGGAACATTTCGGCTTTTACCAGCCTTAAAAAGGGGGACGTGAAGCATAAAAATTCAATAGTATGCTATTAGTATATTATATACTTAAATAAGTTATTTTTCACTTATAATAAATAACTGAGGTGTATTATAGAGTTGTCGCATTATCTTTAACATTTTAAATGTATTTCAGACAATTATTTCTTGTAAAATATAAGACACTTGTGTATTATAGACTATAAGAATAGACATAACAGTATTATGACATAATAACTTAAAGAAATAGTAATAAATTTTGGTACATGTTAAGCAAATGTGTCCTCTTTTTAATGAAACAAATATGTACATTATTTAATGAAATGAAATATTGATAAAGAGGCATTTCCCAGAAGCTAAGTCTACTTGCAGATCCATTGATCTGTCCGCTACACACTTAGAGCCCCCTCCCCACCTTTGGATGACCCTGGAGATGGGGAGGAGACTTTCAGTGTGTAGCATGCAGTTCACAGCATGCCTAGCAACTTTTTAATCCCAGGTCAGCTAGATCACAAAATCTGAATGAAACTACGCATAGTATAAAAAGATCGACTTATGAATGCGATGAGGCCACATTTTCTTAACCTGTACCATCATTTACATTCTCTGGACTACATCTTGTTGGAAGCCTAGTAGGACCATTGTCCTGCTGCAAGAGAGATCCAGTGGGAGCTTGAGAATGAATGCTGAAGAAGAAGTAGAAGAAACACAAAAACAAAACAAACACTTTATCCATTGGGTTTGAGTTTCTTGTGGTTGAAAGTCGAGATATTAACTTAACTATTTTGTTTGTCCAATAACATTTGAAGAAATAACCTTTTTGTGCTATTCTCAGAGTGCAATGTCTTCAAACAACCATATACAGTCACAGTGGATTGTTCTGTCACCTCCTGTTACTTCAAGAAACTTCTCACAAAATCATTACCACCAGGCACAGAGCAACCAGCAGCAGGCCCTGCAAAATTTCTACAGCCAACATCCACATGGTAGTCCATGGATTCAGACCCTCCATCTCGACCTCTCAGATGTAACAGAATTAGACGAAGATGGATCTGAACTTGCCACCACTCATGATTCTCTAGGTTCAAGTCACATTGACATGGCTAACGATGAAAGCCCTAGCTGTGATGTTGATGAACAGAAAAGATTTAACAGTCAATTCTACAGCTTGTGCAAAGTTGATTCAAACCGGAGCCTACTGTCATCCGGCAATGATAGCAAGGACAGGATTTCTCTGACTAGTCTAAACGAGATGTTAAACAGCAAGACTATTGACAACACTGGAGACAGTCCTTGTGATCAAAGCATTCACTGCCTGAGTCATGATGATGATAATATTGAGCAGGAAAATGATATTGTCATCAAAGAATTTGATGAAATTTCCAGGCAAATTGCGAGTTTATCAAAGACAGTTGATCAACTTAATCATAGTTTGTCAAGTTTAAATAGTGGAGAGTTTGAGTCTTCACCCCATCCGCAGATTGAATCATCTTCCTTTGAACAGAAGAGTAACACTAGTTCTGGCATTATTGACGGATACCATTGGGCGGATGATGAATTTTTTGTACCTTCATGCAGTGGAGAGGTCATATTTGGAAGCAATGATAAGAACTGTGAATCTTCTTTTGGGGAAATTGTTACCAACAGCATCTCATTTGATCTGAACTGTACAGAGGATGCAACTTCTGAATTCTTTCATATTCCTTCTGTTGATAATGTAAAACAATTTACAAACAGAAACTCTACAAGACAGGATGAGATATTTGCTGGATCATTTTATGACACTGTCAGGCAAAAAAATACTAGAAAGCCAGAACAACAATTTCTGCCTAGAAGTGAAAGCGATGGAAGTCTTAATGAGAAAGGAGCAGTTATAGAGAAACGTCTTTCAGTGCCCATCTTTGGCAACAGCGCACAAGATGTAGAAGTGGATAAATTAAATGGAGGGGAAATAAACAGTGAAAGCGTTCTGAGAAATGGCCAGGTATGTTTTTAATTTATTTCTCTTAGAAGCCAAAATATAAATGAATGTTATTTCCCTGTGTTGTCGGGGCTCAAAAAGCAAGCAAAGACTAGCATTACTGTTTATTTTCCTTGCATGTCGTAAGAGGTGACTGAGTAGGTCATGGGGTATAGTTGACTGTCCCATCTCATATAGGGTTAATGTAACTTAGAAGCCATGCTGAAGTTAGATTCTCAGGCTGAAACACACAGATATCACAGCAAAGCTGTAAAGCATGATTCAAACTATTCAGTTCTTCAGACTGCATCCTGCTAATTAGCAGGAGTTTAAGAATGAACACAGAAGAATAATGTTAACAGATTCATTGAAAATATTGGTAAAAGTAGAAGGTAACAAACAAGATTTGAAAAGTTTCATTCAGCTGACATAAATTTGCCTTGCAACATGAGTCAATATGTTTTTCTAATTATGCCAATCAGCATCACTAAAAATGTGTTTTTAGCCATTACATTCTTTTCTTCTTCTTCTGCGTTCGTTCTCAATCTCCTGCAGATTAGCAGGATGTAGTCCGGAGAACGGAATGCATTGTGTCATTTTTTAAAGCATTGCTGCGATATCTGCGCCTTTCGGCCTGACACATTTAACTTCAGCATGGCTTTGGGTCACTGACCCTATATGGGATGGGACAGCCAACACCATCCCATAACCTCCTTAGTCGCCTTTTACGACATGCGTGGAAGGTAAACAGTGTTGTTATTCTTTGCTCCCCTTTCGTGCCCCGGCAACACACGGGCGAGCCATTACATTAAATATCTGTATTCTCTAATTACTATAAATATAGTAGTATGCAGATTTCTGCCTTATATATATATATATATGGTTGGTTGCTGAACCAGCTGTCTATGGGCACATGACCTTTGACCCAATGCCATTAAATGGCAATATATTGCCGGGAAGTCTGTGGATTTTTGGCCCGCCCCGGGACAGAGCCAGAGAATAACTATCACACCTCCAGGAAGGTAGGTTTCAACCTATGCACTGCTCTGAGCCCCTGTAGCCAAGATAGGGTTCACTGTGCTCATTCCCCGCCACCAAATGACTACTGGTTATGCCAAACTTCTCTATTGCTCCAGGCATGCAACCAAATATTCAGGTCAAAAGGATTGTGCCTCAACGCTGTGCCTCTATGATGGGTCTCAGCCATAGGAAAAAACAGTGCTGTCAGTTTCCTCCTCCTCAGTGCTGCACAGTGCATCTCTGGCTCCCTCCCAACCACAGATGGTGCATACATATATTCAAGTAAACATGAAACACAATTCAACAACAAAATAACAGCACAAGGAGCATAATTGTATAGATGACGTGCTATGAAGCTTCTATAAGAAGATAACTTCAATATAACAGCATGCCATCCACTAAGGTTTTCTAGTTTTGGGTGGTTTGTCTAGTGGGCCATTGGTGAGACCCACAGATGCAACCATATGCGTTCATATATATATAAAAGAAGTAGCTTCAGAAAGTTCCTGGAAGTAGTGGATTATATTGGAATAGGTAAAAATATAATTATCCACACTACCGTACCGGTACATTTCCTTCAAAGTAATTCCCTTCAGCAACTGCACACTTTTGCTAACGTGCTTACAGCTACTGGAAACATTTGTGGAACCCTTAGACACCTCTCAGCTGTATTGTTGTATCAGTGGTAACATCATGTGCATCTTTGAATCACTGTCGTTTCAGTACCAATTTCAACGGAGAGAACATAAAAAATGTCCTCCGTTGCAAAGTTGGAAGAATATGGTGGCTGTTTAAAGGTAAGCACATTGCGCTGTGCAAGGTACTGCTTTACCAGTAGGGATTGATGTACCGGTGCATTGTGATGCTGCATAATCAAACTGTTTGTTTTTCATTTTACAACCATCACAGAAAAGTTTGTGCTACACAAATACTTGTGTGATTTTTTTATTGATTTATCACTATATGCTTTATTATGCAATGTCAGTGTCTCTGAAGGGGACGCCTCAAGCAAAACACATAATTTGACCTTTGTACATTCAACTAGCCAGGGACATTCTTAACTCTGATAGTTCAACTAGCACAACACATAAATAAACATCTGTATCTTATCTATGAAAGTATAGGTGAAGGTCACATCTGCCATGACCTTTCATCAAAGTCATTACCAACTTCTAAACATAGAATCTCCATAACATCATCTTTCATTCAAAGACTAGTCAACTATTCCGGGAACTTCCTAAAGCTGCCTCATATATATTGATTACTCCTTGCACTGATCAATAATTCTTTACCCATTTATCGACCATTGTTTAGTCTATTGTTGTATTATTTTAGAGTGAGGACCAGACAGACAGACTAACTAGCTCAAACAATGACAGTGATGACAGCCTGGCAAGTGATATTGGTCTTGATCATATGATGTGCCAGAGACTTTTCGGACGAAAAGGTAAAATTTGATTTGTTTATATTTATAAATGCTTTGTAGTGTAAAGAAGGAGAGCACAGAATAGTAATGCATATCTTAAGACAATTGGGGGGGGGGGGGATTTATGCTTGAAGTGTTTACGGGATAGTACCTCATGGTAAAACGCCACCACTTTCTTGTCTGAGAAAGGCCTAAATCCAGTGTGATTTCCCGCACTCCATAATGTCTTGTCAAGACTGTCCCCCAATTACTGTAACTCGTTTCATTTAACCCTTACAATATCATCACATTGTGAGTGATTCTTGTCTGTACAGATAGAAGCAAGCATGGCATCTCCGCTTATTGCTGCAAGTAGGATAGTCCAGCAAGATCCACATCACCACTAGTTATATATCTCTGAGGCATCCTCGAGTGATTGCATATTGCTACATTTCTTTAAAGTGCACAAAATTGTTTTCTTAAACATATTGTCTGTCGAAGATGGATGTGTCGGGCCATTGACGCAAATAAAACGATAACACATCCCATTTCCATTCTATGGTCCTGCAACAAGGAAGATCCAGCGAGAGTTGGGGGGTAGGCCTACGGTGTGTCCAGTATTTTCTCTTGATAAAGACTTTTTTTTGTCTAAATGTCAGTTGGGTTTATTTTGTGTGTTGTTAATTATATATTTTTTAATGTTAGTTACTCTGCGTTTAAGTGAACTATGAAACTTACTATTATGTACCTTTCATTAATAAAAAAAATAAAATTTTCCATTAATGTCTGTTGATAAACAGTTTTAAAATGTTATTGATAAATTTGTTAAAAATATTGATAAACAGTTTTACTGCAGTATCATCCTTTCAATGAATACTATTTATATCTCTTTCAATTCAGGCCGTGTCCAGTCAGCTTTTAGTCACAATAAACATATCAAGGACATCAGACAGCTGTTTCTGAGGTATGGTGATTCTGAAAAGGAAGCCATATCGGCATTTGACTTTCTGGACAATTTCGTATTGCCCGAGTCCATTGGTCAAAGACAACAACCAGGAAGATTTTTTTACCCACAGGAAGGGGAAAATAAAAATTCTGCTGATGGAGGTTTGAATTCTAAAGTGGAAAATTTAATGTGGGATGATGATTCCTCCCCACATTCTGTGTTGCAACATGAAAAATGCTCAAAGCAGATGAAGGATGTGGGTGTGGATGCTATGAGCCAATCACAACAGTCGATGAATGCAAGCTTTGAAACTTTTGACCAATCAATACCTGGCTTAGATACAACAGACGTAGCTAGTAATGTATTGAATCTTCCCCCAGGTCGATGTAGTAGCTACAGCTTGTCTGAGGCATCATTGAGTCGTAGCTCAGGAAACTATGATATTGCTCCTAATGATAACACAGATTCTGCAAAGAAAAATAGGATAGATTTATCCATTTCTTCAGCAATGGATATTGTTGCTCAAGGTGGATGTGATAATCCAGAAACCAGATCAATACGTTGCAATTCAACAGGTCAAACAGAATATCAAGACATTAACAAAATGGCTAGTTTAATGACATACTCTGATTTTGTTGCGGATTTGAAACAAACTCCTGCAGTTTCTGATGCACCTCCTCCAAAGTTACCTCCAAGACTACCTATTAATACAAACTTCAATCACATCAGTTCTCCACTACCTCCACCTTGTTTAGACAATGACAGATTTCACTCACCGCACATACAGCATCTAAAAACCAATAATCAGCATTATGAGCATCATCATCATCATGCTCCCTATGTTAACCAAATTGTTCCAGTTTTAAGTTCTAAACTTGTAAATTCATGTTCTCTTTTGAGTGACAAATCAATCTCTTCCCAACTTAATGGCAACTCTGGAACTCTTCCACCCCCTCTACCACCTCGTCAACCACATATCACTCACACCCAAGATGGAAGGCCTCAAGTACTTATTCGACCACAAAGGGTCTCTCAGAATAAAACCAAGCTAGAAGGACGGCCTCACTCATTTAACCACTACCTCATCAGCAAATCAAAGTCACCATCATCAGCATCATCTCAACTATCACCTGCACATTTAGGAACATACCCAAGATCTCGAAGTCACTCGGATACAACTGACCTCTCCACAAGAAAAAATTCAGGTGAGAGGTTCAACGATGATACCTCAACATCAAGAATTCCACGACGCAAACTCAAAACACGACGAGAACGATCTCAAATCAAACAAATCACAGAAAAATCAACCACAGATCCAATCACCAAACTGTCAAACAGTGGAAACGTATCCAATAAACAGTGGCGAGATATTAGTGCCTCTACTAGCATGCAATTGAGTGATTCCTCGTGTGAAGACAACTCTAGTTGAAACAAAGACAGCGTTACATCTTCCCGCAAAAATTTAAAATAACTCACACTGGAACAATAAAGTTATGTGAAACATCTTACTTTTCTGAGACAATAATTTGAAAGATCTTTCTTTTCTGAGACAATAATGTGAAACCTCTTACTTTTCTGGAACAATAGAGTTATGTGAAACATCTTACTTTTCAATGTTTGGCATGTAGGATTGGCTCATATGTTGCATGTCACTTTCCAAAAGGTGAACAACGAATAGCAACACTGTTACCTGCTATACATGTTATCATCAAGTGCCATCTGCTCAATGAAGGTTGGCTGCAAAGGACATCCAACATCCACTGTCTCTTGCCTTGTGGTGCACTCTTGCTAGACTAAAACCTATCTCGTTATATTTCTCTCCCACTTATATCTCTGCCTACCTTTTGCTTGTCTCCTGGGCTGTACCTCAATTTTACCTTTACCCTCAAGTAAGGTCTTCTTCATGTCTTTTAGTATGTCCAAAATACTTTATTTGTTTGATCTTTATTTCCTTTAATAATTCTTTTTTTTATTCATATGAAGTGTTGTTAGAACCTCTTTGTTCCTGTTGCTATTAGAGGCAACTAAAAGAAGGTTTGGTGGGGGGGGGGTGTAGAATTGGCTGTCCAATCCCCTATGTCAAAATAGAGGGTTACAGTGACATAGAAGTCATGCTGAATTTGGATGTGTCAGGTAGAATGCGCAGATGTTGCAACAAAGCTGTAAACCATGAGAAACACATTACATTCTCCAGACTACATCCTGCTAATCTACAGGAGTTTGAGAGCAGTAGAACTAGAAATAGCTTGAGTTAAAATAATGAAGTCTAGAAAATCAGTTTTTTATTATTTTTACAATCCATGCAGTGTGTCGTTAGTTATTATGTCTGTCCACAGCCTTCTGTCTCATTTGCTGCCAATCATTTTTTATACCTATATTCTCCCATGCTACAAAACTAAGCTATCCAGCAACATCTCTCTTGTTTTTCGCCTACCCCTCTTGTTCTTCAACTAGCCTATTATCATGCTGTGCTCTACCTTTCCTCTTCTCATGATGTGTCAAAATAATGTTGATTGTCTTATGCAAGTGATCAGCTTTCTCTTTTGAATCAACTTATTCAAGATATGTTCATTAAGCTTTTTATCTATCTCAACACTTTATGTTTAAATATACCGTTAAATTCCGAATATAAACCCATCCGATTGTAGGCCGAGAACCTAATTATCCCTTCCCAAAAGTGGAGAAAATGGAAGGTCCGACTATAGACCGACATCCCCAACTTAACAAAGCCGGCAATAATGAACTTCATCATCATAAGAAAGAACCAACATGCTAAATGGAAATTAACATATAGAATTATTTTAGTCTTATATTCTATAAAACCACACCTCTACTTGAAGATTGTTTCACATAAAATAATAAAAGTCTACTTTTAATGTTTCTTTGCAGATATTATAAATATCCAACTCAAAATATGGTTATGGTCATATAAAATATCTTGCGGTATAAAATAAATCCACAGTGAGATGTCATTTATATTTAATTGCATTGTTTTAAAATCAATTTTATTTAATTGCATTTCTCTTCAATCAATTATATTTAATTGCATTGTTCTCTAGTTATTTGGACATCGCATTGTTAATCAGAAAGCTGAAGAAAAAATGTGAATCCTAGTCAATCTAGCTAGCACGCCTACTAGAGAGGCTCAGTCAAGTGCTATGCCAAATGGGGTAACTGTTCATGTTTCGCTACACTTGTTGTGTTGTTAATAAGTTCAGTGGGTTGCATTGCCCTATGCCATTAATGACCACCCTAAAAAATTTCAATCTTTGTGATTCCCCATCTTGTCTCCCCTAGATCTTTCCATTGGTTATTAAATGCTCAGTTTTTGCTATTCTCATGACAGGCCCTAAAATTCTTTACTGTGTCAATTAATCAATCAAGTGTCATGCCAAATGGCATAGGCGATCATATTTCTCCATGAAAGAATGAATCTGCCAGCGGAAGATAACTCTTCATGTATTAAGCCGCAGCAACTATTAGGTAGGGTGGCCAGTTCCCTTCCTTGTTGTCTTTACATCTTCATGCATCAGGTAATCATTTATAGCCGAGTCGACTGGAGGAGTAGTCATATCAAGCAAGAAATCAGAACCCTGATTTTTTTGTCCGGGCATGGTTTCAAACCTGGCACGCTGTAGCCCGGTGATAGCAAACAAGCTCACTATCAACTAGTCTACCGCACTCCCACTCTTTCCAACACATCAAAGTTAGTGATTTCTTATATTCTATATCTGATTTTCAACAGATGTCTGTAGTACTTGTCTTCAAAAACCTGAATCTTTCTTTCTGTGTTTGCTTTTATTAGTGTGTAGTTTTTACATACACATAACTGCTTGAGTAAAGTCATTTCGATTTATCTTGTGACTTCAACACAATCACATTCTGCCGCAAGTTTACACAACAATTGACATTTGCACCTTTCGACCCAGCATGTTCGTTTTCGGCAAAAGTCATACACTAAAAGATTCTATAACAATGCTTATAAGTACAGTACTGGTATAGAGTACTGATGTTATTGTACTCAGGTTTCCCTATATGAGCTCTGCCCCTCTCAACATGGCAACTGCTGATAGTAACACTCATAAAGTGTAACTCTAACTGCCAGAGATAACTCTAGGGATCATAAGAAAATGTACTCATAAATAAAATGTACTGAAACATCACAACTTGGTATTGAAACATCACAACCTGGTATTGAAACATCACAAGCTGGTATTGAAATGTCACAACCTGGTATTGAAACATCACAACCTGGTAATGAAACATCACAAGCTGGTATTGAAACATCACAACCTGGTATTGAAACATCACAAGCTAGTATTGAAACATCACAAGCTAGTATTGAAACATCACAAGCTGGTATTGAAACATCACAACCTGGTATTGAAACATCATAGCTGGTATTGAAACATCACAACCTGGTATTGAAACATCATAACTTGGTATTGAAACATCACAACATGATATTGAAACGTCACAACCTGATATTGAAACGTCACAACATGATATTGAGCACATGACATTGCTAAAACACTGAAAATGGTTTAATTAGAGGTTAATATGGTTAATATTAGTACCTTTATTCCATTTCTCCATAATGTTTCTAACAGAAATGTGCACAGGCCAAGTACTATATCTTTTAATTAACCGTTAAAAAGTTAAAAAGGCAATCATTGAAGAGCAGGAATATAAATAACTTAACTGTCACCGGATATCCGACAAGATGGAGAGTTACATTAGTTTTATTAATTGTTAGTTGAACCAGTAACAATTTTACATTTTTCTAATTAGCGCAATGAGGAACAGGAATGATGTCCGCTAGCAGCCAAAATTGCAAGATGTATTATAATTGGTGTACATCTACGATACGCAGAAATCTTCCACCAAGATTACAATATCGCTCCATCCACTAATCCACTGACGAAGTCGCTCCATTTTATGTTCATCAGTTTGTGAAGACATTTGTTTTCGAAGTTGTTTAGTTTCTTATACCGAGTATATCTAGCGTGTAATTTTAAGAGGAGCATCTGATTAAGTATGACACTGAGGAATACACATACATTCTCACTCATCATTTTGGCCGGAAGTTTCAGATTAGGATTTAAAATATTAGATATATTTTTTTCCAGAACTCTCTTATTTTCTTCTGCATTTTTACAATTTTTATATACTTTAAATAACAGAAAATTCTACTTGAATTCTGTTGATTCAGCCAAGGACATGTTGAAAAACATAAATATCCTTTGTCTATCATCATTGTGGATGACCCGTACCCATTTTACCAGTAATCATGCCACCATCCCTAGATTGTCCATGCTACTATGCCTCTTTATATGACCAAAAAACCTCAGCGCTTTTGCTATAATGTTGTTTAGGAGACAACCCTCTTCAACATTTGATTTTCTTATCACTTCTTGATTTGTTTTTTGCAATGCACGTGGTATTCTCAATATCCTTCTATAACATCTCATTTTGAAGGAAGCCATTATTTTTTTGCCATTACTTTATTTTCAAGGGTAAAGCTATGACAGGTCCAACAAACCAGTAGGGAATTTTACTGTTCACGAAAACTGCTCTAGATTCTGCACAAGAAATTACAAAAATTAAAAAATCCTGTAAACTAATATTCATCCAGACTTGCGACTCTTCGTAACATAAGCAGAAGATAAAGACACAAAAAGAAAGTTACTTTATTAAGTATCCATGTTTCCCTACCATAAATTACTACTGGGAATATGACATATCTAATTAAAATGATAAAATTGTTAATGGCCTCAGTCCAACTCTAAACTTTATAACACTATTTCAGCTATGAAATATATATATAACATTGAAACTGCATGCTTTGCATGTAGATCAAGCAGAAGTACTAGATGAGAAATAAAATTAAATAGCTCAGGAAAGCACAGAAACAAACAACAACAAAAACGAAAGTTATCGTGCAAGCAATAACAAAACTATAGTTGCCACTCAACATTTTTAAGTTCCCTAGTTCCGAGGACCAAAAAAACCCAGGAGTGGTAACGCTGAACAAATACTGTCTGGATTTCTCCTGATCATGTCCAAAGCATTATTGTTATAATAGGGCCTATAATTGAATTTAAAACTTTCATGTTACATTAAGATGTGTTTATTAATTGACAGTTCATATATGTTTGAGTTTACAATTGTATTGTACAAATACATAGCTCAGAATTTGTTTATGAATAATATTATTGCAGTTTATATTTCGTTTGTAACTATCACATATTGATTATGTTTTTTTACATATGTTTGTCAGGGAGATAAATAAAACTAGAATGTTAATTGTCTTCTGGTACGATTTGTATGTATTGTTAATTGATAATTGATGAAAGTGGTATATATGTGTGGGTAATTGATAATTGATGAAAGTGGTATATATGTGTGGGTAATTGATAATTGATGAAAGTGGTATATATGTATGGGTAATTGATAATTGATGAAAGTGGTATATATGTGTGGATAATTGATAATTGATGAAAGTGGTATATATGTGTGGGTAATTGATAATTGATGAAAGTGGTATATATGTATGGGTAATTGATAATTGATGAAAGTGGTATATATGTGTGGATAATTGATAATTGATGAAAGTGGTATATATGTATGGGTAATTGATAATTGATGAAAGTGGCATATATGTGTGGGTAATTGATAATTGATGAAAGTGGTATATATGTATGGGTAATTGATAATTGATGAAAGTGGCATATATGTGTGGGTAATTGATAATTGATGAAAGTGGTATATATGTATGGGTAATTGATAATTGATGAAAGTGGTATATATGTGTGGGTAATTGATAATTGATGAAAGTGGTATATATGTATGGGTAATTGATAATTGATGAAAGTGGTATATATGTATGGGTAATTGATAATTGATGAAAGTGGTATATATGTGTGGATAATTGATAATTGATGAAAGTGGTATATATGTGTGGGTAAATGATAATTGATGAAAGTGGTATATATGTGTGGGTAATTGATAATTGATGAAAGTGGTATATATCTGTGGGTAATTGATAATTGATGAAAGTGGTATATATGTATGGGTAATTGATAATTGATGAAAGTGGTATATATGTATGGGTAATTGATAATTGATGAAAGTGGTATATATGTGTGGGTAATTGATAATTGATGAAAGTGGTATATATGTGTGGGTAATTGATAATTGATGAAAGTGGTATATATGTGTGGGTAATTGATAATTGATGAAAGTGGCATATATGTGTGGGTAATTGATAATTGATGAAAGTGGCATATATGTGTGGGTAATTGATAATTGATGAAAGTGGTATATATGTGTGGGTAATTGATAATTGATGAAAGTGGTATATATGTGTGGGTAAATGATAATTGATGAAAGTGGTATATATATGTGTGGGTAATTGATAATTGATGAAAGTGGTATATATATGTGTGGGTAATTGATAATTGATGAAAGTGGTATATATGTGTGGGTAATTGATAATTTATGAAAGTGGTATATATGTGTGGGTAATTGATAATTGATGAAAGTGATATATATGTGTGGATAATTGATAATAGATTAAAGTGGTATATATGTGTGGCTAGTTGATAATTTTGATAACTGATGAAAGTGGTATGCACTCTAACACCCCCCCCCCCCCCCGAAGCAAATCAGAACATGACTTTTAGTAATTGGAACACTGCCAAAAGGTGAGAAAAAAGCCTGGATACCTGTAACGATTTTCACCAAAAGATCATAAAATAACACAATTTGACAGGCAGAAATGTAAGTACAAATTACCTTTTCCTGGTTTGTGGTGTTTTTTTTACGTCCTCCCTTTCTCCCCCCCCCCCCTCCGCCATTGAGAAGATTACACCGACTGTCCTAATATTCTTGTTTTAAGAGAGATCTGCTGGGAGTTTGAGAATGAATGTAAAATATGTGTGTCTTACTCTCAATCCGTGATCCACGAGTTTCAGAATAGATGGCTGCCTCATGGGCTATGAGTGCATGGAATATTATTGTTTCAGGTTGTCTCATGAGTGGATGGAATATTATTGTTTCAGGTTGTCTCATGAGTGGATGGAATATTATTGTTTCAGGTTGCCTCATGAGTGGATGGAATGTTATTGTTTCAGGTTGTCTCATGAGTGGATGGAATGTTATTGTTTCAGGTTGCCTCATGAGTGGATGGAATGTTATTGTTTCAGGTTGTCTCATGAGTGGATGGAATGTTATTGTTTCAGGTTGCCTCATGAGTGGATGGAATGTTATTGTTTCAGGTTGCTTCATGAGTGGATGGAATGTTATTGTTTCAGGTTGCTTCATGAGTGGATGGAATGTTATTGTTTCAGGTTGCCTCATGAGTGGATGGAATGTTATTGTTTCAGGTTGCTTCATGAGTGGATGGAATGTTATTGTTTCAGGTTGCCTCATGAGTGGATGGAATGTTATTGTTTCAGGTTGCCTCATGAGTGGATGGAATGTTATTGTTTCAGGTTGCCCCATGAATGGATGGAATATGTTGTTTCAGGTTGCCCCATGAGTGGATGAAATATGTTGTTTCAGGTTACCCCATGAATGGATGGAATAAGTTAACGTTTCAGGTTGCCCCGTGAGGGATAGAATATATTAACCTTTTACACCTTTAGTGGTGATGGACACTAATATGACTAAACATCTGAGATGAAGAATGAGGAATTAATTCTACCAGGGAGCTACAGGAATAACAAGTATGTCTCTTTGATATGTTCTTTGGAAGACTGAACACTTAGAGGTTTGATCAGAGTACAGTGATATTCTCTTAGAATCAAAGTAGTTTGAAAAGGCTGGTTTAAACGCAGCAGGTCTGGTAGTGACCACTTCCTAAAATAGAAGTCTAGCTATAGGATAACACAAATTTATCCTCCATAGCATAGAATATATATTTTTGGTAGCATATCCTATCCAGGACGTAGCTATCAACCCAGCATTTGTTGGCTGTGGTGATTTTCTAGGCAATATAAATACATTCAGTAGGTTGCCATTGCTTTCTGAACGGTCCGGATGCACAATTGCCTGTGGTGAGGATCGAACTCGGTACCTTTGCCATCACAGACGCGCTCTGTACCACTTCGCCACAGAGCCGGACAAGAATACATAATATATACTAAATCGAGGAGTCTCATGGAATATTATATACATGTTGCAATTTGTGTTATCCTCAAGAAGTTTATTTTTGGAAGAGGTCGCTACCAGTCCTGCTGCACTCAAACCGGAATTTTCAAACTACTATCACTACCTAAAACGTATTTGTCGGGTCATTGGCGCAAATAAAATGGTGACACAGTGCATTTCCATTATCTGGACTACATCCTATTTGAAACCAAGTAGGATTGTTGTTCTGCTGCAGGAGAGATCTAGCGGGAATATGAGAATGAATGATGAAGAAAAAACTACTATCACACTGCATAGACTTACATCGGGATGATTTTTCTCTGGTCATGTGGGAGTTTGGGGTAATGACCAAGCTAACAAACTGTCAACACAGATGATAATGGGGATATTTTGAATTTTCTATGTATGAATCTTGTGGACGAGGCTACACTGATGAATAAGACTTGTTGATAACTAACTTTGTTTGATGTATCAGCTGGTAAGTTTATCTTTGCTAAATGTCACCCATTCACAGCCTCTTCCCACTTCCTCCAGCGCACAATCTTTGAGTCTGTGATGGCCAAAATATTGGGTTCAAATGCCGCAGACAATTGTTTATTTTTACCTTTCAGAGAACAATGACAAACTACTGAATGTATTTATATTGCCTAGAAAATCAATAAAGCCCAAAAAATGCTGAGTTCATGGCTATGTCCTGAATAGAATATGCAACCAAAACAAAAATATTGATGAAGAATTACTCTGAGAAACTAGACAGGAGTCTTGATACAATCAAGGAAAAACTAGGAAAGAGTCTTAATACCATAAGGAGAAACTAGACAAAAGTCTTGGTACAATCAAGGAGAAACTAGACAAGAGTTGATACAATCAAGGTACATCTAGGAAAGAGTCTTGATACCATAAGGAGAAACTAGACAAAAGTCTTGGTACAATCAAGGAAAAACTAGGAAAGAGTATTGATACCATAAGGAGAAACTAGACAAGAGTCTTGGTACCATCAAGGAGAAACACTACACTTTTTGAATGTTTTATGTGGAGAACAACCAAGAATGGAATTGCTTGCATGATAAGAATAACAGATGCATCAACTACATAAACATTCACAATGATATAGTGTGTGAGGAAAGGAAAGTTAGTGTGTAAATCTAAATACGTTCTGAACCAAAAAATGCAAAGTGTTTGTTTTCCATTTATACACTATGTACCGGGGGTAGGTCTTTTTATTTTGTTCGCTCTTAAACTCTCATGGATCTCTCTTATAGCAGCACAGTAATTCTACAAGATTTCCAGCAGGATGTAGTTCACAGAACGTAAGCCTATCGGTTCTGTGCAAGCTGTCCAGCTTATTCCAGCAGGAAAAAAACATCAAAGAAACCCAACATAGACGCAACATAGCATACCGGATCTTAGGGCAGATATCTCCTATTTAAAAAAAAAAATATGCGCGCATGAACACCAAAACTGCACTATATAAAACTATCATCATACAATCACTTTGCTACCAATATCATACGTGGACACTAACAACAGAATCCAAAAGAAAACTTGTTACAACAGAACTGACTTGTCTACATAGAATCCCCGAAGTAACAATAAGAGACAGAATCAGGAACGAATACACCAGAAGATTAATAATCACAATGTCAATCCAGGATTTCATCAGAAGACAACAGATTAAGTGGTTTTCTCATGCTTCCAGACTACCATCAGACAGTGCCCCTCAAAAAGTATTACAATACAGACACGATGGAAACAATGCCAGAGGGTGGGGAGATACCTTGCAAACGATGGATTACATAAATAAAAAAGTCAACTAAAACAAACATAAATGAAGCACACAAAAAAGCCATCTTCAGAGAACTCGTGTAGTCCTGACGCTGCTAGGAATAAATCAATCAATAAACCCGTAACTCTTCAGGGTCGTAGGGGTACCACATTGGATGCTTCAGCACACAGAGTCCTCCAGCATTTCCTATCCTCGGCGATGTGGATGAGTGAGGAAATGTCTTGTCCATTCCTTGATGTTGTCTGTCCATGCCTTTCTTTGCCCACCTCTGCTTCTTCCTTCTTCCCCCCCCCCACCCGACAGTTTCACTCGGTATTGTTTTTGACAAGAAAGCATGTCTACATATGTGTCCAAACCATGCAAGGAATAAAGGGGCATAAAGCGAAAAGAGTTTGCCAAAGATTGCGCACTCTACCGCAATTAAAATTAGAGCACACTCAGCACGGAATCGTACAGAAATATTGAATGTTCAAACTGCACCAAGAATCATCATAGCCAACAGGACCATCAGGCTGGGAGCATACATGAAACACCTTGTCTGCGGGCTCACATTACTTTGAAGAACTTGAATAAAATCTCAGGTTTGATAAAACTATCCATCATACATACATACGTGCGTCCACTATTGTGCTAAGTACAGAATATGCCCCGTCACAACAACAAATGTGTTTCCATCACATTCTGTCCCTATCACGGGCTGGCGATATACTATCATCATGTTTCAGGTGAAAATGCAGTATAGGCCTCCACTGGGCTATAAATAGCGCACCGTTTACATGAACGTCATGGATTTCCCTTAAAACCAATCATATCGATAGATGCCGCGACGTCACATTTCACGCCGCATACGACAATTCTTAGAGAATTAATTCTTCTTCTTTCCTTCCTCCTTTACGGGTGTCGAGGGAGATACAATGTTCTTGTTCTCGCTTTTCTTGCAGTTTCAGATGTCATTTGGTGTTCGTGTAATGTCTCTTTGATGTTGTCGATCCAGCGTACTCTAGGTCTACCCTTGGCTCTTCTTTCTGCTTCTCCTCTCTTCGTATATGCTTTATAAACTAATGAATCACGCGGCATTCTTTCCAGATGACCAAACCATTGTATCTGTTGGTTTTGTATGTATTGTAGAATTAATATGACATCCACTCTTTCTCTTATGACATTGTTTCTAATTCTGTGTCTTCTGGTCACTCCTGTGGCTTTTCTCAGACATCTTATCTCTGTTGTAACCAGTTGTCTCTTATGTTTTGTTGTTAAGGACCATATTTGACATTGGTAGCACAGGGTTGGGATGAATTAATTATTAATTAATTATTTATTATTAATTCTAAATACTAATTCTAATCCTTCTCCCTTCCCCCTCCATCTAATACTTACGCAACTTATCTAACACTGCAACGGTTAAAGGTTATGTAATACCTCGAAAGTAGAACAAATGTGACAACGAAGACCTATACTGCATTTTGGCCACATTGTGGGACGAGGAGATACTGTGTTTAGGCCTGTCCTTTTCATTGACAAAAGAGACTGTCCATAAATTATGTCAACAATGTCTTTGTCAATATTATACCCCCTTGTCAATAACTGTCAATATTTTACCCCCTCCGCCATGTTTACAACTTTCAAGAATTCAGGGACCCTCCTTACTTAATATCTTAAAAAATACCCCCCACTCCCCACACCCAACAAAATAATGTTGAAAGGAAAAGTTACAAAAAAATCATTACATGATGTCTACGACAATCAATACAAGGTAACTGCGTGAAATATAACAACAATTGTACTTACTTAAAACACAGATTTATATAATCGCTTCAGTCATAAATGACGGACTATAACTAAAACTAGTGGGTAAGTACATGATTTCTATCATATTTGCATATTGTTTTCCACAAATTTTTAACAATCTAATTAGCAGGTGCAATAAACAGTATTGTAAACGTCAACTTTTATCAGCCAACCCCCCCCCCCCCAACTTCTGCATTAGTTTTCTTGGCTGTCCATAGAATCTTCATCATTCTTCTTAAAAACCACATCTCAGTTGCCTCCAGCTTATCTTGGGCACATTTATTTACTGTCCATGCTTCACTTCCATAAAGAAGGATTGGTTCAATATAACATTCTATCACTTGAACTCGTGTATGCATTGATATTACTCCATTACATAGAATGTTTCTAATTTTTTTAAACTATTAATTTGGTCTGTGCTATCCTGTTCTTGATCTCATTGGAGCACCTGCCATTTGTTGTTCAAATGGTGCCAAGATACTTGACTTTATCCGCTTGATTTAATTTTACATCATTGATAGTAATTGACAGTTGTCCCCGATAGCACATTAAGATGAACTGTAAATTTACCAACTCCTTGTGGTACCTCTAAGATGAACTGTAAATTTACCAACTCCTTGTGGTCCCTCTAAGATGAACTGTAAATTTACCAACTCCTTGTGGTACCTCTAAGATGAACTGTAAATTTACCAACTCCTTGTGGTCCCTCTAAGATGAACTGTAATTTTTACCAACTCCTTGTGGTCCCTCTAAGATGAACTGTAAATTTACCAACTCCTTGTGGTCCCTCTAAGATGAACTGTAAATTTATCAACTCCTTGTGGTCCCTCTAAGATGAACTGTAAATTTACCAACTCCTTGTGGTCCCTCTAAGATGAACTGTAAATTTACCAACTCCTTGTGGTCCCTCTAAGATGAACTGTAAATTTACCAACTCCTTGTGGTCCCTCTAAGATGAACTGTAAATTTACCAACTCCTTGTGGTCCCTCTAAGATGAACTGTAAATTTACCGACTCCTTGTGGTCCCTCTAAGATGAACTGTAAATTTACCAACTCCTTGTGGTCCCTCTAAGATGAACTGTAAATTTACCAACTCCTTGTGGTCCCTCTAAGATGAACTGTAAATTTACCAACTTCTTGTGGTCCCTCTAAGATGAACTGTAAATTTACCGACTCCTTGTGGTCCCTCTAAGATGAACTGTAAATTTACCAACTCCTTGTGGTACCTCTAAGATGAACTGTAAATTTACCAACTCCTTGTGGTCCCTCTAAGATGAACTGTAAATTTACCAACTCCTTGTGGTCCCTCTAAGATGAACTGTAAATTTACCAACTCCTTGTGGTCCATCTAAGATGAACTGTAAATTTACCAACTCCTTGTGGTCCCTCTAAGATGAACTGTAAATTTACCAACTCCTTGTGGTCCCTCTAAGATGAACTGTAAATTTACCGACTCCTTGTGGTACCTCTAAGGTGAACTGTAGATTTACCAACTCCTTGTGGTCCCTCTAAGATGAACTGTAAATTTACTAACTCCTTGTGGTCCCTCTAAGATGAACTGTAAATGTACTAACTCCTTGTGGTCCCTCTATGGTTAATTGTAGATTGCCCAACTCCTGATGTTTCCCGCTTGTGCCTTTGTCTATCTATAGCCCGAGTCGTTATATATTGCTATTGTTGTATAGTTGTTACTCTTGTTGTTTTTATTGTTATTGTTGTCGTTGTCATTATTGGCGTTGTTGTTACTGCTATTGATGTTGCTGCTGGTGGTGTTGGTCTTATTGCAGCTGTTGTTGTTGCTGCTTCTGTTTCTGCTGTTGTTGTCGTGTTATATTTTCATTTTGTTGTCAATGTAGGTACATGATGTTAATAGTTGATTAGAACTACCACTCTTAATTCCATACTTACCAATGTATTCATGTTGCAGGGTTCTGTCTATAGCAGTCTTGTGTAATCCAGACATCATGAGTGCAATACCAGCACGGAAGACCTCGTCGGACTTCCCGGCAGAGGGCCTAAACACCAAGTGGGCTGAAACCATCCTGTCCCCTACAAGGAGCGAGGCTGATGCCCATATAGCGAGTTATGAACCTCAATGTATGTGCCACAATGTATTGTTTCATTCATGGCGTGAAATTGCGGTTAGGATTTTAAGTTCAGAGCCTCGATCTATGTGTCTAAAATATATAGTGTTTCCATTCGGAGTGTGAGATATCTTCTTCTTCTTCTTCGTTCGTTCTCAAATTCCTGCAGTTAGCAGGATGTAGTCTGGAGAACGGAATGCGCTGTGTCATGGTTTACAGCATTGTTGCGATATCTGCGCCCTTCAACCTGACACATCCTACTTCAGCATGGTTTTGGGTCACTGACCCTATATGGAATGGGTCAGCTTCCTCCATCCCATAACCTCCTTAGTCGCCTTTTATGACATGCGTGGAAGGTAAACAGTGCTACTATTCTTTGCTCCCCTTTCGGACCCCGGCAACACACTGACGTGTGAGATATCTGTTAGGATTGTAAGTTGTGAGCCTCAATTTATGTCTGAAATAGTAGGAGGAGTAGTCGATATGGAATTTTTGAAGCACGGCAATACCATGACCTCCGATCTTCATGTGACATCCTTAATGAAATTATGAACATGACTGATGCGTGTTCATGTGAGCAAATCCACAGTTCTTCAGCACGACAATGCTTGGCTACACACGAATATACAAACAATGGCTGCATTGGAGTGTCTCAAGTTTGATAACATTTTACCGCACCCGTCGTACAACCCGATCTGCACCTTGTGACTTTTTTCTCTTCCCAAAGTTGAAGGAACACCTCAAGGGACACCGTTACGCTTCTGACGAGGAGGTGCAAACAGCCGTGAGTACCTGGTTTCGGGGGAACGTCTGATGTCTTACTCGACGGGATGCAACAACTAGTCCGACATTGACGTTTGTGCGTGGCCCAGAATCGGGACTATAATGGAAAAATAATGACACTTCACTTATAAGGACATTCCAATTTTCAGAAAATGTAAAATTCATTGTGTATCTTGAATATTAATAAAATTATCACTTATGAGGCAAAACTTTTCAATTCGCCCGTGTACATTTTTAAAGGGCAAACAATCGTTTCATATGGGCATGGAGATCCCTGTGGATTACCACTTGAAGCTACGGAGTTACGTGCTAGTTACGGAGATACGTGCTATATAAAGTGGTACTCTCGGCAGGCGGCGTGCCGCTTCGTTGGAAACCGAGTACAGTGAAGTAAATCTTCTACGGCTTTTAAACCTTTTAAACCGAATACGATCATCAGAGGAAAACAATTTAATGTTAATTGAGTATTCCAGACACCCAGATGGCATGTGCCATTGAGGTTTGTGGCAACAGTAATGAAAGATATAGGGCTACAGACCAGATATTGACAGAATTAGATACCAGTTGTGTGTTTCAAGTCAAAAAAAATGTCAATACTGCATACTTCCCGAGGGGGAGTTAAGGGGAGGTTGTACGTGTGGCTGTGTGGTAAATGCCGTATGACCTTGCTGTCGCTACGTCATGAATAGGGTGAATTATTATTATTTTAAGTAACCCTCCCACAGAAAAAAAAACAAGCCTCTACTGTGAGCCAAACCCTGAACCTCGCGGAATTGAGATCAACGACCTGACCCCTCGACCACGAGCCACACACGTGTTTCGGGTAATTTGTACCTGAAACCAAATTTTTACGAAAATGTTCATTACCTACTCTGGGGTACCTCTTATCGTCGCTTGGATCATAGTTTTACTTCAATCCCATTTTTAAATCGACGTTACCCTATATATACTGGAGCACATTAAAAACGCACCACCTGTATAATCCAGGACTAGAGTGTGAAATGTGAATATAAGTGTTTACAAGTTTACATATTTGGAATCTTTATTCATTTTCCTATGAATCCATGCTAGTCATTAATTCTTACATTTGATTGTTATAAAATACATTGCATGATGTGCAGGCACGGAAGAAAACTAAAATAACAACCACTGATTTAAAAAAAATATTTCACACTAACCTCAGTATCTGGTATGTCCACCGTGTGCATGCAAACAAGCTTGGCAGCGGATCATCGTTGAAATCACAAGTCTCTGACGGAAATTTCGAAGAATCAAGTCCTATTCACGTATAAGAGCAGCTTCGATATCTTGCAAGTCTGCTGGAGATCTTTGCCAGTAGACTCTGCGTCCAAGCTCGTCCAACAGATATTCTATAGGGACAATTCTGGTGATAGGTCAGACCAATCAATCGTCACAGAGCTCTGCTGCTGTAGGTATTGCTGTGTAATGCATGCGGTGTGGTGTTGCTTTGCCAATTGTAGGCGCTGCTGACGATGTTTGTAAGTCAAGTTTGATCCAATATAAAGGTCATCTTGCAGTAACGCTTGTGTTTATAAGTCGTTGTATGACTGTCATTCAAGAGACTTGCCCACTATTGCTTCTGCTGTTTGACTTGCCCACATCTGCCCACTATTGCTTCTGCTGTTTGACTTGCCCACATCTGCCCACTATTGCTTCTGCTATTTGATTTACTCACATCTGCCCACTATTGCTTCTGCTGTTTGACTTACCCACATGTGCCCACTATTGCTCCTGCTGTTTGACTTGCCCACATCTGCCCACTATTGCTCTTGCTGTTTGGCTTACCCACATCTGCCCACTATTGCTCTTGCTGTTTGACTTACCCACATCTGCCCACTATTGCTTCTGCTGTTTGACTTGCCCACATCTGCCCACTATTGCTCTTTCTGTTTGACTTGCCGGGAAGGAACGATTCCATAGGTGACTCAGCACAATATGACAATCTTGCGCAGGAGTAGTAACTGGTAGTTGGCCAAAATATACCATTGGCACTGCCAGTGGTTCCGTAACGTTCATTGAGGCGTGCAATAGTGCTATGGTGACAATTCATCCTCCTGAAATGGTCCGCGAGCTCATTCCGGTCTCCAACATACCAATGGTTCGTATGCGGTCGTTTACAGATAGTCGTGGTATTTCAGATGTCGGGCGATAGCGGTTTGCTATCTCTGCCTGCAGAAAAGGAAGTAAAGTTTCTGTGTTTTCTAGATGGACTGTGATTTCTGTTCTGAATGGGATAGATTAGTACACGGTTTAACCGTTTGGAGTCACTGAAACGACACTGTGATTGGCTTAGCGAACCGACAGTGTAGAAACTAGTACTAAGTAATACCGCTTGTAGGAAACAATGGAGAGTTCTTAAAAGAAGACAGTAAATATCACAAGCTTACAAACAGGACACAGAAAGGCCATCTCCAGGGGTAGAACTCTTCTACCCCTGACTCCGCAAGGCAAACAAGGGATACAGCGTATAAATAGATAGATAAATAGAGTGGTATTTCAAGCACATGTACTGGGTGTTTTATCTCAACGGCCTTTTCATAGCGTGTATACTGCGACAATGACTACCCGTTTACAGGGTCATAGCTGCTGGGAATCGTGTTGCACATGTAATTTTCATTGTTTTCGTGTAGTCTGTACATAAACCCGCGGGTTGACATGCACTTTTCATTCCGGTAGCCATTCGCTCTCTACCTCATGACAAACACCTGGGAAAATGTATTCTCACACTTCTTTTCCCCAGCTTCTTGGCAACAGTTTATATAACAGTGATGCGCTTTTAATGTGTTTCAGTATACATTCCTTTATTATTAAGTTTATTTTAAATATATTGATGGGTTCAACACTATGACCTCTTTTTGCGTTCCAGATATAGAAGAGCTACGGAGAGGAGTTGCAAAAATGAAGCAGATGTCCATTAGCAGGCTACGTGATGCTTATTCGCCCACTACGGGGAAATCTGAAATTTCTGATGACGACGGTATGTGTGCATAATTTGCAAATTTTTACCAAATGTTTACTTCTGTTTGCAAATATTTACTCTCTTTTACAAAGGTTCACTGTCTTTTACACATATTTCCTATTTTCAAAGGTTTACTTTTTCCGTATAGATATATTTTCTTTTTGCAAAGGTAACCGCATTTTTGGTATGATTTACTGTTCTTTTGCATAATTTTACTTTTTTCCAAAGGTTTACTTCAATTTTGTGTAGAGTTACTGACCAATTGCAAAGGCATACTGTATTTTTTCGAAGGATTTTCTGTCTTTCTGTTATGGTTTCATCATTATTAAGTGCCGTTTCTGCAAAGAAGGTTGGCTTCAATAGACTTGTGCCTTATGTCTTATGCCTTGGTAGTGCACTCTGTTAGACTAATGTGTCCAGTTCATGGTCTTTCTCTCTCCCCTTGTGTCTCTGCCTACCTCTTGCTCGCCTTCTCTCAACTCTACCCCCAAGTAAAGTCTTCAACAAGGTGTCATATCTTTTAATGTGTCCAAAATACTGCATTTAATTGATATACAAGTCCTTTAATAGTTCTCTTTTCTTACGAAGTGTTGTTAGAACCTCTTTGTTGGTTTTCTTTTTTCCCCTTGATGTTCTCCCTATTATTCTATATATCCACATCTCAAAAGGCATCACTTTTCTCTGCTAATTCTATGCTCATTGTTTATGTTTCTGAGACATACATTAAAATATAATAGATGTAGCATTTTATAATTGTCAATCTTAACTTGTTTGTAATTTGTTTAGATGTTACTATTTTCCTTATGTCATTGAAAGTACTTTGAGTCATTCCTGTTCTCCTTTCATTTCTGTTTCACATCTGCCGTCATTTGTGATTATGTGTCCAAGATATTGATACTGTTCTACTTGTTGTAGCATTTCTCCGTGTAATTGAATGTTTTGATTTGCTTTCAAACTTTACATGCAAAGTTTTACTTTTTGTAAATATAGATTTACTGTCCATACAAAGGTGTAAAGTTGTTTGCGAAGATTTACTGTTGAATGCAAAATATTTGCTGTTTTTTGCATAGATTTACTATCGATTTGTAAAGGTTCACTTTTTTGCATAAATTTACTAATTGCAAATGTTTACAATTATATTTTCTAAGATTTCTTGTCTTTCTGCAAAGGTTTACAATTTTGCAAAGATTTACTGTCAATTTCCAAAGGTTTACAGTTGGCGAAAAAAAAAGAAGGAAAATGTATACATGACGACATTGAGGTTTCATACAAAGAAAAAAAATGGCTATACAAAACATCAGATGGTTTTTTTTGTTCAGCAATCCCTCTCTGATAGCCATCACGATTTGTGTGTGATTTCCACTGGCGGAGAGGGAGGGGGTGAGAAGAACGCTGTACTAGGTTTTAATGTGTGTCATCTCATCGTGCACATCCGATTTCTGCATATCGTGTGACAGATTCCCTATGTTTCGTCAGGCGACAAGTCTGTATCAGCCCAGCACTTATCACCCACTGTGTCTTTAGGTTTTACAGGTCAAAACATGCCCCTTGGTGGCAGCTCCGTGAAGATAGTCATCGGGGATTTAGGCTTGGGTCCAAGACTGTAAAGTTTGTACACCCCTTCCCCTAAGAAATCAAGACATGACTTTTAGTACTAGGAACTAAGCTAAAAGGTGGGTAAACCTCACCACCAATCCCTTTTTTTTTTAAAATTTAAAATGCACAATGTCTTCAGTTTTTTCATGAAAAAAAAAGGAATTGTACACGAAAATGAGTTAATGACATATTGTTAGGCAAACGAAACCACTTTTTTCTCACGATGTATCTACGACCCTGCTTGGGTCGAGTACTAGTAAAGTCTATCCTGTATGAGGTGTTCCTCTGTGAACGTGTATCGTGTATGGTCAATCGTTCCTGTGTCCTCGAGTACTGACTGCTATCTCGACTTTGATCCTGGTTCCGGTATCAGAAAATCTATGTTCCTTCAGCGCCGAATATAGAAGCGCCTTCATATGGAAGAAACTAGAGCTCTGCAGTTCGAGCGATATGATGCTATTGTGTGTAATTCTTGCATGTTGTTGAGACCCATAGGCCTTTGATGATTGCTCTGCAAAGAATCCATCGTTGTCTTCATCATTTTCTTTTGCCATCTGGTACCCATTTTAATTCTTGTAGTGGCAGTCTTCATTGCTGGGGGAAAATGCTGAGCAGTAAAGTTGTCATAGCATTGACTCGCCCATATAGCCGAGTTACGAACATCGTGACCATCTCGTCCAGTCCAAGTTGGAGCTTCCACGCCAAATTTCCCCACACCGGGGCGATGCTTCTTTGTTTGTATGCTATCCCCAGGAATCGCTAGCAGGTATGCTATCCCCAGGAATCGCTAGCAGGTATGATATCCCCATGAATCGCTAGCAGGTATGCTATCCCCGTGAATCTCTAGCAGGTATGCTATCCCCATGAATCGCTAGCAGGTATGCTATCCCCATGAATCGCTAGCAGTTATGCTATCCCCAGGAATCGCTAGCAACTTGCTCTTACTTCTTATGTTCAGTGTGGTGCTTTCTCTAGCCTTTCATACCCAGGAGACTTCAGCTTTCGGCTTAATGCTATGCCTATTGAGAAGCCTTCTACTCGGAGTGGGTATAACATCGGGGCGATATGACTCCTGCTTTATTACCTTATTTCTTTTCTCTCATCTGAAACTGTCAGATAGCAGCTATAACCTTGTTCTGGACCATATGTTGCATCTATGACCTCAGCTTTGTATTTCTGTGTCAGAATTTATAAACACGTGCACTTTCTGCTGCTCTGTAGTGCGATACTCACTCGGGTGTTGCCGGAGCCCGAAAGGGGAGCAAAGAATAGCAACACTGCTTACCTTCCACGCATGTCGTAAAAGGCGACTAAGGAGGTTATGGGATGAAGTTGGCTGTCCCATCCCATATAGGGTCAGTGACCCAAAGCCATGCTGAAGTCGGATTTGTCAGGCCGAAATGCGTAGATATCGCAGGAATGCTGTGAACTATGATACAACGCATTCCGTTCTCCGGACTACATCCTGCTAATCTGCAGAAGTTTGAGAACGAACGCAGAAGAAGAAGAAGTGCCATACTTCTACGCCTTTGACTGTGTACTCAAATATTGGTTTCATATATCCGGGGACGTTTCACACTAAACTGACTCTTGCCAGCTTTGGGACATAACAACTTGGCCTTACCATCCGAAATGAAAATAATTTGACAAAAGATGTCTGCCTATCTATATCGGCTGGGACAGGTCACCATACTTCGCCTGAAGACAGGATGCAAGCTGAGAAAAGCACATATACATCAGGAAACCATCTGCTATAACAATGTGTACTTGTGAACAGGTGAAATGAACATACAGTATGTTATGCAGACAAATCCACAGTATGAACAATTAAGAGAAATATTTCCGACGTCCGAAAGTGGATCAAAGAATCGAGACTCTGTTTACTTTTCATGCATGTCGTAAGAAGCGACAAAGAAAGTTATTGGTTGGGATTGGCTGTCTCACTCCATATATGGTCAAAGTAATCTAGCAACCATGCTGAAATCA
This sequence comes from Meghimatium bilineatum, assembly GCA_034231615.1. NCBI lineage: Eukaryota > Metazoa > Mollusca > Gastropoda > Stylommatophora > Philomycidae > Meghimatium > Meghimatium bilineatum. The sequence goes on from CM067306.1 coordinate 61,564,190, forward strand.
GATGTGTCAGGCTGAAAGGCTAAGTACATATCAAATTAGTTAGTTTGTTTGTTGGTTGGTTAATCGGTAGTTGGTTAGTGAATATTTGATTGGTTGGCTGATGGGCGGTTAATTGGTTGGTTGGCTGATTGGTTGTTGATTGGTTGGTTTACTGGTTGGTTTGTTGTCTTTCCTCGCAGTTCTTTGTAATCTGGACAGTCATGGAGTATGTGTTATGGGGTCTGTATTCTTGTTCCACGTGGACACTAATTTGTGTGGGTCCACTTGATCCAATACAGGCGCCCATGTAGTTTACAGTGGCCTGTTCTGTCGAAAAATGATGATCTATAGAAGCATTTTCGGACGCTGTATACAATCAAACAGCAACCACAAGAAGAAGAATCAATAAACCATAATAATAAGAAAGAAATGGTAACATCTATGATGACATATTATTGTCACTGATTACCAATTGATTGACTTATTGATTGATTTTGATTTATTGATTTAATTTAATTTAATTTGATTGATTGATTGATTGATTGATTGATTGATTGATTGATTGATTGATTGATTGTCCGGAGCGATTAGCTCTTACTTCCTATTTGCAATGGGGTGGTTTTTTTTAGTTTTCTTTCATTCTGTGGAGACTACAGCTTTCGGCTTAGTGTAATGCTTATTGAAGAATAAATATCAAACAAAATTATTATTATAATCATGATTAATATATTATTAAGCAATAAGAAGATTATAGCAACAAAAAAGGTTGAAAAGGTTTAGAGGATCGACTACATTCTACTTGGGTTACCCAATATGTACTCTGTCCCTCTCAATGCAGCGGTACCTCGCCTGCAGAGAGTGTCACACATATCAATAAAATTCTATAATGGTTTCTCTTGCCTCCTTACAGAATGCATGTCAGATCTATACATGCGATTTATGCCCGACCCTAGTAAAGATCTTCGCTTGAGCATTACGACCAGAGATATATTTGCTGATCATGTCAAGCCTCAACAAATCATGTCATACTTCCATAAGTATAACTCAGACGTGCTGGACAGGAATGATATAGTAAGTAAACGTATGTTTTCTTACAGCAGTGGTTATCATCCCTTATTGAGATAGCGCCCCCTTTTCTTACAGCAGTGGTTATCATCCCTTATTGAGATAGCGCCCCCTTTTCTTACGGCAATTGTTAATCAACCATTATTGAGATAGCGCCCCCTTTTATTATAGGAGTCGTTATCAAACCTTATTGAGATAGCGCCCCTTTTTCTTACAGCAGTGGTTATCATCCCTTATTGAAATAGCGCCCCCTTTTCTTACGGCAGTTGTTAATCAACCATTATTGAGATAGCGCCCCCTTTTCTTACAGCAGTGGTTATCAACCCTTATTGAGATAGCGCCCCTTTTCTTACAGCAGTTGTTAATCAACCCTTATTAAGATAGCGCCCCTTTTTTACAGCACTCGTTATCAACCCTTATTGAGATAGTGCCACATTCTCTTACAGCAGTTGTTATCAACCCTTATTGAGATGACGCCCCCTTTTCTTACAGCAGTGGTTATCATCCCTTATTGAGATAGCGCCCCCTTTTCTTACAGCAGTGGTTATCATCCCTTATTGAAATGGCGCCCCCTTTTCTTACAGCACTCGTTATCAACCCTTATTGAGATAGTGCCACATTCTCTTACAGCAGTTGTTATCAACCCTTATTGAGATGACGCCCCCTTCTCTTACAGCAGTCGTTATCAACCCTTATTGAGATAGCGCCCCCTTTTCTTATAGGAGTCGTTATCAAACTTTATTGAGATAGCGCCCCCTGTTCACATCCAACTTTTGCGGCAGATATCCTTCTTCCTCTTCAATGTTCGTTCTCAAACTCCCTCTGTATCTCTATCAGGACAATGGACCTACTAGATTTCCAGCAGGATGTAGTCCAGATAATGTAATTACGCTGTGTCGCCTTTTTACTTGCATCAATGCCCCGACACTTCCGTTTACGGGATGAGCAGAGATACAACTAGTTAAACTACTTTAATTATGAAAAATCTACCAATTTGTTTAACAACCAAGATATGTTTGCGTCAGATTTTTAAAAATGTTGGACGCCGGGACAAACCACAAACTAGTACTGATCCAATAAAAGCGGAGCGTATGGTCATCCTGATAATGCATGCCCACAAAGTAATGAAGAGGGGTTCGGAAGAAATAACATGCATGTTCATAGAATGATAAAAATGCAAGTGATGAAGGAAAACAAAAATAAACGTGTAAAGATAGGAGGAACATAAACTAACAATTTACTAGGAAAATGAGTGTGTACGCCTTTGAAGATCTGTACGACATTGTGCAGATTGTTCACTGGAAGCAATTACAAGAACATGCGGCTGATGCAAGCCAAACATGTGCTAGCGACGCGTACTTTTGAAGAGTTTGAAATAAAGGTAAATAAATAAATCAACAAATCAAGTGTAAAATAATGTCTAAAATATATAGGTCTATATGTATGAAACCAACACCTTCAAATACTTAGGCCTAACAGCCTCTTCAAATGGAAAGATGGACACTGAAATAGACATTCGTTGTAGCATAGCGAATCAAATACTGGGTCAATTATCCCCTTTATTGCAACACAAAATGCTACCAATGTCAACAAACAAAAAACATCTTATCCAAAGTATCTTCATTCCAACCCTGTGCAACCAATGTCAGACATGGTCCTTAACAACAAAACATAAGAGACAACTGGTTACAACAGAGATGAGATGTCTGAGAAAAGCGACAGGAGTGACCAGAAGACACAGAATTAGAAACAATGTCTTAAGAGAAAGAGTGGGTGTCATATCAATTCTACAATACATACAAAACCAACAGATACAATGGTTTGGTCATCTGGAAAGAATGCCGCGTGATTCATTAGTTTATAAAGCATATATGAAGAGAGGAGAAGCAGAAAGAAGAACCAAGGGTAGACCTAGAGTACGCTGGATCGACAACATCAAAGAGACATTACACGAACACCAAATAACATTATCTGAAGCTGCCAGAAAAGCGAGAACAAGAACATTGTATCTCCCTCGACACCGGTAAAGGGTAAAAGATGATGGAAAGAAGAAGAAGACATGTATGAAAACATTCAACAAAAGACTGTTAGAAATGTATGGGTTTTCATATGAACTTGCTAAGATGTATGTTATTTCCTGTTAGAATGTATATCATAGCAAGGTTTTTTTTACATATAAAAATGCGTCCTCTTTTTGTTCCATTTATTCTATACAAAATTTTCCGTTGTGATCTCTTTATACTATGGAAATATGGTAACCCTTCTTCTTATGCGTTCGCTCTCTGATAGCCACCGCAAAAATGTGTGTGATTTCCTCTGGGGAGCATAAAGTGCTTTGCACTGCGAGTTCCACAACAGAACTGTGTTATTTGCACTTCGGTTAGCTCAATCTTTGGCCCGGACATTTGAGGTCCAGCACATCCGTTTTCCCCATGCTTTTAACTCGGGTAATGGGCTTCCCTAGCCTGTGACAGCATTTCTATATGTCGCCAGACAGCGAGTGTGTGTTGACTCTACGTTGAGACGTTTGTATTTCACGCCTCTCTCGCACCAGGTGTTTTGTAGCACGTGACCTTGTCTCGTGTAATTAGACGTATTATGCCTGTGCCCATCGGTTACTGAACCTTTTCTCATCCATGAGTCTGGTTCCGGTTTAGGAAAAAAACGATAGAAGAGTTGGACCCAGACTCGCTCGCCTTGTTAGCCCAGGTGTCGTTCACCGACGTTGCGAACCTTTCGTCCAAGTCTGTCCCAACATACGTTTAGTAGCACCGGGAACTAGAAGCTAGTTCCGGAGCTGAACAATCTTGTCCCATTTGACATGTTGTGAGTGTGTCCAATGGATACTAAACCCTTTCTTTCATCAAGCATTATTCCGGTATATGAAAACTCTACAGTAGAGTTGCTTCTGGGCTGCCTTCTCCGCCAACCACGATTGTGTCTCTTCCTTTAAGGATCACCTGTAACTTCTTCAGTATTCATTCTCAAACTCCAGCTGGATCTCCCTTGTAGCAGGACCATTGTCCTGTCCTACTAGATTTCCAGCAGGATGTAGTCCAGAGAATGGACATGAGTTGTGTCGCCGTTTTATTTCCGCCAATGGCCCCACACATCCGTTTTCGGTGTGATCTGTAACTAGAAGCTTGTCTCAAGCTAAGAGAGTTTTAGTTCCAATTTCCTTGAAGCGGTTTCTTGATCCATTTGCACATGGCGCTGCCCTCTAGCGATGTGCTGCCCTCTAGCGATGTACTGCCCTCTCATTGTACTCTATATGTTATCTTTTCGACTCTCACTTTGCATCTTGATATCTTCCCATTTCGTCAAAATTTCATTGGCCGTCCCACCAATGCTCGAGCTGGATTGTCTCGCATCAATGTGCGTCGACAATAATGATATGTGTTAGCACAGAGCTATCGTAGATATTGATTGTTTTTGTAGTCAATTCTCAGTCCGTCTGCAGACTCCACACTCACACACACGAGCCTAAAAGTGTTTGTCAGGTATACAACAATAGCAGCTGCATTTCTGTTCCCATGGTGTACAACGAGGATGTACTTTTATAATCTTTCTTGTTTTTTTCTTGATTCTTGATTAGAAACTGGCTTCACAGCACGCGGGACATTCCTATAAGTGCTCCGCCCTCCGCTCCAGTAGCCATCCCAGTAGACTCAAAGTCCCGGTCAGATTGTGTGATCTTCGGGACTTTCCAACAAAAATTTACTTTTCATTTCCTCACCTCTAGATAATCCCATTTCTAACATTCTCTGTAAGTGTACGTTCTCAGCCTCATTGATATCATCTGTATCTTGAAATGAATTTATTACTGCTTTCATCAAGTCTTCTTTATCTCTTCTCAGCAATGTGCCGTCTATCGCCGCATTGCCTGCCAATAACTCGGCTCTCTTCCTCTGACCCCAGCATGACCATGGCAGTATATCCATATCAAGAGCGCAATTCAAAACCCTTTGCACCCCATGGTAACCTTAAATATACACAGCTTTTCTTAAATAATTTGCATTGTGCAATTTAAGTTTTAGTCTTACAAACATACAACACCATTGAGACAACAAGTTGTGTGAAAGTGATTAAGTCTCCACACTTGTCATCCCTACACAGTCCAAGTTTCACAAGCACATAACAGCACTGGAAGTTACCGTTGCTCTGTATAAACACGAATACAGTTTTAATAAACAAAACTAAAACTCACAACACTGTCAATAGAAAGAATATTTTTTAATGCATTTAATAAATTGAGGAACTAAACACAAAAGTAATCAATATAACATCGCGAATAGAAAGCAACAAATGATCACATTCTTTTACAGCTATCCAGAAGAACAGACGTAGACAAATTGTACTGTCTGTTATTTATGTGTACAAGAAGTACTTGTAGTACGAATACAGAAGCTATATGTTTGTGTTACTGAGTTATGAACTTTTATGTTGTTTTACTGTTCAGGGTATCCACGACGAGTCACGGGATGTTCATTGTTGTTGTAATAGTCCACGTCTCGATTGGTCCGTTCTCAGTGACTTGAGTGACAGTTTGAATGTCTTAACAAAATCGCATCTTTTTGCGGATGCGGTTAGTCAAGTACGGAAAAACCCGTTTACTCGAGTTGCCAGGCAATACTGTGCCGTTAGAACGGTCCTGGTTCAATTCCCGTTAGTCTCAAGACATATTAAGAGTATCCACACTTTTAAAAAATATTTATTTACGTCACTAATCATGCATGATGATAAACTGTGCTATGAGACCTCTGTTCAGAATTAACTAGGATTTCATTCGTTACGTTTTTGCTTATTGTCGTGTTTTTGTTGGTCACTATTTATATATTTGGAGTCGCATGTCAAAACTAGACAACATCAACCAACGAACAGCACGGAAATAATCAACATGCGCCTTTCGGGTCAAGTGTACGTTTTTTTGTGCACATGGCTTCTATATATGTGACGGTCATGAGTCACAGCACAGCACTTTTCACTATGGAAGTATGGGAGCCCGAGTACGCACATTTTCAAAGTCCGGTTCTATTTTAGGAAAGTAAACCGAATTGTTAATATAAAGTAACACTTTTGTGTCATCGTCATTTCAGAGCGTCGTCACAACTTTAACTTCATTGAATGGAGATAAAGCTGGTGCGTTTGAACTGTATGATCGTCTGCAGGCTTATGATCAGTGGCTACCCTGCGTAATATCTGTTCTACGTGATAAAGATGTCAACATGAATGAACTGGCAGACCTCTTACTGCTGCATTTAGGTTCGAATCTTATGTTACTTTTAAATCGTTACAACGTTATTATTCAGGTTCATAAATGTCTTCAACTGCCTTACTTTTCTATCTATCTATCTATCTATCTATCTATCTATCTATCTATCTATCTATCTATCTATCTATCTATCTATCTATCTATCTATCTATCTATCTATCTATCTATCTATCTATCTATCTATCTATCTATCTATCTATCTATCTATCAGTCTGTCTGTCTGTCTGTCTGTCTGTATGTATGTATGTATGTATATATGTATGTCTGTCTGTCTGTCTGACTACCTGCCTGCCTGCCTATCTATCTATCTATCTATTTATCTATCTATCTATCTATATTTCTATCTCTAGTTATGGATCTGTCTATCGAACTTTATATATGTATATATATATGCCTAGCTATATATATATATATATGGTTCATTCACGTATCATGTGCCTACCGTGCTCACAGTTTTTAAATACTACGCCGTACGTAATTTGTCCATTCGTCTATCCGTCTCTGTCTCTATATATTGTTTTTTTTTTACTGATATTTCTATTAGATGTCGAGGTTTGAATGACGATATGTTTTTGAGCTATTTCGTCGCTTGATATGCCAGTAATATTGTGACAATTCCTTCAATCTACACTCTTCTTGGTCTTTCTCTGCCTTTTGTTGTTTCAATTCTCCTGTTATATATTCTTGCTGCTGGTCAATATTGATTCATTCTCATTAAGTTGTCGAATCACTTTAGACTTCGTTTTTTTCATTTATGTGACCACAAACGTTGTTCCAACAGTTCTTGTAATCTCTTCATTCCTCACATGATCTCTTCTTGTTCTGTTTGCTGCTTTTCTTATTCATCTCATTTCGCACGTAGTAAGCTTTCTCTTTTGTTTTTTAGTTACTATCCACGTCTGACATTAATAACACAATGTTAGTATGAAGATTGAATGCATGATTCACCTTTTGGTTTTCGTCACGATAGAATTGTGTGTGAAGATTGTTGTAAATTCTTAATTGATGTTGTAGCCTTTTTAAATACCTGTCTCGATCTCTATCTATTCAACTTTTTTTCTGTAAAAATTATCTCATACTATTAAATTAGTGCATCTTAGAGGTATTAATTAGCATAACGACTGACGACATTTCTAACCAGCGCCTTGGTGGAATACATTTCTAGCCATCACCTTGGCTGAAAGAATTTCTGATTCTTGTTCCGAACTTCATGACTACCCCACAATTTTTAACTTCAATAACCACCTACATAACGTCGCAATAATAGATTGCTTCATATATTTTACTAAATGAATATAGGAAATATATATATATATATATATATATATATATATATATATATATATATATATATATATATATATATATATATATATATATATATATATAAAGAGTCAAATAGCAGTTCTACGTGGAATAATACCACAGAATCGTCGTTTCCACCACAATGTCTTATTCTTCTTCTTCAGCATTCATTCTCAAACTCTCGCTGAATCTCATGTAGGACAATGGCCCTAGATTTCCAGTAGGTAGCCCAGAGAATGAAAATGCGTTATTCCGTCGTTTTATTTGCGCCAATGGACTTATATATTCATCTTCGGTGGAGCTGTATTTTTTTCCTCACTCTGCCTAGCAGAAACGTTTTACAAATTAAGCATCATCATGTGTAGTGTCTGTGTGAGAAAAGAGTAGATATCTTCTTCAAAGAAGGGAAACAAGAGGAGTAATGTCAATCTAACAGTTTTTTAAATTTAAAAATAAAATTCATAACAAAATTATATTCTCTAGTATCGTCTTCAGTATTATCGCCTCATGTGACTCAAAGTAACCCACAACCCGTGCTAAAGTCGGATGTGCCATGCCAAAAGGCACAGATATCATTGCAAAGCTGTGAAACCTTGACACAATACATTCCGTTCTCCGGATTGCATCCTGCTAATCTACAGGAGTTTGAGAACGAACGCAGAAGAAGTATTCAATTTTCATCTATTACATTAGGTTTGGAGAATGCATCCAAGAAAGTCCTAGACAATCCTGAGAACCACGATAAGATAGTGCAGCTTCTGAAGAATCAGTTTCGATTGCTGCTCAGGCCGTTGGTGATTCTACCACTCTTTCACAAATACGATCCTCACGTCCTAGTACAGGAGGATATCGTAAGTACCAACATCATCATCATTAACGTCGTCATCATCATCAACATCATCATCAACATCGTCATCATCACATTTACCCTTTTTTGGGAAACTGTCGGTGCTGTTGTTGTTACTGATGTTGTTGTTATTGTTGTTGTTTTTGATGTTGTTGATATTGTTGTTGGTGATTCTATTGTTGTTGGTGATGTTTCTATTGTTGTTGGTGATTCTATTGGTTGTAGGTGATTATGTTGATGAATTATGTTGGTGATGATTCTATTGTTGTTGATGATGTGGTTGTTGATATTGTTGTTGTTGATATTGTTGTTGGGGATGTTGTTGTTGATGATATTGTTGTTGATGTTGTTGATGTTGTTGATATTGTTGTTGGTGATTCTACCACTCTTTCACAAATACGACCCTCACATCCTAGTACAGGAGGATATGGTAAGTACCAACATCATCATCATCGTCATCATCAACATCAATATCATCATCATCATCATCATCATTATCATCATCATCAACATCATCATCATCATCATCAACATCATCATCAACATCATCATCATCATCATCAACATCATCATTATCATCATCATTATCATCATCAACATCGTCATCAACATCATCATCATCATCATCATCAACATCATCATCATCATCATCAACATCATCATCATCATCATCATCATCAACATCATCATCAACATCATCAACATCATCATCAACATCATCAACATCGTCATCAACATCATCATCATCATAATCAACATCATCATTATCATCATCATCATCAACATCGTCATCAACATCATCATCAACATCATCATCAACGTCGTCATCAACATCATCATCATCATCATCATCATCATCATCATCATTATCATCATCATTAACATCATCATCATCAACATCATCATTATCATCATCATCAACATCGTCATCAACATCATCATCGTCATCATCATATTTACCCTTTTTGGGGAAACTGTCGGTGCTGTTGGTGTTACTGATGTTGTTGATATTGTTGTTGTTCTTGTTGCTACTATTATTATTGTGGATGTTATTGCTAGTGTTATTGCTGATGCTGCTTCTACTGTTGATGATGTTGCTCTTCTTGTTTTGTTATTGTTGCTGCTTATGCTGTAGCTGTTGTAGCTGTTGTTAGTATTGTTACTGCTGCTACTGTTATGTCTGTTATTTTTGCTGTTGCTGCTGCTGTTGCTGCTACTATTGCTGCTACTATTGCTGCTGCTGTTTTCATTGTTTTGTTATTGTTGCTGCTGATGATCTTGCTGATGTTATTGTAGATGTTATTAGTGTTGTTACTGCTGCTACTGTTATGTCTGTTGTTTTTGCTGTTGCTGCTGTAGCTGTTGTTGTAGCTGAGAGAGCATAAACATGCATTGATGTAATGTTGTTCTCTGTTGTTATATTATAATTCCCGGCCTGATGTTTCCCGACCCGAAAGGTGATCACAGAATAGCGACACTATTACCTGCCAGGCATGTAGTAAGAGGCGTCTAAGGAGGTCTCTAGAATGGAGTTGACTATCCCATCCCATAAAGATTCAAAGTGAACCAGAAGTCATGCCGAAGTTGGATGTGTCAGACCGAAAGGCGCAGTTATCGAAGATAAGCTGTAAACAATGACACAAAGCATTCCGTTCTCTGGACTGCAGTCTGCTAACCCGCAGGAGTTTGAGAGAATGAACGCAACAGATTAGATATACAATAGTTCAAGATCTTAAACTTACAGTGAAGTAGGTTAAGTTGTTTTTCTACTGTTAATATTACACTATTTCACTTTAAAACTGGTACAGGATAGTGACACAGTGGAGTCCGGCTCTGTGGTGACTTGGTACAGAGCGCATCTTTGTCGACCAGTGTACAGGGTTCGAATTCTACGACATACAGTTGTGTATCCGGACCGTGTAGAAAACAGTGGAATACTACGTAACATTTTTTTTAATTGCTTAGAAAATTACTATAGCCAAAAAATGATGGGTTGATGGCTACGTCATGAATAGGATACTCTAAACATTATTATTGATACAATGGAGTTCCGTTAAAACAATTTGGTCCAGACCCAAAAAATATATATGTAATAACAGACAGACGGTATATACAGTACAAACTAAATATAGAATAAATATAATTGGGGATTTTAAAAAGTGTTGTTATATAGGGAAATTTGTTATAAAAGAATGCGCTATAGAGGGATTACACTTTAATAATAAAAAAAAGACCCACAACTCGTCAGGGTCGTATGGGTTCCACACTGAATACATCAGCACAAAAATCCACCGAAATGTAAAAAAAGAAAGTCACGCTCAGACCAGTCCTTGATATTATCAATACAGAATTTTCTTTGTTCTTGTACAGGATTTTGTGGCTTCACTTACCATACAAGAAGGTGACGTGATCGGATCAGATGAGCTCTTAGATCGTCTTGTCAAGTATCCTGGATGGTACCCATGTCTAATGAGCGTACTTCGAGATCCACTCGTTGGTTTGGAGGAACAACTAAACGCATTCTCTGAATCGTTAGGTAGTTAAGGAGAACTCTTGTAAATATTTTCCCTACGTAACTGAAAGTAAATGCTGGTTGCCAGGACCGCAGATATGATTACTTTAAGGATGGGATTTTACCTTTTCCGAGTGTTACTTTTCACTATTTCACAGGAAATTTAAAGATTCGTTTGCGAAGAATTGCTATGGAAGTGGTTTTTACCGACCTTTTGGCTAATGCCTAGTACTAAAAATCATTTTAAGATTTGCTAGGAAAGAGGGCGAGATTTGAAAACCCCAAATCTCCCCATTTGTTTCGTTGTTGTTATGTGAAGTATTCTCTCCAGAACGTTGTCTTCCCAATGAACTCCATAAACCTTCCCTATCTTGGATCATGCGGCTTGCATTTTCGAACGACTTATTCGTGTTATCTTTAATGTCATCAGTCTATCGTCTTGTTGGTCTGCTCTTTCTTCTCCGTTATATTTTCTGCCCTCCATTATTTATCTTTTTAAGCAGTTGTGTCTCTTTATATGTCCAAACAGGTGTAGTTTGTAGGTGTTGTTTCGTGAGAGTTTAAATTAGTTACTGCACCCATACATCACTCTCTATACACAAGTATATGTACTTGTGATCACTGCGTTTTGAAGACTTTTTTTTAACATGTCCAATTGGGTTTACATAGCAAATGTAGATCACTTGCTGATGAAATAAAAGTGTTGCATGATTATGAAGAGCGCATTACTCACAAATAAACATATGGCTGAGCTGCAAAACAACAAAACTAACATTCCTAAGATTTTGTATGTTCCAAGTAGCAATATATGGGTGTGAATCCTGGACAATTACCAACACAGTGAAAAATAAAACAACAGCATTTGAAATAAAATGTTACAGAGAAATTATCAGAATATTATGAGCAACAAAGATCGCCAAATAGCCATCCTGAGAGAAATCAATATAAAAGAAACCTGGCTAGACAGCCTAAAGAAGACTATAATAAATGGGGATGATGTCAGGGAGACTAACAAGAGGCAGACAAAGAATAAGATGGACTCAAGATATCAAAGATCACCTGAACATGACAGTAACAGAAGCTGACCGACTGGTTAAAGATCTACAGATGTTTTTAACAGCGGTGATGACTGCTATATCTTGCTCCGGATGTGCTACCTGATGATGATGATGATGATGATGATGATGATAATGATGATGATGATGGTGATGGTGATGGTGATGGTGATGATGACGCCCCAATGCTAGTAATAAAAAATAATTTAACATAAGGAAGGCAATCCCCATAAAACGTACTAACTATTAATTATTTTTAAGGATTTTACTATATTAATTAGTATTTTAGTAAGAGCTGGAACAAAAAGCAGTTTCATCCAATAAATATCGGTGGGTACAAGATTCCAGAAATAAGATATGCAGACGAGATAGTCCTCCTTACTGCACATCCTGAGGGACTTAAACAGATAATCACAACAACAAAGAAATACAGCGAGATTCAAAATATATCTCTAAACGCAACTAACACAAAAATTATGACAAAAGACAATAAAGATCAAACTAATAATCAACACAGACAATATAGAACTAGAATGTGTAAACAAATTTCAATATCTAGGAGTAAATATAACTGGAAGTCACACGATACGATAATTTACACAGACGGCTCAGTAACGCAAGAAACAAACAGGTGTGGTTGGTGTTTCGTGGCCTACCAAAATGGCAAGAATTAGCTACGTACCCCACTACAACATCGAGCATGAGAATAGAAATAGAAGCAGTGACAGCAGCTTTCACTTGGCTGACGACGCAACCACAAACAGATTCAGGGATTCTATCGGACTCTCAAAGTATGCTGCGCAAGATAGAAAAGTGTATTATCAGAACGAAATGGGTCATTCTTCTCAACAATGCACAGAGCATTACATGGATTTGCTGTCCAGGTTATGCTGGGTCAAGGGAAATGAAAGAGCCGATGTGTTGGCTGGTAACGCTTTGGTGAACGGCATCGAGATAAGAAGAGACAGGATTGAATTGATTAGAGCAGTCATGGATACCCTACGAGAAGACGAGAAGGATGTCGAACTTGATAATGTACATATTCAGAGAATGGTAGAAATGGGAGTGACTAGAGGTAATGGGAGAAAGTGATTCCTCTCCGGAAAGATCAGAAGAACGCGTAATCAGCAACTGACTGGGACACTGAACGTATACACTTTTAGATCGCTGACGGAACGGCAAGCAGAGCATATATGGGAATGCCCCCAGTGCTGTGACGCTTGTTCCTAATCAAGAATCAATTACACTGGCTATTGCTGTCCACAGACTTTACCATTAGGTATCACACTGGCTATTGCTGTACATAGTTTCGAAATCTTTTATTTAGGATCAAAAGAATTCATAGATTCACGGAGATGAAATGTGTGCAAAAGTTATTATGCAATCTTCGACAAAAAATGGCATATTAACATCTATGTCTTTCTTCGTCTTGAGCTTTCATTCTCAAACTCCCGCTGGTTCTCTCTTGTAGTAGGATAATGGTCCTACTAGATTTCCAGCAGGATTTAGTCCAGAGAATGGAAATGCGTTGTGTCTCCATTTTTTAAGCAAATGGTCCGACATATCTGTCTTCGGCAGGATCTACGTGTTTGATTCCGGGGTGCGTTATGAAGCTGATACTGCTTCTCACCCTTCAATACCCAAACCAAAGTCTATTAGAAGTGTTATTACATGCTTTACAAGTATGTCGCACATTTGAACTAGAGTATGAACAAAAATGTGCGCATTTGAACTAGGTTGTAAAAACAAAATTTGCGCATTTGAACTAGGTTGTAAAAACAAAATTTGCACATTTGAACTAAGTTGTACAAACAAAAGTTGCGCATTTGAACTAGGTTGTACAAACAAAATTTGCGCATTTGAACTAGAGTATGAAAACAATGTGCGCATTTGAACTAGGTTGTACAAAAAAATTGCGCATTTGAACTAGAGTATGAAAAAAATTGCGCATTTGTACTAGGTTGTAAAAACAAAATTTGCGCATGTGAACTAGGTTGTAAAAACAACATTTGCGCATTTGAACTAGAGTATGAAAAAAATTGCGCTATGTTTTCAAAAAACATTGGCGCATGTGAACTGTTGTGTAAAAAAAATGGACAAAAATTGAATGCAAAAGGTTGACTTGCCATGAAATCACTTTTATCTGTGACTAGATTTTGATGTATGACTTTTTTGTTTGGTATTTAATCGTATAGTTTATGATAATAATGGTGATAACGACGATAAAGGTGGATGATGTAGTGGTGATAATGGCCGTAGTGGTGATGGTGGTGATGCTCTATGTTCATGATAATGGTGATGATGATTACAACGACGACGGTGGGGACGATAATGATGATGATTCTTATATATAAACCCTCCTTTTTGTAGCGCATATTCCAGATATGGAAACACTGTTTTCTTCTGTTAGTCCTACAACTGTATGACATCAGCACTGTTTCATATGTCTGGGACTATCTGCGCGATCTTCCAGTCTACATGGACTTCACCATTCCTAGTGGTGATGTGCAACTAAACACTAAAAGTAAATTCAAGTAGGAAGCATGAAGATTACACTAAAAGGGGGTTAATACTTTAAAATCTATACTCCTAAACATGACCATTTTGGTACCGTGCGGTGCTCACGCGGTCGTTGTTTCACATGTCCTTATGTGGTTCAGATGCGCTCCGACTCATTCCCCAAGGCCAGTTTCTCCATCGATGAGGCCTTTACATGTGAATCCCGTAATGTTATTTACGTGATCATATGTAAACGCTGTGGTAAGCAATATATCGGTGAGACTGGCCTTAGACTGAGCGACCGCTTCTGCAACCACTTGCATGCTATCAAACACAGACCACCCACTCCTGTGGCCAATCACTTCAACGGCGATGGCCACCGTGGTGTACTTGACATTCAGGTCACTGCCATCAGATCCTGCACCACCGATGATAGATCTAGTTACGCCCTCGAAAATCATCTCATTTTCGAGTTGGGTACCATCAATCCATTTGGACTCAATTCCGACCACTCTTTCGCTTAGTTCTCGGTCGTATTGGTCTTTGTTACGTCATCGTTTTGTTCCTCTCGTTCCACCTGTATTATCGTCTTTGTGTACTTCCTGTTCGTATGCTTCCGGTATCTATCTTAGTACCACATTTCACTCGGATACGCATTCATTTTTACTTGTGGTTTTTTTATGTTTGTATGTTATGTCCGTATCTTGAAAAAGGCCTATTGGTTCGAAACGTCGACTTTGTCCTGTGTATTGTCATCTGTAGATTATATTCTATGTTTTGTTTTGTTATATGTACCATATTTACATCCGTTAGTGATAGCGTGTAGTGTTTTAGTCATCATTCAGTAGGACTTCATTACCTGTTTTACACATGAGTATTATTTTCCATTTATAGGGTAAACTCCCTTTTAGTGTTTATATAGGCTACCATATGTCCATCATTATATGAATCCACCCAATACCCCTAGATACACATAACCCCAGTACCCATGGATACCCATCATACATGGGGTATGATACAGGTAAATACCATCACCCTTAGGAATGGTCAAGTAAATACATATACACTTGGAAAATCATCCTACTGGATTACCAGAATCGCGCCCTCCACTACTTTTTTCATAGCTGTAAAGCTCTGAGATTACCAAATTTGACTGCTATACCTGCTTGAAATAAGCTTACCCTCATAAGATGTACATTTTATTTAACAATTATTATTCATTATTATTATAACAATGGCCATGTCCATATTGACCGGGGAACTGCGACGATAACACCAGAAAGAAGAGCTATATCTGGGCTATATCTATATATTGTTAACCTATTGAAATTATTCGATTTTCTTTGTTCTTTCTTCCTCAATGCCATCGACTGATCTGAATGAACAGCCAGCGAGTTTAAGGAAATCAGAGATGCAGAGGAAGATGCAAAGAACACGTTAATGTCGAATATGAAGGAGTATGCGCGTCGATTTGCGGAGAAGAAAAGGAAAGCGAAGGTGTTTAGTGATTCTGAAGAAGCATCGCAAAGGGATCGGGTTAAACGAGAGCGTGCTGGACTTGAAAAATCCCAGCAAGACCAGGTAGGTATTTGATAACTGTAACTGAGGTGTTTACCTGTACATGCGTATGTTAGTAAAAGTATGAAAAGATAAGCCAATACATGTGGGCCAACCCACGAACTGCGTCAATATTCTTGGCTGCAACTATTAATCTTGTTTTTTTATTTTGTATTGATCGTTTTTATAGCAAGCTTATAGAAGACATTTATCGATGTGGAAATTAACAATAGACTGGCAAAAGCTAGTGCTGTATTTGGTACATTACGCAACAATGTAGGGCCGTAGTAAGGGGGTCTAGATAACATGGGGGGAAAAGGTTATTCACTCGCTTTTGTTTGTACTTGTTCAATATTCATGAGAATATTGGTAACCTATTGGGCAATTTTGTAAAAAGTGGGGGGGGGGGGTGTTATCAGCTTTTTCGCTAAATGCTAAACGCTAAAGGCTAAACGCTAAATGTCTAGTACTAAAAGTCATGCTTTCATTCCCAGGGGGGTGGGATAAATTAAGTGCCCCAACACCTTCTCTATTTTAAAAAAAATATATGTCTGTATATGTGTGTGTGTGTGTGCGTGCGTGCGTGCGTGTGTATCTACACTGAGAGGGAGGCAAAGAATATCATGCAGCACTATTTATCTATCATACATAATGTAAGAGGTGACTAAGGATGTAATGGGGTGTTGTTAGGTGCCCCATCCAATATACTGTCAAAGTGATCCAGACGGCATACTGAAGTCTGATGTGTCAGACTGATAGGCGCAGATAGGGCAACAAAATTGTAACCCCTGCACAACGCATTCCGTTCTCTTTAATACATACTGTTCATTTTCAGGATTTTGAGAACGAAAGCAGAAGTACCCTCGTAGAAGAGTAATTTGGTTGTTGACAGACAAGAGCGCCATTTTGGACTGACAAGAATATTTGTCAACCAACCGAGAACTGGAACATGCAACAGAGAACTGGAACATTCAACAGAGAGCTGGAATATTCAACCGAGAACTAGAACATTTAACCGAGAACTGGAACTTTCAACAGAGAACTGGAATATTCAACCAAGAACTGGAACATTCAACCGAGAACTGGAATATTCAACCGAGATATGGAATATTCAACCGAGAACTAAAACATTCAACCGAGAACTGGAATATTCAACCGAGAACTGGAACATTCAACCGAGAACTGGAATATTCAACCGAGATATGGAATATTCAACCGAGAACTAAAACATTCAACAGAGAACTGGAACATTCAACCGAAAACTGGAACTTTCAAACGAAAACTGGAACTTTCAACAGAGAATTGGAACTTTCAACAGAGAATTTGAACTTTCTGTCGTTCTGTAACTTCGGTTATAATCAATGGGAGATTGGAGCACCTATACTCAAGGGGAGATTGGAGCACCTATACTCAAGGGGAGATTGGAGCACCTATACTCAAGGGGAGATTGGAGCACCTATACTTAAGAAGAGATTGGAGCACATATACTCTAGGGAAGATTTGAGCATCTATACTCAGGGGGAGATTAGAGCACATGTACACAAAGGGAGATTGAAGCATCTATACTCAAAGAGAGATTGAAGCACCTATACTCAAGAGGATATTGGAGCACCTATACTTTAGAGGGTAGTCGTGTATCGCAGTGGTTAGCGCACTGCCTTCGCATATGAGTGATGTTAGGTTCATTCCCCAGTTGAGGCGGACATTTTTTTTTAGATCGTAACGGCTCCCGGGTCGACCCAGCCTTAAATGAGTACCGGATTAATCCGGGAAGTAAAGACTGCGAGAGAGAGGAGATGGCTACCGCTCTCATTTTAGAGTCACTGAAATGTGAGATCGCTAACATCTCACAACCCTACGGCATTCATAAATGTTATAGGTTACTATGCTTTTTACTCAATATGAGACTGACGCACCTATACTTAGGGGAGATTGGAGTACCTATACTCAGGGGGAGATTTGAGCACATGTCCACAAGGGGAGATTTGAGCACTTATAAATGCGGCGTGCGAGTTATGATGCTAAGAATATGATCATTAACTAACTAATAATGGAAGAAGTTTTAAATATGTGACTGGAAGAATGGTGATTCAATCTTGCATAGAACTGCCAAGCTTTTATACTCCTGGCCGTGAGAACACTATCTCAAAAGGACACATGGCATACAAGAATCATATTAAAGCAAATATGTGTGAATCTTTTATTAGCGTAACATACATAAATTTGTTCCGTTAATTTTGAATAGAACTGGTTTGGTTTTTTTTAAACCTTGTCTCACCAAGATGGCGCTTGGGGCAGCCAAAAAAGGGAAAGGTTCAAAATCAGCGAGAGGTGAATTAGAATTGATGGATGGTTCTACTGCGTTAAAATGGACTGGTCTGGACTCTGGTAAACCTCTTGGACCTCACAAACTATCGCACCTGCCTTTCGAAATAGATCTAGTGCAACAGAAATTGCAGGTAAGTTGATTTTGCAGGTAAGTATAAAAGTAAGCAGTTATAGATAAGTATAAAATAGAAGAGGTAATGACCAGGTGAGATGGAACATGTCCGTCTTAGTAGATATCCTACAAACCAATGTATGATCAGAACATGCGCATTTCCAGTGACAATATACGGTTGTGAGGCATGGACATTAAATAAAACAGAAGCAAGAGAATCTCCGCTTTCGAAATGAGATGTTACAGAAGAATTTTACGTATACCATGGACAGCTAAAAAGACAAATCACGAAATGAAGTGTTTAGTGATCTGTTTAGTTGTGTGTTTAGTGATGTGTTTAGTTGTGTGTTTAGTGATGTGTTTAGTTGTGTGTTTAGTTATGTGTTTAGTTGTGTGTTTAGTGATGTGTTTAGTTGTGTGTTTAGTGATGTGTTTAGTGATGTGTTTAGTTGTGTGTTTAGTGATCTGTTTAGTTGTGTGTTTAGTGATGTGTTTAGTGATCTGTTTAGTTGTGTGTTTAGTGATCTGTTTAGTTGTGTGTTTAGTGATGTGTTTAGTTGTGTGTTTAGTGATGTGTTTAGTGATCTGTTTAGTTGTGTGTTTAGTGATGTGTTTAGTTGTGTGTTTAGTTGTGTGTTTAGTGATCTGTTTTGCGATGCATTTAGTGATTCTTAATACTGTGTTTAGTGCTGCGTTTAGTGATGTGCTTAGTGTTGTGTTTAGTGCTGTGCTTAGTGTTGTGTTTAGTGCTGCATTTAGTGATGTGTTTAGTACTGTGTTTAGTGTTGGGTTTAATGTTGTGTTTAGTGTTGTGTTTAGTGCTGTGCTTAGTGTTGCGTTTAGTGATGTGTTTAGTGATGTGGGCTTATACGCCAAACTAGAAGTTCTTTAAATGAAGTTGTAGAAAATAAACCATGGTTATTTCATCGCAGTCTCCCGGTAAACATGGACCTCATCGAATTTAGTGATGAGTGTATCCTAAAAATGGAATGTATTCCTTAAAAGAATAGATCTTTTAAATAATTAACACCCTTTTAAGTTTAGATTTCCTCCAACACCCCTAACATGGGTGTTCAAGTCTATGTTTGCTTGGAGACTGTGACAAAGAATCCAAATCTGTCCCCACATTGTGAAATTTTATATCGCCAGCACAACCAATTGCTTAGTAACGTTAAAGGTATGTCCCAAGGCCTCAACCTACCGTTGGGATGAAAATAACTCTGTATGTACTAAGCTGTATAAACTATTTGGCGCCTTGGCCAGTTCTCTTCCTTGCTATAATTACTTTCCCTAACTCATGCGTCAGGTTACCATTTACAGCTGGGTCGACTGGAAGAGCGGTCGTGTCAGGCGAGTAATCACGATCCGCACAAATTTGTTTGTGTCCGGACGTGGTTTCAAGCCTGGCACGCTGTAACCCAGTGATAGTCCGCAAGCTCACTGTCAACTAGGCCTCCATGCTGTTAAATTACTTAACATTTACAGGGGAACTTGTGCGAGCTGATGGAAGCTCACTATATTGGCATGTCATCTACTGAGAGGCTGCTGCTGCATAATAGTTTCTCTGATAGGCTAATAGTGAGACATTCTGATATATTATTGTATGTCAATGTCAGCCAGTTTAGGGATCCCTGGTATATCAATGTCCCCCAGTTTAGGAATGCCCGCATATTTATATACTCATGTAATATCAATGCCAGGCCAAATTTGGGATCGCTGATGCTTTAATTATTTTTTGTTTCCAGTATTTGAGCGACATGGGGATGGATGTTGTCATACCGGAACCTGGGCTCCATAAACGAATGTTTGACCCTTGGCTAGAAGGAGAGAAATATATGGAGAAATTCGCCATAACAGAGTTACTGACGGTAGGCTAATAACACTCATATCTCTCTCTTCTCTCTTCTGTATCTCATTCTCTAATGTAATTTCTTAGACTCCTACTCTGGCATACATTCTCTGGTACAATATTGGTAGATGGGACTGCATTTTTTGATGAAAGTGAAACGAAAGAAATGACAAGGGGTAGGCAAATTGTGTCTCGTTTTTTTCAACAATTATTTCCCTTGCTATAATTATTCATCAGTAGGCTCTCAGTAGGTGGAGCGCACATCTTTGCACCCGGCAGCAGTTCTCGCGATTGTAACAGACTTACTACATCTTTAGTGATAGCAGATAAGCTCAACAAACTTACGATTACATTACTCATTATGTATCTAGGACTCAGCCGGCAGTCAGTGACATCACAAAATTTGCGATCTGCGCAAATTTTATAAAAAGTTAGATTGCGGTCGCATATACTGATACTGTAGCCGTGTGAATTTCCTGATACAACACTGAGACAGGATTAGCAAACCGCCAGTGAGAACACAGTGGCTCGTAGTAAAATGAAGAAAAAACATCAGGAATAGACTGCATACCTATAGAACTAATAAAAATGCTAACATGGACAGGTATAAAGTGACTACACAAACTATTCAATGTGATATGGATGGCACAGAAGACACCACAGGAGTGGACTACAGCGGTGATTGTTCCCACCTGGAAGAAATAAGGCAGTAAGAGGGACTGCACAAAGTATAGAGGCATATCATTCTTAAGTCACATAGGAAAAATCTTTAGCAAGATACTAGAGAGAAGGATGTGTGTATATATAGAACCACAGCTCAACAACTCGCAAGTAGGCTTTCGTAAAGAAAACTAAAAGCTGTACAGATGTAATCTTCGCCCGCAAACAACTTTCAGAAATAGCAACATAACATAACCACAACTTATATCTGGTTTTCGTAGATCAAGAGAAAGCTTTTGACAGAGTGGATAGATCACAACTATAGAAAACACTACAGATATACGGAGTTCCCCACAATCTGAAAAGACTATGTCAGTGCATATACGCCAAATAGTCAATGCGCAGTAAGAACTAGCACATGTACATCGGATACTTTCTAAATTCACTCTAGAGTGAGACAGGGATGTTTACTATCCCCCTATTGTTCATAACATACATAGATCACATTTACAAAGTAGCAAAAACAACGGAAGAAAATCATTTGAAGGATAGCTTAAGCGAATTGCTATTTGCAGACCACCAACTACTAGTAGAATCATCATAAGAGCAACAACAACGACAAATAGACAGATTACATCAAACATGCCAAACCTTTAACATGAAAAGAAATATAGAGAAGATCAAATTAATGAAGATAGGAAAAACAGAAAGAAACATCAACATATATATATATATATTGGAAACAATAGACTTAAACAAGTGATAGGATTCACACACCTAGGAAGCAATATAACAACGGACGGCAGGAGCAGAATAGAAATACACAATAGATGTAGTAAAGCATACCCTAGGACAAATTACACCAATCTTCAGAAACAAAAATGTAAATTTACACACCAAAATAACACTTTTCAAAACAACTATTATACTAAAGTGTTACCAAACCCACACATGGACAACGACAGCACAAGATAAACGTAAACTTGTGACAGCTAAAATGGCATGTTTGCACATAATCATAGGGATATCACTAAGAGACAAGAGTGATAAATGAGGACATAAGACAAAGAACATGTACCATTCCAGTCTTGGAATATATTAAGAGACAACATATTAAATGGTTTGCACACATCAGCAGACTATCACCAGACAGCATACCACAGCAAGCTATGCTACACAGATACAGTGCAGGCAGACCTAGACGCCGACCACGAAAACGATGGACCACCGAAATAAAAGAAGCGACAAACTCCACAATATACTCAGCGCACACGAGGGCCATCTCCAGAAAACTCTTCTACCCCTGACGCCGAAAGGCAACAAAGGGTTTAGCGAATAGATAGTTATGTATGTTGCCGAACGTAGTCGGTAGTTTTTTCATAAACTTTAGTCATTGCTTGGTGTAGATTGTCTTCCATTGTTTCGTCTTGTAGTTTACGAAAGTTAACACCTAGTTCTTGTGTTTGCCTAGTTGGTTTCTTCGTGTAATTTGTCTGTCTTTATGGTATTCTTTCTGGCAGTATGACAGGCCTGTGGTCTGTAACTATTTAAATGCTAGGGAGTACGCTTGCATCTGTGGTGTATCTTTTTTGTCTGTGCCTAATAAGTATGAAATCTATTTGAGATGCTTGATTTAAGTTGTCTCACTTGTACCATGTTTTGATGTCTTTTTTGTATACTGGGAAAAGGTGTTTGTTATTAATCCATGCTTTAGGCATAGGTTGATCATTTCTTCGCCATTTTTGTTGCATTCTGCTGTTAGATCGCAAAAGTTGCCAAAACATATTTCGTGCCGTGATTTTTGTTTCCTTCTCTGCCATTGAAGTCTCCAATAATTAAAGTTTTTTTCTGTCGTTGACTTTGTTTACGGAATAAGATAGGTTGTTGAAAAATGCTGTTATATCTTCCTCTTTATTGTTGTCATTACATGGTGCAAAGATATATATGTGTGTGTGTTGGTTGTTCTTCCGTTGTCGTTCAACTGTATGCGAATTATTCTCTCTGATACGTACTCTATATCTACAATATCTTTTGCTTTGTTTGAGTGTATCAAAAATCCAACTCCATGTGTTACTCTCTTTTTTGTATCAACTTCACTCCATACCAGTGCGTAGCCGGTAACCACTTCCTTGATATTTCTACCTTTTTTCCTGGTGTCCGTTAATCCTAAAATTTCAATTTTACTTCTCTGCATAAAGCTAATTAGTTCTACCATCTTGTCACTGAGACCGTTCACATTTAAATAAGCAGTGCTGACTCATGTTTTCTGAACTCCACACTGCCGGATTGCCAATTCAGTCGCAGCGGCGATAGATTCCACTGACGTGGTCTTACATCAGGAATTCTTCTTCTTCTTCAGCGTTCATTCTCAAATTCCCGTTGGAACTCTCTTGTAGCAAGACAATGGCCGTACCAAATTTCCAACAGGATGTAGTCCAGAGAATGGAATGTATTGTATCACCGTTTTATTTGTGCCAATGGCCTGACACATCTGTCATCGGCGGTACATCAGGAATAAAATGCATGTTTCACATCTAGTTCTTATCCATCACTATCCTTGAGTGTACTAAACTACATAACTGATAACATCCTTCCACGTTGTAATCATTTGAAAACTGAAATGTTAATCCTTCTACACAAATATTGTATGCCTATATATTTAAGGCTTATAGTTTACTATTGGTTTTGCCTCATATGATCGAGGCCCGCCTTTTTCAACCTAGGACCGGTGTCCATGTCGGTTATATCAGGGCGTTAGGCTTATATATTCTACTTCCGAAAGATATACTCGATACATTATACGTCAAGAAGGGAGATAATAAATATACGTGCATTCTTAGATGACAAGTGTCGAGTTACCTGCACTGATATAACAAGTGTCTGCAAACAAGCCCATATTGGAAATGCGAGGGCTGAAGTAACACAGAGAAAATAACAAAATAAACGGTAACACTTATAAGTTTTACACATTT
Source organism: Meghimatium bilineatum (assembly GCA_034231615.1). Classification (NCBI taxonomy): domain Eukaryota; kingdom Metazoa; phylum Mollusca; class Gastropoda; order Stylommatophora; family Philomycidae; genus Meghimatium; species Meghimatium bilineatum. The sequence continues at coordinate 61,588,202 of CM067306.1, forward strand.
TATTCGTATTATAAATACGTATTATATATATATATATATATATATATATATATATATATATATATATATATATATATATATATATATATATATATATATATATATATATATATATATATATATATATATATATATATATATTAGACATCAAACGTACTATCAATGTGACATTGAGACATAGTGACTGACGTTTTGACCACACAACCTTCATCAGATTAATTAACCATTGTGCTTCATTGCATTCTTCAGTTCATGCTTACACGTCTTGTCCTGGAGGAACCAAAACGCCCTGTCGACTATCTCATTGGCCTGGCCAGAGACATAAATAAACTTGACAACATACGACACGAAGTTGACCAAATGGCAGAGGACAAGAAGAAGGCTAAATTGAAAGCATTGGAAGAGGAAGAAATGAGATCTCATATTATAGAAACATCTTCTGTCCACAACATCGAAACATCTTCTGTCCACAACATCGAAACATCTTCTGTTCACAACATAGAAACAGCTACCATCCACAACCTGGAAACAGAATCAATTCACAACCTGGAAACAGATTCCACGCAAATTCTAGAAACAGATGTAACTGACCAAATAGAAACAGACGCCACTGATCACACAGAAACAACGTCCACTCACCACAGCGAATCAATATCTACTTATCATAGACAAAAATCGAACGTTCACCACACAAAAAAAACTTCAGTAAATTCCAAAAGAAGAGCTTCAGCTGATCGCACAGAAACATCCTCATCAAAGGGGCAGGATGAAAAAACGGAAAAATTAGATTCGGAGAAAGAACACATACAATGACACAATCATAGTAAATTATAAAACACTATTGTTTCTCCATTAATAGGGTCTACCTGTACTACATGAATGTGACCTTTATAAGGGTGTTAAGTAAAGCGAAATACTTTAAAAGTGACACGGTTTTACTTTTTCTGTGATTTTCGGTGATCACTTTTGTCGTGGCCGTCTACAGTATACATATTGGGTAATTCGAAATAAATTCTTCTTATGACTCATTTGATTATTCCCATGATTTTCATTTGTCACTTTGATTATACTTTGTATGACAACCAATGAAAATTAAGGAAATTGTCAAATGAGTAATTTTAGAATGCTGGATTTCCCATTAACCACTAGGTCTTAGCCGATAACAGAAATACTGGAAAAGAAGTTACATTCATTTGGAATTATCTGTCTTAGAAAACTTAAATATTGGTTGTGTAGAATTCAATGACTATTGCATTTGTCTATGAGAAATCGTTGTGTCAGATCAGTGACGTTAGTTTAAAAACAGAATCACAACGCTTAACACCCCTATAAAGAGTTACATCCATGTTGTACGGGTGTTAGAGACGAAAGCACCCACAAACCAGATTATAAAAGTTACAAGAATAATTATTCTTTTTCCTGTCAGTTTCCTGTGGAACATATATATACATACATCTATCTACTTTTATTATATATATATATATGTGTGTGTGTGTGTGTTTTACTTATATATATAACTATATATATATATGTATATGTATATACAGTGATTTTTTTTTATAAAACAAACGTGAGTATATGCTACTACAGTACAGAATAATAGATATCATCAAGTGCCGTGCCGAATGGCGTTGGCGGTCATATTTCTCCATGTAGATCGATCTCTCATATATGGCATTATCTCTGTTGTTGTCAATCAAAGCTATTTAATCAAACTGTCCAATATCTTTTCTCTGGGTCTTCCCCTTGATCTTTTCCCTTCTATCTTTCCTGTTGTCACTATATTCTCAATGCCTCCTCTTCTCATTAAGTGCCCAATAAATGTTGACTGTCTTTTTCTTATATTATTAATATTGCATATTTTCACATCCATCCTACTAAGACATTCTTCATTAGTAATCTTTGCTGTCCAAGGAATGTGTAACATTCTTCGAATAAACTACATTTCCGCTGCCTCCAATGATTTTTGTGATGTCTTATTTATTGTCCATGCTTCACTTCCATAGAGTAACACTGGTTCAATGTAGCATTTGAGGATAATAGATATACGGATTTGTAAAAAAAAATATTGGCCAGAAATAACAGAGGCTGATCGCCCTTAGTATGACTTAAGAACGGCAGACACAGAACTACAATGAATATCAAATTGGTATACTCGAAATAAAAATGGGTACCAGATGGGAAAATAAAAAAGACGATGTTAAAGAGAAACTGTTCGCAGAACAACAATCAAAGAGGGTATGACTATGGGTCTCAACCACATACAAGAATTACATTCAGTAGCATCATATCGCTCAAACTTGAGAGTGCTGGTTCCAACCCTATACACCTTATTCAGCGCTGAAGGAACATAGATACTTGAACACACACAAAAAAACATGTCACATGTCCTTGATAAACCGAGGATTAATGCTAATCTGTAATTTGCTATTCTATTCGTTCTTGCAGCCATGTCTGAGACATTTCCTCTGATGTTGATATTTGTAAATTTTATGAACAAATTACATGCTTGTTCGTCCATCACAAGTGTTGATGACCATTTTTTTACATTCACTTTAAGAAATTCAGTTATCAACACATGGAGTCAGATTTTTGATCCACCCAAACAAAGCAAAACATATTGTAGATATAGAGTAGGTATCAGAGAGAATCATCTGCATTCAGCTGAACGACAACGGAAGAACTACCACTTCAAAACATGGTACAAGTTGGACAATTCGAATCAACGACGTCTTCATCGGCCTCTGCCTCTACTTTCAACACATCCATAAGGAAATTCTTGGCACAATACTCCTGTAGCATGTCATTGCTTTCATGAGGAACATCCAATTGTATATGATCATATGAAAACACATACGTTCTCTTCGTCATCTTGGACTGGAAATCCGGAAAAAATATTGTGTAGGTTTTATAAATTGTACCTCCTATGGTGATGTACGCTCAATTCAACAGTGGACATTAGTCCAAATTGGCAATATCAGAGCTTTTAACCATCAAAAATAGTGGGGATCGAGATTTTTTAATAGTGGGGATCGATAACTTAAATATTTATTTATTTTAGGATTTCGGTTAGGGTTAGGATAGTTGTGTTTTACATAACTAACCCTAGCCCCACTCATAAATAAATAAAATATTTCAATTATTAAATTATGAACCTGACATTTACAAACATAGACAAGGAACGTAATTAAACATGTGGTGGCGTCTACTTGTACTGTACCTCCTTTTTTCAAAGTGTATTTGCATTTCAGTTTACATGTCGATGTGAAATTTACAAATACAAAAAAAATATGAATATGATTTGCATTGAATGATTACCATTTTGAGGTGATGTGATGCATGCCCTCCAAGTGAAATACGAAGATGATGGGCGTTACAATGTGGTAAGATGGGTGATAAAAACATTTTATTACGAAGATGATGGGCGTTACAATGTGGTAAGATGGGTGATAAAAACATTTTATTACGAAGATGATGGGCGTTACAATGTGATAAGATGGGTGATAAAAATATTTTATTCATATTTGTTGAAACATGATTTGGACATAGCCCCGAGAATTGGTGCAAACAACAAGAAGACGAAATGGTATATGGTCAACATCTTTGAGACACATCTATATATATTTCCACTATTTCTTTCTCGCAATAATTGCATTCATTTTTCCTACACTTATATTCGTGCGTGCATATTTGATTTGAAGAGAACAAGAAAAACACTTGCATGTGCAGGGTGGTCATGACATGAAGTTGGAGAAAAAAATAAAAAAGATATAATTTACAATGCTTGTGTTTTTTTTTTGTTTTTTTTTTAATTGTGCAATCATGATGACAAAATGGTAAGATATAAAAAAAATAGTTATGTGTGTTACCAAAATAAAACAAAACAACTTAACAACGAGATACAGAGACAGACGCCGTTTCGACTATAAAGCCTTCATCAGGACAAACAAATGACCACAATAAAACAAATCTTACATGAAGACAAATTGGGTTATAATGAGGAGGACAATAGCAGATAGGTAATGAGGGAAGAAAAGATGTGGAAGCATGACAGGTGAGAAAAACGTATGGGGAGAAGCTAGTAGTAAGTAGGGAGGAGAAAGTAGACTGACGAACATGAGATGGACAAAGGAAAAGATATGGTAGCAAGTAAATTACATTAAAAAATACTCACCTCAAAAGTGGCAACAGAGAATGAATGCTATAGACAAGCAATCATGATGTAAGGGAAGAGCAACATGAGATGGTACGAGGGATCAGGTAGGAGAAATAGAAAGGGGTGAGAGAACGAGGCCAAAAAAAGGCAGGAACAGAAGAGAAAGAGCGAACAGCAGGAAGAGAATATGAGCAGATAATGGTGATATATGAGAATAAGATAGTAAAATAACTTAACTGATGCAGCGACTTGTTCTACATTCCTTACAAATGAATGAGCACACACAAAATGGCAACAAAGTAAAAAATGGACAGTGAAAGCCAGATTTTTATCAAGGGTCATGATAGCACGTATTTGTACAGGTTAGAAAAATAAAGACATGCCACAGTAATAGATGGTAACCGAGGCGCCGAAGTGAAAATAAAACACCCGCGACAGGGAGAACAATGGAAAAGACAATAGCCTGGATGGAAAAATGAGTCACAGCGACTACCAACTGATGAGAGTACAGGGGCGTAAGTCGAACAACTAAGAGGGAGGGGGGTATTGGTTGTGAACCATGACTACACCCAAATAGCCATAGAGAAAGATGACAGAGTATAAGAAAAATGCAGAGATAGAAAATAAAAGAGGGAAAAGGAAAGGAAGAAAAAGAAAATGGGAAAGAGAGAGACCAAAAAAAAGGGTCGTGATGGATCGACGAAAGCCCCTAGACGGAGATACGTCACGCAAGAAAGTAAAGTGCGGGTAGGAGGGAGCCCAGAGGACACAGGGAGGGTACAGCAGGGAAGGGTAAGGGACTATCGCGGGGAAGCATGTCGTGAGATGGTATCGGGCTGATATAGCGAGATATTGGAAGAGAGTGCCGGAGAGAAGGGCACCAGAGAAGATAGGGACAAAGGAGACAGGAAAAGAAGACCATAGCGGTAGGAGGCAGACCCGGAGCTACAGCCAATGCATGTGAGGAAGTGGAGGGTCGTAGCGTCGTAGGTGACGAAGTAAGGGGCATCTGTCCACAATGTCGTAGTAAGAGGAGGTCGGTGTAGCAGAGGTCCCAATAAAATGTGACGGAAGATGGACCAAGGTCACAACCGCAACGACAAGTACCTTGTAGGCCAGGTGTTGGGAAATGAGACCGGTCGCATAAACCGAAGATGATAGCGGGATGAGTTAACCGCACGTCGCAACCCCCTTATGTGGGAATTGCTCGCACTGTACACTAGCTCATCTATGGGAACAACGATCAAAGGACAGAGACTCTGGCCAGGATACACGATCCCTTGGTTTGGGGCATGCACCGTGGGGAGCGAAGTGTCCGATGAAACGAGGTTCGCATCTGTGTGAGACCAACCGTACGTTGCAACCCGTTTGGAGACGTTGCCCGTACTGCACGCTGGCTCCATAAATATATATGGGGGAACCACTGCATCCGAGCCATCCAAGTCGTGAGATGCAGAAAGCATGTTGGCGCTGCAAACACAGAATACATCGAGAAACAACAAATAAAATGGTTTGGACACCTTATGAGAATGAACCATACCCAACTATCGACAAAGCCAGAGAAAGACCTAAAAAAAAAGGTGTAGACTATAGGTACCAAGACAACCCTGAACAAATACGGACACAACGAATACAGAGATGATATGTCTGGGCCTGCATAGTTAATTAAGGGCCCCAATCAACACAATTATATTTAATGGGAATGGACAATAGACATAGATAGATATGTGTTACGTCATCACGACAATATGGCGTTGTGTTTTCATTCTGTGAAGCAGGGATCTATGTTATGTATTATATTCAGTGAATTAGTGTGCAGTGGAAAATATGTCAATTTGTCGGGATAATATCTTGAAGGTTACTCGTTAATGGATTAAAAGATAACAACATAGTGAAGGTATTATCAAGTTTAGAAGTCTTTATGTGGATGCGTACGAAGTAAGGTTGTGACCTAGTGAAATGGTAGCGATGCGCTCAGCGCGAATTTCAGATGTGATGTAGTGTCAACATCAGAAAAGTGCAATGGAGATGGAGAGAGAAAACACATCCATATAACCACATCAGATGGACAGCTGGAGAGGAGATGGGCACCACTAGCTAAACCTTTTGCCCACTGAAATACTACAATGGATAATCACACACAGAGTAGGCTGGAGATGGCTTTAGCGTCCTTGTCAAGGTTAACTGTGATTTGGAAAAGCAACATCAGTGTTGGAGTGAAAATCAAACTGTATTGGTCGCTGGTGCTTTCCGTTGTGTTGTATGGTTGTGAGAGTTGGATACTCACTGCGGACATGGAGAGAAGATTACAGGCTTTCGAGTATAAATGCTACAGAAGAATTCTACGAATTTCCTATAGGGAACATAAGACCAATGTGTACGTAAGAAATAAAGTAGAGATGTGTGCAGGTGTCCAAGAGCCATTGCTTTCAATAGTGAAACGACGAAAACTAGCATGGTTCGGACATGTATGCAGGCACGATTCCTTGTCAAAAACAATACTGCATGGAACTGTTGAGGGTGGAAGAAGCAGAGGAGGACAAATAAAGACATGGACAGACAACATCAAGGAATGGACAGGGCTAGATATTCCACACTCATCCGCATCTCTGAGGATAGAATTCGCTGGAGGACTCTGTGTGCTAAAGCTTCCAATGTGGTACCCCTACCACCCTGAAGGGTTATGGGTCTTATTGATTATTGATTGATAGAAAGATATTTGTTTTTCTGGAGTATTGAAGAAATAATTGATTTCATTAGTGAAGGCTTGCTGTCGCTAGCCCCCATCAAAAAAATAAATAAACGATAGATTGCACGATCTTCGTTCGATCAAAAATGCAACTTATTACATATCTCGTTGAGGACAAGTCTCATTGTTCATGTAACAATATATTCTGGTTTGATCATTATAATACGAACAAGAAATATATAAGTCATATTAAAAAAATATTAATAACTATTAACTATACTTGAATTTTAAATTTACCATGTATTATATAAAATAAACAAATAATAAATAATCTATTTGATATCATATTCCATTTAAAATTGTGCATTTTAACAAATATATCCAAAAGAAAGGAGGAGATAATCAAAATACTATTATGTTTTTATAATTTTTATATATGGGACATAATCCACTTTACAAAATGTAAATGGTGTAAATGTGTTCTTGAGTTGCGCAAAACAAAGACTATGCTCAATGATTGGTACCAAAAGAAATTATGCCGAGGTCACACTTGTGAAAACATAAATATTCTTCTTCTTTCGTTCACTTGAAACATATCTATGTAATTCTGTCTCCTGAATAAAACTCTCCGCCGAAGACGGATGTGTCGGGCCATTGGCGCAAATAAAACGGCGACACAGCGCATTTCTATTTTCTGGACTACATCCTATTGAAATATAGCAGGACCATGGTCCTGCTAGATTCAGTAGGAGTTTGAGAATGAACGCAGAAGACGAAGAATAAAACTCACTGTCTTTTGTAGTTCATACAGTGTCCCATAGAGCTTTGATTCCAGTGTTGTTTCCCCTGGCGAATATGTCTGCCTCAGCGTTTCATGCTCAGAACATTCTTGAAGTATATGTTTGGCATTTCTCTTCTTCTTTCTGATAAATATAAAAAGCAACGATTTATATTTCTACTAGACTTTACAATTGCCATATCTTCTTCTTCGGCGTTCATTCTCAAACTCCCGCTGGATCTCCCTTGTAGCAGGACAATTGTCCTACTAGATTTCCAGCAGGATGTAATCCAGGGAATGAAAATGCGTTGTGTCGCCGTTTTATTTGCGCCAGTGATCCGACACATCCGTTTTCGGCCGGAATTTGCATACAAATAATAATAATAATAATAAATGAATTGTTTTCCAATATGTAAAAATATATTTTTTTTTTTAATTAATTGGCAGTTTGCTATGTACTATCTATTCTCTAGTGTCTTTCCCCAGGCGGTTTGTTATCCACTCTTGCCGTTAAGACTAGGGGGGATTGGAGCTTGAACTTGCGTTCTAGAGCCAGATGTGTGGCCTCGACTGCGCTATGACAGTGTTTGTTCAGGATGTCACTGACGTTTTCTATCCATCTTTTCCGTGGTCTATCTCTGGCTTTGTACCCTGATCTCATTTGGTTAGATGCCTGTATGAGCAACTTTTCGTGATGTATTCTCATAATGTGGCCAAACCACTTGATCTACTGGTTTTCTATGTTATCTGTGCAAGGTATTATACTTATTCTTTCACTGATATCTTTATTTCGTAATATATCGAGCCTGGTGACCACTGCGGCTTTCCTCAAGCATTTCATTTCACATTTCATCTCACATGTCACTATCTTTCTGTAATGTGAAGATGAGAGAGACCAGGTTTGGCACTGGTAACACAGTGTTGGTAGAAATATACTGTAGATCATTTGTCTTTTAACTTCCATTTCGATCTTGGGAATGTACGACACCGTTAATATTGATTCTATTTATACAGCAAACCCCACCGAAGACGGATGTGTCGGGCCATTGGCGCAAATAAAACGTCGACACAACGCATTTCAATTATCTGGACTACATCCTGCTGGAAATCTAGTAGGACCATGGTCCTGCTACAAAGGAGATCCAGCGGGAGTTTGAGAATGAACGCTGAAGAAGAAGAAGATACAGCAAACATCCATAACAGAATATGGAATGCAAAAGCAGCTTTATATCAAATAAAAATCATCTTGTTTACCATTATCGTTAGCGTTACGGAAAGGTGCCTTCAATGGCTCTTCTTGTTACATCGTTTTACTTGAGACTGCGCAGTCCGGATCAGGAGGAGAGCCGCAATAGCGATGTCGATACTAAACAACTGTCAACTGTGGCACGGTGCTAACATGTAGCTAAGTGTTTGTTATGTACTTGTGTGTTCACAGTGGCCACATACGTCTGCGAAACGTGGACAATAAATATAACTACAAGAGAATATGGGCTTTCGAATTGAAGTGCTATATAAGAGTCCTGAGCTTACCATGGACAGCAAGGAAGACCAACCAAGACGTACTAAGAAAATCAACGTCAAATAAAACTGACTTTTAAACGTCATATTAAAAATGAAGTTGGATTTTTTCAGCCATGTGAAGATACACCATGTCATGGAAAGAGTATTGCTGGAAGGGACAATAGAAGGCAGAAGAGACAAAAGTCAACCAAGACGTCGCTGGACAAAATATATTCAGAAATGCATGCACATGTCGCTAGAGGAGGCGGTCATCTTGCCAAAGACCACACGGATTGCAGGAGATTCACAAGGGAGATTTCGTTCTGGAAAGAATTCGTCACATGACAACAAAACAATTTTCTTTTTATGGTGCCGTACAGTGAGCAGTTCTGTAAAAAATATTTCTGTATTCTCCTATTATATTTTAGATCTTCTGACTCGGCCTTGTCTTGGTGCTGGTGACCACAGTCCAATTAATTGATGAAATCTTTATCTGGGGATCTCCCTGGGATCTCCCTAAATGATATCTGGGGATCTCCCTAGCGTGGGGGTTAAGCTGTTCGCCTTGTGTTCAAGAGATCATGGGTTCAAATCCGACTCGTGTCGTTTTGTGTACAAGGTGATTTTTCGGAGCTCCCTGGGGATTATCACTTGAAGCTACGGAGTTACGTGCTATGAGTGGTACTCTCGGCAGGCAGTGTGCTGCTTCGTTGAGAGTGACCGAGTACATATGGGAAACCGAGTACGGTAAAGTCAATCCTCTACGACTTTTGAACCCTTTTTTAAATCTTTATCAACATAAAACACACACAATAATCGCTAGAAGTATAACCTAGTTATATAAGTGACACAGGCACTTTACTGGCTGGAATCGTAAGCATATTCCCATACGTGCATACTAAGTATTTCACTGAATGTGATTCAGAAAGTTTTGTGTAGTGGTATAAATAATGCAGTCTGTCAGAATGTTATAATATAATGGAGCTATATGTTTAGGGGTAAAATATTTGTAAAAATATTGGAAACGTGTCCTATTAAATGGATGGCTTGAAAGCAAGCTGACATGATGCACAACCATCAGAAACTATATTTAAATGTATAACAAACAGAGGACTGTGGAGAGACATGATCGCCTACGCAGGAAGGCATGGTACCAATGAATGAATTATATTAAGGATGTAGCAATCAACCCATCATTATTTTGGGCTATAGTGACTCTCTATGCAATATAAATACGTCGAGCAGTTTGCCATTATATTCTGAAGGATCCGGATGCACAATTGCCTGCAGCGATTATAGTAATCTCATACAACTATCTATCTATATATCTATCTATACGCTGTGGCCCTTGTTTGCCTTGCAGCTTCATGGGTAGAAGAGTTCTCTGGATATGGCCTTCATGTGTGCTGTTTGTAAGCTTGTTCCTGTGGCTTCTTTGATATCTGTGGTCCATCTTTTATATGGGTTGCCTCTGATTTTATAGCCGTGATGTCTATGTGTCCTGGACATCTGTGGCATGCTATCTGTTGGTACTCGTAGTTTGGAAGTGTATGAAAACCACGCGATATGTTGTCTTTTGATGTATTATTTTTGTTATCTGCCTGAATACAGATATATTATACGAAGCCAGTGGTGCCTTTACTGCAACAACGAGCAGTCTAACTATGGAAGTATTCGCCGTAACGCAGGCACTTCACTGGCTGGAATCGTAAGCATATTCCCATACGTTCATACTAAGTATTTCACTGAATGTGATTCAGAAAGTCAAAACAGGTGATGTACGTAGAGAATGGGCGGAGTCATTGGAGAGAGCTAAAATGCGGGGATCACTACGAAAACTCACGCTTATTTTTGTCCCCAGACATGCGGGCGTGGAGGGAAACTAACGGGCCGACAAATTAGGTAGTCTCGCCACTACAACAGACGGTCAGCCTATGGACCGAGCAGACATACTCACTGCTCTTTGTGAGTCCTCGTGATCAGAGGATTTTGAGATGAATAAGCATGAGTCAATATTGAGAATTAGGAGTGAGGATTGGCGTTGCCCGAAGAGAACCCCTGACCAATATTTCAAAAAGAGCAGGGAGCCAACATAGAAACGGAACCATCAGCCGTTATACCCTGAGAGATTTACTGAAGCGGAGATAGGCGCACCTATGGACGTGTCCAGAGTGCGAAGATGATAATCAACATATGGCTACCTAATACCTAAACAGATGATGTCATCAAAGAATGATTTTAATTTACTGCTTCGTGATTTTTACTCCGGTTCGGCTTTTTAAAAAGTTGTGTAATGTAAATATAGTAACCTATGAAAGAGTTTAGTCACTATTGACGCTAATCATAACGTTTGTTGGCTCTTGTGTTTATCTCAAGAAAAGTATGCCAAGCTGTTGACTTATTTGATAGGAAGATACAAAACTTACATTTTCAAAGCTTATTTTAAATATCCAATACTTATAATATTGTGCAACCGTTGTATCTTATTAACTTGTAGTTGTAGGCCTATTTTATAATACTACTAAGTTAGTAAGTACTAGTTAGTAGGTAGTAAGTAGTAGTAGTGTAGTGGTACCAGCAAACAACTTCAAATAATTTAAGTTTGTTTCTTTCTGGAAGCTACAGCTGTTATTGTTTGAATATCATCACTTAAGCTAGAGTTTTAAGTATTAATTAACTAGTTAATTTAAGACGGATTGATTGGAGAAGGAAAATACGCTGGACAGTGAGTAGTAGGACTACAGAAACTGCAGAAAGTTGGGATTCAGTTTGCGACAAGCAGAGAAGAGCGAGTGATTGGTTGAATATGGTGAATGAAAAATCAGAGTGCAACAAACAAGTATGATACGGGTAAATAGGCCTACTCTACACTATCTGCTGGTAGAGACTGGGCACCCTTGGAGCACCTGAAGTGTGATGACATCAGTTCTTAAATATGGATCATTGTTTTCCTTATGGATATTTTTATAAGTCGCGCCTATTTTTTTTACCGTATATGTTACAGACCACTTTGGTTATTTTTTAACATTAGGCCCTATATTGAAATTTGCTATAAAAAATACAGAACATATGGCAATTTGGGGTTAAAATACAGAATTTAAGATGATTTGGAGTTGAAATACCGAATTTATGACAATTTGGGTTTAAATACAGAATGATAATTATGGAAATTAACATTTCACACTCGTAACATTAATTCAGTTTGGTTTGTTTACTATTAACTGTACTTTATATGTATTCAGTCTGCCTTTTTAAGACTTTATCTTCATTCTCATGTTATACCAGTGATATACCAGAAAATCTCTTCATTTAACTGTACTGTTGTCGCTGGCCTCGTAACAGGGCTGTAAAGTATGTCCATCAGAGCTGTTTCAGATGCCCATATGTTTACTTCTTGTGCTGTAGAACAGTGGATAGTTCTGTAAAATATTTTCTGTGTTTTATGCGGATTATCTACAAGGGCACATATCAGTGTCGCTAACTCCAAACCTTCTATACAGGAGTTTCTGAGATTGCTGTCGCCATCTGTCAATCTAAAAAATAATTATTTGTTCCTTTTTTCCAAGTTTATAGATGGCAAGTTTACATTCCATCTTTGTGGAGCTTATGATGGTAGATTTCATTCCTGGAAATAATACAGAATCTTCCAATAGTGGTTGCTGGCAGTGATTTCCAGTTTTGGCTAGGTGATGCCAGAATAGGCACTGATAGCAGCCCAGCAGGGAAAACTTACAACATGTGAGATGAAATGCCTGAGAAAAGCCACAAGAGTTACAAAACTAGACAAAATGAGAAATTATGAAATCAGGAGAATAATATGTACAAGACCAGACCATGCACAGAATACATCTTGAAACAACAAATAAAATAGTTTGAACACCTTATGAGAATGAACCAATTACCAACAAGACCATATAGCATAATAAGATACGGATACAAGACCAGAGGAAGACTTAGAACAAGATGGATAGATAACATAAAGGCAATACTGAATAAATACAGACTCAACGCAGCCAAGGTGACACATCTGGCCTTGGATAGACAACTGAAGCTCCCAGTCACCACCCCTACGCTTAATGGCAAGTGTGGATATTCTGATCATCATCAACCTGAGACTAGACAATAAATCAGATATCTCATTTCCTCTGATTTGAACCTGAGACTAGACAATAAATCAGATATCTCATTTCCTCTGATTTGAACCTGAGACTAGACAATAAATCAGATATCTCATTTCCTCTGATTTGAACCTGAGACTAGACAATAAATCAGATATCTCATTTCCTTGGATTTGAACCTGAGACTAGACAATAAATCAGATATCTCATTTCCTCGGATTTGAACCTGAGACTAGACAATAAATCAGATATCTCATTTCCTCGGATTTGAACCTGAGACTAGACAATAAATCAGATATCTCATTTCCTCTGATTTGAACCTGAGACTAGACAATAAATCAGATATCTCATTTCCTCTGATTTGAACCTGAGACTAGACAATAAATCAGATATCTCATTTCCTCTGATTTGAACCTGAGACTATACAATAAATCAGATATCTCATTTCCTCTGATTTGTGAATGACCCGGAATCCATTGCCGTACTACTATCTTTACTTGATGACTGTAAAACTTTTTACTTTTTTACTTCCTGTTCTCTATTTTTATCTCTTGGTATAAAGTTTAGATGTAGTTCTACATATTGGTTGTATATTTTGGTACTATACCTGATGATGTTCATCCGTCGTGATCGACGATGACCAGAAACTCAACCATAATAATAATAACAATTAATAATAAAATAATAAAGTTAATAGTGCGTTTTTAAATGACTAGCAAATAAGAGTCTGCATTACCACTTTTTTATAAAATTCTGTGCTGTTTCTAATATTTTACATCATTTACTGCGGCCTGTGTCCTAGATACAAAATGGTAAGTTTATTCATAATTGTAAGTTTATTAGAGACGTAGACATTCTTTTGCAGTCACAAGGACTGCTGCTGGATTCAACAATTTTCTGGCTGCACACTGAGTGCCTCCTCTCCCTTCTGCTCCATCCACTGTGAGGCTCACCCATTCAAGCCTCCAAAAATAAATATCTCAACCCCGAAATACTGATTGGTAATCATAAACCGATTAGATAACTGAAATAATTTGTGGAGAAAAATACTTGCCCAAATTTTTTTCTACTTCCTGCTAAAAAAAAGTAGACCCTTATTTAGGATACAACCTATATTTTCAAAAAATTTGCGTTCAATTTGTTAATTTGTAAATGTATTTATTAAATAATTGGCAACGTTTATTGTCATTACTTAATCTTCTAAAACAGATAGATGCAGCATTAAGATGTCTAAAGTACCAATAGATCTTAAACTGTACAGTGATGCAAAGGACATACTCACAAAAGCAAACAATGAGAGCTCGACGAACGCTAAACAAACATCAGACAGGTCATTGACTGGATCTCTTTTATACTTTGGATTTCCTTACCCACCTAAAAATAATTGCGATGAAGTCTACCCTGGAATTTGGTTGGGTGATGCGTAAGTTCAAAACATTTGGAATATTTATCATTTTCTCAAAGAAATATATTAATATGTCAAATTCTAGATCCAAATAAATTCAGGAAAAAAGAAATGTAAAATTTATGTTTGAATTATAGATCCAAAAGATACCTAGAAAGATTTGTAACATTTATGTGAGAATGTTAGACCCAATACCCATCGAAGATGGATGTGTCCGGCCATTGGTGCAACTAAAAAAAGGTGACACAATGCATTTTCATTCTATGGATTACATCCTGCTAGAAATCTAGTAAGACAATGATCCTGCAACACGAGAGATTCAGCGGAAGTTTGAGAATGAACCAAGAAGAAGTAAACCCAATAAATACCAAAAAAACTTATGCAGTAGAATCATATAGCTCTTATGTTTATAAAAATGTCCATATTGAATATCTCTTTTTAAAATTCTGAAATACTCATCTACCAAGAGTCTATAGCCCTAAAAAAATCTGAACCTTCTGTGATTCAGAATCAGTCTTACAGACCATCCAAAATGCCAAACAAAACAAACTCATTTGCAACATCAGACAAAATACCAAACAAAACAAACTCATTTGCGTCATCAGACAAAATACCAAACAAAACAAACTCATTTGCAACATCAGACAAAATACCAAACAAAACAAACTCATTTGCAACATCAGACAAAATACCAAACAAAACAATTTCATTTGCAACATCAGACAAAATACCAAACAAAACAATTTCATTTGCAACATCAGACAAAATACCAAACAAAACAAACTCATTTGCAACATCAGACAAAATACCAAACAAAACAAACTCATTTGCAACATCAGACAAAATACCAAACAACACAAACTCATTTGCAACATCAGACAAAATACCAAATGAAACAAACTCATTTACAAAATAACTTTGAATTATCCAGAAAAATTACATTAGTATTATAATGTCTACCAGCGACCTATGGCATCCCAGGTAACAAAAAAAATAAATATATATTGGCACAAACAGGAGGCAAACTCCCTGAGACCTGCGCAACTCAAAACGTCAGGGAAGTCAAATCTCTTCTAAATCATTCTATGTGCCTTCAATGGAAAGAACTAAATGAAAACTATAGCACCAAGCAAGACAAAATTTAAAAATTAAACAGAAATGAACAGTTCATGATATTTCGACTGAGAACAAAACATGGTCGTCTAAAAGCACACTTACACCAAATTGGTATCAGCGACACTGGCTTGCATCTGCAGAGCAGCAGCACAGACATCAGAACACATAATTCAGAATTATCTCAGTTTCACTTTTCACATAATCACCATCTGATCCACAACAACTTCTCTGCAAAACAAGTTGTGGGGAACCCAAGATGACCTAACACAAACCGCTTTATACATGACCAATATTGGGCTGGATGTTTAACAATTGACCGCAGAAGAAGAAGAACATTTGTCTACACCTGATAAATGACCAGAAAGATTAGTAACATTTATACCTGCATTCGTTCTCAACAGTTAACAGGATGGAAAGAATGAAATGCTTTATCATGGCTTACAGCTTGACTGCAATTTATGTCTTTTGACCAGACATATCTGACTACAGCATGGCATCTGGGTTACTTAAACCTATGAAATGGGAGTCTAATCCTAATTCTGTAGTCACCTCTTATGACATGCATGGCTGGTCATAATATTATTATTCTGTGCTCCCTTTTGAATGTGACAAAAACATGGATAATTCACTTGATAGGGCCATTAAACTAACTTCATCTTAGAGTCTTCTCCTCTTAATTATTCTTAAGTTCTATAAATAATTTTTATTTTTGCAACAATTCATATAAATATTTTTTTATTCTTGCAACAATTCATATAAATAATTGTTTATTTTTGCAATAATTCATATAAATCATTTTTTATTCTTGCAGCAATTCATATAAATCATTGTTTATTCTTGCAACAATTCATATAAATCATTTTTTATTCTTGCAGCAATTCATATAAATCATTTTTTATTCTTTCAACAATTCATATAAATCATTTTTTATTTTTGCAACAATTCATATAAATAATCATGTACAATTATTGTCTTTTCATTTGCACTTAGACTCGTTGCATGATACCATGGTTGCTGGTGTACCTCTCGTCCTAGTATCTCCAACTTCAGTACCTGTGCTTGCTTCTGCAGGACTGTGGTCCAGCTTGATATAGGGGAGTAGTTAGTTTGTTCCTTTTGTGCAACAGGCATAGGGCAGAGATTTTGATTCTCCATGTTTTGCAGTTCGCTGCCTGTAATCTTCTGGTTCGCAGTTTATCATGTTTACACAGCGAGCCCAGTTTGCTTGATAAATATCGCTGTACTTGAAAGCACCTGCAGACTTCCATACGGCTTTCCTTCTCTGTTGTCAGTGCTCTGCCCTTAACTTATTTAGTGTAATGCAGTCTTGCAGAATATGTTCCGCATTCTGTGCTGCCTGTCCATATGAACATAGAAATTATAGAATCAGTCTTAGTCTTCTTCTTCAGCGTTCATTCTCAAACTCCCGCTGGATCTCCCTTGTAGCAGGACCGTGGTCCTACTAGATTTCCAGCAGGATCTAATCCTGAGAATGGAAATATGCTGTCACCATTTTATTTGCACAAATGACCCAACACATCTGTCTTCGGCGGAAGTCTTAGTCTAGTTAAGTGGCTGTTTAGTCTGTTGTGTCCTGTTCTGGTGTAGAAGATATTAACTTGTTCAACTTTATTAAGATAGCAGTTGTCATTTGGGTGGCCAACTTTTGGAATAGCTTTGATGATATTCCTCTTTTCCTGGTAGGTAATTTCTTTATATTTTTGTTGCTGTGTTGCTCCATGTTGCTATTATATCTGCATTTTCAATTCCTGGTATGTCACAGTAGAATTGGTATCCAATGTTGGACTACCCTTCTTAGGATGCTCACTTTTCATATGACTTCCTTCATGTCTTACAGTGGATCACTGTCCAGTGTCAAGGGCGCTTGTAGAACAGACATTGCATCGGTAAGAAACACCACCTATTGACATTGGCTTGTTGTGTCTTTAATTATTTCTGCAGCAATGCTTAGGGGCTTTATTTCTACATAAAATTCCAGTTGGTAAACATGTGGATTCATTTTTTTTCTAAATATTTTATCTACACTCCAGCGCCTCCATTCTTCACTACTTTAGTTGCTAATTTGCCAGCATAATTGCATCTGCCGTACTATTCTCTGGAGTATGTCTTTAACTATGTCGCATACAATTTTCTTTAATTTTGGAAAGTATTTGACTTTTTAATGATATAAGTGTTGTTTATGATGGTTCTGATATGGATATTTTGATTTTGCTCCATTGGAAGAGGGAAAATACTACATCCTGCTGATCTGCTGAAGTTTGATAACAAACGCAAAAGAAGATAGATCTTATTTTGTGAAAAATGTTTTTTTCCTTTCTTCCAGGAGTATAGCACTAAAACCAAAGATCCTGAAGTTGATGGGTGTAACACATGTATGCAATGTATCCATGGGCAAACAGTTCAGTCAAACAAATACAAATTCTGGATTTTACAAAGATCATGATATTGCATTTCATGGGATACCAGCGATGGATACTCCAGCATTCCAGATTCTGCCCAGCTTTAAATCTGCTTCTGATTTTATAGATGAAGCTTTGGTGAAAAATGGTATGAACACTTTGATTATTTTGTTAATTTCACTACAGAATTTGTGTGCTCAATAAATCAATCAAGCATTTGGGCTCCACTGGATGTTTACACATCCAAGAGTGCATAGGCCACTGACACAGACTTTCCATTTGTCCCTATCCTTGGATATGTTCACAGCCCAATCTATGTGATTCCCATCTATCAAATCTTTCTCGAAGGTGTCAACTAGTATGAATTTTCCAATTTAATATGGATTTACAGCCAAAATAAAAATTTATATTTTTGTCTGGGAGGAGGTGGGGTATCAGTAATTATCACTAGCACAAACGTTTTTATAAAAATACGGATTTAAATTTTACATAATAGGAATTATTGAAAAAATAAGTTGATAGGTATAAATTAAGTTCATGGTCTCTCTTCTCCATGTGTTTCTAAAGGTATGTCCCATGACAGCAACCTTCCGTCGGGAATGAAGATAACTCTTCATGTACTAAGCCTAATCAACTATTAGGTAAGGTGGCCAATTACCTTCCTTGCTGTGTTTACCTTATCCAACCTATGGTACACATTTACATCTGTGTCAACTAGAGGAACGGTCGTGTCAGGCAAGAAAACATGTCTGGATATGGTTTCAAGCCTGGCACGCTGTAACCCAGTGATAGTCCGCAAGCTTACTATCAACCACGCTCCTGTATTTCTAAGTCTTTTTTGTTTCCTTTTTTCCTGTTGGTTCCATATTATTGATTTTCTAGCTATATCTTTTTTCTGGTCTTGTGAATGTATTACAAATTCATCTCCATTTTTCCTCCTTAATCATGTTGTCCACCAGAATATTTTGGCCTGTTCTACTCCATATATCTTTATTTTTTATCCCCTCATCGAGGCAACTCCTTGAAGTCGAGATGGGGCTTAGTCCAGCCGACAGAGCTGGAAAATAAGATTGGTCGGACCATCCCTAACATTGAGCAGGACCACAGTCCTGACCAAGCAAGCAAGGTGCTGAAGTCAGAGATATCCAGCAGAGAGACACACCAGCAATCATGGTATCATGCAACCTGCCTGTGAAAGAGAAGAAGAAGATCACTAACAGTATTTGAAAATATTTTTTTTTAAAAGAAGGAAAGACTTATAATATGAGTGCATGTGGAACAAAATAATACCAGCCTGTAAAATGCATCAGAATCTGACATTCACTGGTTTCCATAGAATGCATTAGTCGGAAAGTAAAGATGATGTAATAATTTTCCATGGTGTATTCTTCTTCTTTCGTTCACTTGAAACATGTCTATATCTGTAATTCTGTCTCCTTAATAAAACTCACTGTCTTTTGTAGTTCATACAGTGGCCCATAGAGCTTTGATTCAAGTGTTGTTTCCTCTGGCCAATATGTCTGTCTCAGCATTTCATGCTCAGAACACTCTTGAAGTATATGTTTGGCACTCTGTGCTGCCTGTCCACATGTACACATGGCCGTGTTGCCAATCTTGAACTTTGTATACATGTGACTGCGGAGTCTGTTGTGTCCTGTTCTGAGACGTAGAATTATAACTTGTTCTGGTCTGTTCATAATGTGATAGTCATCTTGTGTTGGTGTTTGTGGCTTTCTTATTGACTTGATCATCTGTTTTTTCTGATGGTAGGTGATTGGTATATCTGG
The DNA here is from genome assembly GCA_034231615.1 of Meghimatium bilineatum. Classification (NCBI taxonomy): domain Eukaryota; kingdom Metazoa; phylum Mollusca; class Gastropoda; order Stylommatophora; family Philomycidae; genus Meghimatium; species Meghimatium bilineatum. Next base: position 61,608,174 of record CM067306.1, read on the forward strand.
TTGGTCTTCGGCAGCACCTTCCTTAGCCAGTTGGTCTGCTTTTTCATTTCCTGGTATTCCACAGTGAGAGGGTATCCACTGCATGGTAACCCTATACCGGTAAGACAATTCGCTAAGTAGTTTTCCATGGTGTATATTTCCATGTTCTGTGTAGGACACAGAGTGGTAGGCTTGATGCATTTAGTAATAATAAAATAAGAAGTAGACAAACTTGAATTCTCCATAACCATTATTTCATTAAACAGGGAAAGTTTGCATGTACTCACAGCAAGCAGTTTCTAGATCAGCCACAGTAGTTATAGTCTGGTTAATGTTGAACAGGAAAATGAATCTCTTGTCTGCTATGGAGGTATTCTAACTACAAATTTAGTCAAACTTGAAATCTCAATTTATTCATACTTGAAATCTCCATAATTTTTCTTTTATTAACCAGGAAAAGTTTATGTGCACTGCCAGCAAGGAGTTTCTAGATCAGCCACAGTAGTGATAGCCTTCCTAATGTTGAAGAGGAACATGGATCTCTTGTCTGCTATGAAGTTAGTCAGGATGTCACGAGAGATATTTCCAAATGATGGATTCCTCCGACAGTTATGTGAGCTGAATAAGGAGATTGATTACTATAGGAGAATGTAACTGTTGTTTGGCTTAGTAGCTGATAAATAATTATTATAAGAGTTGAAGAAATTGATGATATGATGTGCTTGAGATATGATAAGTGCTTGAGATATGATAAGTGCTTGAGATATGATAAGTGCTTGAAATATGATGTGCTTGAGATATGAAAGGGCTTGAGATATGATAAGTGATTGAGATATGATAAGTGCTTCAGATATGATAAATGCTTCAGATATGATAAATGCTTCAGATATGATAAGTGCTTCAGATATGATAAGTGCTTGAAATATGATAAGTGCTTGAGATATGATAAGTGCTTGAGATATGATAAGTGCTTGAGATATGATAAGTGCTTGAGATATGATAAGTGCTTGAGATATGATAAGTCTTGAGATATGATAAGTGCTTGAGATATGATAATTGCTTGAGATATAATAAGTGCTTGAGATATGATAATTGCTTCAGAAGTACTTGAGATATGATGCGCTTGAGAAGTGCTTGAGATATAGATGAATAATGGAATAAGTTTTGGATATAGGAGTAAATGAATATTGAAAACAGTTTGAAGTGTCATAGATGAATATTGAAAAAAAGTTAGAGATGTAGAAGTTGAATATTGAAAACAGTTTAAGGTGTCAGATGAATATTGAAAAAGTTAGAGATGTAGAAGTTGAATATTGAAAACAGTTTACGGTGTCAAAGATGAATATTGAAAAAAAGTCTGAGATGTAGAAGACTAGATATCTGTAGATACCATCATAATATAATGTTATTTCATAAAGTTTATTTCTTGTTGAGAAAAACCTATGCATATGTTGTATATGATGGCACATGATGATATTGAAAGAGTTTGAAGTATAAATGAAATGAAGTTTCAATGGGGTCTATAACCATCAAAGTTGAAGATTTACCGGTGCCTTTGTTTTGTTCAGTATTTTAAGTGATTCGCGACATTATGCTGGTAAGTTACTGCTACGTGTCTCTTCAACTGTCCGTTTTCAAGTCTCATGGACATATCTCCCAACTTATTTTGTTGAGTTCTACAACCTGCCTGAAAGAAAGTTTTAGCCCTATTCTTTGCACCTGGAACTAGAAGTCCTGGATTGAGTCACCAAACGGATGATTCTTTCCACTTCATCATCGTCAGATGCTGTGCCGACTGGAGTAGGCGATCATGGTTCTCCACACAATTCTCTAATTTCCAGTATCTTGTATTAGCATCATGATGATCCTAATGAAGGGGCAGCGTAGCACAGTGGTTAGCGCACTGGCTTCGCATATGAGTGGTCCTGTGTTCAATCCCCAGTTGAGGCGGAAATATTTTTCAGATCACAACGGTTCCCGGATCGACCCAGCCTTAATTGGGTACCAGATTAATCTGGAAAGTAGAGACTGCTAGGGAGAGGAGATGGCTACCACCCTCATATAGCATAGCCACTCAAATGTGAGATCACTAACATCTCACACTCCTACGGCATTAATAAATGTTTTGGGTTAACTTTAACAATTATTAGGATCATTATTGGCTCTTTGCCATATCATGAAATTAAACTATGAAATATTTTCTCATGCTGTTGTCCTCAATCTCTCTTGCCTGTTGTAACTATGTTCTCCAGACCTCCCTAACTTGTCCAAAAAATAAAGATTTAACTTTTTAAGATCGTACTTCCAGCATATTTTCATAAGTTTTTCTAGCTGTCCATAGTACTCTCAGCATTCTTCTATAGAACGACATCTCTGTTTCTTCTAATATTCCGCTATCCTGTTTATTTATTGTCCAAGATTTGCATCCATATGTTAGAATTTGTCTTATGTAAGTCTGAATCTCTTCCTCACTTCTAATGATAGGCATGTATAAATCTTACCTATAAATATTTATAATGATAGGCATGTATAAATCTTACCTATAAATGTTTCTAATGATAGGCACATATAAATATTTCTAATAGGAACCTATAAATCTTACCTATAAATATTATGCATGTGGTTACGTCTATGGGTCTCACCAATGGTCCACTAGACATACCACCCATGCAACAGAAAACCTTAGTGGATGACATGCCGTTATATTGAGGTTATCTTCTTAGAGAAGCTTCATGGCACATCATCTATACAATTATGTGTTTATTTTGTTGTTGAAATGTGTTTCATGTTTACCTGAATATATATGTATGCACCCTCTGTGGTTGAGAGGGAGCCAGAGATGTACTGTGCAGCACTGGGGAGGAGGAAACTGATAGCACTGTTTTTTCCTATGGCTGAAATCCATCATAGAGGCACAGTGACTCAGGACGTGGCAATCCTTTTGACTTGAACATTTGGTTGCATGCCTGGAGCAGTAGAGAGGTTCGGCATGACCAATAGTCAAGTGGTGGCGGGGAATGAGCACAGTGAACCCTATCTTGGCTACAGTGGCTGGGAGCAGTGCATAGATTGAAACCTACCTTCCTGGAGGTGTGATAGTTATTCTCTGGTTCTGTCCAGGGGTGGGCCAAAAATCCACAGACTTCCCAGCAATATAATGCCATTTGATGGCATTAGGTCAAAGGTCATGAGCCCATGGACCGCTGGATCAGCAACCAACCAACCTATAAATATTATACAGATTTGTCATATGTATTAGTTTTTATCATATGTTTGACATAGCAAACATCAGCCATAACTTTATCAACAGCACAAATGTTATACACAAGTAATTTGCAATCACTATCGAAATACACAAACCACAACAAAGAAATAACATTGACAACTCAGAATTAAACCCATCCCATTCAGATGCTAGCTTCATCTCTCTGTTTGATGTACACATGTTTGTGAGTTTCACCATCTGATCAATAAAAATGTTACTCAATCTGTCTTGTTACAGTGGAATCCTTCTATATTGCATCCTTTTGTAACAAAATTACTGTGTTACCAGTGCCAAACCTGGTCTCTATCTTCTTCCCATTTACAGAAAGATAGTGGCATGTGAGATGAAATGCTTGAGGAAAGCTGCAGGGGTCACCAGATTTGACAGATTACAAAATGAAGACATCAGGGAAAGAATAGGTATAACACCTTACACAGAATACATAGAAATGCAGCAGATCAAGCTGTTTAGCCACATTATGAAAATGCATCACAAGTTGCCCGTAAAGGCATATAACCAAATAAGATCAGGGTACAAAGCCAGAGGAAGACCATGAAAAAAATGGATAGAAAACGTTAGGGACATCGTGAACAAACACGGTCATAGCACAGCCGAGGCCCACATCTTACTTTGTAACACAAGCTTGAGCTCCAAATACCCCTACGCTTAATGGCAAGAGTGAATAACAAACCACCTGGGGAAAGGAAATAGACAATATAACAAAATTTTCCATTTAACAACACTTCAAAATCTCAAATTATTGTATTCTCTATTGTCTACACCAGTATTTCCCAATTGCCCCACGCACGTGCCCCACCAAGAGCAATTTATTGTTTGGGGGGGGGGGGATTTTGACAAATGTTTTGTTTGGTTAACAATTCATTTTTGAATATAAAAAAAATGTAGGCCTATATATTACATAGGGGGACATCAGAATTTTAGAAGATTTAGGTGGGGGCATGGTAAAGAAAAGGTTGCGAAACACTGGTCTATACATCGTCTGTCCAAACCAAATTGATATAGTGGGATTTCACTGTACATGTGGCATGAGATATCTAAGAATAAAGTAACCCATAGCATTTATTAATACCGTAGGGGTGTGAGATGTTAGCGATCTCACATTTCACAGGCTCTGCAAATGAGGGCGGTAGCCATCTCCTCTCCCTCGCAGTCTTTACTTCCCGGATTAATCCGGTACCCATTTAAGGCTGGGTCGACCTGGGAGCCGTTGCGATCTGAAAACATTTCAGCGTCAGCTGGGGAATTCTTCTTCTTCTTCTTTCGTTCACTTGAAACATGTCTATATCTGTAATTCTGTCTCCTTAATAAAACTCACTGTCTTTTGTAGTTCATACAGTGTCCCATAGAGTTTTGATTCCAGTGTTGTTTCCTCTGGCCAATATGTCTGCCTCAGCGTTTCATGCTCAGAACACTCTTGAAGTATATGTTTGGCACTCTGTGCTGCCTGTCCACATGTACACATGGCCGTGTTGCCAATCTTGAACTTTGTATACATGTGACTGCGGAGTCGGTTGTGTCCTGTTCTGAGACGTAGAATTATAACTTGTTCTGGTCTGTTCATAATATGATAGTCATCTTGTGTTGGTGTTTGTGGCTTTCTTATTGACTTGATCATCTGTTTTTTCTGATGGTAGGTGATTGGTATATCTGGTTGGTCTTCGGCAGCACCTTCCTTAGCCAGTTGGTCTGCTTTTTCATTTCCTGGTATTCCACAGTGAGAGGGTATCCACTGCATGGTTACCCTATACTGGTAAGACAATTCACTAAGTAGTTTTTTCAAGTCTGTTAGTTTTTCAGACTGGAGAGCTTGAAGCACTGACCTTGCATCTGTCAGGAATACCACAGGCTGTAGGTCATAGTTGGAGTTCAGCAGTTTTTTAGCTGCCACACTAATTGCCTGGATTTCTGCATCATAATTATTGCAGAATTTTCCTGTCGGTGTTCTGATTGTATCTCTAGGCTTGTGTGGATATTCTATATATACACCTGCACCTCCATTCCTCACGGCATTCTGTGCTGACCCATCTGTGTATACTCTGACCCATATATCTTGTGGATATTCCTCATCCAGGAAACTGAGGGTGACTGTCCTTCGCTGCACACTGTTCTGTTCGTCCTCGCTTAGTATTCCTTTCACATGGGTCTGAATGTATATTGGCATTCCATGCCTTTCACTCCACGGGGTTTGTTCTGGTACAGGCCTTAAGGGGCTGTCAACTTCAGGTAGGTCTGTAAGTTGTCTGCGGAGTCGTTTAGCTTGATGGATAAAGCTGCTTCTTTTCAGTCGTCCCATTGCTAGATTTTGGAATCTTTCCTTCATTGGATGACTTGGCATACACTGAAACTTTTCTGCCTGAATTAGTACTTTTGTGTCTCTGCGTTCGCCAAGTGTTTGCATTCTTCCCATTTTCTGCATCTCTGCTATGGGTGTTGATTTAATTGCTCCCAACATTATTCTAAGTGCCTGGTTTTGCACTTTATCTAGATCTTGCAATGTGGTGTTTGATGCAGGACACCACGCAGCTGAACCATATTCCAGGTGTGGTCTTATGCCTTGCTGGTAAACTTTACTGAGTATATTCCCACTGGCTCCCCATGTGGTTCCACTTAGTTTTCTCAGGATAGCTAACTTCCTCCTGGCTTTTGTTGTTGCTTTGTTTATGTGCTGCTTCCATGTCAGTTTATCATCAAAAGTAACTCCGAGGTATGTGGGTTGTTTGTCTTCTTTCAAGAGCTCTCCATCTATTTTGATATGACCGGCTTTTTGTTTTGGTGAGAGGGTAAAAAGTGTAGTGCTGCACTTATCTGTGTTAATGCTGACGCACCATCTATTAGCCCATAAGGTTATGGCATCGATAGCTCTTTGTATTTGTTTAGTGGCCACTGTCGCATGTTCTTCTGTGCACCAGATCACCAGGTCGTCAGCATACATTGCCACTTTGATCCCGTGTGGTAGTTCAGCAACTAGGTCATTGATGTAAACCAAGAAAAGTGTGGGCGACAGGACTCCTCCCTGGGGGACTCCATGACGCAGTAGAACTTTCTTGCTCTTGCAACCATCTAATTGTACCCTGGCTCTTCTATTATGCAGGTATGCTTTTACCCATTTATACATTCTTGAGCTAACCCTGCAATTTCGCAATTTCTTTAGGAGCCCTTCTTTCCAGACCTTATCAAATGCTTTCCTGAGGTCTATCCATGCTGCTAGTACCAGTTTCTTATCTTGGAAGGCATCCTCAATCTCTTGGGAGAGGTAGGTTGCTTGATCTTCAGTAGAGTAGCACTGTCTGAAACCTGCTTGCTGTGATACCAGAAGGTTTTCACTTTCTAGGTACCACTGCATCCTAAGATTGATAATGCGTTCCATTGTTTTGCATAGACAGCTTGTGAGGCTGATGGGCCTGTAGTTGGAGACTGTGTTGCCATCTTTTCCTGATTTGAGGAGTGGTATCATTATTGCTTCTCTCCACGCCTGTGGTACATTACCCGTGGACCAGCTTGTGTTAAAGATCTGCAGTAGCTTTGCTCTTGCTGCAATTCCCAGGTTTCTAATCATTTCATTGGACACTCCATCAGCTCCAGGGGACTTTTTCATTTTCAATTTGGATATTGCATGCTCCAGTTCTCTCATTGTGATTGGTGCCTCCATGACTTCAGGTATAGGTTCGCCTTGTCCAATGTTTTGCTGGTTCTCTCGAACCTCCTGTTGTTTGTCTGGGCTGACTTTGATGTTATTGTCTTCTGCAAAGGAATCTGCAAAGTAATCAGCTGCATGTTTACCTGTTAAAATGTTTTTATCTTTATAAAGTGTGATCCTGGTATTTCTCCCTGTACCTTCATCATTTAGTTGTTTTACAAGTTTCCATAATTTCCTAGTATCTCTTTCTAGGTTCAGCGACTCTGTTTTTTCTTTCCAGCTGTTCCGTCTGGCTTGTAACTTGGCTCTTTGAAATTTAGCCTTTGTTTGCTGATATTTGTTGTGATGTTCTTGGCTAGGTCTGTTCTCAGCCTGCTTTCTAGATGTTTCTATCTCATTTTGCAGCTTTTCCAGTTCATCATTCCAGTAGGGTTTGTAGTTTTTGCGTGCCCCCCTGGGTATGGTTTTACTAGCAGCATGTAGTATACATCTATTAAATTCACTCACTGCTCTATTGATGTCTTTGTCCAAGTTCATGTCCTTAGCTAGAACACTGGTTAAATGCTGGTACATTTTCCAGTCTGCCCTCTTATAGTTCCACCTAGTGAGCGTGCTGCTGTCCTTGGTATATTCATTGTGAATGTCCAGAAATACTGGTCTGTGGTCACTACCCCCAAGCTGCTTTCCAACGATACGTGTGATGTTCCATTCCAGGCCTGGTGAGTAGAATGCCAGGTCTGGTGTAGAGGTGGTGTGCCATGCTCTCAAGTAGAAGGTTGGTGAGTCTGCTGGCTGGTTAATAAGAATGAGATTATTTTCATCCTGCCAGCTCTCAAGTTCCTCACCTCTCTTGTCGATATGATCGTAGCCCCAGCTCTGAGAGTGGCTGTTGAAGTCACCACACACCATAAGCCTTTCTTTGTCTGGAATTGTGTCTAGTGCCAATGGTTTATCATTTGGGCAGTAGTAGTTCAGGAGATGGAATTCTGCACTGTCTGTTTTTAGGTGGAGCATCTGGTATTCTGCCCCGTCCATGTATACTTCCAGCTGACATGCACCGATATTGTTTTTAACTAGTGTCAGAATTCCACCCTTTCGCCTGTCTTTTCGGTCAGATCGGTAGCACTGGTAGCCTCTGATTTTGAAGGCTATGTCGCTGCTGAGGTGTGTTTCTTGGATACAGCATATATTAACTTGTTCTTCAAGCTGGGGAATGAACCCATGACCACTCATATGCGAAGCCAGTGCGCTAACGCGGCTCCCAATTCTCTATCTAAGAATAGCAGCAGTAGATCAAGAAGAGATCACGTGAGAAGTGATTTACTGTACAAGAACTGTTAGACTCACGATGATGATGTTTATCCTATGCAAGCAAAGATGAGCATGGCATGAAGAACAATAAAAATGTGGTGAACAAGTAAAAAAAAAATAATTTGTAATTGTCTAATTTGGTTTGGGTTTGTGAGTTTGTAGATGCCCGATGAGTCAGATTCATGCCAGGAAAATGTTATTGTATTCGGGAGTGCAGAGGGTTTGGGGTAGAAGAGTTTTCGGATTTGTCCTTATCGCTTGTAAATTTCCTGCAGTGTTCTCTCTTTTTCATATTTAGTGATGCCAGCGGTGATCTGGATGTTCAAAGCTGAGCTATCAAGGGTTGTAGTAGATCCCAGGAGCTAGGATCGATGCTGCAGTGCTTGAGAGAGTTCTTTAGTTGATCCTTGAAGTGCATTTTCAGTCCTGCTTTTGAACGTTTACCATCGCATAGCTCCCCATATAATAATCTCTTTGGAGGGCACTTGTCTGGCATACGGATGATGTGGCCAGTCCAGTGGAGTTGGGACCTAGTCAACAGTGCTGTGCATACAGGGTTTGTGAAGGATTTCCATGTCTGGTACTCGATCCTGTCAATGTACTCCCATGAGGTTTCTTATACACCGAAAGTGGAAATAATTAAGCTGTAGAGTGCATCTCGCATAAACAGTCCAGGATGACACAACATAAAGCAGTGTTGGTAGAACCACTGCGAGGTAGATGTCCAATTAAGTTTTCAAACTAAGACGGCTGATCCAAACGTTGGCACGAAGGCTTCCGAATGTCACACTAGCTCGAGCAATACACATGGCAACTTAATGTCATTTACAATCATATTCAACAACATAACTCTAACTGAATTTCAAAAATGGATTCATCATCATCTTGTGATGGACCAACAACAACATGTAACAGCATATGAAACAGAGGTAACGAATGGGGCAAGAGGAAGAAATCATCAATGGATATACCAGTGCAATGGTGTCACAAGGTGAATGTAAGTATGTCAGTGGAGTGGTGTCACAAGGGGAGTGTGAATATATCATTGAAGTAGTGTCACAAGGTGAATGAGGGTGTATCAGTGCAGTGATGTCACCAGGTGAATATAAATATATCAGTGCAGTGGTATCACCAGGTGAGTCTGAGTATATCGGTGCAGTGATATCACAAGGTGAATGTAAGTATATCATATCGGTGCAGTGATATCATGTAGTGAATGTAAGTATATCATATCAGTGATGTGATGTCACAAGGTGAATGTGAGTACCCTTTTACATCAGTGAAGTGGTGTCACAAGATGGTGAATTTGAGTATATCAGTGAAGTGGTGTCACAAGATGGTGAATTTGAGTATATCAATGAAGTGATCACAATGTAAATATGAATAATATATCTGTGAAGTGGTGCAACAAGGTGAATGTAAGCCTATATCAGTATAGTGGTGTCGCAAAGGGAATGTGATTCACACGGAGTGACAGGAAAATAAAATTTTAAAATAGGCCTATGTTTACATGTAGGCTTACTAGAAACGAAAAATTCAGCCTTTAAGCTACCATGAAAAATGCTATTTAATATTAGTTCCTCAAAAGAAATGGCAACCCACTGAATGTAAAATATTGCCTATAGAATCACTATAGCCAAAAATTAAGGGTTGATTGCTTCATCCTGAATAAAGAATGTTGCTAAAAGTGAACATTTTGGAGGGCGCAGAAGAATGATGAGGACATGGGTCCAACAGAAGACAGATTCTGTCAGCAGAAGTGTAATGGCGGATACACTCAGGGAGAGGTCGGAGCAACTATTGACATGTCCAGTTTGCAATGATGATGAGCCGACGACTAACTAATTTATCCTATGTTCTCTATACAAGTTGTGCAGAATTAACCTGTTGTACTCGAAAACCTGTATTCGTCTTTCCACGTCTGCATTTTGTATCCAACTTTCCCAACGAAGCAGCACAATAGAAATCAATAATGAGTTATAGAATTTTTGTTTCACTCTAACACGGATGTTACTTACCAAATTAAGTTTAGCCTTGACATAGCAGCTAAATCCATTCACTTATTCAAGTTTATGCCCATTCATCATGATGTTAGTATGTTCTTCTGTGTCTCTGCTAATAAGTTATATAATTGTACACACTTGCAAATATTTCTTATGAAAGGGATATTAGACAATATTAGAGAGCCTCCGTATTATATTGAGGCAGTAGAGATTTGGTTTTATAGAAGAATGTTGAGAACACCATGGATAGATAAAAATTGTAATGAAGATATCTTGAAAGAAGTTAATTCAAATAGAGAGTTTGCTTACCCACATCAGAAAAAGATAGTCCACATTTGTTAATGGGCACATCATGACAAGAGGAAAGATGGAACACATTGCAAAAACAGACAAGTTGAAGAGCAAAAGAAGTAGGGGAAAGACAAAGAGAGAAGATGCTTGACAACCTAGAATTGTGGAATGGGAGAACATCAGTATCGGATATGATTGACAGCACATATAGATGACACTTCATGGACCGTAAGAAGAAGAATCAAAAAGACATCACATTTGGGGGGGGGGTTTAGTTGGTTGCTGATCCAGCGGTCCATGGGCTCATGTCCTTTGACCCAATGGCATTAAATGGCATTATATTGCTGGGAAGTCTGTTATTCTGCCCACCCCGGGACAGAGCCAGAGAATAACTATCACACCTACAGGAAGGCAAGTTTCAACCTATGCACTGCTCCGAGCCACTATAGCCAAGATAGGGTTCACTGTGCTCATTCCCCGCAACTAATTGACTACTGGTTATGCCGAACTTCTCTATTGCTCCAGACATACAACCAAATGATCAAGTCAAAAGGATTGTCACGTCATGAGTCACTGTGCCTCTATGATGGGTCTCAGCCATAGGAAAAAACAGTGCTGTCAGTTTCCTTCCACCCCCCCCCAGTGCTGCACAGTGCATCTCTGGCTCCCTCTCAACCCCCCTCCCCCTACCTAACACAATATACACATATTCAAGTAAATATGAAACATTGCAACAACAAAATAAAAGCATGAGAAACATAATTGTATAGATGATGTGCCATGAAGCTTCTATAAGAAGATAACCTCAATATAACGGCATGTCATCTACTAAGGTTTTCTGTTGCATGGATGGTCTGTCTAGTGGGCCATTGGTGAGACCCACAGACGCAACCACATGCGATGGGGTTTAGCCAAATGTAACTCTTATGGTGAGGCACGCTTCTTTCAACCGTGGACAAATAGTACAAAGTGGCTATATCAGATCTTTTGTATCATCGAAAATGGTGGAGGCTGTGGTACCCAGTTACCAAGACCTCAAGTATTATTGACATATCAGGTAGGTAGGTAGCTGGTAGGTGATGAGTTTAACTCTCCTTTGAAGATGCGCGATAGCCATCTTTTCAACCAGCGGATATAGTCCAAGTAGGTTATATTAGGACACACAACCAAAAAGTACAAAGACCCCTAAATATAAAGTTATTTATTTATTGACATATTAAATAAGGAAAAACTGGGGTGCAAAGGAAACGCAATGCTCTAGGCGGACCCAGGGTTAGCAGATAACCAAGATCCCAAATGTACCTCCTCACGGTGCACCCTGGAAACAGAAAACAGCGGCTCGAGCTGATTCTGGCCGAATCATTTGGGGATCGTGTCCGAGAATGTGGAGGAAGCAGATGGAAATAGATTTGACTGCAAAAGAGACAGACAATATCTCCGACACCATTTGCATCACCACATACAGCGACACTGTCGACATACAGTGACGCCTGTTAGTCCATTCAGAACATTGGAGGGGCGGCCAATGTAAAAGACACGTAAAAGTGGTTGCATGGAGAGAAACAAATACATGTCATAATGAGTACAATGACAAAATGAAAGAGTAGAACAGCGTCAGAGGGCAGCGCAAACTGCAAATGAAAAGCTCCTAGGAAAGGGGAACTATAAGCTCTGTTAGCTCGAGACAAGCTTCTAGTTACCTGTGATCTTTATAAGCAGAGACCCAGATCCAATCGTGGGCGCTCGGAAAAGCAAGAAGACCTATACCGGAAATATGCTCACGAAGAGAAAGGGTTCCGAACCCTTGCAGAGAGAAAGGGTTCAGTACCTGATGGGCTCAGGCACAAAAGGGACAACGATTTAGCCCTGGCCCAACTCTATTGTCAAGCTTTCCTATATCTGAAATACACTTGCAGAGAGAAAGAGTTCAGTACCTGATGGGCTCAGGCGTTAATGGGACAAAGCCGCTCAGCTCGAGAACGCCTTGCCTTCAAACGCGTGGTGTGAGACTCAAACTTGTGCGAGGGGTTCACGATGTCTGTGAACGACGCCTCGGGTAGGATGGCTAACGAGCCAGGGTCCAACTCTTCTGGCGAGTTCTTCCTCATACGGAACCAGGCTCGCGGATGAGAAAAGGTTCAGTACCCGATGGACACAGGCAGAGTTCGTCCAAATGCACGAGATGGGTTTATAGACGGTGGAGCACCTCGTGCCAGATAGACGCGCTCGACAAGCGTCTTGGCGAAGAGGCACTACACACCAGCGACAGATACACAGGCTGTCACGGACTAGGGACCAAACCCGAAATAAAGGAATGACGAAAACGGATGTGCTGGACCTCGGACGTCCTGACCACAAGTAGCCAACCAGTGTGCAAATAATCACAGTTTTACTGTGGAACTTGCAGCACAACGTACTTCACGTTCCCTGGCGGAAAACACACGAAATATTCGTTGTGGTTATTTGAGAGTGAACGCTGAAGAAGAAGAAGAAGAAACTAGTACTGTGGTGGCTGGAGTGGTTACTGGTAATAGACCTATGGTCTATCAAAAAGACTATATACAAGAGATGTCACAGATAGCTTAATCATATCATTTGATGCAGCAGGTTAACTCGCCCCGATACGTGATGAGTTCATATCACCAATAAAAAAGAATGCGTTCTGAGACGAATGTAATCTGAAGAAGATTAATATTAGAAAAAGAGTTGATCTGCACTAGCCTATGTTTTATCTCCCTTTGAAAAATGGATCATACAGTATCACAAGTTCTTCTGGTACAATCCAGGACCTATTCTATATTAATGTTAGTTAATCGTTGAATCATCGGAGCCCATAGGTGCTAAGATATCTCCTTGAGTGTATTCGCCATTACACGTTGACTGACGGTCACGGTACGCCGTTGATTGACCCACGAAATCGTTCCTTTCTAGTGACACCACATTTCAAACCAAGCTCCCTTATTCTAGTCATGGAATAAGAGTCATCATCACCTATACTGTCATTTGTTCGTGCGTTTTCCCGTAGGGCGTTCAAAATGTTTGCCCGATTCATCGCTCCACCAACAGCCGTAGTAGCAGCGTGTGCGGCCAACCTATCTGCTCTCTCATTACCCAGGACTCATGCATGACCTGGCACAAAAATAAAAGTCACTTTACGCACACATGAATTCTTAATTGCATCCAGCCACTGTTCCAGAATGTACCCCGCCTAAACTTTCACAATCATGCTCATCGAGTCACTGAGTATACAGGCATGCTCGCAGACAGTCTGCGAGTACACCCATTTCAAAGCTGTGGTTACCGCCAAAAATCTCATTGTCTTGCTGTTTGTCGTCTGAGCAAATGCACCACTTTCCTCTCTGATGATCTCCCCCTACCTTTGAGCAGTGAAGGCCTAGACACTCCGAATGTATCTCTCAACCGACCTATCTGTATATATAAACATATCACCTTCCCTGGAATTCTCACCGATCAGAGCGAGCACCTCCGATTCCATCACTGTCGGACACCAATCCCTGCGTTTTATATTGAGTGTTATTATTACTTTGAAGGCTGTCGGACAATCTAAGGGCGCCCGACTCCATTCCATGTAGCACACCCTCCAATCTGCACATCCTTCAATCTCTGTATAATATCTTCTGCCCGCCCCATCCACAACTTTCCTATATTAATGTATGGCTCAGAAACATGGACAATAAACAAACTCTTGGAAGACAGAATTGATGCCTTTGAGATGTGAATATATAGCAGAATGCAGAGAACATCACGAAAAGAGAAGAAAATAAACAAAGAGGTTCTAACAACATTTAAGACGAAGTTAGAATTATTAAAGGAAATATAGATCAAACAAAATATTTTGGATACATTAAAAGACAATGTTGAAGATATTACTTGAGGGTAAAGTCAAAGAGATTTGAGCAAGAGGTAGGCAGAGATACATGTGGGAGAGTAACATCACAAGACGGACAAAAGGTTACAGTCTAGCGGAGTGCATCACCAAAACAGGAGACAGGGAATGTTGGGGGTCTGTTGCAGCCAACTTTCGTTGCGAAGACGGCACTACATGATGAGGACGACAAATATGAGCAAAAGAGTAGAATCCCTTGAACAAAATGTCTGACTTCGATTGGCCCTGGCAATACAAATTTCCACCGTTTTTTACGTGAGTTTTTGTTATTCTGAGCCTTTGAATAAATATATATTTTAGAACGATTATACTTATAATAGCTGTTGCATGACCGTGCAATGAGATTCTTGTATAATGTATGCTGAATATTTACTTAGGCCTAATGATCGAGCTTTTGTTTCGATCAACTTTAAAAAAAAGGATGATGATGATTTTTAGTAGTAGTCTCAGTCTAGTGATAAATCACAGATGATTTATGTGGGGGGGGGGGCTAATGATAATTCAGATAATAGGTCCCATACTATATTTGTTGCCAACTAATTACTAATGTACTAATGAGGTAAAAGTACAGATTAGTTTTTCACTGTGCTATAAATTATAGCACACTTGACAATTAACTATCCAACGTCATGGATTTCCGTGTAACAGACACCAATCAAAATAATGGCTACACACTGAGAGAGGCCCATACAATAATTTCTAAATATTAATTCTAATCTTAACCTTTAGTACGCTGTAAACAAAAAAACTAACTTTCCTCCTGCCGCTGGATTATTTGTTTTGTTAATGTTACGTAATAGGTGGTCACTTTTGAAAACGCTATAACTTTTGTTAAATTTTTCGTTTAAGTAACTGTTGACAACAGTGTTGTGCTATAAATAGCAAACTGTTAACATTTTGAAGTAGCCAACATCAAGGATTTCCGTGCAAATCCAATCAGTGTCGCAGGCCGTGACGTCACACCGCAGATGCAAACGATGGCGTGGCGTGCGACATGGCTTTGTGCTTCCAGATTGATTATTTTTAACGCAGAAAAAAGTGAAATTCATAGTTGACTAGTTCAAAATGTAAACATATTGTTAATTAAATAAAACACCTCATTCATCATAACGTGGTGGATAAACTTGCTTTATTCCACATAAGAAGTCCTGAAAAATATCTGCCGCAAACCATGAATTATTTTGAACACTTCTACAAACAGTATGGCATCTACCATCCCGCTACCATCCCGCCTACAACACCACATGTATCCGTCAATTCTGCTAGCATCAACTATCAATTTCATATATTCGCCACAAAACGGGCACACATAATAGTTACATATCAAACCTTCACGCATACAATCCAAAACATACTTATTTCCACTACTACGTAAATATGAAATAGCTTAAATCGTAACACACAGAGCTGGTCATTTTGACTGTCCGATGTCCACTAAAGTAATTCAATATTGAGCGCATGAATTTTTCTAGGATTTCCCCCACACCCTTTATTTTATTTTCAGGAAGTAGCCGCTGTTTTTTGTTTGTTTTTTTATAAATTTATTTTTGTAATTCTTTATGTACTATAAGGGAGGGTTGCACCCCCCCTAACCCTTTCCCTTCTTCCTTGCTTTCCTTTTTTTCTTCACTACTCATCCACCTATTTACAAAGGCCTATATTTGCCGCAAGACCACATCGGAATGACTGACTCCCACTAAAGGTTAGGGAATACTGCGAATATAGGCCAAAGGTCACACCAGAGTCTTGAACGATGAAAGCGCTTAACTTTTTTGTTGGAGATATTTAAATAATATTTTTACATATAAATAAAGAATTAAATTCTGCATATATTGATGTAAGTTTTGCTTGTGTGTGTGTGGTACGAAATTGAGAGAAAGTCGTAAAGACATTTTTTCACAAAAAACCAACAAATTATAACAAAAAATATCAAAATAGGAATATTAAATGTCTGACTTTTTTGTGGAAATATTTTGGAGTGCAACACTACAGACCTAATTCAGCAGTAAGTATGATCAAATTGTTATAATTTCACTGGGAAAAATGAATAAACATATGGTTAGTCATAAAATCCTTCTATAAATCTAGACCTACTTCAAAACTGATTGATATAAGACAGTTGATTTATAAAGTCAAAATATAAGAAACTGCGTGGTCTAACGATTTTTGAGTGTGATTATCAACTTACCTCTCAGGAATCCATTTTCAGAAGAATAATCCATAATTATTTTAATGAAAATACGATAAATAAAAAATACGATAAGTCTATAAAACCCAATTCACATCATGATGCTGCTCTGGTTTGAAATTGTCAAGATATTGCAAAAATGTTGATATTTCACTGATGTTCCGTCAGTTGCCACTACATTTGCAGAAAAAAAAATGGAAATAAATTGAATAACTTGCCAGATTTCAAATAATCTGGTAACCAAAATGTTAACCTTTAGGGCCCTGAATTAAATTGAGAAATTTCTCCCCTGGGCCTGGATTCTTTTTGGAAAATTTTCGTTGTTGATGGTGAGTGTTTTGAAAACGCAATAACTTTTTTGTTTTAGAAGATATTTAAATAATTTTTGCACATGTAAATAAAGGAATGAATAGTGAATATAATCGTGTTTTTGTTGTTGTTGTATGTGTGATATGACAGTTGTGAGCAAGTTGTGAAGTTGAAAATTCGGGGGAAAAACGGAAAACGTCATTTTCAAAATCGCAAATATATCTTCTTGACGACCCTAATACATGAGCAATGTGTGGCAACATTGGTAAAATCCTCATAAATACCTATACTTATTGTATATGTATTGTTTTATATCCAAACTAATATAATATGAACTAAAAAACTAATAAAACGTGAAGAAATTGCATATAATGTCCGTCCGGTCAACACTAGGTCTATGCCGACACGCAACGTAATTATTGTCCATGCACACATGTGGCACCCCTGATACATATTATTTTTGTGTTTTTGAATGAATACACAAACATTCTTATCAAATAACAACATATTAAACACAAAGAACAACAATTAGAACACGTAGTCACGATCACTTACCCATGCCACGTGGTACTCAATTTGATAGTAAAATACGGCCGAAAATGGCTAAAGTCGCTCTAGAAATACATTGACAAATTCAACCGGCTTTCTCTCTCTTACAATCGTAGTGAGTAAAGGAATTTGACCTTTAAACTGTGACGTAATCCTAGCTTCGTTTGGCGGGCTTTATACGGCATCTGTTCATTACTTCGTGAAGTTCCGTACTCGGGAATCAGGCGATATCGTATGGTGAGTGATCTCGCCCGCAGGCACAAGGGGGCGTGTCCTACGGGTGCGTGACCTCGCCCGCAGAGTCGTAAAGGTTAAAGTGCATATGGGAAAACAGAGTTCACTTAAGTCAATCCTCTACACCCTTTAAGTCATACATGCATTATTTTTTGACATTTTGTTGATGTTACACATACTCTCATTTGCGTGTTGATGGGACTCAAAGGGGAAGCACAGAATAGTGACACTGTTACCTGCTATGCATGTCATAAGAGGCAACTAAGGAGGTTTTGGGGGAATGAAGTTGGCTGTCCCATCCCAAAAAGAGTCAAAGTGATCCAAGAAGCCCGTTTGAAGTCGGATGTGTTGGGCCAAAAGGCTCAGATATCACAGCTGTAAATCATGACAACACATTCCATTCTCTGAACTACATCCTGCTAATCAGCAGGAGTTTGAGAATGAATGCAGAAGAAGAGCATGTACATACTTTTTATCTTCTTCAGCATTCATTCTCAAACTCCCGCTGGATTTCTCTTGTAACATGACAATAGTCCTACAAGATTTCCAGCAGGATGTAGTCCAGAGAATGGTAATGAGTTGTGTCACATTTTTTTGTGTCATTGGCCCCACACATCCGTCTTTGGCAGATTTTTTATGATGATTATGATGTGAGTCTAACATATTGATATTTATATTTCTTAGGATCCAGCCAAATATTGAAACTCGCAAGAAACAGCTTGAGGCTTGGTGCAATCTTCTTCTCGCCTACCAGAAACATATAAAAAAGTATCATTTAGACATCACTGAAGCTCAGAACTCTGAACTTTTTTATAACAAGCAGCTGAACAGTAAATGGGTTATTTGCTTTGCTTATATTTATATATCTAATGAATATTGGATTTGTTCACTGCCGAAGATGGATGTATGAGCCATTGAATTAAATAAAATAGTGGTATAGCGAATTTCAATTCTCTGGACTACATCCTGCTCAGAATCTAGTAGGACCATTGTCCTGCTACAAGAGAGATCCAGTGGGAGTTTGAGAATGAAAGCTGAAGAAGAAGGATTTGTTAATGTAAAATTATAAAATTTTTAAAAAAATATACAGCGGCAGTGGTTGTCTGTCTATAGCTTTAACGATAGAGACAAGACAGAGACAAAAGGTCTAGAGTCCATGACCGTGGATAGCTTTAAGCACGGTGACCAGCGAGTAGGTACAGGAACCAGTTTTCTTGTATGGCTGGCCAATTATACTATCAATATGGTTACAGATGTCCACCTTTCAGTGGAAGTGGTTAAAACACTGGATGTATTAGTTACAGAGCCGAAGTTGAATGTGTCGGCTACTGGTTACATTTTTTTTTTTAAATCATGTATCACAATTGTCCTGCTCTAAGAGAAATCCAGTGCCTTTAATTGACCAGTATATTTATACTTGCACCAAATCCAATGAAAGAGTTGGATAGAGAAAAAAAAACAATAAACAAATAAGACTTAACTCCCCTCATCAACCGGGACTGTCGATTGACTCGGGTGTAATACTGTAAAAAAAATGGAACATAATGTACATTCACAAAACCTTTATAAATGTATAATTTATATAGACAATATTTTCATCTAGTTACATTTTTAAAGGGCAAAACATGGTTTTATAAGGTCATGGAGAATCTCAAGTTGGATCTAAAAGATTTTTTTGATCTAACAAGTAATTTTGGAGAAAAGTAATTCAAACTGAGAATGAATTATGGAACTGACTATAGTAATATTGTGATGTTTCGAAACGGTAACTCCGTCAATTCATCTTCTTCTTGGTCTTCCTCTGCCTCTTGCTGTTTCCATTCACCCGTTCTATATTAAATTATTATTAAAATTTATAAATATTTGTATCTTCTCTGTAAGGTTCTTTTCTGTATTTATATTTTTGTGTGTCTTTCTTTCAGTCTTTTATACAGGTTTTGGTGTTGATCACCCATTCTCTGGACTGCATTCTGCTAATCTGCAGGAGTTTGAGAACGAACGCAGAAGAAGGTGTTGAATTTAGCAAGATGACACATATAGATGTGTATCGTCTTCTTCCATTTGCTTTGTAATTGTACATTTAAAAATTACTTGCTGATTTTATTTGTAAGTAAATATTTTGTAATTATTTATTTTCTTTCACCTTTTGGCTGCTACATTCTCCTCAGTAACCGATCCCAGCTGTGCTGGGTATGACGGTCACATTGATATGAGTAGTATGGATACTACAAATTACCAATCCATACTACTCATATCAATGTGACCGGCGATGTTATTACTGTTCACTTTCTGTTATATGTTTTAATTTTATTTCAATTGTCTGTCTTGATAAAGGCCTTTTGGTCGAAACGTCGATTTGTGTGTGTGTGTCATTATGTGTGTTATCAAGTATTAGCAAAACTTTATTACCCTTTACCTTGATCTACCTGTTGGATTTCAGTTTTGCGCAATAAGTACAATATTTCGAACTTGTCAATAGCATTCTTATAAAGGATCTAGTAAACTTGTGTGTAGCAGCTAAAAGGTTAGAGAAATTTTGTTGTTACTTTATTTAAATGGGATAGAACAGTTGTTTAATATTTCTCATTGTTTGGCTATTATTCCTTCTTCCCAGTCATTGTTTGACTATTATTCCTTCTTGCCAGGACGACTGTCTCTAGATGCAATTTACACAGTTCTTGAAGAGCTTAGGAAACGTGGTAAATATGATTGTTGTGGTTAAAAGATAAAGGTTAAGGTATGATGAGATATGAAGCATCGTCACATGATGATGATGATCATTTGTTACATCCCCTTTTGAAATTCAGTTAGAGTTATGTCCTTGTCTAAGTTCGTAGATGGCTAATAAGTCCTATTCTGGCTGCAAATGTCCTTGGATAGCTCGAGCATGGATGACCACTGTAGGTGGTTTTTGGTCTACCCCTGACTTTCTAGCTATTCTCCGCTGTTGAGCTGCTGTATTTCTCCTCATTTAATGTTGCTGCAACTTTCTTGACTGTATAACACCATATAGCTCTTTTTTTGTGCAAGTTCTTCCCATGTATCTTGATCTAGTTCAAATGCTTTCAGTGAGATCTTTAATGAGGCAGTGCAGTGCTTTTTTTTTTAGCCACGTTGAGAATGTATGTCATTCTGCAACTCACCATAGAGAGTGGCTGACTAGAAACAGACTGATTACCATCACCAACTGCACTAGCTCAGTAGCAATGATGCTATTCCTCAATCTTCCCAGAGCATGAACTCTGATACCCTTCTTCCTTGTGGCTGGCTTTAAATTAAAAATTTACCAGTAATTTTATTTCAAATCCAAGTCTGTTTTATAGCTATTACTAGCAAACAATTCAGAATCAATGTCATTTTAGAGTTGGTTTTAGTTGGATGTTATTATGTAATAACAGCTACCTCATCCCATTTTATAGTTCGTTATCAACATCTTCCTCATCCATTTTAGAGTTATTTATCAACAGCTACCTCATCCCATTTCAGAGTTATTTATCAACATCTTCCTCATCCATTTCAGAGTTATTTATCAACATCTTCCTCATCCATTTCAGAGTTATTTATCAACAGCTACCTCA
The DNA here is from genome assembly GCA_034231615.1 of Meghimatium bilineatum. Lineage (NCBI taxonomy): Eukaryota > Metazoa > Mollusca > Gastropoda > Stylommatophora > Philomycidae > Meghimatium > Meghimatium bilineatum. The sequence goes on from CM067306.1 coordinate 61,629,446, forward strand.
TCCATTTCAGAGTTATTTATCAACATCTTCCTCATCCATTTCAGAGTTATTTATCAACATCTTCCTCATCCATTTCAGAGTTGTTTATCAACATCTTCCTCATCCATTTTATAGTTCGTTATCAACATCTTCCTCATCCATTTCAGAGTTATTTATCAACATCTTCCTCATCCATTTCAGAGTTATTTATCAACAGCTACCTCATCCATTTTAGAGTTATTTATCAACAGCTACCTCATCCATTTCAGAGTTGTTTATCAACATCTTCCTCATCCATTTCAGAGTTGTTTATCAACATCTTCCTCATATATCCCTTCTGTGTTTGTCCATATCTTAGTGAAGACCTGCGGATCGAAATGTTGATTATATAGAGAAAAACTGCAGTTTAACAAAAATCTGTTCTTGTAATTTTTTCCTTCTTCACGTGATCAAATAATGAATATTGATATGCCACTGATGGATATTGATGTTCCAGTGATGACTATTGATAGTTGGTGGATAAATATGATGATGCGAAGCTTGATAATGATAAGAAATAATTCATAACATCTGTAAAACCACTTCAGTCCTTAACCACATTTCTTTTCAGGCAACCTTGAATGGAAAGACAAAAATCGAACCTCCTGTGTGCTGATGTGGAGAACTCCTGCAGAATGGGGCAAGATTGTATATAACTGGGTATGTCTACTTTCAAAATGTTAAACAACAAAGCATATTCATAAAAGATATTGAATTCGTTATTGAAACGGCAAAAAATATATTGAAGGGATGACTTTTATAGTTAAATCCCATTATAACAACTTGACCCGGAACGAGAAAATATGTATGTAATAACAGAAATTCACTATATCCAGTACAAACAATAAATATAACGGGATTTTGAAGAGGTTTCTTATGTAGAGAAGAATGAAGTGAACTTCATGGAAAGAAAACAAATACAGAGGTTCTAACAACATTTCATATGAAAAAATAATTATGAAAGGAAATAAAAATGAAACAAATAAAGTATTTTGAACATATTAAAAGACATGACACCTTGTTGAAGACTTTACTTGAGGGTAAAGTCGAGGAGAAATGAGCAAGAGGTAGGTAGAGATACAAGTTGGAGAGAAACATCACAAGATGAACAGGTTAGCCTAGCGGAGTGCACCACCAAAGCAAGAAGAGACAGAGGAAATTTGAGGTTTGTTGCAGCCAATCTTTCGTTGTGGAGGTGGCACTTAATGATGATGTCATATAGAGAAATTTGTTATAAAATAATGCTCTCTGGAGGGATTCTACTGTATCAATGTTTTTTTTCCTGCATTTGTTCTCAAACTCCTGCTGGTATTTGTTAGAGAATTGATAAGCTTTTACAAGTGTCAGGAGCAGTCTGTCACAGAACTTGCTGTTTTATCATTTCTTACTTCTCTCATACACTTGCTATATTGACAAGCATTCATCACCATACTACATGGGTCAGAGTAATACTGTGCATACACCCTCACGAAAGAGAAGCAGTTCCAGCCTTGACATGAGTGTTGTTACTTACACAAGTGGTGTTACTTACATCAGTGGCATTACTTACATGAGCGGTGTTACTTACATCAGTGGCGTTACATACACAAGTGGTGTTACATGAGTGACATTACTTACATGAGTGACATTACTTACATGAGTGGTGTTACATACACAAGTGGTGTTACATGAGTGACATTACTTACATCAGTGGCATTACTTACATGAGCGGTGTTACTTACATGAGTGGCGTTACTTACATGAGTGACATTACTTACATGAGTGGTGTTACTTACATCAGTGGCGTTACTTACATCAGTGGCGTTACTTACATCAGTGGCGTTACTTACATCAATGGTGTAACTTACATGAGTGGCATTGCTTACATCAGTGGTGTTGCTTACGTCAGTGGTGTTACTTACATCAGTGGTGTTATTTACATCAGTGGTGTTACTTACATGAAAATGATTCTCATTGCCTTGTATCATTGTATGAAACATGTAAGGATAACTAGAGAGGAGATGGGCATACCCAGCTAAACCCTTTCCCTACTTAAATATTAGATAATAAAATAGAAATGTATAGTTTCACAAGAACCATTACTTTCTATAGTGAACAACAAAAACTTGCATGGTTTGGGCATGTGTGCTGATATGATTCCTTGTCAATAACAATACTGCAGGAACAGTCAAAGGTGGAAGAAGCAAATGAGGCAAAATAAAAGCATGGGCAGACAACATAAAGGACTGGTCCGGACAAGATTTTGCCTCACTTGTCTGCATCGCCGGAGAACTGTTGATGCATCCAACGTGGAACCACTTCAACCATGACATGTTATTGGTTTATATATCGATCAGCCAAAGATGGATGTGTTGGGCCATTGGCACAAATAAAATGACAATACAATGCATTTCCATTCTCTGAAATACATCCTGCTGGAAATCTAGTAGGACTATTGTCCTGCTACAAGAGAGATCCAGCGGGAGTTTGAGAATGAAAGTTGAAGCAGATACATACATTATCTCAATCATTTAAAAAAGTGTTATATTTCCCAGATATCATCTCGGTCAATGAACAATACAGTCTGTACTATATATGAACTCATAAACGGAGATGACAGTGAAGGTCAAGGTTTGTACGCTTCATACATTTTCTCATATTATTTGTCCTAGATGCTATGTAATATTTTTAGCATTTGTTCTTGACCTTTAGCAAGTCGGATTGAAATTTTGTAATTTCCCTCCTACCACCGCATTGTTTTTTGACAATTTGCATTATTTTTAGTGAATGTTTGGAAAATGCATTAACTTTATTGTTTTTAGAGATTTTAAAATAATTTTTGTACATGTAACGAATTAAATACTGCATATATAATAGTGTAAGTTTTGTTTGTGTATGTGTGATACAAGAGGTGAGAGAAGGTTGTAAAGATGCGAAAAGGTGAGAACATCGGGGGGAAAATATTTTTAAATATCTTTCATTGTCTGATGTGGCAACCCTGATAACATTCTTTTGCACACCTAAATCTATAGTGTTTATATTGTTTAATAACCAAACTAACATAATTATCACTAGGGAAATAACTAAAACATGTAGATGTAACCTACCTCATCAAAAATATTGTTCTCTAGTATTGTCTGTAATCCCATTATTACATTCTCATTAGGTCCATACATATACTTCATAATTAAGCAATTGTGTAACAATATCTACTTTGAAAACAAATGTAATTCCCAAGAATTCCTACGCATGTGGTTGTGTCTATGGGTCTCACCAATGGCCCACTAGACATACCACCCATGCAACAGAAAACCTTAGTGGATGTCATGCCTTTATATTGAGGTTATCTTCTTAGAGAAGCTTCATGGCACGTTGTCTATAGAATTATGCTTTTATTTTGTTGTTGAAGTGTGTTTCATGTTTACCTGAATATATATGTATGCACCCTCTGTGGTTGGGAGGGAGCCAAAGATTTACTGTGCAGCACTGAGGAGGAGGAAACTTACAGCACTGTTTTTTCCTATGGCTGAGTTCATCATAGAGGAACAGTGACTCCGGACGTGACAATCCTTTTGACTTGAACATTTGGTTGCATGCCTAGAGCAATAGAGATGTTCGGCATAACCAGTAGTCAATTGGTAGCGGGGAATGAGCACAGTGAACCCTATCTTGGCTACAGTGGCTAGGAGCAGTGTAAAGGTTGAAACCTACCTTCCTGGAGGTATGATAGTTATTGTCTGGCTCTGTCCCAGGGTGGGCCGAAAATCCACAGACTTCCCAGCAATATAATGGCATTAGGTCAAAGGGCATGAGCCCATAGACTACTGGATCAGCAACCAACCAACCAAGAATTCCTTATCATCAGAACCACAATCCATGATTTTACATTAATTATATATAAATTGACTGCCATTATAACCCAATTCATTCCAGTCAGAAATGTCTAAATATTTAAAATTTCTTGTCTGTTAATCTCCTATTTTCCTAACACTACGATGTAATAATAAGAATACTACTTCTAACTATGATTTGCTGATTCTAGTCACATGACATTAATGATCATGTGATATTCACGTCGCTTTACTTTAGGTGTAGGAGCTGCTCAGTACAATCAACAACAGCCCTACTTAGCGGAAAAACTGTATCTGGGTGAACTCGACAGCGGTGAAGTAAAGGTTAAAGGGATTATTTCATCTTGGTCATCATATATGAAATTACAAATACTTGTTCCTAATATTTTAAATATTTTTTGTCTTCAGATTTCCATGGCCTTGATAAAGAAATTTTGATACGGGCACTTAAAACTTTAGAAGCTGATGGAAAAGCTGAAGTGATGATAGTTGATGGAAGCGAAGGAGTGAAGTTTTTCTGATTTATTTGTTACCTTGTTTATTTTTAAAATTTGTTATGACAAAGGTTTTTTTATTGTAACATCATCGTAGACATTGAAACATTTGTTTTTGTAACTTATTGATAATTGTCTTGTGTTTGTCAATCAATCAAATTCATGTGCTGTGTTAGTGGTCACATGATTTCCACATGCCTGCCAGAACGATCATTGTATTTCAACCCAAAATAAACCTCAAATTCAACATCAGGAGTTTATTTCTTCTTTTGTTCACCTGAAATGTGCTTATATCTGAAGTTTTGTTTCTTCTATAAACTTAATTGTGTTCTGTAACTCGTACAGATGTCCATTAGAGTTTGTCTCCTCTGTTTTGTTTCTCTGGCCCAGTGTATTTGTCTCAGTACTTCATATTCCAGACATTCCTAAAGTATATGTTCTGCTGTCTGAGGTGCCTGTACACATGGCTGTGTTGCCAATCATGGCTATAATTCAGTTGTATCATGTTCTGAGGTGCCTGTACACATGGCTGTGTTGCCAATCATGGCTATAATTCAGTTGTATCATGTTCTAGGTGCCTATGCACATGTACACATGGCTGTGTTCCCAGTCATGGCAATACGTCGGCTGTATCCTGTTCTGAGGTGTAGAATGACAACTTGTTCTGTCAAATATACACATATTCCCAATGTGTGGGTTAGTGCAAGACCTGCTGTTGTGTGCCTCTCGGCTGGCTACCTCCGTCTTCAGCGCCTGTACTTGCTATGGCAGACTGTGGTCTTGCTCTCTTGTTGAAGGAAGTGGTCAGTCTTAGTTTTCAGCATCTGTTGGCTGAACTAAGCCCCCACCTCTGCTGCAAGGATCTAGCCTCGATGGGAGTAACTAACTAAAGGTTAGTGTTGAGTATGAGTATATACCTAATATATTTTATCTGTCCACATGTTGCTAGGGTCCAAAAGGGAAACAAATAATGGTGACACTGTTTACCTTCCATGCATGTTGTAAGAGGCGAATAAGGGAATTTTGGGGTGAAGTTGACTGTCCAATTCTTTATAGGATCAAAGTGACCCAGAAACTATGTTGAAGTCTGATGTGTCAGGCTGAAAGATGCAGATATCGCAACAAAACCATGACAAAACATGTTCCGTTCTGCCAACTACATTCTGCTAATCTGCAGAGTTTGAGAACGGACACAGAAGAAGAAATATCTATGTTATTATTTTGTTATTTTTAAACAGTTTCTAGTCCCAATGATTTTATAGCTCATGTGTTCATTAGTTATGATTGACCAGTTATAGAATTAGAGCCCCTAACATTCCTGGCCACTGATTTAAAATAATAGAAATCTTCAGGAAGTGTTATCTTTGAAAAACACTTTTAAACTGGTAATTAGTGATAGCCAGGGGTAGTCCAAAAGAAACACTCAGAAGAACAATACTTAGAGAAAGTAAAATAATCAATATCCATACTATTCAAGAACTACACAGAATAGCTGTGAACAGACAAAATTGGAGAGATCTGACCTCTGCACTAACTTCAGCGCAAAAGGAAAATGAATGAATGAATTAGTGATAGCATACAAAATAAGAATGGAAACAGCAAGAGGCAGACCAAGAAGAAGGTGGATTGAATGTGTTACCACCGTACCAACATTCTGAGACATCACAATATTACTGCATATATCAAATGGCCAAACTTGCCATATCCTTAAAACTGATTATCATTCGCACTTATGATGCCTAACAGCAAAAGCAGAATTAAGATGATAGATAGAATTAGTGGCTATTTTGAATAAATGGACAAGGTGGGAAGAATTCTTGTCTAGCTTGATGTAGTTCTATACATTGAAATACATGGACATGGTGGGAGAAGTTCTTGTCTAGCTTGATATAGTTCTATACATTGAAATACATGGACATGGTGGGAGAAGTTCTTGTCTAGCTTGATATTTATTGAACCGTTTACGTTTGGAAACTGAACTGCATAGGCTGACATTTTTCGCTATTTCTATTGATTATGATTCAGAAAAGGTTGAATTTTAAAACTTTAGTGTTTCAGTTACTGTAGATCAACGTATAGTTTTTGAAAAAGATGTTTATAATATTTAAAAGTGATATAACCAATGTCATTTATGATGAGGAATTTTGGGAAATATGTTTTTGTACGACTAGGTCAATGCGTGACCTTGATGCAGTAAATTCTTTGTGTGTTTATCCACACTCTCGATATTGATTGCACACAACATAACAACTCCAAATCATATCACATCCATTTATCTCTATTGTCTCCGAATTTGAAATAAATAACTCAATAAATAAAAATGTTACGAAAAAAAAAAAATATGTGCAGAAAGACCAGAAATCATAAAAAATGGTCATGTTTCGGACACATTATGCACTATTTTAGTTGACCTGCTATAGGGTTAACTGTTCAACCACTGGTGGCATACTTAAATCCCATCTCTATGAAAAGAGGCTGGCCTTGATAGATTTTTTGTATGAACATTATCATGTTATGCATTGTATTGATGTAATGAAATTGTGTAATTTGATTTCATGTTATGAATAATATTGCCAAAGATCACAATTTTTAAAAATTTTCTTTGTATTCACATAACCCTTGTTTACACTGCAATGTCAGATAAGGTCTGGAACAGGAGGTTGCATGTACCTATTGACCAAGTTTGATGATCTGCAAATTTCCATTTCTATCCCTTGGTGATGTATACTGTTTTCTTCTTCTGCGTTCGCTCTCAAACTCCCGCAGATCAGCAGGATGTAGTCCGAAAAACGGAATGCTTTGTGTCGTGGTTTACATCATTGCTGCGATATCTGCGCCTTTCAGCCTGACACATCCGACTTCAGCATGACTTTGGGTCCCTGACCCTCTATGGGATGGGGCAGCCAACTCCATCCCATAACCTCGTTAGTCGCCTCGTACGACATGCATGGAAGGTAAACAGTGTTGCTATTCTTTGTTCCCCTTCGGCGCCCTGACAACACACAGGCGAATACTGTTATATATCAGCTATTGCAGAATACAATGTTATACCTGCACTTCAGCATTATATCAATAGTTTTGCTAAAATTAACTCCTCTGGTCACCCGAACTCTGCCAGGTCCTGAAAGAAAGAATAGTGACCTGCCATGCATAAAGACGTCACTACAATTACTTTGGGGGTGGGGTTGGCTGTCCCATCCCATATAAGATCAAAGTGACAGAAGACATGCTGCAGTCGGATGTGCCTGACAAAAGATGCATATATCGCTGTAAACCATGACATATTCCATTCTCTGGACTACATCCTGCTAATCTACAGAAATTTTAGAAAGAACAAAGAATAATCAACAAAAACACAATAATTTAAAATGTGACAATTTGAAAACTAATCCAAATAGAAAATAAACAAATATGTACATATAAACTGTTTATTGCAAAGACATATATATACATACTGTAAGTGCAAATGAAACGTATTATGTGGAAACTGAACTATTGTGAAAATATCGTAGACGTAACATTTTGCTGATCAGAAATCCAGAGCATACTTATCTCCCATTACCTAACGTTCTAGAACAATTTTTTTTAATGCATCGACAGTGATATCTTTAACAATCTATATAAATTTTGATAACAGAAATTTAACTGTTTGGTTGGTACAGTGTTAAACAAACTAAACCATGACATAGCTCTATGCAATTTCCAGTGTATCATTATAAATGTATCGGAAATAATTTTTAAACCCCAGTTACCGCCGAAGACGAATGTGTTGGACCATTGGCGCAAATAAAACGGCAACACAATGCATTTCCATTCTCTGGACTACATTGTCCTGTTACAAGATAAATCCAGCGGGAGTTTGAGAATGAACGATGAAGAAGAAGAAACCCCAATTATTCCACGAGTCAGAATCTTCTCTCTCATAAAGCTGGTAATAAATACATTACTTTCAACATATCGAACAAGTTCACATTTGAATAGTTACAGGGTTCAACTGAATACATCAAAACACTATATTGTGTGGACTCTGCCATATTTGAATGGCGTAGTATACCAGATGAACTAGTAGTATATTCTCGTCACCATAACAGATGGTAAACCTATGGACCGGGCATACATACTCCATGCTCTTTGTGTTCACACGATTAGTGGATTTTTAGATAAATTATAGCCGAAGATGGCTGTGTTGGGTCATTGGTGCAAATAAAACGTAAAACAAATAAAATCTTGTAGGACCATTGTCCTGTTACAAGAGAAATCCAGTGGGAGTTTGAGAATGAACGCTGAAGAAGATAAATTAGCATGAGTAAAGATTGAGCATGTGCGATTTGGGAGTGAGGATAGGCGTGGCCTGTAGAGAACACGTAACAAATATTACAAAATGAACATAGAACCATCAGCTGTTATCAATCAAGTTCCATGCCGAATGGCGTAGGTGATCATGTTTCTTTACGACTGTGTCTCTTGTGTTGTCAATATGCTCAGTTGGTGAACTTCTACCTTGCCACAATACTAGTCCATCTATCAACTTTTCTCTTTGTCGTTCCCTGTCTCTTCTCCCCTTGATCTTTCCAGTTGTTATTATGTGTGTTCTCAAGCTGCAGTATCCTGTGATATCATTTTTCTTCTTCTTTCGTTCACTTGAAACATGTCTATATCTGTAATTCTGTCTCCTTAATAAAACTCACCTGTGTTATCAAATAGTAATCAAGCTGTGTTCTTCTCAGCACATGCCCTAGAAACCGTGACTGTCTGCCCCATGTTTGATATTTTTACGCCAGCATCAATGAGAACATCTGCATTAGTTTTTTTTAGCTGTCCATGGTATTTTCATAATTCTTCTTCTTCTGCGTTCGTTCTCAAACTCCTTCAGATTAGCAGGATGTAGTCTGGAGAACGGAATGCGTTGTGTCATAGTTTACAGCATTGCTGCGATATCTGCGACTTTCGGCCTGACACATCCGACTTCAGCATGGTTTAGTGTCACTGGCCCTATATGGGATGGGACAGCCAACTCCATCCCATAACCTCCTTAGTCGCCTCGTACGACATGCATGGAAGATAAACAGTGTTGCTATTCTTTGCTCCCCTTTCGGGCACTGACAACACACGGACGATAATTCTTCTCAGAAACCACATCCCTGTAACCCCTAATTCTAATCAGCTGTTATGCCCTGAGAGATTTACTGAAAGCAGATATCCGAGCACACATGGACATGTCCGGCGTGCGAAGAGGATAATCAACATACCTAACCGGAATAATTATTTTTAGTAATGCTATCACTACAACTGCCATATTACTGAAGTATGACACATTCGACAATCACCAAAGTTGGTCACCATGGGAATTTGACAATCTTCGAATTTGATCAGCAAAGTGTTTAAATCTCAGAGATAGTTCACAACTTTCACCATTCACGCTGACAGACATCTTATCATGAACACGTGAACATAATACCAGTCAAACTATACCATATCTTGCTGACAATGACATTTACGTACATGTGGCATTTATGTCATATACAGACATAAGATTACATTTATTTCCCACTGAAAATTAACCACATGGCATTCTGTCATTTCAACTATTCAATCCTCTAATGGCATTCCCACTTTTAAAAAAAATTATAGAATTAGAAGTTAATAAACTAAGTGATGAGCAAAGTAATTGGTTATCAAAAACTACATTAGTGAAGACCTTTTGGGGGTGCCTTGAAAACAGACATGTCTGGTTAAGACAACCAGGATCACTTGATTGCTTTCGATGGAGACATAAACCTGGACCCTTCTTGTTCATTCTCATATTCCTGCTGATTAACAGGACATAGCCCAGAGAACGAAATACTCTAGGTCTTGGTTTACAGCTTGGCTGTGATATCTGCACCTTTTGGCCTGATATTCAACCAATACAATACAGCTATTGGTTCACATTGAAACTATGATAGAAACTATGAAACATTGCAGAAGCTGTGCAAATAAGATAAACGGATCATTTAAATATCTAAAAAAATAAAACAAGTCAAAGTTCAAGTACCTAGGAAGTATCTTCACAGAAGACGGATGACTCGACAGAGAGATAGAAACAAGATACCAAAAGACAATGCTGTGACATACAAGCTGTCGCCTTTGCTATTGCACCTAAAAATCAACATGGAAGTAAAGAAACAAATGGTTAAGAGCATCTTTATACCAAAACTATGCTACCAATGCCAGACTTGGCAACTGACACCTACACATATGAGAAAGATCGAAACTTGCAAAATAAAATGTCCAAGGAAAGCTATTGGAGTCACCAGACTCAACAAAATGTGCAGTGAGAACATCAGAAAGATAATTGCATCATGCATCGAATATATAGAGAAACAGCAGATAAAATGATTTGAACATCTTATGAGGATGAACAACTTCCCATAAGAGTGTATAACAAGATAGAATCAGGATACAGAGCCAAGGGCAGACCTAGGAAAAGATGGATAGACAACATCAAGACCTTCCTGAATAAACATGGCTACACCTCAACCAGAGCAACACATATGGCTCTGGAATGCAGATTACATCTCCTTCAAAACCCCTACACTAAACGGCAAATGTTGAACACCACCACCTGGGGATAGACAATTGACCGATGGAATTAGAAAAACTCCTCAGTTGCTTTTTATGACAAGTAACAGCATTATGTTATTTGGAGTTTTGTTTGTTATCAGTGAAACCTATAGAAATTCACCAGTGAATGAAAGTCCAGTATGGTGATGCATGCTTGTCAATCCAGTAAGTGTATGAGTGAAGTAGGAAGTTGTAAAACTGCATGAGTTCTGTGACAGATTGTTCACGAAATGGGAAGCCACACCAAGTTCTGAGTCCAGATTAGATTGCAGCCTTTGAATGTCTCATGCTCTGCCACGGATGTGTCGGACTATTGGCACAAATAAAACAGCGACACAATGCAGTTCCATTCATTTGGACTACATCTGCTGGAAATCTAGTATGGCCACTGTACTGCTACAAGAGAGATCCAGCGAGAATTTAGAATGAATGCTGAAGAAGAATGTCTAATACGGGAAAAACAAGTGAGTGACATTGCCTTATATTGAGAAATCAGTCAAGTTTCAGCACACAGCATCAACTAATAATGTGGTTGTTCACTGCCATAAAGTGTCTGCAAGGTAGGTGCCACAGAAGTTCTAATTAAGAGATAATGCTGGTGGTGAATGCTGTCCAAGAGAATGTTTTTCTTCAGTAATCCAAGCACTTTATAGACTGGGGGACTTATCCAACACATTGACGACTAATCCCGAAAATGATACCTGCCGAAGATGAATATGTTGGGCTATTGGCGCAAATGAAATGGTGACAACACATTCCCATTCTCTTGACTATATACAAACTGGAAATCTAGTAGGAACATTGTCCTGCTACAAGAGATCCAGCGGGAGTTTGAGAATCAACGCTGAAGAGAAAAATGATAGTTATGTTTTACCTTTTTCGGAGTATATTCACCATAAAAACATTTAAGGCTTTCATTTGAAGCATATCCATGTGTTGCCCAGGCGAGAAATGGGGAGAAAACAATAGCAACACTGTTTACCTTCTATTAAGAAAGTAAGAGGGTTATTGGGTGAAGATAGCTGTTCCATTTCCATATAGTATAAAAGTGACCCAGAAGCTATGCTGAAGTGGCATGTGTCTGGCCAAAATGTGTAGATATCACAGCAAAATTGTAAACAAATGGAAAAATGAGATTTGAGAAAAAAAAATTTCCCCACATTATGTCGAGTTTGACAGTTTATTATTTAAAACATATATGTATTAAATTATCTTTGATATAGATTTATGCAAGACTATTCATTTTTCTGTTGATCTGCCAAGTCTGAGTGTGATATGATGAATAGTTTGAAAGAAAATGCAATTTTATCATCATCATATCCATAATTTGGAGGGGTTGTGCCCCTTGCCTTAATGATGGGGGGGGGGATTGACAATAGGGAAATCTCATAGCGGGGAAAGGGTTAAGAGTTTGATAGACAAAATAATGAGTTTTATAGAAAAAATATTGGGAGTTTTATAGAAAAAATAAATGAATGTTATAGAAACAATATTTGGGAGAGTAAGTTTTATATTATAGAAAACAATGTGGGTTGAATAAGTTGCAATATTGGTATATAAACCAGAATTCTGACTCAGACTGATTTCCTAGTTATCCAAACATGAACACTAAAATAGTGTATCATTTCAATGTTTATAAAAAAAACTAGATCTAAGAGCATATCTTGTAGGCTAATCATCACCTCTTGGCATAAAGTTGGACAAACTCTTTGACTTTGGTCTTGAACAAATCCTGCAGAATGAATATGGAATATCATTAAAATATCATGAATAAATGTAATACAAATCACAAGATTAGAGTATATCCCTTTTCTATATCTAGTCTCACACTCTATAAAAATCACAAGATTAGAGCATATCCCTTTTCTATGTTCAATCTCAAACTCTATCTAGTCGACTGGATGTTTGGAGAATGAGATGTCTCCATACAAACAGTATGGTTACCCAGGGCTTCAAGTTACCAAGACCATGATTCAATCGGTGCTATTCTAGCTAATGTTAGGACTTCTAACTACTCTTTTCAAGACTTTTAATCTTTCTAGTGACTTCTACACTATTTTTCCCTGCTACTTAAAGAGAGCACTTCTCACCGCAGAAAACGCCTGGCACTATTGATTTTCTTTGGTAATAACATGCACTGTTATTTAATTGTCTCAGGACATACAGTAAAAACCAACACAGCTCAATATAACCAACATAGACCCTGGTCTTAGGTTGAAATGGTTGTGTCTCAGAAAAAAGGCTTTAGCCTCTCTCTCCAGAGCATAGATGGCCATTGTACTTCACAATATCTGGCATATATCAGTTTCACCACTGCTGCTGCTGACTTTAAAGTGATACAAGGACTTGTTAAAGACTTCAATAAGACCTTTGAACTAGACCAAGATAAATGGGAAGAACTTGCACAAAATAGAGCTACATGGCACACTTAGTCAAAAAAGGCACAGCCATGTGAAAAGAGGAGAAATGCATAAGCTCCATAACGGAGAGTACCCTAAAAAGTCACGGGTAGACCAAAAATCATCTACATTCGTCATCCCATGCCCGGACTGTCAAAGGACATTTGCAGCCAGAATAGGACTTAGCCACCAACAAACTCATAGTCAAAGACACAACTCATAACTGAATTTCAGAAATGGATATAATGGTCATCATCATTATGTGTAGATGAACAACAACAACGTCAGTCTTTGTAATGATCAAGACAACACTATCTGATGTACTATCAGTTCCACTGCCGACTTGGCCAAGCCATGATGTCAAACTATCCAGTATTTTTTTTCTCTCTGACTCCCGTGTCTCTCATCCCCTTAATGTTGCTTGTTGTTACATTGTACTCTATGCCTCCTCATGATGTGGGCTGGTGACATTGTCCACATACCAGATGAGCATCTTCCATACAGGCTGTTCTATGCGAAGGTAAACGTTTAAATGGAGACCAGACTTCCCATACTCTTGAACATCCAGCTTGTCATGGTCAGATCGGTACTGGTACTCACTGAAAACAGTGGAACGATGCAGGCAATTAAAAAAGACAAAAAAATTAAATAGTTTTTTTTAAAAAGTTTCCCTCGTCTCAAGACACTGTTCACACTCTGCAGGTTTTTAATCAGACAGCTTTCCCCCATCTAAAGACACTGTTCACACTGCAGGTTTTTCAAGTCCTGATTGAACTTCTCAGGCACAATACAAAGACCCAGATACAAATAAGAAGAAGGCAAGTCAGACAGTGAAAATTCCAACAAGATTGAATATGTGAGCAATAAAAATAGAATTACCTTATCTCTAGCGTAAAGCTCAGCTGCCTCCACATTTAGAGGGTCATCAAAGTTTAACAGGTCCTGGATACAATGTGCAAGGAAGAAATTATGTTCATAAGCTAAATGTCATTACTCAGGTCACATCAATCAATTCTATCATTACTTTTTATAAATAGTAACATCATTCAAGTCTGTCATCATTTCTTTTTTTAGTAACATCATTCAGGTCTTATCATTTCTTTTTTTTAGTAACATCATTCAGGTCTTATCATTTCTTTTTTATAGTAACATCATTCAAGTCTATCATTTATTTTTTTTATAGTATCATCATTCGGGTCTAGTTTATCTCTCGTCTACTTGTATCACAAGAGAAAAACTCATTGCATTTTTTTTCCCTTTGGGCGCAGAAGTGTGCCAGGACTCATGCTCAGAGAAAGTTGAGGAATGGCACCATCTAAGCAGGTGCGGCAGATGACAATAGTTGGGCTATTTATGTTTCACCACTGAACAGGAACTCGTTAATCACTGACTAAAAAATTATGGGAAACGGTGTTCCATGATTTATTTGGATTCATTACTCGAATTACTTTTACCTTACAAAAGACCCTGCGAAGGCAGATATGTCGGGCCATTGGCACAAATATAACAGTGACACATTTCTATTCTCTGGATTACATCCTGCTGGAAATCTAGTGGAACTATTATACTACTACAAGAGAGATCCAGCAGGAGTTTGAGAATGAACGCTGAAGACGAATGTAAAAGGTATCACACTTACAGTAAAAAGAGAATTCAATCCCCATACAACATCCTTTAGCTTTCTGGTTGGTGCCCAGCCTGTGGGAGGAAAACAAGAATTAGCAATAGTAAATATGACGCAGCAGTAATGATATATGTGATATGGGTAAATGAGCAATGAAGGTCTATGGATTTGCTGCCAGAGCCCAAATGGGGAGAAAAGAATAGGAACACTTTTTTTTATATCTTCCATGCATGTTATAAGAGGTGACTAAGATGGTTATGGGGTGGAGTTGGCTGTCCCATCCCATATAGGGTCTAACTAACCCAGACGCCATGCTGAAGTCAGATGTGTCAGGCTTAAAGGTGCAGATATTTCAGCAAAGTTGTACACCATGACACGATGCATTCCGTTCTTCAGACTGCATCCTGCTACTTTGCAGGAGTTTGAGAATGAACGCAGAAGAACAAAGTCTATAGAAGCTATGGTCCACATCAGTGGTTGTTGTTGATATCCAACAATGGACGCATGCCGCTTAGTAGACCTTCTTCTTCAGCGTTCATTCTCAAACTCCCGTTTGATCTTTCTTATAGCAGGACCATGGTCCTATTAGATTTCCAGCAGGATGTAGTCCAGAGAATGGAAATGCGTTGTGTCGCTGTTTTATTTGTGCCAATGGCCTGACACATCCGTCTTCACGGATTAGTAGACCGAGATTACACTGCTGATATTTTATAATCAAACTACTTGTTTATATAATATTCATCTTTGTAAACAGATGAACCATGTCGATCAAATTAAAATTATCTGCTAAGCAAAAGAAATCTGAATATAGAAAAAAAATCATTGAAAATGGTTGTGATTACTAAAAAGATTTACGGATTATATTTGCGACTGAACAGTCACAACTGTTCTGTAACATGTATTTAGTTAAACACTTGCGGAAGCTAGTTAGGTCTACTTTCATTCCCTCTGCTAACCAAGTGAATGTCTGTTTACAATCGTGATATTTTTGTTAAAAAAGGTATGGCCTCTATGGGAACCTATAGTTGCAGACAACTACGGAAAACACATATCTTTCGATTATAGTAAAGGTTAGAAAAAGTGCAGGTCTTCTGAAGTTGACTAAGTGATCCATACAGCAAGTTAGTGACTGTTAAGGGTATCTATAGAAGTTTTTTCATGGCAGTTGAAAAGGTAAGGACAGTCAATAAGGAGGTGTTCTACTATGGTCATTGATCCGTGCATATCCTGTTTGAAACTGAAAGATTAGGGATTGGTTTCTTCTGTAGAGCTTGTTTATGCTGTCATTGTCCTTTGGTTGTGTCATTTCACTAAATATATTTCGACCATTGAGCCCATTCTGTTCAGCCAGATTTCGCTGGTGTTGTTTCTGAGAATCTGTTTAACTGTTTCCATACTACAAAGTGTGGGAATTATATGTTAACATATGAACTTTCCCATGCTAACATATGAACTTTGCCATGCTAACATATGAACTTGCCCATGCTAACATATGATCTTATCCAAGCTAACATATGATCTTATCCATGCTAACATATCAACTTACTTATGCTAACATATGATCTTATCCATGCTAACATATGAACTTCCTTATGCTAACATATGATCTTATCCATGCTAACATATGATCTTATCCATGCTAACATATGAACTTACTTATGCTAACATACGATCTTATCCATGCTAACATATGAACTTACTTATGCTAACATATGATCTTATCCATGCTAACATATGATCTTATCCATGCTAACATATGATCTTATCCATGCTAACATATGAACTTACTTATGCTAACATACGATCTTACCCATGCTAACATATGAACTTACTTATGCTAACATACGATCTTATCCATGCTAACATATGAACTTACTTATGCTAACATACGATCTTATCCATGCTAACATATGAACTTACTTATGCTAACATATGATCTTATCCATGCTAACATACGATCTTATCCATGCTAACATATGAACTTACTTATGCTAACATATGATCTTACTTATGCTAACATATGATCTTATCCATGCTAACATATGAACTTACTTATGCTAACATATGATCTTATCCATGCTAACATATGAACTTGCCCATGCTAACATATGATCTTATCCATGCTAACATATGATCTTATCCATGCTAACATATGAACTTTCCCATGCTAACATATGATCTTATCCATGCTAACATATGATCTTATCCATGCTAACATATGATCTTATCCATGCTAACATATGATCTTATCCATGCTAACATATGAACTTTCCCATGCTAACATATGAACTTGCCCATGCTAACATGAACTTACTTATGCTAACATATGATCTTATCCATGCTAACATATGAACTTACTTATGCTAACATATGATCTTATCCATGCTAACATATGAACTTACTTATGCTAACATACGATCTTATCCATGCTAACATATGAACTTACTTATGCTAACATATGAACTTACCCATACTATCGTAAGAATTCTGCCGTAAGAGACTGAGGCAAACCTCCCCCACTTCCGTAATGTTAGGATGGTATAGCTTGGTCTGGCAAGTCACTATTGGAGGCTGGAAGTGTCAAACGGTAAAAGTTCTTTATTTATTTGTATACACATCTATCCATCCATCTATCTATCGTCTTTTCTCTGCTTATGCTGAGAGGCGTCGTAAGATTTAATGACTATCACTTTTCGCGCTATTGCACATCTGGTCGCTTGATATGCAGTAATACTGTGCCCTGTCAGAATGTTGGGGTTAACTCCTTCAATCGACCTTCTTCTTGGTCTTCCTCTGTATCGTGTTGATTCCATTTTCATGTTGTATGCTCTTGCCGCTGGCCAATGAGGGTTTATTCTCATTAGGCGGCCGAACCATTTCAATCTAACCTATTTTAACCATGGTGTTTGATGGCAGATTGTTATTTGTGCCCAGCGAACAATTGTTGTTTGGACTGATCAATTATTGATTTTCTTGATCTGTCGTAGATTCATCCTTGAATGAACACTTAAAATTTCACAATTTATACATCCTCCGAAATTTTCACTCTGTTTAAATTGTCACCTTGGAATTCTTTTGTGTACAGCAACCACCATAAACATAGTTACCATAAACATAGTTGCTCAAATCTTCTTTTGAGTTCATTCTTAAACTCCTGCAGATCAACAGGATGTAGTTTGAAGAACTGAATGAGCTGTGTTATGGTCCTTACATATCCTTGTTTTTCCCTTATTGTCCAGCGTTTCACCAGCCCTCACATATTTCATGCTTAGGGTTGTTCCTAGACACTGAGGATTTATCTCCCTCCTTGTGTTATGGTTTACAACTTAATTGTGAGATCTGAGCTTTTTGTCCTGAACACATCCGACTTCAGCATGGCTTCTGGGTCACTTTGTTATTGGATAGGAAAGTCAACTGAGACCTGTTTAGTTCCTTGGTCGCCTTTTGGCAGATAACAGTTATGTTAATATTTACTCCACTTTCGGGCCTCTGCAACACAAATTTGATTTGTTCAAAGTATATATTATAAAGCATATCTTTATAAGTTTAGCTACACAATTTTCAGGGATACTGTATGGGGCTTTTTTACATATATTTTGGGAGAATATGGGATATTTTGCAACATTTTCTACCTCTTTCCCATTCTGTTTGCAATATGTGAGTATAGTATGTAATTTCATACTGACTTTGTAGTTAAATAAGATCATTCACAAACTGTACGTTCCCGTCTATATAGACCAATAGCATCAACACAAACATACCTTGTTCAGTGCAAAGCCTAACACTACAAAGTCGAACACTACAAAGACTAATACTACAAAGTCCAATACTACAAAATCAAACATTACAAAATCAAACATTACAAAGTCGAACACTACAGTCAAATACTACAAAGTCGAACACTACAAGGACTAATACTATAAAGTCAAATATTATAAAGTCTAACATTACAAAGTCAAACATTACAAAGTCCAGCATGACAACTCACCACAATGTTATATTCTTCTGGAACAGAAACTGAAAACTTGAAACGACCCCCAAGCCAAAATCCAGAGTCTGGTGAGACTGTCAGATAGAACTGATGCAAGCAGCTGGGGTCAGAGAAGACAACTTCACATGTCCCTGGCATATTCTCCTCCATTTCTTGTACTTCTGGACAATGGCAATAGCACATCTTAATGAAAAAGATTGCCTATACAATCATTATCTGGGCAGTAATTATCTATATATTATATACCAGTTATTATCTATACAATTATCTAGACCCGGTGCTCGTGAGAACTTTGGTGCTCTCATATGTAGTACTTGCAAGCACTAACGATTGTGTGTTACCACTGGTGTTTTAGAAATAACCCCTGACCACCTGTAAAAAAACCTGGACATCCCACAGACAATATAAATAATGCCAAGGCTGTAAGTCTATCTATGGTCCTTCAACACTGAATATGGTACATAAGGCAGTAATCTGTGCTCTCCAGTTCGAGCGATGTGATGTCGCTGTGTGTAATTCTAGCATGCTGTTGCATGTATGACCATAAGCCACACCCTCTATGATGGTTGTTCTGCAACTGGGTGAGTAATATTTACCCGTATTTTGGCCAAATTTCTAGGATTTACTGGGAAAAAACTAAATTAAGGCAAATTATGCCAAAATAACCCCACTCTCCAGATGACTGCCAAAATCCACAGATCTAGTGAAAAAACTCCACCTGTGGCAACGGTGCTAACGAATAATTGAGTACCTTACATCCCTACACAATTCAAATTTAGCTGTACAAACCAAAATAATGTTACTATTACAACTATACAAGAAAGTGAGGGAGGGCAGAGTATGTGCAATGAAGAAGGTTATATGGCCAAACATATTAAAAATATATGTATTTCCTATTTTACGTTATGGTGCCAAAGAAGACAAATAAATGGAGACACAACGCATTTCCATTCTCTGAATTAAATCCTGCTGGAAATCTAGCTGAACCAGTGTCCTGCTACAAGAAAGATCCATCGGGAGTTTGAGAATGAACGCTGAAGAAGAATGTTATGGTGCTCACACAGTAAGGTATTACATGTTAACTGTGCTCGTCATCTGAAATGGTTGAGAACTGATCTTGACGTTATTATGATCTAGACATTAGTTATTATGATCTATACATTAGTTAATTATACCTTCTCAATATTATCTGGGAAGACACCAAACAGCAATATATTTCTACGACAATAAGAATAAAAATGGATTTACATTGGACATGTACTTAAAATTAATTAAAACATGCTACCGCTGCCATGATAAAAATGTGTACCAAATGGCAAAGAAAAGAAGACCAAGAGGAACTCTTCGCAGAAAACTATAAAAGAAGGTAAAATGACTATGGGCCTCAACAACATACAAGAACTACACACAGCGACATGACATTGCTTAAACTGGGGAATACTGGTTTCTGCGCTATATACCATATTTTCTGCACTGAAGGAACATGGAGTGCATGTCCGTGTGGTTAAAACACCGTTATCCAACTCTTGAGATCCCGGGTTCAATCAATGTTTGGGACAGAATTTTTTCTTTCGGAGATGCAATCAAAATCCTTCCTGTAATTGTAACGGCATCTGCTATGGAAAAGCAGCCTTTATTTCCACAGCTCATAGAAAACCTCCCTTCACAGGAAAATATGCAGTAACAAAAGTGTTTTTTTAAAGGAACATAGATATATATTTCTATCTCTATACACCTGTAACCCGTCAGGGTCGTAAAGGTACCACATTGGAAGATTCAGCACACAGAGCTCCAGAAATTTCTATCTTCAACGATGCGGATTAGTGAGAAAAAATCTTGTCCTGTCCATTCTTTGATGTTGTCTGTCCATGTTTTTATTTGCCTTCTTCTGCTTCTTCTCCCCCCCCCCCCTTCATTATTGTTTCTACAGTATTGTTTTTGACAAGGAATCATGTCTGCATACATGTCCAAACCATGCTAGTTTTCACCGTTTCACTATTGAAAGCAATGGTTCTTGTACACCTACATACATCTCTATTTTATTTCTTACGTACAAATTTGTCTTATTCTCTCTATAGGAAATTATATTTTTATATATATATATATATATATATATATATATATATATATATATATATATATATATATATATATATATATATATATATATATATATATATATATATATATATATATATATATATATATATATATATATATATATATATATATATATATATATATATATATATACATACACACACACATATATATAAAATACAATATAACTATATATATATATATATATAAAACTAAATATAAGTTTTCAGAATAAAGAGGAATCTGTAGTTGCAGAGATAGACCAAGAAGATGCGTACAATAGAGTTAGTTACACCCATCTGGTCGACATGTTAAGGGAACACAATATCCATCCCTGGATAGCAAATGTGCCAATCTGTAGAAAAGTTGCTCTGAGGTGCAGATCCTGGATGTCTGAGGATCAGAACAATAGTACAAAAATGGTCTGCCACAAGGATCTCCTCTGTCCTTAGTGCTGTTTAATGTGTATACATAAAAATTGCTCAATTGCAAACCTCAAGCAACTGTAGAGTTCTAACATAAACTGATGACATCCTACTATACAACATGAGCAGGAACAGAACAGATATCGCTGACTGTGTACAAAATGGACTAGATCAATTGTCAATATGTTGTAGAACATACAACGCTGTGATAAATCCCTCGAAAGCAAAGGTCGTCTGGCACTCCTTGAATAATAATCTGGTCAATGACACACTGCCAGCTGTATGGGCTCATTCATTGAAAGAGAACAGGACCTTAAATATCTTGGGGGAACCTTTAATAGAAGTCTCCCACTCAACAAACACATCATAAATATGATTCAGAAGGCTATAAGAAGGATCAGTGTTATCAAGGTTATGGCGACTTTCGACATGTCGCAATTGGTACTGTTTCTGTATCTACAAGTGATGGTGCTATCTGTCATAGATTATGATCTCGGCCTATTAACACTGTCACAGACACAAGTCGATAGATTGTTAAAAGTCCAAAATGAGGCAATGAAAGTGGTACTGGGGTGTACTAGGGATATATCCATCTCTGCTACGAGATTTCAGCTTGATCTCCTCAGTAGAAGAGTGCGAATTCAGGTAGCACAAGTTAGGGCGTACCTTCAAGTAACAGAATATAATCACCCCCCATTACACCACCATCTAGATGAGTCAAAGGGAAAATGAATCAAGCGTGGAAGATCATGAATGGCAGAGGCTAAGGACACTGCGAAGAAAATGTGAATTAGAAAATGGCAGTGAATGGGTGGAGGTAGAAATTGAGAAAAAAATCACTGACTAAATTAATAATATAACTAGATAAAGCGTGCCGGAGATGGACAGGTGTAAGGGCCCAGGTTACAGTGCATGAACTCGCCCAGCTACATTCGAAACCACAAGATATAATTATATACACAGATGGTTCAGTTAACAGAAATACAAATAAAAGCAGTTGGAGTTTTGTTGCCTACAGAAACAGTGTGAAGTTTATTGAGTAGGATAGCACAGGCCAAATTAGCATTTCAAAAAATGAGAAATATTCTATGCAATGGAGCAGTATCAATACATATGCGAGTTTGAGCGCAAGAATGTTATATTGAGCCAATTCTTCTTTATCAATGTGATGAATGGACAATAAAAAAAAGAGCTGAAAATAAGCTGGAGGAAACTGAAATTTGGTTTTTGAGAAGAATGATGAAAATTCCATGGACAGCCAAGAAAACTAATATAATGGTGGAAGTCTGCACAGATGCTGGAGTAAGAGAACAAATTGTTACAAAAATTAGAAGCAGTCAAGATTTTTAGGGCATGTGATGAGAAAAGTACAACTTGAACATTTAGTAACCACTGGAATGATCAAGGGGAGAAGGGACAGAGGAAGACAAAGAGAGAAATTTCTGGATTGGTTGTCAATGTGGCACAAAAAAATGTCACCAACTGAACTTATTAATGGCGCAAATAAAACGGCAACACAACACATTTCCGTTCTCTGGACTACATCCTGCTGGAAATCTAGTAGGACCATGGTCTTGCTACAAGGGAAATCCAGCGGGAGTTTGAGAATGAACGCTGAAGAAGAAGAAGAACTTATTAATGACAAGAGACAATGAGTGGTGAAAAAACCATGATCAACTATAGCACTCGGCATAGTACTTGATTGATTGAACATAGTACTTGATTGATTGAAATACCTATTTATTTCCGGTATTTTCTCTTAAATAAAAGAGGCTACGGGAATAAGCCTACAAACAGCACATAAGGAGGCTAACTCCAGAGAACTCTTCTACCACTTACACCACAAGGCACAAAAGGGACACAGCGTATAGATAATTTCTCACAAGAATTGTAAATACTGACCTTTCACCAATAACTTGTCCCGTATGGAAAGTCTTCGTGTGCCAGTTTCAATCTGCTCTGAAGTTTTCTTTGCCTGTTTCAACTTTAATGTAATCATCTAAAATATATTAACAATAACATTTACAACTAACGCAATTTTTATTATGAATAATATATTAGCAAATAATAATATATTTCAATGAGATGAGGAAAATATTGACATCTAAACAGATTACAAACAAAATGAAAATTATAAAATGCTATACCTATTGTATATCTATTGAGGAAGACAATAAAATGTTGGATTGCTTGAAAGCCTGGCATGATGCAAAATCAGAAACTATATTTAAAAGTATAACAAACAGAGGACTGTTGAGAGACATGATCACCTACGCCGGAAGACATAGCACCAATGAATGAATATTTATTGTATAGCTCCGAAACATCAAATAAAATAGTTGAATAGCCAAGAAACCGTAGCTTTTTTGTTAACATGTTGTTTCAGAGCTAACCCTCTTTGACGTTTAATGTTCTTATCATTTACTAACCCTCCGACCGGGTATCCCACGATTTCCGTGTGCTCCGCCTACTGGCTTAATTTTACGAAATTATTTATGTTTCTTTGCATTCCTATCTTATCTTTATATATTTAAAATACTAATAATATTCAGAATTTTGCTTTGAGGTAAGAACAGAGTTGCTATATATGTATTTGAAGAACTAATGAAATTGAAGGGGAATCTGATGAAGATAGCGATTATGAGCATGAAATTACATGCCTGCCAATACATTTTTTAAACAGAACTTCCGGAAATAAATACGCAATCAGAGGGTTAATTTCTATATATTTATTGTCCTTTCTCTACTTTTGTTGTAAGGTGTCACAGGATTGAATGACAATCACTTTTCAAGCTATGCCGCACATTTGGTCACCTGATATGCAGTAATATTGTGATAGTCTCTGAATTTTGGAAACTCCTTCAATCCACCTTCTTCTTGGTCTTCCTATGTATCTTGTTGTTTCCATGTTTATGTTGTGTCTCTTTCCTCTGGCCAATAAGGGTTCATTCTCATTAAGAGGCTGAACCATTTCAGTACTATATATACATAACATTATGTTAAACATACAGTCTCTTTTGTGAACTGACCTTGATCAGAGTTTAAATGTCAATGAATTTCCTCCAAAAATAAGATTCTGTCTGGCTCATGTGCGATTGTAAATGTTCTCTAGCACGTTCCATCAACTTGATTCCCTGTACAAAACAAATGTCAGAATATGCCTGTAATCATGTGATACTTGAGTCTAATAGATTAGTTAACTCATTAGCTACAATGTACAGTGGAACCCCGTTATAACAACTTGGCTCCGACTGATAAAATATGTATATAATAACAGAAATGTGTTATATACAATTCAAAAAAATATATATTAAATATAATTGGAGATTTTGAAAAGTATAGGGAAATTTATTATAAAAAATGTGTTATTATAGCTATAAGTATAGTACTACTGTAACTTAGTCGACTCATAGTGAGATTTCACTGTACAATCTATCTACTCACTCCACTAGATATCCGACTGTCATTAATGAATTAACCCGTTTTAATTTTACACCCCTCATTGCTAAAAACAATTTCACTCTGAAATCGTCAATACACGCCAGTCATGACCATCTGCAATAGATCTGATCTCTGCACAGAATTAATTAAAATCATACCAATAATTTTTTTATAATAAATGAATGATTCAGAAAAATAAAATAAAATATAAATGTTCACCAACTGTTAGTTCTACAAGTTACACTTACCATTAATCAAACCTCTGCGATGACACGAAATCATCAGTTATTATCTTTTTTCAACCATGAACACCATACAAGTAACAGACAGGGGTAGCCTTATAATATATTGCAACATCAACATTAGAATTATTTTAATTCAATGTACGACGAAGTCTCCAAGTTTTTCTAAGTTTAACCGGATCCGGAATCTTCGTTTTAATTTATTGTTGCAACATCATTATCAAGTGTCGTCTCGGTATGGCTGCAATTTCCCCCAAATCCGTAGATGGGTGGCGTTGATGTTTAATCCTTTTCACTTATAAATTTCTATAATTACCATGAGTACTAGGACACAAGCCAAATAAGCTGATATCCACCACGTTATTCATTGTTATCAAAATTCGATGTGTTCAATCGCCTCCTCCCACCCCCTTTTTTATATCAGAACATAACGTTTAATTCTAGTGGACAAGACCAAATGGGGATACGCCTCCTTCCAGCCATCCATAATCGTTTTCCATAACAAAGGTCACCAAACTCTCACGAAAAAATGCCCATGGGAATTCCCTTTTATCATGTAATTTGTAAATGGAGTAAACCTCTTACCGAAGACGACGTAGTGTCTATCTGTGGCCCTATCCCCACGTAAATACGAGTTTGTTACTTGTGTTGCCTATTCCGCGAAAAAGTTTTCTTTCAGCTCCATATTCGTGATTTGTCTGGCATTCTTTCTGTAGGAGAGTTATTTCAGAACGTTTGCAAATTAATTCCAATAACCTATGATTTTTTGACTGAAACTAGCTGTAAACATGCAATGCCATGAGATGAGCAGTCTTCTACTAAAAGAGAGAACAATTATTATTACCCGAGAGTTTCTAGCAGGTGACAATTATGTGAAATAAGAGGGAGATGTTATTTTACTAACAGAACCATTACTATGTGTGTGTTCGTCCATCATAAATGATGATGATGACCATTTTTTTACATCCACTTTTGAAAATTCAATTAGAATTATGGCCATGCATAATAGTTCGTAGATGGCTAATGAGTCCTATTCGAGGTTTAAATGTTCTTGGACAGTTCAGACATGAAATGATGACTGTAGGCGGATGTTGGTCTATTCGTGACTTTCTAGCTACTCTCCGCTTTTGGGCTGCAGCATTTCTCCTCTTTTCACAAGATGATGCGCTCTTTTTGACTGTAGACATGAAGTTTACACAAAATATCAGCAAAACAATAAATATTGCTGCAGAAATAACTAAAAAAGAAAACAAGCCAATGTCAACAGGTGGTATTTCTTTCTTGCGCAATATCTGTCTTACAAGCCCTTTACAATAATAAACTGCCAGACCTGAAGGAAGACATATGTGAAGTGAGCATCCAAAGAAGGGTAGTACTACAATGAATACCATCCTACTGAGGCATACCAGGGCATGAAGAGATAGATAGGCTATGCTTGTAAATTACGAAACAACACAGGAACAAAAACACCAAAATATTACCTACAATTAAAAGGTGACCCTCATCAAAGCTTTCAGAAAAGTCGATCAAAGACAACTATCAATATCTTGACAGAGCTGAGCAGACTATTATCTTTTGCATAAGAACTAGGCACAAAATACAAAACAGCCTCTTAAATAGACTAAGACTGGCTCCATCACCTCTGTGTCCATAAGGGCAGGCAGATATGTTCCGCACATTATCGGACCTAGTGGAAAAAACAGCAGTTGCAACGCTGCTCTCCCAGTACCCGCAAGCTCGGATTATTTACAATTTTAAGAAAAGGTTAAATTGCAGTGTAAAATGACGGCAGATGTGAAGCAGAAGTTAAAGGGAGAATAGAAATGACTAAAAGTATCTTCAATGACATGAGGAAAATAGTAACGTCTAAACGAATTACAAAGTTAAAAATGATAATTATAAAATGCTACATCTATTCTATATTAATGTATGGCTCAGAAAAATGGACACTAAGCAAACAATTAGAAGACAGAATTTATGCTTTTGAGATATGGGCATATAGAAGAAATGGAAGAACATCATGGAAAGAGAAGAAAACAAACAAAGAGGTTCTAAAAACACTTAATATGAAGAAAGAATTATTAAGAGAAATAAAGATCAGGCAAATAAAATATTTGAACACATTAAAGGTCATGACCCTTATTGAAGACCTTACTTGAGGGTAAAGTCAAAGGGAAGCGAGCAAGAAGTAGACTGAGATAGAAGTGGGAGATTAGCATCACAAGATATACAGGTTACAGTCTAGCAGAGTGCACCACCAAAACAAGAGACAGGAAATAGAGATCCGTTGCAGCCAACCTTCATTGCGGAGGTGGCATTTGTTGATGATGAAATATAAACAAAAACATCGCCAGAGACAATGTTCCGCCAAGGTGTTGGCGAGAAGAAAAAAACTAGAGTAAAGAATAATAATACACTACCGCATATAATGCATGTTGTAAGAAGCGATTAAAAAGATTCAGTGTGGAGTTTACAACTGAATTCCATGATCTTCGATTGCCTCCTAAAGACAAACAGGAAGCGAGTCATGTCTTTACCCTGACCTTGAAGGAATAGGAGGAAAAGTTGAAATTTATTACAACGATTACTCTCCTCAACCTAAAGATCACCAGAATTTATGCTATCTCTGCAAAACATTTAAAAGACTTTCAGAATAAAATAACCTATTTTTCAAACTAAACCAGTTATCACGTCAGTACAACATCTTAACTATCAAAATTATTTTCTTTCACCGGTAAGATTTTCTAAAAGGAAAAAGACATATGGAGCCAAATCTAGAGAATATGATGGGTGCGGCATAATTTAAATATTCAAATCTGGAGAATATGATGGGTGTGGAATAATTTAAATATTCAAATCTGGAGAATATGATGGGTGTGGAATAATTTCATTATTCAAATCGTTGGATGTTTGCAACGAAAGCCATGCTTTATGGGAAGGTGCATTGTCTTGAAACAAGAGCATAATTTGAGTGCGCATTATCCCTCATTTTCTGGCCAGTCTTTCTTAGTTTGGTATGGAACTCAACGTAGCACTGGCCCTTAGTCGTGTTGTAATGAGGCAGGTAATTTTTCATTATTACACATTTGACGTCCCATACAACAATCAAAATCACTTTTCTTGCAGATTTATTTACTTTTTGATTAATATGCGTTGGTAATGGTATTTCTTTTT
Source organism: Meghimatium bilineatum (assembly GCA_034231615.1). Classification (NCBI taxonomy): domain Eukaryota; kingdom Metazoa; phylum Mollusca; class Gastropoda; order Stylommatophora; family Philomycidae; genus Meghimatium; species Meghimatium bilineatum. The sequence continues at coordinate 61,657,787 of CM067306.1, forward strand.
GTTACTACTGATTTGGCCACTTACCCCATTGTCAAATATCCTCTGATAGTTTGGTTATTTATACTATAACCTCATTAGTCGCCTCTTATGACATGCATGGTAGGTAAACAGCAGTGCTATTCTTTGTTCTTCTTTCAGGACTCGGCTTCTACTACTATGTTAGTTAGTTATTGTAGATCATTCTCACTTTTAGCAATCAGAACAGCATCATCTGCATATCAAGTTATTTATGTTCACACATTGATATTCCTGGAATATTATCTGTCAAAAAGAAACGAAACTGCCAATGTTGCATTTTCTCATTAAGGAGTTGCAGGGAGGTTTCGAGTGGCTTGTGTGATAACAGTAGTATGCCCATGCTGTCGTCACGTCATGTTCAGGTTGGGTTTTTTAACTTACACTCCACAGAACAAAACCCAGTCCTTATCCAGTGATCAAACACTTGTCTTCCCCGGTGTGAGCCCATAGCCCTAACCTCTCAACCATTTGTCACACTGGAATATTATCAATTGCTCATAATATGTTGTCTATGTACATTGTTAACAGTGACAGTAATAAACAATCGTCTATTGTTTTTTCCCTAGTGAATGATGGTCGGTATTATTCATATTTGTTGTTAACCCTTTAACTGTGGAGCTTAAGGATACGACAAGTGGTTAGCGCCATTTTACTGAGATCTTCTTCTTCTTAGCTTCCCAGGCAAACAATTAGTCTGCATGCTTTATTATAAGCTTCCAGATGGATTTTTTTCCATTGGAAGCTAAGAAGAATCTCCGAAAAATAGCTGTGGCTTTTCATTGAATCCTTAAGAATAGTTCCCCACCTAAGGGGTTAAGCATAGGAGTGGAAGCCTCGGTTGTCATTCCAGTGCCAGATATGTTGTCTTGGTTGAATTGTTCCTATTTTTGTTCTAGGTCTTCTTGATGTTTTCTATCCACCGTTTTCTTGGTCTACCTATGACTTTATATCTGAACATTCTTAGTAAATAACAAAAACATGAGAATTGTTTGTGTATACTTTATTTATCACTTAAAATATACATGTTTATTACTGTTATTATGAAAGACAATGTAATAACATGGTTGTGACACATATTTTCTTTGCATTGGGAAATTGGAATAAACAACAAAATAATAAGAGTATTGAACAGTGAGAAATATTGGTCCTTTAACTTATACCCCTTGTGGTGACCTATGCTTCTTTCAACCACCTACGAGAGTTCAATTTGGTATATAAGAGCTTTTGACAATTAAAAAGAAACCAAAGTAGGTTGCAGTTCAGATAATCCTGTCACCATGACCTGCGATATAATAGGAAGAAATATATAATTTTGAAGCTAATAAATAATATTAGACAACCACTCGCTGCCGGAGTCCAAAAGGGGAGAAAAATATAGCAATGGTACATGCATGTCATAAGAGTTGACTAAGGAGCTTTGGGAGTGGAGTTGACTGTTCAATCCCATGGTTACAGTAACCAAATTCAGATATTGCAGCAAAGCTGTAAACCATGACATAAGACATTTCATTCTCTGGACTATATTCTTCTAGCCAGAAAAAGTTTGGGAATGAACGAAGAAGAAACATACCGTAATACTATTCGGAAAATGTGCTATGCATGATATCCTTACCCTGATCGTACAGATGTCATACAGATATGAAATTGTGCATACCCTGAAAACAGATTTTTTTATAGGCCATTGGCACATATAAAACGGTGACACAATGCATTTCCATTTTCTGGACTACATCCTGCTGGAAATCTAGTAGGATCACTGTCCCACTATAAGAGAGATCCAGCGGAAGTTTGAGAATGTGCAATGAAGAAGAAATTGTGCATAGTGTTTATTTATTTTTAATAGGCACTTCTGTGCTTTACAATGAAAAGACATGTTTTTATTCTTCATCTGCGTTCGCTCTCTAATAATAAAAAAAAATGTGTAACTTCTGCTGGGGAGAATGAAGTACTTTGTGCTTTGTGTTTCTGGTTTCACAAGAGAGCTATGCTATTTTGTACCTTCCTATCCAACACATTTTCAACATTCTTTTAATTCAGGTGAGCTAGCTTTCCTAGCCAGTCTATCTGTCGCCAGACAACGAGTGAGTATCTGCTCTATGCCATGAGGGTTTATCCCCCACTGTGCCCTTGGACTGTACATGCTAAAATGTGTCCCTGAGTGGCAATTTCTGTGAAATTGGAGAGTAGGGATTTAGACTTGAGCTAACTATGTCCATTTTGCATGAGGCTGCCACTGAGTTAGTGAGCTCATCTTGTGTAATTAGACACAATTGTCCACTTTGTCCTCAGGTACTGGCCCCTATCTTGGTTGTGAGTTTCTTCTAGTAAAGGTTATTGCTCAAATAGTAAAATTGAACTAGGGTTAGTACGCCCTCATAGCCAAGGTTTTGTTCACCTACATCGTCCAAGTCTGAGCTTCTACCCACATTTTCTTCATACCTGACAGTATGGTATCTTCCCAATCCACAGAACTTGTTGCCAGAAGACAGCTGAAAACTTGTTCTCTAGCGTGAACATTGCTTCCGGTTACAGTATTTTCATTTATTCTTGCACATGGTGCTGTCCTCTCGTGAAGTGCTGCCTTCATGTGCAATCAACCGACCAATCATACTTCTGAGGCATTCTCAATATTCTTGTCTTAGTGAGTTTTCAGATATGAGAAACTGGCACTACAGTTTTCAGATATGAGAAACTGGCACTACAGGCCAGCCATTACCTTTTGGCTGTAGGCGCCAAGGTTCTATTCAGAGATGTTATTTGTCTAGTGCAAACAGTTCTTATTCTACCTCATTCTGCATTGCTTGGACATGATCCATAAAGCATTAGCCAAACTGCATCATGCAAGCTTTAAAACAATCTGTTTCCAGGGTGCGCCATGAAGATGTGCTTTAAAAATCTCGGTTATCTGCTAACCCCGGGATTGCATGAGAGCAATGCATATCCTTTTGAGCTCCATAAAGACCTTTGAAATAAAACACAATTCCTCTTCATTTTAAACCAGCTTATTTAACTTATATGTCAGCATAACCTTATCATCACTGTCAAAATGATTTCATTTCAACTGGGTATTTTACATTTGGGAAAGGAAAGTCTGAAGAAACCACAAAGAAATGGTGGGTATGGAAACATACTAAAATCATGGATTTCTGCACAAGCTGTAATATGTTAGGAGGTTTATTGTATTGAGGTAAATTAAGATATTTAAAATGAGTTATCTATCACTTTCTGCATACAATCTTATATTGCTAAGGAGATTGTAAGCTTGAACGGAGACCACCTGATATCTAGCAAAACGCAAAAAATTCTTAATTTTGAATTAAGAAGAAAGTGAGCCAGTTATCGAATCATAATCCTAGAATTCATGAATCCTAGAACTCTTTAATAGTTGAGTTAAGGATTTATGGTCAACACCAACTTGTAAACCATGTGAAATGATGACAAGTAGATATAAATCAAACCATGAGTATTGATGACAAAACAAAACCTTTCAGATGATATTTATCTTGTCATAAGCTTATGTCAAATTTTTTTAAATATATATATACCTGTACATTTATAATAACAATACCGGTAATTACAATTTAAGCATACCCTGTAGAGGACATTGGGTACTGCCTACTGTGATAACAGCAGAGGTCTTCTTTAATCTAAATATAAAATTATTGTGCGTGCACACAAACTTAAATATAGTAAGATTTCACATGCCAACAATACAATATACAGTAATTTTTGTGCGCTTAAAAAAATGGTGTCATTGTGAAAGAAATATGTCTGCGATCACTAATTTTTAACAACATATTTCCAGTGCCAACATTTCCAGTGCTCAATCTACAAAATAATACAGCCTAGCCCTAAATAGTTTATTCTATAATTCTAACCCCAACCCTAATATAATAGCTTATTCTATAACTAATACATCCTAACCCTAAAAGCTTATTCTACAACTAATACAGCCTAACCATAAACCTAATAGCTTATTCTACAACTACTACAGCCTAAATGGATACCAAAAGACTCCCGTCAAGCTTTGATGTGACAAGAGAATGGGCAAGAGAAAACTAGGAAGACCAAGAGAAACCTCTTGTAGGACTTTTACAAGAGAACACCATTGGCATCAGAAATAATGAAGATCTAAAGCAAATTGTAATGAAATGAGAGATATGGAAATCTATGACATCCGCCCTATGTGCCATCTTTGGCCCTAGAGGAATAACTAACTAACTAACTACAGCCTAACCCTAAACCTAATAGCTTATCCTACAACTACTACAGCCTAGCTATAACAATTAATAAATCCATCCAATAATACACCCCAAAAACAACACTCACCTTTAAATAGATTGGTCCACTAACCTAAATACCTGATAGAATTAACATTCATGATTTAACACCATCAACCATGGACACCTAATTAAAAACTAATGAAATCAAGGCACATAATAAGACATCAAAGAAAGATTCCCGTAAACTATAGAAAACCCTGTTTGCATTATATTTTATGACATAAAATATAGGACTTCTCTTAAAATGATATCACATTGTTTAATTTACTTGGTCTTCAGAGCAGCAAGACCAAACATTGTTATGAAATTGTTAATAAAATTTTCCAGAAAATAATAAAACCCCTGAATTTCATAACAGCGTGTATCACAAACAAAACAAATTCTGTCAGTCTACTTCATCTTCAGATTTCATCTCCAAAGCCTTTCCATATGATGCCTGTATTGTCCAGAACTGTCATTGTCATTGAAGTTTTGGCCCCACTTTATAAGTTCAGTAGCAATGTCAATGTATCATGAACTGACAACTTTATACATGTTAAGCTGCCACTGAGTCCAGTTGAAAAAGCAACAGTAGAAAAAGTAACAGTAAAAAATATTCATCATCATCAAGTGCCGTCTCCGCAACGAAGGTTGGCTGCAACGTATCTCCAACATCTCCTGTCTCTTGTCTTGGTGGTGCACTCTGCTAGACTGTAACCTGTCCATCGTGTAATGTTACTCTCCCACTTGTATCTCTGCCTACCTCTTGCTCGCTTCCCTTTGACTTTACCCTCGAGTAAGGTCTTCAATAGGGTGTCATGTCTTTTAATGTGTCCAAAGTATTTTATTTGCCTGATCTTTATTTCTCTTAGTAGTTCTTTCTTCATATTAAGTGTTTTTAGCACCTCTTTATTTGTTTTCTTCTCTTTCCATGATGTTCTCCCTATTCTTCTATATACCCACATCTCAAAGGCATCAATTTTGTCTTCTAATTGTTTATTTAGTGTCCATGTTTCTGAGCCATACATTAATATGGAATAGATGTAGCATTTTATAATTCTCATTTTTAACTTGTTTGTAATTTGTTTAGATATTAATAATTTCCTCATGTCATTGAAGGTACTTTTAGCCATTCCTATTCTCCTTTTAACTTCTGTTTCACATCTGCCATCATTTGTGACTATGTGTCCAAGATATTGATACTGTTTTACTTGTTGTAGTTTCTCTCCCTGTATGTTTATGTTTACCTCCTGTTCTTCTGTGTTTTTGCTGATTATCATGGTTTTTGTTTTTTGAATGTTTATATCCAGTCCATATTCATTACTTGATTTATTGACTTGATCTATTAGTCTTTGTAGTTCATGTTCACTTTCTGCTAAAAGAACAGTGTCATCTGCATATCTAATGTTGTTTATTATTTTCCCATTGATCTTGAGTCCTGGTATTTCTTCTATACTTTTAAAGATATTCTCTGTGTAGATATTAAATAGGCTTGGTGATAAAATGCATCCTTGTCTTACCCCTCTTCTTATTTCTATGTACGGTGAGTAGCTGTTTTCACACCTTATTGATGCAGTTTGTTCCCAATATATATTTCTAATCAGCCTGATGTCTTTGATATATTAAAAAATATTACAGAAAAGTAATTCATGGTAATAAGTCACAGGAAATAAATTGCAATATGAAAGTTAATTTTTACAAATTATTTCTTTAAAAATACCACAGATGTTAAGACTTTTGCATACTTTTTTTTGCTCCTTATAGAAGGTCTGAGATACTTCAATAGAAGGTCTGATACTTCAATAAAAGGTCTTACTTCAATAGAAGGTCTGAGATACTTCAATAGAAGATATGAAATACCTCAATAGGTCTGAGATACCTCAATAGAAGATTTGAGATACCTCAATAGAAGGTATGCGATACCTCAATAGAAGGTCTGAGATACCTCAATAGAAAGTATGAGATACCTCAATAGAAGGTATGAGATACCTCAATAGAAGGTCTGAGATACCTCAAAATTGTCACAGGATCCACCTGAGGCAGAGGAATTGCTCATTTGTTTCAAATGTACTTATGTTAGTGGCTCCTTTTTACTGATTCTTCTTCAGCTTTCATTCTCAGACTTCCACTGGATCTCTTTTGTAGCAGAACAATGATCCTACTAGATTTCCAGCCGAATGTAGTCCCGATAATGGACATGCACAGTATCACCATTTTATTTGCACAAATTGGTAGACATTCTTCTTTGGCAGTTGACTGATTTAATAGCCGGTTGTCATGTCCAGTGATGTTCTAACATCTTTGATAGTTCATCACATTCCATCAGTTGTTTCCCCTCGCCTGTAGAATGTGCATGATGCTACAATGAGCATCAATGCCTGTATCAACAACATCTGTGAGTGCTGGAATAATAAGTTGTTGAACCTTGATGGTTGCTACATCCTTCAGTCAGGCATGTCATTGAATGGCTTAAACGTGAAGAAGTTACAGTGAGCACCATTATTTGTGCTGTTAAAAGAAATGTAGAAGTGACTGTCATTCTATTGATGGAATGTTATTTGTGCTGTTAAATTTTTTACCAAGCAGATAAATATTAATGAAACAAACCGAATATTCTGTCAATTTGTGAAAAACATATGCAGATTTTGTTTCTTCTTTTTATGTGTTTGTTGTCAAACTTCTGCAGATTAACAGGATGTAGTCTGGAGAACGGAATGCATTGTGTCATGGTTTATAGCTTTGCTGCAATATCTGTACCTTGATTCTTGATTAGGAACAAGCATCACAGCACTAGGGGCATTCCCATATATGCTCTGCTTGCTGTTCTGTCAGCCATCTAAAAGTGTATAAACTCAGTGTCCCAGTCAGTTGCTGATTACGCGATCTTCTGATCTCTGGAGAGGGAGCACTTTCTCCCATCACCTCTAGTCACTCCCATTTTTACCACTCTCTGAATATGTACATTGTCATGTTCAACTTCCTTCTCGTCTTCTCGTAGGTTATCCATGACTGCTCTAATTCAATCCTGTCTCTTCTTATCTTCGTGCTGTTCACCAAAGCAATCTGTACCTTTCTGGCCTGACACATTTAATTTCAGCATGGCTTCTGGGTAACTTTGACTCTCTGTGGTATGGAACAGCCAAATCCACTCAATTAGTCACTTCTTATAACATGTATGGAAGGTAGACAGTCATGTTACTGGTATTCTTTGTTCTCCTTTCGGATCCCAGAAACACATGGGCATGCTTTATATTTTGTACATAAAACACTCAGGTTTCAGTTCGTATGATAATATTTACTTTGAGTAATTTTCTAGTTTCATTTCAATCCAAAGGAATTATAAATAATAGAGATCTTGTATCACTTGTGTGCAATTGGGGGGGGGGCCTTCATTTATTACCAAGATGACAACTCTCTATGTTGTGCAATTGGGGGGGGGCCTTCATTTATTACCAATATGACAACTCTCTATGTTGTGCAATTGGGGGGGGCCTTCATTTATTACCAATATGACAACTCTCTATGTTGTGCAATTGGGGGGGTGGTCTTCATTTATTACCAATATGACAACTCTCCATGTTGTGCAACTGGGAAGGGGCCTTCATTTATTGCCAAGATTGCAACTCTCTATGTTGTGCAATTGGGGGGGCCTTCATTTATTACCAAGATGACAACTCTCTATGTTGTGCAACTGGGAAGGGGCCTTCATTTATTGCCAAGATGACAACTCTCTATGTTGTGCAATTGGGGGGGGGCCTTCATTTATTACCAAGATGACAACTCTCTATGTTGTGCAACTGGGAAGGGGCCTTCATTTATTGCCAAGAAGACTCTCTGTGATGTGAATGCTTTGAGAAAATGTCTCCTACTCATAAGGAATAATTCCCTTGTGTGTTGCCAAGACCTGAAAGAGGAACACAGAATAGTGCCACTGTTACCTGCTATGCATTTTGTAAGAGGTGACTGAGGAGGTCTTGGGGGGAGGGTGGAGTTGACTGCCCCATCCCATTTAGGGTCTAGTGACCAAGAAACTGTGCTGAAGTCAGATGTGTCAGGCCAAAGGGTGCAGATATCACAACCAAGCTGTAAACCATTCTGTTCTCTGGGTTACATCCTGTGAATGTGCAGGAGTTTGAAAACGGATGCAGAAGAAGAAGAAGAAAGAAAAGAAAGCCTCTTTCTTTATATGGGTATTGCTGTTTACAGATTTGTAAACAATGTATATGTTTATATGTTGTGTTGTGTTCAATAAATATGGGTATTGCTGTTTGTAAACAATGTAAATAAATTGTCATTGAAATCTTTTCTTATAATCTTGTACAGTAGTTACCGTCATTGACTAAGACACCATTAATAAATATTTCCTTGTTGCTGACATCTGATGTTACTGTGCTGATGTACTGTGCTGATGTTGAAGCTGTTGATGTATAACTGTGAGTATGAATGATTAGTGGCACAATGAAGTTAGTAGAGACCATGCAAGAATCAGCTTCTGCTTCCTGTGATGATTGAAGTTTATTCATCCTGTGAACACAATCTGACTTAAATTGTAATGTACAATCTGGGTATGTGTGAATACAGTAACTGTTCGAGGTATCATGTGTACATTCTGTACATATTGAAGTATTATTTGAAGTATCTGTCAAGTCACAACCATCAGAAACCTTTTTCTGGTCTAAGTCGGTTACACAAACTTCACTGGTCACTGTTGGACATAATGCACAGGTCGAACGTGCTAATTTTCTACATTCTGCTGAGTTCTCAACCTCTTGCTCAACATTCAACACACCTCTGCTCTCACTAACTTCACCATCTAAGATATGTATTACTTCCGATATTTCTTTTACTGAAGGGAAAAAATCTGTCTCCTCATGAGAATTAATATTCATGGCTTCGGTGTTAGAGTCTGTAGTTAAAATTGTCGAGTTTTGCACCTCACTTGAAAGCAGCATATCTGAAGTGGTCACACAACTGGAAATATTATGTAAAACAGGAGTATTGTCTTTTTTAGTGTACAAATTGTCATAATCTGAAACCTGAGAGTTATCACTCACATTTAATTCAATAAATTTGCGCTCATCTACATATTCAGGTAATACATCCCCGTTATTCACAGGAACAGGCAGACATATTTTGTTCCTTTGATATTCATCTCTTTCTTCCACTTGACAAAGATTGTCTTCCCTGTTAATCTCACTCTGTAAATTGTCATTATCTTCAATTTCTAGACTAGGCCTGGATATGTTTTCTTTATCTACTGAATTTGACTTATATATGTAATCATCCTTTCCCAAAAACTTGGGATCGTTTACACTTAATTCTTCCGGACTCTTAGGTAAGAAATACTTTCTATCCAAATCTTCCTCAATATTATGTTCATAAAAACTGCTGTCTAACTCCTGTTCACTGTTAGTTATGGGGCAGCTGTTGCTTGGGACTAAACTAGCAGTAGAATTATTTGAGCTTATGGTTGAGATGTCACTCATTGAATTGTTGTAGTTGTCTCTAAAAGCAAACCTATTCGCTGGCATGCTATCAAAGACAGAAGGTGAGATGATCTCACTATAAATATCCCAGTCACTTGAAGTAGAACTGCAGGTTGACCGTCTGACAGAATCATTCCGTGACAGTACCATGCCTTGACTCAATAATTTCTCTTTTGCTTCCAGTGTACGGAGTTCTTTTATTTTCTGGGACAATAATCTCTGTTAATGAACAAATTGAATGAACAAATTACTATATGTATATAGATATATATATATATATATATATATTCATACATGTTTACAAACACATACACATATTAATATAACCATAGTGCATATTCATACTGCTTCCTTCATCTGATAATCAATCATGTCACCAGCGAAAAGTTCATTGTCTTCACCAGCCCAGCGAGCTGCCCCATAGCTTGTTCCTTAGCTCTGTATTATCTGATGAAACCCAAAATCTATGCTCTTTGGATAAATATTATATTAACTGATTCCACCCGGAGTATTTTTAGCGTTTGGACGAAATTAAATTTGGTTAGATTTTGGTTTTTTTTGTACATGCATCACTGGAACAAGAAATAGTACTTCTAAATATATTTACATTATAATGTAATATATATATTTGAAAGATAAATAGACAGAGAATGTGATTATCACAAGTTCATTTTGAAAAAAAAAATTATATTATTATTTAAAAATTTATTTTAACAAGAAAATAAAATGTGTAAATGACTAATAAATATTATTTAGGACCTGTTATTTGACCTCACCAAAGTTCCGAATCAATAACTTTCACTCAACTTTATCAGTTTTGTAGATGTTTCAATTACGAAAACATAAATGTGTAGTAGGCCTATATATGCATAGTACGTCAAAAATGTGTTGTTTAGAACAAATTTCTACATCAACCCATGAGACTAGGCCTAGATTGTCGGATGACAAAAGTGTAGCAGTTTTTGTGCCATGCCCCACTTAAGTCTTCCTAATATTCTGATGCCCTCCTATGTAACAGATACATAGTTTTTTTATATTCAAAAATTTAATTATTCCTTAAAAGTTAGGGAATAATTTCCCCCCTGAACAATCAAATTGCCCCATGTGGGGCACAGGCCCAAAAGAAAGAATAGCTACAAAATCCGTCCAATTTTATCTCTTGGAATCCAGTTTTATTTCTCTGAGTAGGGGACTTCTTAAAGCATTGCACATCTCTGTGAGTTGAGTCTTCTGGGTATTCTTCTTCTAAGTTCGTTCTCTAACTCTGGTAGATTAGCAGGATGTAGTCCAGAGAATGGATGAGTTGTATCAAAGTTTGCAGCTTTGCTGCAATATCTATGCCATTCGGCCTGATACATATGACTTTAATATCGCTTATGGGTCACTTTCTTTATATGATATGAGATGGGACAGCCAACTCCACCCCATAACCTCCCTAGTTGTTTCTTACAACATGTATAGAAGGTAAACAGTGTTGTTATTTACCATATGCATTCCTGAATATCTCTTCTCCAGCACTCTTTCCTTACCATATCTTGCTACTGGAAAGACATAGCTTCTTAATAGTTTTAGCTTTGTTTTTCTATTTGCCTTAAGTAAGATCTAATCTCATAATTTTTGAGGATCTTCTTCTTCTTCTTCAACGTTCATTCTCAAACTCCCGTTGGATCTCTCTTGTAGCAGGACCATGGTCCTATTAGATTTCCAGCAGGATGTAGTTCAGAGAATGGAAATGCGTTGTGTTGCCATTTTATTTGCGCCAATGGCCCGACACATCCGTCTTCGATGGTTTCTTGAGGATCAAAACAACAACAATCTATTTCATGAATCAATGATCTTCCAACTTACCTTCAGCCTGATATACCGTTCATGTAGCTCAACTTTCTGACAACAGTTTTCAAAGAGAGTCACTAGCCTGTCAGAAAAATAATAGTCTCAATAAACACATTGCAACATGCAACAAGAAGGATTATATATTTCAAGTGACATATATGCTTTCCAGAACACAGTCTTCATCATAGATAGCCTGAACACCTCTCTGTCCTGGGCAAGCAGGCCTGCATTGGTCAGAGACATGTTCATACATTCTTCAATGTCGATGGTCCATCGTCTTCCTGTTCATCTCTTTCCTGGCACTCTGCCCTCCAGAATCAGCCTTTTGATACCATAATGTCTTTTATGTGTCTAAAATACTGTATCTTCCTTCTTATGATGGTATTTAGAAGCCACCCTTCATTTAGTTTCAGTAATTTCAAAATTTCAATGTTCTTCCTTTTCTCTGTCCATGATATTCACAGGATCTTTCTGTAGCACTTCAAATGAACCTATGGGAGTAAAGTGCCTAGAAATTTATAAATTCATGAAATAATACTACATTAAAAACTGAGCATGATGCAAAAATACGACCATATATTTCTGAATATAAGCTGATTTGTTAATAAGCGCCCACTGAAGACAGATGTGTCGGGCCATTAGCGCAAATAAAATGGTGACGCAATGCATTTCCATTCTCTGGACTACATCCTGCTGGGTTAGGGTTAGGGATTCTAACCCTAAACCAAAATGTAACAATTTGTGGAGTTATTAAGCAATTTGTTCTGTTTATACAAGTACCGATAAGTTTTTACCTCTGTTAGCAGTAATTGACGTTCTGTGTTATGGTTTTTTCTACAGTTATATACATGCCTAAGCCTAGGCATTTTATCTTGGCTTGAATATATCAGACAAGAACATGTGAGTCAGAGTTTTTTAAAACAGGTAGCCATTCTTTCTCTGTTACTGGTATTTGACGATATTCTGCATTCTCGATTTTTGTGTTCCTACCACTAAATTTAAAGAATTGTATAGTACTCGTTTATAAACCAACCTCTATACATCATTAGCAGATATAAACACAAAAATTTTGGCTTATAATTGGAAATGTACAGTACATTTAAAAATTCCCTATCATGCAAGAATACATTTTAAAATTGCTTATGTTGCAAGAAATATTCACCACTTCTATACAGAATTTCTTGGCATATTACTTTAGTTGTTTGCTGTTGCTTTCTGGAGGAACATCCGAATAATTATGACACTGAGGAAAACACATACATTCTCATTCATCATTTTGGCCAGAAATCCATAATTGTGCTTTTTATGAACATGTGTTTCCAGTGGAGACTTATGGATGTGAAGTCCAAAAGAATAACATCATTTGAATTAAAGTGCTACAGATGATTTCTGAGAATATCATGGACAGAAAAAAAATACAGGTGGTGCTAAGCCCAATCAGCATCCAAGAGGGCTAGCTTCTGAACACCATATTCAAGAAAAAGCTAGGTTTTTTTTCGGTCACGTTAAGAGATATGACGGTTGAGAGAGAGTAATATTGGAGAGGATGATAGAAGGTAACAGAAGTAAAGGGTGAACAAGGAATGCCTGCACATATCCCTAAAGTAGGTGGGGCGGGACAACTTGCTCAAGATCAAGGAGAATTCAATAGATCCATAAGTAGGACTACATTCTGGAAATAATATGTCACCTGATGATTATATGTTACTTATAAATACTACATACTATTGTCATGTGACGTATGTGTGTGTCATGTGACATATTCCTTCCAGAACGTTGTCTTCCCAATGAACTCTCTGAACCTCTCTCTGTCTTGGGCGATGTGGCTTGCATTTTCTAGCGATGTATTCATGTTATCTTTAATGTACTACATACTATAATACTATTAAAAATACAATATTTTAAAATTCCTTATATTACAAGAATACAACATTTAAAAATTCTTTATGCTGCAAGAAAACTACATTTTCACATTCCTTATGTTGCAAGAATACTACATTTAAAAATTCTTTATTTTACAAGAATACTACATTAAAAATTTCTTTATTTTGCAAGAATACTACATTAAAAAATTCTTTAAAAAATCTTAAATTTGCATATGTTAGACAAAGATTTTAATACATCAGCACAATCATAAAGCATACTGACCTCAGTTCACAACCACTGCTCTGTATTTTTCTAACTATATCTCTATGCGTACAGGAATCAACACTTTCTCCATTCACCGACAGAATAATGTCACCTGTTGGAAAGAGTTAAAAATAAAGGAAATACATGTCACATTTTTTCATCATAAAGTACGAATTATAAGTAATAGAGCCCTTGTATCCTTTTGTGCTTCTTTTTTTTTTTTTTTTTTTTTACTAGTACGATACCACAAGACTTTTTGGTTGTTGAGATTCTTCTTCTCGCCAATTGTCTCCTATTTGACCATCATCTTGGCAGGGAGAACTGTGGTCCTGCCTGAATATAGAGAGTCCCTTCTAATCTCACTTTTCAGCTTCTGGACTAAGGAATAAACCCCATATCCTTATCAACAACAGAACAGAGGGAATGATCCAAGAACTTATATTGAAGTACTCAAAGCTAAACAATATAATAATTTACACAGACAGCTCAGTAGCACAAGAAACAAACAGGTGTAGTTAGGGTTTCGTGGCATACCAAAATGGCAAGAAATTAGCTAATATGTCAGCTGCATTCCCCACTACAACATCGAGTATGAGAACGGAAATAGAAATGGTGACAGCAGCTCTCACTTGGCTGGCGACACAACCACCAACAGACTCAGTGATTCTATTAGACTCTCAAAGTATGCTGCACAAGATAAAAAGGTGTATGATCGGAAATGAATGGGGCACTCTTCTTAACAATGTGCAGAGTATTACATGGATCTACTGTCCAGGTCATGCTGGAGTAAGGGGAAGCGAAAGAGCCAATGTGTTGGCTTGAAAAGTCTTGGTAAAAAGAAGAGACAGGATTTAATTAATTAGAGCAGTGAGGGATACCTACAAAAAGATGAGGACATGGTTGAACAAGACAATAAACACATTCAGAGAATGGTAGAAATGGGAGTGACTAGAGGCGATGGGAGAAAGTGCACTCTCTATGGAAAGATCAGAAAAACATGCAATCAGCAACTGACTGGGACACTGAGCTTGTACACTTTTAGATGGCTGATGGAGCGGCAAGCAGAACCTATATAGGAATGTCCCCAGTGCTGTGACGCTTGTTCCTAATCAAGAATTCTTATCAAGGTGGATAGTGAGTTTGCATAAGGTTACAGTGTGGCCAGGTTTGAAACCATGTCTGGACAAAAAACAACCAGTATCGTCATTTCTCGTCTGACATGACCACTCCTCCAGTCAACCCAGCTGTAAATGGGTACTTGAGTTGGGGAAGGTAAACACAGCATGGAAGGGAACTGACAACTCCACCTAATAGTTGCTGGGGCTTAGTACATGAAGAGTTATCTTCATCTCTGATGGCAGGTTGCTGCCATAGGATCTACGTTTATCTCATCAAGAAACTGGCTTTGATAGGGATACTTTTGCACAGTGGGAGGGTTTATTTCATATCCAGATGACCCCAACTCTCAGCAGCATGTACCTATTTGAGAAGAGTTCTCATACTCAGAAGAGGTACACAAAATGTATTGTACAAAAAATAAAGTACTGTGGGGATATAGTACTGTACAGATAAAGTACTGTGGGGCTTCCAGAAAAGGATTGTTTCCACTGTATAGACATGTCACCTCATAGAATTTCTCTGTTGCATGCTGGTTCGTTTCATAGACTACTGACGAGGACTTCCGCAGGCAAAATAAACTGCTTTTTTTTTCTTTCCCCAGGTAAAAGATGGTTGATAATATCCACACTTGCTTTAAGTGTAAGAGCCTCAGTTGTTGTTCCAAAGCCAGATGTGTTGCCTTGGTTGTGCTGAGTCCATGTTTGTTCAATAAAATCTGATAATTTATAATTAATTATAAACAACAAACTAGAAGAACATTTTACCATTTTGAACCCATCTTGTTTAAAGTTACTACATTCTAGAAAACAGAGTTTTTTACTGCCCACCCAACTCCAAGAAGCAAATGGACATCAGTATCACAGAACTAAACAAGAAACATCACTTTCCTGAAGATAGAGAGGAATCTGAAAGAGGTTCAAATATCCCACCAAATGCATATCTCATACTGCCTAAAATAAACACTGCACTAATTGACAAGCCAGTAAGCAAGACAACAAACCAAAACACACTTAAGTCCATTGCACTCGAGACTATCGACTCCTACCCCAAGGACTGGATCCAAGCATACACAGATGGGTCAGTCTTCAAAGGCACCATCAATGCAGAATATGGCTCTCTCATAGTCCTCCCTGACAAAGCTTCAATAGAGTATCTGCCCCTTGTGGAGAGTATTTCTGCAGGAACTATGATGCCGAGGTGAAAGCAATATCAGAAACACTCTCATACATCACCACCTAATACAAAAATAATGCAACACATCCAAAAACCTAGTAATATTCACATATTTGTCTGCTCAATAAGCCTTTGAAAATTGGAATCCAACAGCAGAGAAAACTATAAGCAACATACTTCAAGCTACAAACATACTTACATCCTTGGCATCAATATTACACTACTGTGGATACCACACAGGTATCATCGAAAATTAAACTTCTGATAAACTGGCAAAAAAAGGAGCAAGTATGTCTCAACCAGGAATTTCCAACAACCTTAGAACAGCTAAACACATTAAATGCAACAACTGTAAACAACAATGGATGGATCGCTGGGTCACTGCTCAAAAGGAAAAGTACTATATGCAGATATGTCATAACCAAGTCCACACAACAGTATAAATAGACTACACCACAAAGATCAAACCACAATATTTAGGCTGCAAACAACACATATATAACTTAATAAACATCTACAAAGAATTACCGTACATATGGTGCAGACCATACACTATACTGCAACAGACAAGAGGAGGAAACAGTAAAACACCACCTTATTGAATGCCCTGCACTATAAGACCTACGAAAACAACTGTTACCACCAAACCCCTCCATCACCAACACCCTTTATACAGGCACAACACAGCTGAAGAAGACATACACCTACCACAACCAAGCACAGGAAAGAAAGAGTGAAAGCTCACAACCATGGGGATTGAATAAGTAAGTAAGAAGAATGTTTAGAACACCATGGACAGATAAAAAGTGTAATGAAGATATTTTGAAACAAGTTAATTCTAAAAGAGAACTGCTTATCCACATCAGAAAGAGACAGTCCACATTTTTGGACATATCATTAGAAGAGGAAAGATGGAACACATTGTAACAACAGGAAGATGATCTCAAGTTGAAGAGCAAGAGAGGTAGGGGAAAACCAAGAGAGAATATGCTTGACAACCTAGCATTGTGGCAGGGGAGAACATTGATATCAGAAATGATTGACAGCACATAAAATAGAAGGCTGTAGAAAGACATGATAACCAATGCCACAAAGCATGGACTATAAGAAGAATAAGAACTTGTCTTCAGACAAACATTTACTGACCTCTCTGCATCCCAGCAATCCATGCAGATCCATTGATCTCAACATAATCCACATATGACATGATCTCCACTTCTTGCGTTCGTTTGTTTCTGATTCCATACGTCTGTAAAAAAAACGTAATATTCGTAACTGAAACATTACATAATATTCCTTCATGTGAATTATCTGAAAATTCTGTGACCATATGCCTGCAGAACACTAAGCATATATTTATTCATTCATTCATTCATTAATTTTCCTTTTGTGCTGAAGTTAGCACATAGGGCAGAGGTCAGATCTCTCCAATTCTGTCTGTTCAAAGCTATTCTGTGCAGTTCTTGAATAGTATGAATATTGGTTGTTTTACTTTCTCTAAGTATTGTTCTTCTGAGTGTTTCTTTTGGTCTACCCCTTGCTCTTTTGCCTGTAGGTATCCATTCAAGAGATTGGTGATGTATTCTGTTGGTGTCTGCGCGTAGGATATGCCCGATGTAGGACCAACAGCGTTTTCTGATAACATCTGTGATAAATTTTGATGTGTCTCTTCTCTGATATCATGATATATTTATAATGCTGTCTAAATTGAAGGGAAGAAGGGCCTATTTCACATTTTTTAAACTATTGAGAAAAACGCAATCAAATATTTTTTAAGTGCAGGAAAAATTATAAAGCTTTGCTTGAACTTCCTGTTTCTGGGAATATGTTCTTAACATATCAGACCATTTGGTACCATTTCATACATACAAGATGGTAGCAGCTATTGTATTTTGCAAAAATATTAATTTTATAAAAAGCGTGTGATAGGTCTTGCTTCTACTAAACCCTGAAATTGTGATACGTGGACACCATACTTACAACAAGAAAAGTGTTTCGACATCTTTCATTGCACATCTTCCATTGCACATCTTTCATTGGACATCTTCCATTGAAAATCTTCTATTGCACATCTTTCATTGCACATCTTCCATTGAGCACCTTCTATTGCACATCTTCCATTGAATATTCTCTGTTGAACATCTATTGCACATCTTCTATTGACAATCTTCTATTGACAATCTTCTATTGAACATCTTCCATTAAACATCTTCCATTAAACATCTTCCATTGAAAATCTTCTATTGCACATATTTCATTGCACATCTTCCATTGAACATCTTCCATTGCACATCTTCCATTGAACATCTTCCATTGAATATCTTCCATTGAACATCTTCCATTGAACATCTTCTATTGAACATCTTTCAATGCACATATTTCATTGCACATCTTCCATTGAACATCTTCCATTGCACATCTTCCATTGAACATCTTCCATTGAACATCTTCCATTTAACATCTTCCATTGAACATCTTCCATTTAACATCTATTGAGCATCTTCTATTGCACATCTTCCATTGAATATTCTCTGTTGAACATCTATTGCACATCTTCTATTGACAATCTTCTATTGAACATCTTCCATTGAACATCTTCCATTGCACATCTTCTATTGCACATCTTCCATTGAACATCTTCCATTGCACATCTTCCATTGAACATCTTCCATTGAACATCTTTCATTGAACATCTTTCATTGAACATCTTCTATTGCACATCTTTCATTGCACATCTTTCATTAAACATCTTCTATTGCACATATTTCATTTGTATCTTCAATAAAAATGTTAAATATAAGGTGATATGATTAGCAACATACAAATTACTTACAGATATGCCAGAGTGTTGCCAGACATGAAAGGGAAGTAAAGAATAGCTACAATGTTTAACTTTCATGCGAGTCGTAAGATGCGACTGAGGAGGTTAATAGAGTGGAGTTCGCTGTCTCATCCAAATATAGGGTCACTGTGACCTAAAAGCCAAACTGGTCGGGTGTGTCAGGCAGAAAGGTGCAGATATTGCAGCAAAGCAGTAAACTATGACACAATACATTCCGTTATCCGGACTACATCCTACCAATCTGCGGGAGTTTGAGAATGAATGCAGAAGAAGAAGAATTGCAAACTATATATTTAACTGCAGTAATGACACTTTCAAACATATAACTGCGGTAATGACACTTTCAAACATATAACTGCAGTAATGACACTTTCAAACATATAACTGCAGTAATGACACTTTCAAGCAAACATTATGAGCGCTATCAATTTTCACAATTTACTGTGATGTCGAGTCTTCATACCTGCAGAGTAAATCCCCAAGACTGACCCTTGTTTCGGATGAGTCTGATTGTCCGTCGCCTTCTTGTTTCCCCTGGTTCTGTTCTAATAGCTCTGTCTTGCTCAAGTCCACGTAGATCTGCACCTATTGAATCCCTCAACTTTGGAATCTTAAACGTAAAATGAGAAACTATGAGATAGAACATAATGTATTAGTAATAGAACATAATGCTAAAGTAATAGAACATAATGCAATAGTAATAGAACATAATGCAATAGTAATAGAACATAATGCAATAGTAATAGAACATAATGCTAAAGTAATAGAACATAATGCAATAGTAATAGAACATAATGCAACATCATCATCAAATTCAGTCTCAGCAATGAAGGTTGGCTGCAATGGATCTCCAAGATACTGTATCTTCCCTTGGTGGTGCACTCTGCTAGACTATCCTATCCATCTCATGATGTTTCCACCCCACTTGTATCTCTGTCCACATATTGATCATTGCCCCTCTACCTTCAAGCAAGGTATTCAACAAGATGTCATGTCTTTTAATATGTCCAAAATATTTTATTTTATTTTTATTTCCAGTAATGTTTCCTTGTCATATGCAGTGTTGTCATTACTTGAGCCGGACATTATCTTTTTATATATATATAAATATATATATACCGAGTTTGATCCCCGCCACAGGCAATTGTGCATCCGGACCATTCAGAAAGCAATGGCAAACTACTTAATGTATTTATATTGTCTAGAAAATCACCACAGCCAATAAATGCTGGGTTGATAGCTACGTCCTGAATAAGATATGCTACCAATTTTATATATATATATATATATATATATATATATATATATATATATATATATATATATATATATATATATATATAAATATATATATATATAACCTGCCAATCATCCCCCTCTGCTGTCTCCTCAATCAATTTCAATCTCTTAATAACAATCTCATCCACCATAGTGCCCTTGTCCAACAGACACATATATACAGAATTTACAAAGTCTGTCAGCTCTCGTTATCCTCAACTACAGCGTACCAGGTCAAAATTTACATGTAAATCCCTAGAGATGTAAAACCCCAATGTACCCCATCCACTCATGACACAGACGTCCATTCTGAATTTTGCAGAACATGGATAGATAGTGTATTAGAGACACTCAGAAATATAACAGCAGAAGAGGCAAATAGAAGGGCAAAAGGCTGTACACTCACTCTCCCCTCAACACCAAAAGGTACATGAGGACAGAAAGAAGAAGAAGATGGATTGAGAGTTCAACACAATAACATCCCTGACTGTCACTGTTTCTGTGATCCACTTTAGGCCCTCTTTATCTTTCTAGCTCCTTTCACATTATTTATTATAAATATTATAACGTTTTATCATGCTTAAAATTTATTAATCGATTATTATGTTTATCAATATTACTATAAATTAAATGCATAAATAAATTCCATTCATAAATTCACTATTCATACCAACAGTTGTGTTATCAATGTCAGACATGGACAATAACTAAAGTTCAACATAGAAAGCTTACCATTTGTGAAATGAGATATTTAAGAAAGCAGCAAGAATCGACATGTGAGGAATGAAGAAATTACACGAACTGTTAGAACAATGTCTATGGTTTCAAATATATTTTAAAACAGATACTGAAATGGTTTGGCCACTTAATGAGAATGAATACATATTGGCCAGCAGCAAGAGCATACAAAATGAGAATGGAAACAACAAGAGGCAGGGAAGACCAAGATAAAGGTGGGTTAAAGGAGCTACCAATGTTCTGAGACATCTCAATATTACTGCACATCAAGTGACTAAACGTGCCATAACCAAATACTGATTGTCACTGAATACAACAAAAGCATAGAAAAGATGATAGACAGATAGGCTATTAATATTGCTTTATCATTAATATACTTTAGTGCAAATAATTTGTAATGCATCTTGATGGAGTTTAGCGATTTGCCTTTTATTTAAGAGGTTGCTGGTTCCCTTTCGAGTCATGATGTTTTATTTACAAGTGCATATTTTGTGCTTGAAACTACATGCTTAAGTGGCACTCTTGGCAGGTCATTTCATTGTCAGGGATGGTGTAGACCTGCGTATGGGGAAATCCAAGTACACACAAGTCACTCCTCTACACCTTTTTAACTGCGACTATTAATACTATTACCATTAAACTTATTATTATTATTGCAATCATTATGTATGATGCTCACTTTTTCACTGCTATCAGTCAGGGGCACCGCAGCATATAACAACTGGACTACACTGTTCTAGAACAGAAAAAATCATAATTGTAAGTAGAAATTGTTTATAAAAATCTGATGGGAAAGAGAACAACAAAAAAACAGAATCATGTGAGGAAGAAACTTGAAAACAAGGGGAAAAAAAGAGAAGGATAGTAAGAACTGAAAGGAATACTAAAGATAGAACAAGATGGAATATGTTTGTTGAGGACTTGCGGATCAAGAAGTGAAAATGTGAAGAGGTAGATAAATAAAATGGTTCCAACTTGTAAAGTGGTGAATAAGAATGTAGTTAAGTTCCTAACTTGTTTGCTTATCAACTATGCTAAATGTTTAAACCTGTCTTAGAGAACTAAATGCTTCTTCTTCTTCTTCTTTCTGTCCTCATGTACCTTTCAGTGTTGAGGGGAGAGTGAGTGTACGGTCTTTTGTCCTTCTATTTGCCTCTTCTGCTGTTATATTTCCGAGTGTCTCTAATACACTATCTATCCACCTGTTCATGGCCATACTTGTTGTTATCTTCTCCACCGTTGTTTACATATTCACTTTGTAAACTTATTACTGCACTTATCCACTTTAGACACTTCTCTTATGATGTAATATAGAATATCTTCCTCCAGGTGTAATCCAGAATGTGAATAGTGAATGCTTATTTTATATATATATATATATATATATATATATTCACTAAACCCTTTGTTGCCTTTCAGCATCAGGGGTAGAAGAGTTCTCTGGAGATCTCCCTCGTGTATGCTGTATATATATTTTGGAACTCTTTTATTTCAGTGGTCCATTGTTTTTCGTGGTCAGCCTCTAGGTCTGCCTTCATTGTATCTGTATAGCATAGCTGTGGTACGCTGTCTGATGGTAGTCTGCTGATGTGTGCAAACTATTTGGTCTGTTGTCTCTTAATTAATATATTCCAAGATTGTGGAGGTCCCTGTTCTTTGTCTAATGTCCTCATTCTGTCTCTTAGCGGAATTCCTAAGATTCTGTGAAAGCATGCCATTTCAATTGTCACAAGTTTATGTTTGTCTTGTGCTGTCGTTGTCATTGTTTCTTCTTCTTCTTCAGCGTTCATTCTCAAAGTCCTGCTGAATTCTCTTATAGCAGGACCATGGTCCTACTAGATTTCCAGCAGGATGTAGTCCATAGAATGGAAATGTGTTGTGTCGTCGTTTTATTTGAGCCAATGGCCTGACACATCCGTCTTCGGTGGAGTCCATGTTTGACATTGGTAGCACAGCATTGGCATAATAATCGTTTTGTATGGTGTTATTTTGGTGTTTAAATCTACATTTTTATTTCTGAAGATTGGTATCATTTGCCTTAGGGCTTGGTATGCTTTAATGCATCTATTGTATATTTCTATATATATATATTAATTAATTAATTTTCCTATTGCGCTGAAGTTATTGCATAGGGCAGAGGTCAGATCTCTCCAATTCTGTCTGTTCAAAGCTATTCTGTGCGTTCTTGAATGGTATGAATATTGTTTGTTTTAATTTCTCTAAGTATTGTTCTTCTGAGTGTTTCCTTTGGTCTACCCCTGGCTTTTTTTGCTTGTTGGTATCCATGCAAGAGATTGGTGGTGTATTCTGTTATTGTCTGAGCGTAGAACATGTTCGATGTAGGATCAATGATGTTTTCTAATAACATTTCTGATGTAGTTTTGATGTGTCTCTTCTCTTATGTTTTTTGTTCGATATGACTTTTCCAGCTCTAACATCCATATGACAGCACTGGAATGACGCAGGAATTAAATAAGCGCAATTTCATGAGTGTGCTGATTAACTTTGACCTCCAGATATTAGACAGCTTATTAAAGGCACTTGATGCTAATGCAATGCAAGTTATAATTTCTGCCATGACATTGCCGCCGAGCGTTAATTTGTTTCCTAGATAGGAAAATTTGTGCACCTTTTCAAGTTGTCGTTCGTTTAAATTAATTGTGTTAGGTGAACCGGTAAAGTCCATAATTTTTTATTTTGATGGATTGATTTGAAGACCTATCTGTCCTGTTGTGAATTTTAATCTATCAGTTTTTTGTTTGTGCATCTTGATGATTTTCACTCAATAATACAAGATTGTCAGCAAAGTTGAGGTCTTCTAGTGATGTTTTGTTTATCCATTCAATTCCTTAATTTACGTTGTTTGTGCTTTTTCTCATTACCCAATCAATTGCGATATTGAATAGCAATGGTGACATAGGGCAGCCTTGTTTAAGATCAGTAATTATAGGGATTACAGACGGAATTACCGTTTTCTGTTCTAACTCAGCATTTTGAGTTTTTATAGAATTATTTTTATCGTATTTATGTATTTGTTTCGGTCCCTATATATATTTATATAATATATAATGGTGTATAATATATCAATAGATAGTGTCATGTGACGTATTCCTTCCAGAACGTTGTCTTCCCAATGAACTCTCTGAACCTCTCTCTGTCTTGGGCGATGTGGCTTGCATTTTCTAGCGATGTATTCATATTATCTTTAATGTCGTCAGTCCATCGTCTTCTTGGTCTGCCCCTTCTCCTCTTCCCAGGTACTCTTCCCTCCATTATTTGTCTTTCTAAACAGTTATGTCTCTTTATATGACCAAACAGGCGTAGTTTTCTTTTTGTTATTGTGTTTAGTAACCAACACTCTGGAATATTCAGTGTGTTTATAATATCTGAGTTTCTGATTTTATCCTTCCATGATATTCTAAATATCTTTCTGTAGCATTTCAGCTCGAAGGCGTTGATCTTCTTTGCCGCTGTTTTACTTAGAGTCCATGTTTCACAGCCGTATGTTGCAACCGGAAAAAATAAAAGTTCGTAACATTAGCACTTTCGTTTCTCAATAGATAGGTAGGTCCTATTTCATTTTTGTTCGAATATTATTATTACATCAAGATTTCTTGGGGGGAGGGGGGGGGGATCGCCATTAATTAGCTACAATGATCGTGTATACATGTATAATAGTTTAGACTTGGGTGGCAAGAGTGACGTGTAGATTAAGATAGGATACGCGGATACACATTTTATAACTAGGCCCTAAACAATGTTTAAAACATCTATGTTTACCTTACTGTTGCCGTAGTCCGACGTTGTTTTTACTAAGTCAAATGAGCGAGTCCCTAACATTTCGGTAAATCCACTAACAACCTAATATCACCGTCGACGCCCTCTTTTCATTAGCTTAAAGGTGCTCTTGAGAAAAACATTTCCAATAGTGACACACCTCCAACGGAGAGATTTGCACGGCAACGGTAAACATTGTGGACAGTATCGACTTGCTGATTTTCACTATTTATCAGCGCCGAATACGGTACATCTATGGAAGAAACACCGCATGAGGAAAGTCTAGGGTCTTACCATTGACCTACATGATCTTACCACCATACAACAGTATGCTTCTAGTAGATGCTATGACTATATCGTGAGACTTTTTTTCCACGGGCCGACCAATTAGCTAGTCTCGCCACCACAATAGACAGTCAGCATATGAACCGAGCAGATATACTCATTGTTCTTCGTGAATCCTCACGATCAGAGGATTTTGAGATGAATGAGCATGAGTCAATATCGAGAATGCGAGAATTGGAAGTGAGGATGGGCGTGACCCGTAGAGAACCCCTGACAAAGATTTCAAAAAGAGCAGTGAACCAACATAGAACCGGAACCATCAGGCGTTATGCCCTGAGAGATTTACTGAAGCGGAGATCGGAGCATCTATGGACGTTTCCGGTGTGCGAAGGGTATAATCAACAGAACTAATATCTAATACTTTTCTTCTAGTTAAAATTTATCCAACTTTTATTTTTACAAGGAAAAAATGGAAATAGGTAAGGAGTCTATCTATCTATCTATTAGCTGAAACCCTTTGTTGCCTTTCGGCGTCAAGGGTAGAAAAGTTTTCTGTAGACGGCCTTCTTATATACATTTTCAACGTTTGTGTATTGTAATTTGTATGTTTTCTTGTTTGCTCATTATACCCCTTAGTTTTAGTGATAGTCCGTCGTGTCTTAGTGGAACATTTTTAAAAACCTGTGTTTTACTTAAGTACAATTGTTGTTACGTTTCACGCGGTTACCTTATATTGATTGTCGTATAGAAAAATATAGGGAATTAAAAACTTTTGACTTTGGAAAAGATCACCAACTGTGAGCACTCATGGAAAGCAATTGATTCTCAAAAGGCCTCATACACATAATAGCGATGTTGTATCACGAACAAGAAGAAGCAGTAAAGGTGAATGACGAAATATCGGATTGGTTCAATGTGCAGAAAGTAAGACGATTGTGCTCTTCACCGCTAATCCTATATTTGTTTAATATCAGTTCTTGGCAACCGAAGCCTGCACTTCTAGTCCCTAGTGCAAAAAATATGGCCACTGTCTTCTTTCTGAGCATATCGTGAGACACGACTAAAAAAATTTATAGATATTCTAGCAATCTGTCACATGTTTTAAAAAATCATCATTTCAAATTTTGTCTCAATTTCTTACTTTTGTCTTCTATCAAATAATTCCCATGAGTGATGCCGAGATTCGGACAAGCGGACATTGCACTTTTGTCACCATGCAGAAACAGCCATGCAAAAATTATAGTAGATAAAATAAAAGAGGCCATACAAACATTTAAAGTTGGGAAATCACCTGGTGTAGATAACATACCATCCGAACTCTTGAAATCGATCTATCTATAATTTCGTAACCCGCTAGAGTCATAGTGGTACCACATTTGATACCACATAAGATAGAAATCGCTGGAGGACTGTGTGTTGGTGCATCCACTGTGGTACTCATACAGTCCTAAAGGGTTACGGGTTTATAGATAGACAGAAAAGCATTGAAAAAAAAGATAATAATGAAAGTATGGTTGTTGATAACAGGAATAAATGCTACCCAATACGACAATGGACAAAAGACATCTCTGATTGTTTAAACGTGTCATTGGCTGTTGTCATAGCAACACATTATGTTTTATGTGGCAAGAATATGCCACATCAAGAAGATAACCTAGACAAGAAATACTAATATAAATAACCAAAAGGTTAAAGGGTGTCCGACATAGTGGAGGGTGCCGCAGTAACCAAACAACAAATGGTAATGCAAAATAGGCCCACGTTATTATAACAGGTTACTAGAAAAACCTAATTATAAATAAAACTAGATTTTAAAAAGTATTTAAAAACATGAAACTTAATGTAAAAAAAACAGACGTTATTAAAATTAGCAAATCTTCAACACCAATAAATATAACAATATTAACACCAAAGTGAAACAAGCCAAAGAATTTAAATATCTAGGCAGCATTTTTTCCGAAGATGGAAGACTAGACAGAGAAATAGAAACAAGGTGCCAGAAAGCAAACACAGTGACTTACCAACTTTCACCATTACTTCTTCATCCAAAGATCAAGATGGAAATTAAAAACAAATAATATCTACAATTTTTATACCAACATGTGCTACCAATGTCAAACATGGTCTTTAACAGTTTCGCAGCAAAGAAAAATCGTCACATGTGAAATGAAGTGTCTGAGAAAAGCTTCAATGGTTAACAAACTAGATCAAATAAGAAATGAAGAAATTAGGAAAAGAGTTGGTATAATATCATGTATCGAACATATTAAGAGACAGCAAGTAAAATGGTTCGGTCACCTTATGAGAATGAAGCCAAACCAAATACCAATAAGAGCATATAATACAAGAATATTCGGGCGTAAAGCCAAAGGTAGACCAAGAAAACGGTGGATAGAAAACATCAAGATAGCCTTGAACAAACATGGACTAAATGCAACCTTTGCGACACATCTGGCCTTGGAATGACAGCTTAAGCTCCCACCACTACGCTTAACGGCAAGTGTGAATGCGATCAACAATCATTCACTTGGGGAAAGACAATATAAAAACATAAAATAAAACAAAATAGGACAATTTTCCACGTATCGGTCCAAATGGGATCTTTTTCAAGAAACTAATAGCGTTTAAACTAAACAAAACCACACAAAATTGATAACAGTTGACCAGGGGATGTTTCCCTTACGCTGAAACATTACCCAGCCAAATTACCAAGAAATACTAATATCGATACCATTCTGACTTTTATTCGAGTATTAGGTTTATCGACACCTTTTGAGTGTATATACGGCCCGTGAACTAGATACTGGATGCAGTATCAGAGAGCGGATATTATGAAAACTGCTGAAAAACTATGACCCAAAAGGGGATGCTGATAGTGAAGTAGTCTCTTTAGCTGGAACATGTAGCTTTTGATAGCCATAGTCTTTCTAACAAAAGTGCAAGTCCTCCTTAGTTGCGGCGTAGATGTGTAGAGTGTATTGTAAATGGTTGGAAGTGATGGAAGCAGATGTTGCTTAATATCGACGAGTCTCGAATATTGGAACATAAGGTGTTAGATTGTTTCATTATGACGATGATACGACAAGCATATATTAGAAATATCGCGTAACGACGTTTTGTGAATCATTGTCTATCCCAGAAGGAGGCAAGATAGACCAAGATCCGTCTACTGTCGTCATTCCATGTTAGAACTGTCCAAGGACATTTACAGCTCGAATAGGGCTCATTAGCCATCTACGAACTCATAATCAAGGACATAACTAAAATTGAATTTTCAAAAGTGGATGTAACAAATGGTAATCATCACCTGTGGTGGACGAACAACAACATTGCTTTCTGGACGATCCGAATGCACAATTGCCTGTGGCAGGGATCGAACCTTGTGAGAGATCGGTACGAGAGATTCGTGGCAAACATTTTCTTGAGAAAAGCATTTCTTTAACCTTATATTACACTGTATTTTTTTTTAGCAAACCGATTGGACTCATAGTCCTATAAGTCCAATATCTTGGTCATTTTTGTGTTCACAATTTTACAAATTTTGTTCCCCTTAGAAGCCAGATGGTTTTTTATGGATACCTGAAACTTTCAAGACGATTATGATTTGTATGATATTCTTCTTAAGCCTACATGTAAAACTGTAGCATGAATGATCCATTCTACACCCCCCAACCTTCCCCCACCCCCTCAAACAACAATTGCAGACATTCAAGTTTTCTAGGGCATGTGCTGAGAAAAACACAGCATGAACCTTTAGGCATAATAACCACTGGAAAGATCAAGGGAAGAAGAGACTGGACGACAAAGAGAGAAGTTGCTAGATGGACTAGTATTGTGGCACGGTAGAAGTTCCCTAACCGAGCTTATTGACAACACAAGAGACATAGAGTCATGGAGAAACATGATCGCATACGCTATTCGGCATGGCACTTGATTGATTGAAATCATTTTTTTTTATAGCCTATAGGCTCTATGCATAAGCCTATCATTTGACAGTGAAATACATAAAGACAAAAGATGTACGAGCCTCGAGTCCACTTGTTATTCATGGTCAATATTACAAAAAAAATATAACTGCTGTGGTTCACCCAGTCACCATGAAGTAGAGTACCAGGGTTCATGCCCTGGGATGGTCGAGGAATGGCATTATTGCTGCTGAGCAAGTGCAGTAGGCGACGTTAGTCAGGTGGGTGCCAGTCACCTACTGACTAAGCGCTTATGGGAAACAGTGTGCTCTGTACACTGGTTCGTAACTCAGCATACCTGAAGGATGTATGATTTAGAGGAAGCATTCGGGCCACGACCGTCTCCAGTATATAGGGCCTACTTCTCTATTGCCGACGATCACGTTCTAGCGCAGCATCCACTCTCTATGTACAATAATTTGCCATTTGGTATTAGCAGACTATATTATTATGAGTATATGGTTATATGGATTATAAATGTTTATGTTTATAATATTATTTGCAAAGATGGTTACTTCAAGTCACTATATTTTAAAATGTTCAAAGATAGTTATTGTTCTTGGCGACAAGTTTGCAATTAAAACACAAAATAAGTTTTCAATGCAAGACGAACTTTGCTCCTGGCACCACTTTTGCTCTCAGACAAAATGGCGGCGTCTCAGCTTCTTAGATCTGAGACAAAACTCACATTAGAAATTCGCACAAAATCTGTGGAGCAGACATTAGTTCCTTTGGTCACACAGGTACCAATGTTATTCAGCATAAGAAAGCATCGCTGAAATGGACTGTGGTGATACATTTTGAAATACATTAGCTCTAGCCCAAAGATGAATTTAGATTAGTTAGTAGCGTAACCCCGTAACAATAAATAAATATCCCAGTGCCTAGCCATTGTGATTGTCTTCTCATTGAGTGGAGTCAACTCTACTTCCTCCCTTAGAAACTAGATTATTACATTCTCACTGCAGTTGAGTTATGAGTTCGCACTGACACCAGACTTTAAACTAATTGCGAAATTGTAACTTACTAACTAGCTCATCATTCCGGCCGGACGTTCTGCAAGAATAAAAATATTAGGCCTATGATGAGTATTTTTATCATTTAAGACATTTACGATAGGGTTCTATAAGTCTTCATGGTTGCTCTGAAAACTCAAGATTATTTAGGGTATCATTAGGGGCTATGAGAAAGTTGACCTACTACAGTCATGATCTGAGATGGCTCTTGTCCATTGTTATCAAGTATCTTATCATGTTGTCCTTGCCCCAATTACTAGCAACCACGCCTCCCATAATGATAATCTTGTCTAAGATACAACTTTCTGCAAGTTTAATATTTAACACTTTTTCTTGATTGTCTTTTTTGGTGTATCCATCTAAATTTTCAGTATTTTTATTGCCTATTTTTATGTGGCATCTCATTGTACTTTAAGCCAGCAACTCTCTTTGCCATATACATTATATATATATTAATATAAATATAAAGTGTCCATGATCCACAGCCTAGTATAATTGCTACTGAGAATATGCTAATATATTCAATCTTTTTACAATAAATCAAGTGCCATGCCGAGTGGCAGTCAATCATGTTTCTCCACAATTCTCTGTCTCTTGTATTATTAATAAGTTTAGCTGGTGACAACCTATCCAGAAAATTCTTTTTGTCTTCCTGTCTCTTCTCCCCTTGATCTTGCCAGTGGTTGCTAAATGAAAAATGTTTTGCTATTCTCATCACATTCCCTAAAAATCTTGACTGTCTGCTTCTAATTTTTCTATAATTTGTCTTTTTATTCCAGCATCTCTGAAGACTTCTACATTAGTTTTTTTGGCTGTTCATTGAAATTTCATCATTCTTCTCCAAAACCACATCTCAATTGCCTCCAGCTTATCTTGAATTCTTTTCTTTACCTTCCACGCTTCGCATCCATGAAGAAGGATTGGCTCAATTATAACAGTTCTCTAACTCTGTAGACATTGATAGTACTCCATTGCACAGAATGTTTTGAAATGCTGATTTGACCTGTTCTATCCTGCTCTTTATATAATTGGAGAACCGGCCATCCGATGTTAAAATGGTACCAAGATACTTGACTTATCCACTTGATTTGATTTTGCATCATTGATATTAATACTGCATCTTGACGGTGTGTATTTCTTTGAAACAACCATTACTTTTGTAGCTCTAATCAAATGTAATTTAACTTTAACTGTTTGCACAAATTTTTTACATTTTATTTTGTGCTAGTTTTGATTGTTACTGTTAAATATTATAATAAAATTGTTAAAATATTAAGAAGATGCAGTTTTTATGTGTTAGCATTTATCATGTGCTTCTCAGTTCCTAAATAGAAGCAGAGAATAGTAACACTGCATCTTGCCATGTATGTTGTCTACCCTATGATCTTCTATATGATGAAGCCTGCTAAAGACCCATGCCCAGAGTGCTTAATCAACCCTTTTATCTGCAGCATGCTTGGAGGTTGCATGAAAGTCATAGGAAAGTTCCATTCAGAGTAAAAGACTGTCCAGTTCTTGGCATTTCAACCCACAGGCCACATTGAGTACAACTTTCTTTTCATTTGTTCTTAAACTCCCACCAGATCTCTAATCCATTAAGAAGACCCCAGTTAAGGGCGCAGCACTGGTCTATAGAGACAGACATCCACAAAAAGCTGTATGGCAGTCTTGAAGAGCTTTAAAGTAGAGCAATATTTATCAAGAAAACTTGACTTGCTGTGTAAACATGGTAAACTGCGAGGAAGAATCCTGAAGAGCTTGTAGAGTTTTCCCTGTACTGACCTGATGCAAGCAGGTGCTGACCATTACAACAACTGAATTACATAAGATTGTGCTTCTGGATGAATAAAAGGTAGAACTGCAGCAAAACTATGATCTGACAGGCAGAAATTGCAATTACAGTGTGATGAAGTTTTGCAAATTATTGGAAACACAGGAAAAACATACATATCGATTTTTGTATGTTTCTCTATGTGCTTCCAGAGATCCATAATAAGTTAAACTTCAGTAAAATTATCCACTGAAGACTGATGTGTTGGGCCATTGGCACAAATAAAACGGCGACACAACGCATTTCCATTCTTTGGACTAGATCCTGCTGGAAACCTAGTAGGACCATTGTCCTGCTACAAGAGAGATCCAGTGGGGGTTTGAGAATGAATGATGAAGAAGTAAAACTATAACAAAAATCCTTACGCAAAACATAATGTAATACAGTTTTACAATGACTATGTTGCTATTTTAGCAATTCACAAGGTAGTTTAGTTTTACAATGAATGCTCAGTGAATCTTGCTATTCCAGGATTTCACAATATTGAATCTTCTTCTTTCGTTCGCTAATAATGTCTATATCTGCAGTGTTGTTTCTTGTATAAATTGGACAGTGTTTTCCATTTCTTGTTTTGTACCATAAAATTTAACATTCATTGGTGTATCAGAAGGCCAGTATGTGCATCTTAATGTGTCATAGTTTGCAAATTCTTGAAGGATATGTTCTGAAGTCTGGTTGATCTGTCCACAATTACACTTTGCTGTTGTGCCAATTTTAAATTTTGTATACATATGGCTGTTTAGTCTATTGTGTCCAGTTCTCAGTTGAAATATGATGACATGTTCTTGTCTGTTAAGTAGGTGGTAGTCGTCCCGTGGAGGTAAGTTAGGCTTTCGTTGTGCCTTTATCATGGATTTCTTTTGGTGATAGCTGATTGGTACATCCGGTTGCTGCATGTTAGCACCTTCCTTGGCGAGTTGATCAGCTCTCTCATTTCCTGCTATTCCACAGTGTGATGGAATCCATTGCAGTATAACTCTACACCTATTTTGTACTATGGACAATACCTCTCTATGACAAAAGGGTGTCATTCAGCAGGTTTCAAGTGCTCGCCATGACAACCTTACCACAGGCCCGTAGATAGGGGGGGGGTGTTACAACACCTTCCTTCTCTTAGCAACTCTGAACATAATTTTGAGTAATAAGAGCTTGGCGAAAAGACGGACCAAAAACTAAGCACCCCACCCCAGCAATTTTTCACAAAGAGGTCAACAAATATTTCTTTAAAAGGTAGATCTAACGCACAAATTACTCCTCTTAATTTTTTTTTTTAGATATATGCACCTCCCCTCTCCTTAAGAAAATGATATCTACGACCCCACTTACCATAATCCTTGCTAGGTATTGTCTTTGTCTGGAGTGTTTTAAAAGGACAACAGTTCATGCCTGTGGTCAGGTTGGCAACGACCGAGACAGCTATAAAAAATATCAAACTATGATGACAAAGTCCAACATTGAGATGGATGATAAAAGAGACCAGCTTGCTGTACAAGCAAAAGAATAATATAATATAGAAGCATAGAGGATATATTATTTGAATAATAAATTCAGTATTCGAATACGGAAAACGTGTTGCCAAAGTTGTGAGGCAAATAGGTGCCAGCTGAACAGAATTGCTGCCTTGTGCTATTGTGCGAGCAAGCAGGCTGAAACGCACAAGCTGGCCTAATAATATGGTTATAGATGTTCATTCCCCTTCAGTGTATTTTGTAAAACACTGAATGTATACATATCACTGCTGAAATCTGATAAGTCAGGCCATTTGTGCAATAAAACTGTGACATGATGCATCTCCATTCTCTGAACTACATTCTGCTAGAAATTTAGTAGAACTATTGTTCTGCTTCAAGAGATATCCAGCGGACGTTTGAGAACAAATACTAAAAAAGAACAACCAAATGGAGATGTTAAAATTAATTAATCCGAATTTTTTAAATGGCAGTATTACTTTATACTTTATATTCCAGATTACGACATTAGTCAATCACAAGGAAAGGACACGGCTTACAGAGAAGCAGCAAAGAGCTCTGGAGAGAGTTGGGGTAGCTGTGAGTTCAGCCGTTGATCGTTTTGTCTCAGTTGGACAGTCTCTGGCTGAGGAAAACGTTGACATCAAAGCTGACATGTGTCTAGCATGCCATGATGCACGGATAGCAGGTAAACACATTAAAAATTAATGTACAATTTAAATGTCTGTGTGGTGTAGAAGTCGAAGAAAATATTATATCATGGGAGACTGCAGGAAAACCGTAAACCATATAGATAGATAAATATAAAAAATGTATAAAATACGTTAAATTTGTTTTACACAAAGTCTACTATAGAATCAATGTTTCGGCCAAAAGGTCTTTGTCACGAGTGGCACAAACACAGAAGAGAAAACCAATATAAAAGTAGACATGGAACCTAACAGAAATGAAAAAATGATAATTGGTAAATAAGAAAGAAACATCATTGAAGTTTTAGGGGATTTCCCTAGTGGGGTGGTTAATCTGTTCGCTTTGTATTCAAGAGGTAATGGGTTTAAATCCAGCTCGTGTCGTCTTGCTTATAAAGTGTATTTTTTCTGAGAATTCTGGGGATTATAGCTTGAAACTACGGAGTATGTATGAGTGGTACTCTCGGCAGGTGCCGCACTTTGGTGAGATGGACAGAGTACATATAACAAGTAGTTGTACTTATATTAATTAGCAGTAACAATAATACATTATCATAGCTGTTTTCGCTTCTTAGTTTTATTATTGCGGCACTCTCCACCTTGTCGGATATCCTCAGACAGTTTAGCTATTTATACAATGTAATGTAGCTTATAATTCTTATATTGTGTTTTTTTTCAAGTTATTTGATTACCGCAATGTGTTCTTTACTCCCAAGGATCAACTATTCAACGTCTAACATGCTTACGCTTACATGCCGATGACCCAGCCAGTACAGCAGCAGATAAGACATCGATGGTGAGAGCAGCACGTCAGCTTCTCTCTGCCATTACCAAGGTGCTGCTATTAGCTGACAGAATTGTAGTAAAACAGCTGTTGTCAAGTAAAGAGAAGGTGAGAAAGTTTGCTTTGCTTATTGGCTTCATTATTGGTTTGCTTATGGGTTTAATTTTTTTTTCATTATTGGTTTGCTTATTGGTTTCACTATTGATTTCCTTATTGGTTTGCTTATGGGTTTCATTTTTTTGGTTTCACTATTGGTTTTATTATTGGTTTGCTTATTGGTTTTCTTATGGGTTTAATTTTTTGGTTTCATTATTGGTTTGCTTATGGGTTTAATTTTTTTGGTTTCATTATTGGTTTGCTTATGGGTTTCATTTTTTTTTTCATTATTGGTTTGCTTATTGGTTTCATTATTGATTTGCTTATTAGTTTGCTTGCTGGTTTGCTTGTTGGTTTCACTATTGATTTCCTTATTGGTTTGCTTATGGGTTTCATTTTTTTTTCATTATTGGTTTGCTTGTTGGTTTCACTATTGATTTCCTTATTGGTTTGCTTATGGGTTTCATTTTTTGGGGGTTTCACTATTGGTTTGCTTATTGGTTTCACTATTGGTTTTATTATTGGTTTGCTTATTGGTTTCACTATTTGTTTGCTTGTTGGTTTGCTTGCTGGTTTCATTATTGGTTTGCTTATTAGTTTACTTATTGCTATCATAATTGTTTGCTTATTGGTTTTATTATTGGTATACTAATTGGTTTCACTTTTGGTTTGCTTATTGGTTTCACTATTTGTGTGCATGTTGGTTTACTTATTGGTTTCATTGTTGGGTTTGCTTATTGGTTTGCTTGCTGATTTCACTATTGGTTTGCTTGTTGGTTTAACTATTGATTTCCTTATTGGTTTCATTG
Organism: Meghimatium bilineatum; assembly: GCA_034231615.1. Lineage (NCBI taxonomy): Eukaryota > Metazoa > Mollusca > Gastropoda > Stylommatophora > Philomycidae > Meghimatium > Meghimatium bilineatum. Next base: position 61,693,387 of record CM067306.1, read on the forward strand.
TTGGGTTTGCTTATTGGTTTACTTGTAAGTTTCATTATTGGTTTGCTTATTGCTTTCATTATTGATTTACATGTTGGTTTACTTTTTAGTTTCATTATTGGTTTCACTATTGGTTTGCATGTTGGTTTCATTATTGGTTTACTTATTGGTTTCACTATTGGTTTGTTTATTGGTTTACATGTTGGTTTGCTTATTAGTTTACTTAGTGGTTTCATTATTGGTTTACATGTAGGTTTCACAATTGGTTTGTTTATTAGTTTACTTTTTGTTTTCACTATTGGTGTCATTATTGGTTTGTTTATTGGCTTCTTTATTGGTTTGCTTATTGGTTTTATTATTGGTTTGCCTGTTGGCTTACACATTGATTTGCTTATTGATTATGAGCTGACAACATGACACTCCAGTCAAACCTATAGATGTTCAATGTCACCCAGAAAATCTCAAAAATCTGTATATATATAGTTCCTTTAGTATGCTGGTTAAAAGCGCTCTTTGTTTTTCTGCTCAGGTCTTACTTGTCCCATATTTAATACTGTATTCCCCTAATCGTTGACTTTATCCATCATTTGTTGCAGTGATCTTTAAGCTACTTAAATATCTCTTTCATACGTCATCAACTCACTAACAATGGGTGCATTTGCTGTAATAATATCTGCTATATCATCACTATGGTTGGTTGGTCGGTTGGTTGCTGATCCAGCGGTCCATGGACTCATGCCCTTTGACCTAATGCCATTAGATGGCATTATATTGCTGGAAAGTCTGTGGATTTTCGGCCCACCCCGGGACAGAGCCAGAGAATAACTATCACACCTCCAGGAAGGTAGGTTTCAACCTCTGCACTGCTCCAGCCACTGTAGCCAAGATAGGGTTCACTGTGCTCAATCCCCGTCACCAATTGACTACTGGTTATGCCGAACTTCTCAATTGCTCCAGACATGCAACTAAATGTTCAAGTCAAAAGGATTGTCACGTCCTGAGTCACTGGTGCCTCTATGATGGACCTCAGCCATAGGAAAAACAGTGCTGTCAGTTTCCTCCTCCTCAGTGCTGCATATTACATCTCTGACTCCCTCCCAACCACAGAGGGTGCATACATATATATTCAGGCAAACATGAAAAACATTTCAACAACAATACAAAATCATAACTGTATAGATGACATGCATCTTCTATAAGAAAATAACCTCAATATAACGGCATGTCACCCACTAAGGTTTTCTGTTGCATGGATGGTATGTCTAGTGGGCCATTGGTGAGACCCACAGACGCAACCACATGCGTATATCATCACTATGAATACACTCATGTCAGGGACGGTAAATCCATCAGATGCCCCGAAGGTTGGAATGAGTTATAAATGACATCCACTCATAGTGACACTGCCAGTTTTGAATATTTCGAAGCAAGGACTGATAGTAGGACATGATAACTGACCTAGGTGGAGAAGCTGCTACTTCACTTGTAGCATCCGGGGCTTGAAAGGGGAGCAACAAATATTAACTGTTTCCTTCCATGCATTTTTTAAGAGGCTACTAAGGAGGTTTTTGGGGTGGAATTGACTATTCCAACCCATAGAACAGGGGGCGGCAACCATTTTTGGTGTGAGGGCCAGATACAAAATACACAGCTGGTGGTCATGTGCTGGATGAAAAAAGTATAATCTGAAAGCTCAATTATACACATTTTAATAAAAGTATAATCTGAAAGCTCAATTATACACATTTTAATGTTACTCATACATTTTCACATTTCTAAAATCTTTTGGGACATTTACATATGTATGTTTAAATACAGACAAATTTTAAACTTTTGGGACATTTACATATGTTTGTTTAGGTAGAGACAAATTTTTAACTTTTGGATATTTACATATGTATGTTTAGGTAGAGACAAATTTTTAACTTTTGGATATTTACATATGTATATTTAGGTAGAGACAAATTTTTAACTTTTGGATATTTACATATGTATGTTTAGGTACAGACAAATTTTTAACTTTTGGACATTTACATATGTATGTTTAGGTAGAGACAAATTGATACAATTTATTAAAACTTGTTTGGTTTTAGACCAGACACGAAATCAGCACTTGCATTATTTTTTAGAAGCAATGCTGGTCATCAGTTGTGATCTGTGTTTGAGTACTGGAGCACTGGGCGAGCCGTTGTTGCTGACCCCTGCCATAGAGGGTCAAGTGACCAAGAAGACATGCTGATAATGGATGTGCCAATTTCATGACAAATGCATTCCATTTTCCATACATCCTTCAAATCTGCGAGAGTTTGAGAATAAACATAGAAGAAGAAAAAGGAAAAAAAAAAGTAAGAAATTGTCCACAATGAATGTTTTTTGGTCAAAAGGCAAAAATATGGCAGATTAATATAAGTAAGAAACTCTGCATTTGTCTCACAATGTATAATGAAGAGAAATCTAAGTGATTGTATTACAACAAAAACAGAAGCACAAGACTCCACTCCATCATGTCCTAATTTTAATTTTTTAAATCTCCTTATTTTGAATTTTTGTTTGCTTGTTCTGTTGTGACAGGTCATGATGAGTCTGTGCCAGGTTGAGCAGGTGAATAATTTCACAGATTTCGTCACAGCTTTCAGCCAATTTGGCAAGGACATGGTAGAACTTGCTCATCTCTCTGGAGACAGGCAGAATGTAAGTGTAATACACTCTCAACTTCTTTTTTGAATATACCATGCCATGTAGCGTTGGTTATCATGTCTGTCCACAGCCTTCTGTATCAAGTGAGGTCATTCTTGTTACCAATGATCCCCCATGTCATACTGTCCAGCATTTCTATATTGGTCTTCCCCTACCCTTGTTTGCTCTTCAATTTATCTGTTGTCATGATGTACTCCTTTTATATGTGTCCAAATGTGGATTGTCTTCTGATTCAAGTGAGCAGCTCTCTTTTTGAAGTAACTTATTTCAAGATATCTTCATCACATTTTTATTTGTCCAATCTCAACTTTCATCTATAAAATCATATCTCTACTGCCTCTATATAATTTTTTACTCCTTCTGTGTTCGTTCTCAAACTCCTGCAGATTAGCAGGATGTAGTCTCGAGAATGTATCATGTCTCATTGTATCATGATTTACATCTTAGCTGCACCATCTGCACCTTTCAGCCTGACACATCTGACTTCAGCATGGCTTCTGGATCACTTTGACTATATATGGGATGGGGCAGCTAACTCCACCCAAAAACCTCCTTCGTTGCCTTACAACATGCATGACAGGTAAGTGTTATTGCTCTTTGCTACCTTTTTGGGCCTAGCCACACATGAAAGTGTTTATTATTCAGGTGATTGTCCAAGGTTCACTTCTATACATAATAATTGGTTACTCTTGAAGTATTCTGTGACACAGATGAAACTCAACATATCATAATTTGGTTAGAAAATGTGTATTGCCCATGTAATTTTTCTTCTTCATTTGCTCTCTAATAACCAACACAAGAGTTTGTATGATTTCCACCAGGAAGGTTCACAATGGAGTTGTGTTATTTTTCACCTTCAGGCCCAACACATCTGTTTTCAGGTACATTGCCCATGTCAAAGGAGAAAGAAGTTGATACTATATTTTTTTTGTTATTTTACATGTGCTTCCAAACTACAACAGAATTTTTTTTTTAAGTGTGCCTAATCTACTTCTCATGTAACTGAGGTCAGTCTATATCTTTGTCTTCTAATTCATATGATCACAATATTGGGACAAATGTCTTATATCAGGTGTCTGTGTAAGACAATTTGCAGCATATTTTGCACCTGCTATTTAACCTTCACCGCGCCTATATTAACACCGGTCGACACAAAAAAATTTCGACTCACGCCGTTGGCGACACACCCCATCCGACGAGATATCGTGAGATTTACACGTACCACAGCCCGTGCACATAGCTGGGGACATGCGCAATCGAAGCCAGTATATCCCCCACTTCCGACATGATCGTTGTTGGGAATGGCTAGCTAGTCTTATACGTTTAAGAGCAATTAATCTGACCACATCTGCACACCGGTACGATGCCATGATGGTGGATTGGTTTTATAGACATTTCTTTCATCGTATTTTGAATAAAATAACATTAAATCGTGGCTTGAATCATGAATTATTAGGTTATTTAGTTTCACAGCAGTGAATATACAGAATTCCATGTTGGTTTGGGGACTTGTACATTTGATATCGAATATGTTGAAGTGGCACCAAAAATGACTCTAGGCCTAAGCTCAAAGAACGATTTTACTGCAAATCTACGTTTTATACAGTTCCCCCAGCTATATTTTAATAATTTCGCAGTGAAAGAACATAAATACAACAGATGTGCGTGATTTAGTTTACAGTGTTGCCAAGGAATTCGATAAGTAAAGTAAGTTATTTTTTTACTAATTTTTTTCCTCTTTATTTGTTATAAAATATGTTTTTTGTGAAAAACATCTTTACCACTTTCTCATACGTCTGGTATCACACACACACGTACATAAATTACACCAATAAATGCATAATTCAATTCTTTTTGTATATATGCTAATATTATTTAAATATCTCTAACAACCAAAAAATTATCACATTTTCAACAGTCACCATCAATAACGCAAATTTTCAAAAAAAGAATCCGGTGGCAGGGAGACGTTTGTATTTTTTAATCTGGCTTGCTAAAGGTTAACCTGTACAACACTGTATGCAAATATGAAAACCCACTTCCAGGTGTACTCAGCTGAACACTGGTAACGGAATTGTGACAGTCGCTAAGCAATTTTGTAACTACAATAAAAATTTTTAAGGTATTTTTTTTCTTCTTGGAAAACGAGTGGCAACAAACCTAACAAATCTAACTTCCTTTTTTTGAACATGGTCATGTGCAAGAAGACCGGAAAAATTAGAAAATTTGAAAGTTACAATCGATGCACATCTTCAAATGAAAGCTATTTTTATGGATTGTTTTTCTAGTCATGAGGAACTGTTGGGAATTATGTTTATTTTCAAAGAAGATATTATGAAACAAGTTAATTTCATTATGAAATGACATTGTGATCATATAGTATGGACAACATGCTTTGAAAATACATCACCTTGAGTCTCGAAAAAAAATAATATGTGTAGATCTATTAAAATATTACCACTCTGTGTTAAAAAAGGGTAATTTTCACCTGCCACAATATTCTATCATTTGCCCTTACGTGCTATTTATGGAGGGTATTTGGACAATGCACAAATAACTATTACAAGATGTACCCAAAAAATTGTAATATGTATATTAAAGTTACAAAAATATTGGCAACCTGAAACTGAAAGGAAAACCTACCGTGGTGTTAAAATTGGAGTATCATCATAATTCGAGTCATCAGGCGTAACAGAGACAGCAGAAACATCAGATTCACCCGACACCCGATTCCCAAGTATGGAACTTCACGGAGTAATGATCCTGTGACGTATAAAACCTGCCAAACGAAGCTAGGAATACGTCACAGTTTAAAGGTCAAATTCCTTTACTCATTATGATTGCAAGAAGAGAGAAAGCCGGCTGGTTTTGTCAAGGAATTTCTAGAGCGATGTTGGCCATTTTCGGGCCGTATTTTACTATCAAATTGAGTACCACGTGGCATGGCTAAGTGATCGTGACTACATGTTTTAATTGTTGTTTTTTGTGTTTAATATGTTGTTATTTGATAAGAATGTTTGTGTAGTTGTTCAAAAACAAAAAAATAATATGTATCAGTGGTGCCACGTGTGTGCATAGACAATAATTACGATGTGTGTCAGGCTAGACCTAGTGTTGACCGGACGGACGTTATATGCGATTTCTTCATCTTTTATTAGTTTTTTTAGTTCATATTATAATAGTTTTGATATAAAACAATATATATACAATAAGTATAGGTATTTATGAGAATTTTATCAATGTTTCCACACATTGCTCAAATATTAGGGTCGTCAAGAACTTATATGTGCGATTTTGGAAATGGTGTTTTGCGATTTTTTTCTCGAATTTTCAACTTCACAACTTGCTCACAACTGTTATATCACACATACAACAAAAACAAAAACACGATTATATTCGCTATTCACTCCTTTATTTAGATGTGCAAAAATTATTTTGATATCTTTTATATCAAAAAAGTTATCACGTTCTCAAAACACCCACCATCAATAACGAAAATTTTCCAAAAAATAATTCAGGCCCAGGGGGTATTTTGCGTAATTTTAATTCAGGGCTCTAAAGGTTAAATGTTAGCGATTGGATCTAGAAAGTAAGTGACATTTAAGTGTTTGATTTAATTAACTTTTAATTAATTGTTAATTAAATAAGACTATATTAATTGTTTTCACAGAAGATATTAGTTGTTTGAGCGGTTAACAATGTTTTTTAGCACATTAGTTTAGTTATGAAATAAATTGATAAGTATAGTAAGTCTAGAAGGACACTAACACGTGAATCCGTCATTCTATATAAAATTACGCAATTGTCCAAAAAGAATCTGGCCTACAGGGGGAAATGGAAGCTACGTAATTTGTATTTATTGTATTAAAGGTTAATACTTCTGACAAAATTCAAGTCATAAAATTTCCTGTATATATATGATGATCCAATTTGTTATGAGACTTTATTTAATCTTATATTACACTGTAATTTTTGTTTGTGTGCAACAAACCATTTGGACTCATATCTTCACCATTTTTGTACTTTTAATTTTAATGGTTATATCCCTTTAGTCAGATGTTTTTCTCGCCTGTGTGTTGCCTAAGCCTGAGAGGGGAGCAATGAATAGCAATACTGTTTACCTTCCATGCATGTCGTAAGAGACAACTAAGGAGATTACGGGATGGAGTTGGCTGTCCTATCCCATGCAGGGTCAGTGACCCAAAGCCATACTGAAGTCTGATGTGTCAGGCCAAAAGGCACATATATCGCAGCAATGCTGTAAATCATGACACAAAGCATTCCGTTCTCATGACTACATCCTGCTAATCTGTACTAGTTTCTGATCATCCATGTTTTTCTTCCCCTGTGATGTATCAAGGTTGTGGATTAGTTATTTTGCCTTTCTATATGGCAGTGGATAGCTGAAATGTTCCATTTTCCTCCTGCTTTTGCCAGGTCATCAACTCTCATTTCCAGTAACATCACAATGGACAGGTAGCCATTAAAGAATGATGTTTGAGCTTCTTTTGATTTTTTTTTTTCAGTTCTAGTCTAATTTTTTATATTGTGCTTTCATTTTTTTTTCTTTCTAATGCTTTCTAGGATTTAAAAAGTGACAAACACAGGGCCCAGATGGGGTCTGCCAGAGCTGTGTTAGAGAAATCCACTATGATGCTTCTATTGTCTTGCAAGGTCAGTGATAGAAACTCACTAGATACTAATAGATAAAAATTAATGTAAATAGGTAAGAGGAGACTAAGAAGGTTACAGGGTGGAGTTTTCTGTCTCATCTCATACACGGGTCAAAGTAACCCAAAGGCCATGCTGAAGTGTCAGGTTGAAAAGTGCAGATATCACAGCAAAGATGTAAAACTACAACAACACATTCTGTTGTCTGAACTACATCCTGCTAATTGCTGGAGTTTGAGAAGGAATGCAGTAGTGCTTGAACATAATATAGACATGAAGGCAGTTACAGCACATAATCATACATATGTTGCAGGGGTGTGCAAAGAATAGTGGAACTTACCTTCCAGGCATGTTATAAGAGGCAACTAAATAGGTTTTCGGGTGGAGTTGATTGTCCTATCTCATGGAGCAGTATTTTCCAAACTGGGAGACATCCACTGTTGTTTTATGGTTGAAACTCAGTAGAACGATTTTGGGTACAGTACAAGTAGATGCCACCACATAGTCATTTCCCTTGTGTATGTTGTAAATTTCATGTTCATTAACTAATAATTTAAATATTAATTTATTTTAGGGTTAGGATAGTTGTTATTTTACATAACTAATGCTAACACCAACCTTAAATAAATAAATATTTCAATTATTAAATGATGAACATGAAATTTACAGACATAGACAAGGGAAATAAATCGACTATGTGATGGTGTCTACTTGTACAGTACCCGATTTTGCATAGAAATTAGCAAATGGCGAAAATCTTATGATTTCCCCCTGAGTAGAAGGCTGCTCCAATTCCAATAGATATTGCACCAAGCCGAAAGGTGAAGCCTCCTGGGTATGAAAGAAAGCTCATAAACATCCCCACTGCACATAGCTAATAATAGCTAATCGCTTGTAATTCCTGGCATTCACAAACAAACAAATAAATCTTATGATTCATCTAAACCAAGGATGACTCTATCAAGTCCAGCAATATTATTCTAAGATATTGTTTGAGGTACTTCTGATGACGAATTCCATACACCTCTTCCTTATCTATAATGTCAGATTTCTAGAACTACGAGTTAGTCATTTTCTTTTCAACATGTCTTTAATTGATTTTGACTGTTGCAGACTTGTCTGCGCCATCCAGATTGTTCCAGTGCTCGACGCACTCGCCAGGGTGTATTTTCCATGATCCGTCAGGCACTTGAGCTCATTCAGCATGTTGTTGTACAAGGAGGACCGGAGGAAGTTCGAGCTGAAGGTGGACCAGTTGTCAATGGAGACTCTGGAATTGGGCTGTCTTGGACGCACCCAACAGCAAGCAAGGCATTTTGTGATTTTGAGGTGAGAAAAGAAGTCTTAAATGATGAATGTTGAAACACATTATGTTAGATTATACAGTTAGATTATATAACTTGTTCATTCTAGTTAGTCAGTCGAGATATGATCATCACTACATACAGGACACATCCATAGCTGCTCCAATCTCCCCTCATCATTGCATAAGGACACATCCATAGCTGCTCCAATCTCCCCTCATCATTGCATACAGGACATATCCATAGCTGCTCCAATCTCCCCTCATCATTGCATACAGAACACATACATAGCTGCTCCAATCTTCCCGCTGAGTATATTTGTAATTACACAACTGACAGTTCTAGTTATCAGTTGGTTGACATACTTTATTGTCCATAATAATGTTAATTTCAAGCCGTACCACATTTCTAGCCGTACCACATTTCTAGCCGTACCACATTTCTAGCCGTACCACATTTCTAGCCGTACCACATTACAAGCCTAGCTCCTTTATTCCGGATGTGGAAAAGGAATCATCATGCTCATTAATTTCATTTGATAGCACAAGCTCTATGGGACACTGTATGAGCTACAAAATACTGTGAGTTTTATTAAGGAGACAGAATTACAGATATAGACATGTTTCAAGTGAACGAAAGAAGAAGAAGAAATTTGATAGCACAGTTTCTCTAAAAGAAGAGTTAAATATGTCATAATGGTCCATTGGCATGTTACTTAATACAGTGGTAGAACCTGCCAAACTATCTGCTCTCTCATTGCCTTGAAAACCTGAATGACCAGGGACGAAAATAAATGTGACGCCCTCCAATTTTTACCTCCCCACACATCAAGCTACTGTTCAGGAATAGAGCCACTAGTATTTTCTTGATCATGCTCCTCATTGAGAATACAGACATAAGTTGCACTCTGTGTGCCCATCCAATTTAATGTCTATTTCTGCAGCACATATCTGTGAGTTGAAACCTTCAAATACATCCAGTGCAAAGACCGCCACATTACACCAAGTCTGTTTGTTAGAACAATACACATTGAGCATTGGTGATAATAGCTTGTTATTTTCTAGACCATACCCGCCGAGCGTTGGTGGTAACAATTTGTTACTCTCTTGATAATACCAACAGAACGTTGGTGGTAACAATTTGTTACTCTCTTGATGATACCCACAGAGCGTTGATGGTAACAACTTGTTACTCTCTAGATGATACGGCAATTTCCATGCAATAACCTTATGATAAGGCAGTTTCTATGCAACAACATTTTCCATTAATTTGCCAATTGTGTTCTACATGATTGTCATCTGGTAACCCTGCACCTTCATGTGATCTCTACCATGCTTAGGTAATGGAATCTAGTAGACGTGCAACTAGTCCGCTTCGATATTGCAGCTCAACAAATTATTGTTAGACAGGTTTGCTAGATCCTCGTACTTAATGTCATCTGATTCTATTGCTGTATTTTTTTTCTCTATCAAGTACAGCTTTAATTTCTTCCATACTAGGGCCCATGCACATTTCTGAATTTCATAAAAGTGTTTATATGTCCAGCTTGTGAGATATAATGTGCCAGTATAGTTACACCCATAGTTTCGTGTATTTGTGCCACATGAGGTTTGCTCTGAATTTTTTGAATACCGTGACTCTGAGTAGATTTATGCATGTGCCAGAACATCTTTAGTGACCTCTCATTTGCAATCTTTTGACAAAATTTCTCCCATTTTGCATTCTTTACAGCTTTAGCAGACTCTTTGAGCTTCTGCATTTTTTTTCATCTCTGATTTGTTTCAGTTGTAAGACAAGATCAAGTTGCACATATTCTGTTTTTCTTGATTTCTGCTATTTTAATACTGCTTGCCATTTATCATTCCATGCATGTTTGCACTTCATCTTTGCTTTTTTTACACTGTCTTGAGTGATGTACGCTAACTTGGCTGATGTACACTGACTTTTCTGATGTATGCTGACTTGACTGATATACAGTAACTTGACTGATGTATGATGTACACTGACTTGACTGGTGTACACTTTTGATGTACACCGACTTGACTGATGTACACCGACTTGACTGATGTACACTGACTTGACTGATGTACACTGACTTGACTGATGTACACTGACTTGACTGATGTACACTGACTTGACTGATGTACACTTTTGATGTGCACTGACTTGACTGATGTACACTGACTTGACTGATGTACACTGACTTGACTGATGTACACTTTTGATGTACACTGACTTGACTGATGTACACTTTTGATGTGCACTGACTTGACTGATGTACACTGACTTGACTGATGTACACTGACTTGACTGATGTACACTTTTGATGTACACTGACTTGACTGATGTACACTTTTGATGTACACTGACTTGACTGATGTACACTGACTTGACTGATGTACACTGACTTGACTGATGTACACTGACTTGACTGATGTACACTGCCTTGACTGATGTACACTGACTTGACTGATGTACACTTTTGATGTACACTGACTTGACTGATGTACACTGACTTGACTGATGTACACTGATTTAAAAGATGCACACTGAATTTAATATATCTCTACTGGTAGGACCAGGTAGACATGACAAGAGTTACCATGATTGGACCTGCTGTGGAGGAGCGTCTGTTGAGTGCTTTTGAAAGCGTTAAAGAGACAGTGGAAGAGTTTACAGATTCATATTACACATCACACGAGGCCAGAGAGAAGATTGTCCAGTTGTCTGACAACCTGCGAGATGATCTTCAAAACATGCTGCTCCTTGGGCAAAATTTGGTAAACCATTGTCATATTTCAACAATCTGATATTTCTACAATATATGATTTTTCAACAATCTATGATATTTCTACATTCTATGATATTTCTAGTCTATGATATTTCTACAATCTACAGGACTCCCGAATTGTGCCTTTTTTGTGAGCATTAGTAGTTACATTGTTTTGTTAGCCGTTTGTCTTAATTTCTTTTTTATTTGCTGCATTCATTCTCAAATTCCTGCACATCAGCAGGATGTAATCCAGAGAATGGAAAATGTTGTGCCATGGTTTGCAGCTTGTCTGCAATATCTGTACCTTTTATCCTGATACAACCGACTGCAGCATGACTTGTGGATCACTTTGACCATACATGGAATTGGACAGCCAATTTCACCCTAAAACCCCTTTAGCCCCCTCCTATGTCATGCATGGCAGGTAACAGTGCTGCTATTCTTTGCTTCCCTCTCTGGCCCTGCAGCACACTGGGATCTGCTTTCATTCACTATTAATATCTATTATCAGTAGTGTTATTGCTTGTATAAAGCTTGTATAGAGCGTTCTTTTTTTTTTGTCATTGTTTTGTACAATAGAGACTTACCAACACTGCAGGGACACTACATGTATGGTTTATTGTTTTGTACAATAGAGACTTACCAACACTGCAGGGACACTACATGTATGGTTTATTGTTTTGTACAATAGACTTACCAACACTACAGGGACACTACATGTATGGTTTATTGTTTTGTACAATAGACTTACCAACACTACAGGGACACTACATGTATGGTTTATTGTTTTGTACAATAGAGACTTACCAACACTCCAGGGGAATTACGTATATGGCCCCCTGAAGTTGCGTCTCTAACCAATGAACAAATGACGAGTCTTGCATTGCTGAGAAGATGATCATTCATATCCAATAGGACTAAACAATACAAGACATCATGGAATTACACAAACATATCCAATAGGACTAAACAATAGGACTAAACAATACAAGACATCATGGAATTACACAAACATATCCAATAGGACTAAACAATAGGACTAAACAATACAAGACATCATGGAATTACACAAACATATCCAATAGGACTAAACAATAGGACTAAACAATAGGACTAAACAATACAAGACATCATGGAATTACACAAACATATCCAATAGGACTAAACAATAGGACTAAACAATACAAGACATCATGGAATTACACAAACATATCCAATAGGACTAAACAATAGGACTAAACAATACAAGACATCATGGAATTACACAAACATATCCAATAGGACTAAACAATAGGACTAAACAATACAAGACATCATGGAATTACACAAACATATCCAATAGGACTAAACAATAGGACTAAACAATACAAGACATCATGGAATTACACAAACATATCCAATAGGACTAAACAATAGGACTAAACAATAGGACTAAACAATACAAGACATCATGGAATTACACAAACATATCCAATAGGACTAAACAATAGGACTAAACAATACAAGACATCATGGAATTACACAAACATATCCAATAGGACTAAACAATAGGACTAAACAATACAAGACATCATGGAATTACACAAACATATCCAATAGGACTAAACAATAGGACTAAACAATACAAGACATCATGGAATTACACAAACATATCCAATAGGACTAAACAATAGGACTAAACAATAAAAGACATCATGGAATTACACAAACATATCCAATAGGACTAAACAATAGGACTAAACAATAGGACTAAACAATACAAGACATCATGGAATTACACAAACATATCCAATAGGACTAAACAATAGGACTAAACAATACAAGACATCATGGAATTACACAAACATATCCAATAGGACTAAACAATAGGACTAAACAATACAAGACATCATGGAATTACACAAACATATCCAATAGGACTAAACAATAGGACTAAACAATACAAGACATCATGGAATTACACAAACATATCCAATAGGACTAAACAATAGGACTAAACAATAGGACTAAACAATACAAGACATCATGGAATTACACAAACATATCCAATAGGACTAAACAATAGGACTAAACAATACAAGACATCATGGAATTACACAAACATATCCAATAGGACTAAACAATAGGACTAAACAATACAAGACATCATGGAATTACACAAACATATCCAATAGGACTAAACAATAGGACTAAACAATACAAGACATCATGGAATTACACAAACATATCCAATAGGACTAAACAATAGGACTAAACAATAGGACTAAACAATACAAGACATCATGGAATTACACAAACATATCCAATAGGACTAAACAATAGGACTAAACAATACCAGACATCATGGAATTACACAAACATATCCAATAGGACTAAACAATAGGACTAAACAATAGGACTAAACAATAGGACTAAACAATACAAGACATCATGGAACTACACAAACATATCCAATAGGACTAAACAATACCAGACATCATGGAATTACACAAACATATCCAGAGATGAGACGGATAGTTACAGATGATCTCCAAATGTCATCAAATGTCACACAAAGACGAAACCATTATCTTCAGACTACGAACTGACCCCAACAGACTGAGAAGTCACATGTTCAGAAAACCCAAATTGTCTAAGACAGAGCTGTGCAACTGTAGACTGAGCCCAGAGACTGCAGACTATTCTACTTGCATGTCAACTCTACCAAGAAGAGAGGTAGAAAATATGATCTACTGAGGTCAAACAGAAGGGGTTCCATGGATGACCAGAATCGAATTACACAGTTAACTAAAGCTATTGGAGCTGTAAACTGATTGATAACTAACTGAAGAACAATAAAGAAGAAGAAGTGAGTGATGAAGAAAATCTCAGCACTGACCACCTATCAGTGGGCATCAATCACTTACAGATTTGTTCTTCAATCACTGACCACCTATCAGTGGGCATCAATCACTTACAGATTTGTTCTTCAATCACTGACCACCTATCAGTGGGCATCAATCACTTACAGATTTGTTCTTCAATCACTGACCACCTATCAGTGGGCATCAATCACTTACAGATTTGTTCTTCAATCACTGACCACCTATCAGTGGGCATCAATCACTTACAGATATGTTTTGAATCAACTCTTATATATCTCATCATATTTGCTGTACCTCTGACTAATTGATTGCTGCCAACAATGTTTGGTTTTATCATCTTCATCAGAATTGCAGAGATGCTCGCACTCCTACCCAGGATCTAGAAACATCCATTATCAAGACTTTAGAATCATCCAAGATTTTACGAAAGCAGGTGAGGTAAATTACTGAGCTTTATTGAGACATTCAGCAGTAAAGAAGACCACATGACTTCATTTGTTAAGTTTTTGATTATTGTTGTGTTTTTCGTTGGTCACTACTTATATACTTGAAGTCGCGTGCCCAAAAAAAACCAAGCAGACCAACAAATTAGTTAGTTAGTTAGTTAGTTAGTTAGTTAGTTAGTTAGTTAGTTAGTCGTTGGATCATTGTCACTGCACTCCGAAAAAGTCCATTTACCAACAAATTACACACAAATAACCAAAATTAGCCTTTCAGGTCATGTTTACTTTTCTGTACACAGGTTTTTATGCCTGGTCATTGCTTTATGTAGTATATGTGCATGACAGCATATTTATTTATAAGGATGACACTCCATTTGTCATCATCCCTGTCCACTTGTATGTTTGCACCTAATTTGTGTGGATGTTTTCTAGTGATTTGTGGCCGTACAATGCAACATTGAATGAATGTAGAGGATTGACATCGTACTTAGGATTCCCCATATGTAATCTGTCCCTCTCAATGAAGTGGGCCCGCTGCCTGCCTAGAGTACCACTTTTAGCATGTAACTACAAACAATAATCCCCAGGGATCTCTGAATCTACTTTTTAAACAAGACATCATGAGTGGGCTTCGAACCCGTGACCCATTAAGCACAAAGTGAACGACTTAATCACTGTGCTATGGAGATCCCCCTTACATTGCTTTTGTACAATTTTTTTATTGTTAGGTTATTTCTTTAGCATGCTACGGTCACCAAACAGCGACAATGGTTTTTTTTTCTATTTAGATCTGTTGTCGCCAGATGGCCCTTATTCAGCAAAGTTAAAATCACACGATCTTAATTTGCATGTAACCGAAATCACTGAATCTTAGTTCGGCAAGAGTTCCCTACTTGCATTGCTGGTTAAGTGTTTCAATAATGAAGGAAGTTGGCCCAAACACATTGTACATATCGGAAGACATCTGTCCATTTCGGAATCCATCAACGGGTTGCAATGACCGTTAATATGTATAGACCTAATTGCAGTAAAATCATTATGGATTGTGATTCTGACAATAAAGAATTTTTTTATACATTTGTTTTCATATAATAACACGTTGTCCTTGATTTTGTTATGCAATAACACCCGACAAGTATAGACTTAACGATTTGAGTCGATTACAGACAAAACTATGCCTTCTTCTCCTGCGTTCGTTCTCAAACTCCTGCAGATTAGCAGGATGTAGTCCGGAGAACGGAATGCATTGTGTCATGGTTTACATCATTGCTGCAATATCTGCACCTTTCGGCCTGACACATCCGACTTCAGCATGGCTTTGGGTCACTGACCCTATATTGGATGGGACAGCAAACTCCATCCCATAACCTCCTTAGTCGCCTTTTACGATATGCGTGGAAGGTAAACAGTGTTGCTATTCTTTGCTCCCCTTTCGGGCCCTGACAACACACGGGCAAAACTATGACTAACTTTCAGGAACAATTTATTCGGCAGGTTAAGTTACTTTTACATATTTTATCCAGCAATATTATGTTAGTTTTGTTATGGAACAGCATATTTACAATAGATTTGGGTGTTTAAACGCATGTTATCATAGTTGCCTTTTAAGTGGGCTAGTGTGTGTTTGCAGAGTGATTGAGATGTGTGTGAGTGTATATGTAACGAATGTAGTTATAATGTGTGTTCTGCGTCCTTTGACATTTCAGCTGCTAGGTACAGCCATGAGTCAAGCATCAGATCTGTTCAGACAGAATGATGACGAAGGTCTGCTCAAGTCGTTACGGGTGTCAGGTCTAGCTGGGGAACTGGAAAGAGTGGAAGAACTCACTGTCAAGTTCTCTGAACACCAAGAACAGTTAGAAGAGGTTAGGACAGTACTGATGGTGTATGTGTGTGAATGCAACAGTATTGATGGTGTGTGTGTGTGAATGCATTTTTGAGAAAAAGAGATGTGTGGTGTGCATCATATACCAAAGTGTACTGTAATTTTTATTGTACTGAGCAATGTGTATCATATACCAAAGTGTACTGTTATTGTACTGAGCGATGTGTATCATATACCAAAGTGTACTGTCATTGTTATTGTACCAAGTGATGTGTATCATATACCAAATAGTACTGTCAGTTTTATTGCCTTAATGGTATGATGGCAACCAAAGTACTTGGTTCAAATCCTGCCACAGGCAACTGTGCATCCGGACTATTAAGAAAGCAATGATAAACTACTAAACATATTTATATTGCTTAGAAAATCACTCCAACCAAAAAATTATGTGTTGATAACTATGTCTTGAATCGGGTATGATGACACTTTTTTTTTCAATGTTATGATCACTGATGGCCTCCTCTGCATATTCTCAAACTCCCACTTGTAGCAGGACAATAGTCCTAGATTTCTAACAGGATGTAGTCCAGATAATGGAAATGCATTCTGTCGCCTTTTTATTTGCACCAATGGCCCAACACATCCATCTTCAGCGGTATCTCAAATGTAAGCTTAAGTATCTTCATGTAGTATTACTCATGTTATACAAATATAGTTATGTTTCTAACTTTGTTACATCCTGTAGGTGTGTAAACTGTTTCGACACATGGCCAGTACAGAACCTCTCATTATTGCTGCAGAACATAATGAATCCTTCCTACACAATCTTGGACCTCTGGTATGTTTTCCTGTTTGTTAATTCTAATTGTGTGTGTGGCGCATGGCCAAGATGTTTGAACATTGGTCTCACATCCGTGAGGTCCAAGGTTTAACTCCCGGTAAGGCCGTTTTTTTTCTGTTTGTGGGTAAATTAAAAAACTCACTCTGTACATGACGTGACTGCACGAGTATGCAACATTTCAACAGCTACAAAATCCCTCCCTGCAGCTTCCTAATGGAAGAACATGCAGTATTCAACAGTTTATCAGAGTTATAGTGCACATAATCAGATGAAGTGGGCCCAATCAAGTAATTTTTTTTTCACATTAACCTGTAGTAGCCCAGCTAAAAATAGCACTTATTACCTCTGACACCTGGCCATTTTTTATTACTTCTGGTTTTTCAGCACGTTTGCTTTTTTGGCGTAACATTTTTATTTATTGAGCTATTGATTTCAAATTCTGAGACAATAGAGATAAATGGATGTTGATATGATTTGGAGGTGTTATTTGCTTGTGTGTGTCAGAGTTATGTTGTGTACAACCAAAATTGAGAATGTGGACAAACGCACATGAGGAACCTACCGTGTAAAGGTCACAAGTAGACCTAATTGTAGAAAACACAGCTTCTCAAATTCCTTGTTGCAAATGACTTCAATTACATCACTATTAAATATTATAAACATCTCTCTCAAACACCATACGTTGATCTGAAGTAACTGAAATGCTAAAGCAATTCATCCTTTTCTGAATCATAATCCATGAAGAAATAGTGAGAAATGATGGCACCAAAGCTAGGCATATACAGTTCGGCTTCAAAATGTGAAAGGATGAATAAGTTACGACTGCGTATTTATATTGCTGCAGGAAACTAAGGAACAATCACTTCTATCATCATTTCTTACTATAATAGCATGATGGGAAATAAACATGGACGATTGTTGTCCATGACTACAAATGGCTATCTGGATGTAGACATTTGTCGATGTCGGATGTCTATCGTTTGATGACATTTCTAGACTACAGGCTGCTACGGGTTAAGCAAGATAAAACTTGTAATTCTGTGATCCAAAATAACAAAACTGTTCTTCTTCTGCATTCACATTCACTCTCAAAGTCCTGCAGATTAGCAAGATATTGTATGTAGAACGGAATTATTGTATCATGGTTTACAGCTTAATTGCGATATCTGCACCTTTCAATCATCCAACACATCCGACTTCAGCCAGGTTTCTGGGTCACGTGACCCAGTTTATGGGATGGGACAGCCAACTTCACCCTTTACTTACATTCTTAAACTCCCACTGGATCTCTCTTATAGCAATGCAATGGTGCTATTAATTTCTAAAAGTATGTAGTTCAGGGAACGAAGATGTGTCGTGTAACAGTTTTATTTGCACAGGCGACCCAACACATTTGACTTCTTTAACAATATCACTTGTATATTAGGCCAGCCAAATGGGGAAAAAAACTGATGTTCGTACTTAAACGCTGGTCACTAAACTCAAAGCTAGACGTGGTCACGCTCGCTGACATTATTGTACTGCTGTCTTGCATTCCTATCGACATAGCAACAGACAGGCACTATTATAATAATTTGTGCATAAAATATTTTATAGAAGTTATTTACATTCTTTCCTATGAGACAGATCTATAATTTTTCCATTGAGACGAAAAAAGGGAGAATAAAATTGTATTCTTCATGTTTTTATGGATTATTTCCCTGGTATTAAATACTAAACACCAACCCAGTGTTTATTATTTACCCCACCAGCTCAATCTTAGCGTAGCGTAGATTGGTTATACTACTCATCTCGCAGCGTAGTAGGTTAAGATCATAGTATGTCCCCCATGTGTATCTAAGCATCTGGGAACACCCTTTGAAACAGTAACAATGACTTTCCCCAAAAAAATTTATCACAATTACGGCAACAATTTTGTAACTAGGAATGCAGCAGCAGAATGATGTCACTAGTTTCTTGAAATTTCAGATTGGTGCAGATTTCTTAAAAAGTGTGAAATTTAGACCCATCTCCTAGGGAAAAAAAGTTAAAATTTTTGACATATTACACTTTGGTCATGTAGTTTCATTTTCCTAATATGACATCATTGGTGTCCATGTTGTCAGATTCTCTTTGCTGCACACACCCTAGCACAGCACCCAGACTCCAAGATTGCTAGGGAAAATTTAGAAGTATTCAGTGATGCATGGGAGTCACAGATCAATGATTTATCCATTCTTGTCAAGGAAGTTAACGACGTGTGTCAAGGACGTGGTGACAAACTGGTGTATCTCTCACTGCCAAGGCCGGGGGTAAGTAACACAATTTTTGACTATCAAATTTTAATGTATAATGTCAAAGTCTATGATGTGTTCGTTGACTATCAGTACCTTTCAGGGTTCCAACATCAGTTCCTCTAAAGCAGGTGTGGCCAACCTATGGAACGTGCACCAACAGTGGTGGATTGTATGATTAGAAATGGTACATTATACACCAGTGTTAATAATAGAACATAAATCCAAGTCATATACAATGTATTAACTGTTAATCTATTTGAAGTAATCCAAAACAAGATTAACTTACTCAAAGAAATAGGATTTCTTGCCTAAAGTGTAATGTTAACATCTCTGTGTTTGAGTCCAGGATGGGGAATGAGATTCCCTTTTATATGATAACAAATGAACTTTTCATGTAGCATTTTTGGCTGTTACCAGCAATCACAGTGATATAAATTTGAAACTGCAGGCCCATGAACAGTTTACTAGCTTAGTACATGATATCAGTGCAGTCAAGATGAAGTTACAACTGTTTATGTCACAGTTAGAAAACAAAGAACACATTTTCTGCTTCTTCTTCTATTTTTGTTCACAGTTTAGCATGTCTACTCAGCAAGTCCAGTTTGATGTTATCTAGTCGTATTGTGCGATACCATGGTTGCTGGTGCGGCTCCATTGGTATCTCCGACTTCACACCAGTGATTGCTTGGGCAGGACTGTGGTCCTGCTCAGCGTCAATCAAGGATGGTCCGATCAATGTTAGTTTCCAGCCTCTGTTGGCTGGACTAAGGCCCATCTCCACTTCAAGGGGTTGATTTTGACGGGGCATTTTCTGCTAAAAATATTTTAAAATACTGGACAAACATCTCCCCCATCCTCCCCCGTACCGGGTTCACCCCCCCCCCCCCTCAATTCATTGAATGGTAACAAGACACCACCTCCCTACACACACACACACACACACACACACAGCCCTGGTGGGTATGTGTTGATTGGCGCATTTGGATTGTAGTGCTTAAAAAAAATTGCACAGTTAATGCAAAAGATTGGCCACACCTGCTCCTTTACTGTGCCTAAACATGATGACAACACACTGGTGGAGACATGCAGCCGACTGCCACAAAGTACCTTTCAGGGCTATCTCTATCTGTATCAAAAGTACAATTATATGTGTGTGGGTGAGTCCCTTCGTCTCTCCTCTACAAAGATCAGTGACCAGGTTTCTGTGGAACACAAAGCTAACACAATTAAACAGAATGAAATTACGATAAAGACACATATACCGACACAGCCAACGTTCTATGCGTACACAATGAGAGGCCTCTTCCCCCCCCCCCTCCCGAATCACTCGATATGTGCGTTACACTCTGAGTGGGGAGTGTGTGTGGATGGCCAGTGCATTGTACGCAAATCACTAGATCAGTATCCTTAGTTACAACTTATTAAATAACCGAGTCATGAAAACTCAGTGCCATAACATATGAAATTTAAACGTTGGACTCTTATCAAGTGATTTGGTCACTGATCCTTGTATTAAACCATATATATATATATATGGTTATATATATGGTTATATATATGGTTATATATATGGTTATATATATATAAATGGTTTCACATTTTTTGGGGTTAACATTTCAAGAGATGTGTACAGCGTAACAAACACCTTCAAAGAATTACTGCAGACCATACTGCAATACTGCAACAGAAAAGAGGAGGAAACAGTAAAACACTGCATTATTGAATGCTTGGCAATACAAGACCTATGAAAGCAACTATTTCCACCAAACCCCTCCATCACCAACACCTTTTATACAGACAAAACACAGATGAAGATAACATGTACCTACCACTGCCTTGCACAGCGAAGAAGGAATTAAAGCTCGCACACCTGGGGGATTGAATAAGTAAGTTCTCTCAAGCAATCTTTATCAAGGACAAATTAAAAATATATCAACAAAATGACTGAATTCTTCTTCATGGTTCATTCTCAAACTCCCACTGGATATCTCTTGTAGCAGGACCATAGTCCTATTAGATTTCCAGAAGGATGTAGTCCAGAGAATGGAAATGAATTGTATCACCGTTTTATTTGCGCCAATGGCCCAACACCTCCGTATTCGGCAGAGCTCTGAATTCAATAAATAAGGAAAAGTTATAGTGTCTCTAAAGTCATGTCTAACTCTGTGGTAGAGAGGTGCAGAGTGCATCTTAAGTGACTGAGGTACCAGGTTAAATTTCTGATCAAACTGTCAGAAGATATCCGACAAGGAAAAGGAGAGTGCAGCAGTAACAAAAATAAGAAACAATAATAACTATGATAAAGTGTTATTGTCTTTGATTACTAAAATAACTAATTGCAAAAATAATGTCAATGAGAAATAACAAAGAAACAAGTACTTTTTCCACATTACAGTCTAATAGGGGACCTGTATCAAGAAACAACAAACTAGAAATAAACACAAAACAGCCAATACAATGATATGATCTTACAACCGCATCTCATTGTAATTGAAAAAAGGCACTGCTATAGGCAATTGGCAGCCAACCTAGCATAATAGTGCCTATTAATAATAAATGTTGCCTAGAAAGTCACTATATCCAAAAGATGCTTGATTTATATGTCCTGTATAGGATATGCTACCAGCTTTATAAAAATAAATCTAGTTGGCAACTATGAAATATAGGTCATTTCTTCAACTTTATAAAATCAACCCAGCTGGTAACTATGAAATATAGGACATTTCTTAAACTAGACATGCAAAAAACCAGTCATTTATTTGTATTATTTTTAGACGTGCCTGCAGACTTTTCTGAATTGTTTTGTTATTTTGACTGACTTCTAGATGTTGATTTCCATCTATATTTCTATTGAAATAGGTTGCAACCCCATCTGTGAGTAATCTTCTATAGTCACACAAAGTAATGACAGACTTAATATCATCTCAGGACCTACATTTTATTATTTTTTAATGAAATATCTACATTCTTAATTGTCGTAACAGCTTTAGAATGTATAATCTTTAACCTTATTTGCTTGGGTACATTGATTATCGTATTTGAAAAATGTGGGCAATTGGGCACAGATAGCTAGGAACAGTAATTAGAAAATATCAACTTCTGAAATATGAGACGCCACTTGAAGTATCTCTTAGTCATCCCCATATTTACTAGGGGCCACCTTTAGTGGCTTTAAATAGTAGTATTTCATAAAGTAGTTTGTAAAAATGTAGTTTTAGTCCGTGTAAGAGCTAGGTTTTACAGTTCACAAAACACAAAACTTCGTCAACCAATAAGATCTTCAAACAAAAAAATATGTGACACATTTTCAATTATATAGGTTATGTTATGACATTTGAAAATGATGGCTAAATAACATTACGTGACTTACATGTAAAACTATCATCATTAGTAAATGGTATGCTAGGAAATGACACAGAACAGGTCTACAGTACACAGGCACAGGTAGTTTGTCACCAGTGTCAGATTGAATCGAAACTGATTTCTCTCATGTCTTTAGCATGTTTTTGAACAGTCTGTAACTGTCTTGGCTGGTTCTGAATCTAAACTCACCTCACAGTTGGAAGAGGTTAGTCAGAATATGCATGGAAATTAGCATTGATAAAAAGTGCAAGGTATTGGTGATTAATGAAACCAATAAAAATTCCACGAATATCCGGTCAAACGATCACAAACTTGAAGAAGTTATCTCTTTCAAATATCTCGGGTCACAAATATTTGATTATGGCAACTCGGGAACTGAGATTAAGCTAAGACTTAAGATGGTAATGACTATCATGGCTGTGAGATCAGTATTATAGTAAAGCTCAATCTGTTCAGATCTGCTAGTGCTAAGTATACTTTTATACGGATGTGAAAGTTGAACACTCAATGCAGACACAGAAAGAAGGATTCAGGCTTTTGAAAACAAGTGCTACAGACTCTCGTTAAGAATTAGCTATATAGAATACAAGACAAATATATTTGTCTGGCAGGAAATAAACAAACTTGCAGGATATCAAGAATCACTTTTGGCAGTGGTGAAACAGCCTAAACTTATTTGGTTTGGACATGTGACACAACATTTTTCTAAAATAATTTTGCAAGGAATAGTTGAGGGTGGAAGGAGGACAGAGACAATTCTGGATTGCTAACAAGGAATGGTCTGGGCATGCTTTTTCTGCTGAAGTATCCAGTGTGGCACCCCTACAACCCTGATGTATTATGGATATTATTGTTATTATTAACCGCTGCTTTGTCTGGTTGTGTACCTAAACTTTCATTTACAGCATGTTTTTCTGTTACTGAGTACAGGAAGGTTTTATATAGGTAATGGAAATAAAGTCAGTTGTGCTACAGCGTGTACATGGTGGATTTTTATTGTATCTTTAAAAGATAAAATCCTGTCCCCACTGGTGGTTTGAACCCAAGACTTTATAAGACGATAACGTTGAAATTACTTGGACCATATACTTTAATTGATAAAAACAGACTTCCTAAACAAATATAATGTGAAAAGCAGAGAAGGAAAAAAAATATGGTCATCCAAATGATACTCTTCGCCGAAAAATCAACAGAGAAATCTTGATTAGTTCCAAGGGAAAGACAGCATCAATATATTTGGAAACAAGCAGAACTGCATGAGATGTCAGAAGGTGGTTTAATACACTGTCTACTACATTAGGGTTTGCCTCCGGATTTTCTGTAGGGGTTTACTCCCTTCACCTAGCAGCACAGACAGCGGAACATATTTTGCAAGACTGCATTATACTAAACCACATAATGGAAGAACACTGGGGCACAGAGACATATATCCACAGAAAACTGTGAGAGAGCACTGAGGAGTTTTCAAATATTGCAGCATTTATCCAGAAAAATGGACATGTTCAACTGCAAATGAGAAGAAAAAGAATACTCTCTTTGCCTGAGGCATTACCATGCTAATCCGCTAGGCAGTGGGGATATTCTGTAGGGATTGACTCCCTTATCTTAAGGCACGTCAGTGCTAACCCATAAGTCAGCAGGTGGAGGGACTAACAAACCAACCAACCAACCATGACACAATTAAGATCCTAACATGATCTAATAAAATTAAGTCATCTAATAAAATTAAGTCATCCACTGACTGAGAGATATTAAACATGACCTGTCAGAGTTTTGTGACTGCAATCTATTTATTGTTTTCAATTGTGTCATTATTTCTGAATGTTGTGCGACAATTTCATGTTTTATCTAGCATTGTTTCACATTTCTTGTGCTCAATGTTATCACATATTTCTCCTTTGAATGTTGCTTGACTTCTTTAATCTGCTAGCCTGTATCTTTCTGGCCTACTTTTATCTAGCACCTAATCAAGAACGATATCAAATTTTTTCCCCTTCAATTATGCTTGACTGTCACCTGCCTTAATCTGCTAGTCTGCATCTTTCTGGTTTATATTTTTCTTAGTTTCTTTTTCTTCCTGACGTCACTTTTATTGTTGACATTTATGATTATACCAAGCTGTTTCAAATATTTTTTCGTGCATATATTTATCACTTGACGTTACAGAGCTACATGCTACGAGTGGTACTCACATCAGGCAGAGTACCGCTTCGTTGAGAGGGATGAAATACATATTGAGTAACCTGAGTACAACAAACTCGTTCTTCTACGCCTGTTGTGGCGTTGGTGTCCGATTCTAAAATATAACAGACTTTGAAAATGCGTTTACATGGGTTTCAATGGAGTAAGTTGGTGACGCGCAGATGATGTAATATTTTTGTGTGTGTAAAATGTAAATTATACAATACAAATTATTCAAGAAATTCCAGGTTTATTAATATATAAATAACTTCATTTAATAAATTGAGGAACTAAACAAAACTAATATTCATAAAACACTGTCAATAGAAATGTAAACAAATACAGTACTTGTTTCGTAAATGGATCTACCTTCCAGGTTTTTATAAAATCTGTGTGATCACAAATTTGGTGTAATTCTGTGATGTCACAGATTACAGACTCCTAAGAAATGGCTAATGTAATCATAAGTTTGTTGAGCTTACCAGCGACCAATAAACATGTAGTAAGTCTGCTACAGTCATGAGGACTGCTGTCGGATGCTAAGATCTACATACCACCCGCTGAGAGCCCTATGCATACACCCTCCTGAAGAAATATCTCCACCTTCCCCCACTTCCATTTGATGGATGGTTGTAGTCAGAGTAGCCTAGTTGATAGTGAGCTTGCTTGCTATCACCGGGTTACAGCATGCCAGGTTCAAAACCACGTCCAGATTGTAAAAAATCCGGATTGTGATTTCTTGCTTGACACGACCACTCCTGTCGACAGCTGTAAATAAGTACCTAATGCATGAGTTAAGGGAGATGAAGATAGCAAGGAAGGGAACTGGCCATCCCACCTAATAGTTGCTGCGGCTTATTACACGAAGAGTTATCTTCATCACCGATGGCAGGTTGCTGCTATGGGACATACCGTTACCTTTATAGCCTAGGGAAATAATCACGAAAAACTTTTCATTTATTTCATTTCGGTTTCCGAAAAAAATATATGTCCGTTTACCAAACATGAACCAAAAATACATTTAATAATTTGACACCCTAAACAAAACTAATCCTTATAGCAATGGGAATAGAGAGCAATAATCAAATTGTTTACAACTAGTAGTAGACCTGACATAGAAAACAATAACATATACTCATATTAAGAGTACCCACGGCTTTTTATATGTATTCAAGCCACTAATCACGACACTTTGCAATACGGAAACTTGTATACATGCATTTTCGAGATTGGGTTTTGTTTTAGAATCATAAACCACACCATTTTTTTTTTTAAATCTCTCGCTTTATTTGTATGAGATTTCCAGAGTTGATATCAAATGATGAGTTATGAGAGTTGTGCCTACTAAGGAAATGGGTACCAGCTCTTCTGGGAAAGTAAAGACAGTGTGCATGTTCACTACACCATCCTTAGATCAGCCGTTGGTAATAAAAAAATACAGGCCTAACATCATATTCCCCAATGCTGCTCAACGGCGTGGAGAAGGGAAACTTAACTTCCTTTGCAAATCTCATTCAGTATTTGTGTTGTTGTTTATAATGAATGTTGCCCAGGATTGTGTTCACTTGTGTTTGCACAAAATATGCACTGTTCTTCTATATATCTGTATGTTTACTTCCTGGCCCAATTTGATGTTTTCTTCATTGTTTATGTGTTTGCACCATATATCAAATACGTTAAACAAATCAATATACTCAAAGTATGCTGCGCAGGATAGAAATAGAAAAGTGTATGATTAGAACTGAATGGGTCACTCTTCTCAACAATGTGCAGAGTATTACATGGATCTACTGTCCAGGGCATGATGGAGTCAGGGGAAACGAAAGAGCCGATTCGTTGCTGATAAAGCCTTGGAGAATGGCACCGAGGTAAGAAGAGACAGGATTGATTAGAGCAGTCATGGATACCCTACGAGAAGACGAGGAGGAAGTCAAATGAGAGAGTGTATATATTCAGAGAATGGGAGTGACTAGAGAGAATGGGAGAAAGTGCTCCCTCTTCGAAAGATCAGAAGAACGCGTAATCAGCAACTGACCGGGACACTGAACTTATACACTTTTAGATGGCTGACGGAACAGCAAGCAGAGCATATATGGGAACACCCCTAGTGCTGTGACACTTGTTCCTAATCAAGAAGAATCAAATATGTATGAAATCGGAAGCAACGTAGACTAAAAGCACTTGCATCTTTAACCCTTTAGGTGCTGTGCACAAGTTTACTCTTTCCTCTATCATACTCGTATTGATGAGTAAACCCATGGTTTTTTTTTAATCCCCTCATTTAAAAACGATTTCACTCTGAAATCACAAAGCTTCAGTACTCTTCAACATTCCCATCCATGCAGTATATATTTTCTGGTCACAATAAAAAGCCAGTACCATAGAAGCTCTTATTTTTATAGCTCAAAAGGAATTAGCACAAGGGGAAATAATTTAGCACAGTTGGGATCAGTTACAAATAACAATGTAACGGCTGGCTAAAGGGTTAAACACAGATTTGTTATGGATATTCTGTTCTCGTCCAGTTGATAAAAAAATCAACAAAATAGTCACGACAGAATGCAATTTGAGGGTTTTGTCATCAAATTTTTTTCCGTGTCTTGTTTCCTATCTGCAAAGATTCAAAAGAACACAATATACCTATATCAATTGATGTTTGTCATTCGTAAGAAATCGACAAATACGTTCAGTACCAAGCAGTTTCCATCTAAATTTACTAGCGCTGAGCTAGGCAAACCATTTCACGCAAGCAAGCGTGCTTGCTAGCTTCCTAGAAAAAAGAGGTGACATGTTAACTGTGCCTTCAATAATGAATAATTAAATAAATGTTACAAGTACCTACAACTACCGGGTACTAATTAAAAATATGATGAAAACAATTATAAATAAGCAGTGGCTGTTTTTCTCTTTAAGATCTTTGTCTGAACAAACATATAATAGCATCATATAATATGTATAATATAACATATAATATGGGTCCTTATAATATAGGTCATGTCATTTTGTTTGTTCAGACGAGGATCGTAGATCGAAACGGCAAATGTTTTCAGTCGTATTTGTTCTATTATAATTGTATTTATCATCTGTTTATTAGTAGTGTAGGTATTTATAATACATATTGACTTATTCATGACCCTTGACAAAGACACTAGCAAAAATGATCACAGTGTGTGAAGTAAGGTATTTGCAGAAAACTATAAATGTCACGAGGAGAAACCGACAGAAATGAAAATATCAGGAAAGAAATCAAGACTATTTCGTCAAACTACATCGAAAGACAGCAAAGATAGGTGTTTTGGTCATGTTATGAGAATTGAATCAATCCTTTGCACATATAACAGCAGATCAGACTACAAGATATGAGAAAGACCAAGAATTAGATGGGTGGAGACAATCAAAGAAACCTTAAAGAGATATAAGCTGACCATGGCTAATGCTACCTAAATGGCCAGACAAACACCTGCAACTTTCCCCACCCGACGCTTAACAGCACAAGTGGAAATGGCAATAGATAGATAGTTTTACTTATTCACTATTATTATTTTGGTATTTGTGTTACTGCGGCCCATACCTGATTGTTGTATATTCTCTGGCTGTTTGTTAATTATATAGCTGTGTATTACTGTGCATATTATGCTGGTTGTTCTTCTAAAAGTCAAATCGTTGGCTTAACTTTGTCTCAAATAAGGGTCTGCCCCTTGCCTGAAGGCACAGGTCAACTTTGTCTCAAATAAAGACCTGTCTCTTGCAAGGAGGCACAGGTCAGCTTGTATCAAATAAAGACCTGTCTCTTGCATAGGTCAGCAGGTAGATAGTGTTGTTCTTCTTCTGCATTCGTTCACAAACTCCTGCAGATTAGTAGGATGTACGCCCGTGTGTTGCCGGAACCCGAAAGGGGAGCAAAGAGTAGCAACACTGTTTACCTTCCATGCATGTCATAAAAGGCGACTATGGAGGTTATGGGATGGAGTTGGCTGTCCCATCCCATATAGGGTCAGTGACCCAAAGCCATGCTGAAGTCGGTTGTGTCAGGCCGAAAGGCGCATATATCGCAGCAATGCTGTAAACCATGACACAACGCATTCCATTCTCCGGACTACATCTTACTAATCTGCAGGAGTTTGAGAACGAATGCAAAGAAGAAGAAGAAGTAGGATGTAGTTCGGAGAACAAAATACCTGCACTTTTCAGCCTGATAATCCGACTTCAGCATGGCTTCCGGGTCACTTTGGTCCTATATGGGATGGGACAGACAACTCCACCCCATAACCTCCTTAGTTGCCTCTTATGACATGCATTGAAAGTAAACAATGTTTATATTCTTTGCTCACCTTTCGGATTCCGGCAACACACAGGAGAGTTAGCGCTCCAAGATTAGTGTTGCCCGGCCTACGTCAGTAGGCATTGAGTACTCAAAGTGTTGAGTTCCCAGTGGCATGTTCTTTGCTTGTGTGCTTCTCAATGCTGCAGAAGATGGATGTATCGAGCCTTTGGTGCAAATAAAATGGCAACACGGCGTAATTCCATTCTTTGAACAACATTCCAGCTGGAAATTTAGTAAGACCACTGTCCTGTTACAAGAGAGATTCCGCGGAAGTTTGAAAATGTACGCTGAAGAAGAAGCTTCTCAATCATTTTTAATCCAGTAAAATCAGCCCCTACTTGGTTCCAGGTGTGGAAACCTTTGTATATATAACAATATGGCTGATAAAAGGACTGGGGAAATGGGTACAACACAGTCCCTTAAATTCTTCTTTCATTCTCAAACTCCTGCAGGTTTTCAGAATGTAATCCAGGGAACAGAATGTGTTGTCAAGGTTTACAGCTTGACTGTGAGATCTGCAGCTTTCAGTCTGACTCATCCAACTTCAGCATGACTTCTAAGTCACTTTGACCTTCAAAAGGATGGAACAGCCAACCCCTCACTCAAAATCTCCTTAATTGCCTTTTACAACATGTGTGGCAGGTATTCTTTGCTCCCCAATTCGGGCTCCTCAAAGCACAGACAAAACCCTTAAATAATTGCCCAGGCTAAGCATAAAATTTAGTCTATAAGATAGATTGCCTGTAAAGACATAAAATGTCA
Source organism: Meghimatium bilineatum (assembly GCA_034231615.1). Classification (NCBI taxonomy): domain Eukaryota; kingdom Metazoa; phylum Mollusca; class Gastropoda; order Stylommatophora; family Philomycidae; genus Meghimatium; species Meghimatium bilineatum. The sequence goes on from CM067306.1 coordinate 61,723,690, forward strand.
TATTTCAATCTCCTGCTGTGTGTTAATAAGTAAAGTGTACAATTGGGTAATAAAGTTTTGCTAATAATACAAAACAAACATAGGCACACACACACAAATAGACATTTCCACCAAAAGGCCTTTATCAAGGATAACATACACATATGAATAAAAAATGACAAATGGAGACGACACAACTTTTGTTCACATCTAGTGAAATGGCCGAAAGAATAGAAAATGTAAATATATAAATATGTATTAATATATTTTTCATGTTGAGGAATGCATGTTCTTATATTTCTTCTTATTCTTTTCCTTTGAGAAATGTTAGTTCTTCTGTGTGACTTGGGAAAATGTTAGTTCTTCTGTGTGACTTGGGAAAATGTTAGTTCTTCTGTGTGACTTGGGAAAATGTTAGTTCTTCTGTGTGACTTGGGAAAATGTTAGTTCTTCTGTGTGACTTGGGAAAATGTTAGTTCTTCTGTGTGACTTGGGAAAATGTTAGTTCTTCTGTGTGACTTGGGAAAATGTTAGTTCTTCTGTGTGACTTGGGAAAATGTTAGTTCTTCTGTGTGACTTGGGAAAATGTTAGTTCTTCTGTGTGACTTGGGAAAATGTTAGTTCTTCTGTGTGACTTGGGAAAATGTTAGTTCTTCTGACTTGAGATTAGTGTCGTTGTGAAACACCTGATTTGACATTGATAACACAGAGTTGACATATAAATACTGTTTATCAATTCTTTCTGTTGTGTGACTCCGAGAAATTGAGTGTTGGTGATATTGTGTGACTCACAGAAATGGAGTATTTGGTCTATTGTGTGACGGAGAAGTCGAGTATTTGGTCTATTGTGTGACTCAGAGATATGGGATGTCAGTTCTATTGTGATTCAGAGAAATGTAATGTGAGTTCTGTTGTGTGACTCAAGAGACATGTAATGTTAGTTCTGTTGTGTGGCTCAAGAGGCATGTAATGTTAGTTCTGTTGTGTGGCTCAAGAGGCATGCAATGTTAGTATTCTGAAATTATGTTGTGTTTATTAGTATACATAATAGATCTAGATCACATTAGGTATATTATAATCATGTCTGATCAGATCTTGTCTGAATTCTTTCTATCGTAGAAACATGGGACCACGTCTCGCTCTCTAAGACCCATCAAACTTGATGCTGGAGCTACAGCCCGTACTCTCAGACCAACTAAACTTGATGCTGAGGTAAGCCTACCATCTTCTTCATATAATCTGGTACATTTCATTTGGCTGTGTTTGTACAAATTGATATTATGTTGTTGTTTTTTTTACTTTATTTAAGTCCCCAGGAAAGGATAGATCTCTTGAAGCCTTGTACGCAATGGTTAAAATCTCCATACCCAGAAACTCTTAACTATCAACATTGTGCAATGTTAAGTTTCTCCATTCCCAGAAGACTCACAACTGTCAACATTGTGCAATGGTGAAGTTTCTCCATTCTCAGAAGACTCCAGGTGTCAGTGTTGTGCACAATATTTCGCCTTAGAACAGGCCACTGCAGACTGTTGGGTCACCTTTACCGATTGAGGATCTCATGTCCATGTGGATCCGGAACCCAGACTCTGGAACACATACTTCAGGACTGCCCAACATACAAAGAACAGAGACAACAGACCTGGCCAGAAAATACAGACTTGAGGCAAAAGCTATGGGGCAGCCGCTCTGACCTGGAGAAGACAGTGGACTTCGCCCTAACGACAGGCCTGACAATATAACATGACCACAGACGCTGAACGCAGAAGTGTGTTGTGCAATGGTGAAGTTTCTCCATTTCCAGAAGACTCAAACTGTCAACGTTGTTCAAAATCAATGATGTAAGGATGACAATCCATGTATGGCTGAAAAGGTTATATTGTAAGTGAGGAAAGAACCTGTATGTTGACAAGTATGATGATATCTCTTCAAATTGCTGAACATCAACGCAAATAAACACTGCTTGATTTAGTGGTTAAGCTGTTTACCTTGTGTTCAAGAAGGTGGTTCGATCCCCGGTAGTGATGTCTTGTTTACATGAGAATTTTGTTTTGGAGATCCTAGGCAATTACCACTTGAAACTAGAGTTACATGTTGTGAGTGATATTCTGCTATGTTCTGTCTATCTATTGTCATTTCTACTTGTACTGTTAAGTCTGTCTGTCTATTGTCATTTCTACTTGTGCTGTTAAGTCTGTCTGTCTATTGTCATTTCCACTTGTGCTGTTAGGTCTGTCTGTCTATTGTCATTTCCACTTGTGGTGTTAGGTCTGTCTGTCTATTGTCATTTCCACTTGTACTGTTAAGTCTGTCTATCTATTGTCATTTCCACTTGTGCTGTTAAGTCTGTCTGTCTATTGTCATTTCCACTTGTACTGTTAAGTCTGTCTGTCTATTGTCATTTCCACTTGTACTGTTAAGTCTGTCTGTCTATTGTCATTTCCACTTGTGCTGTTAAGTCTATCTATCTATTGTCATTTCCACTTGTACTGTTAAGTCTGTCTGTCTATTGTCATTTCCACTTGTACTGTTAAGTCTGTCTGTCTATTGTCATTTCCACTTATGCTGTTAAGTCTATCTATCTATTGTCATTTCCACTTGTGCTGTTAAGTCTGTCTGTCTATTGTCATTTCCACTTGTGCTGTTAAGTCTGTCTGTCTATTGTCATTTCCACTTGTACTGTTAAGTCTGTCTGTCTATTGTCATTTCCACTTGTGCTGTTAAGTCTGTCTGTCTATTGTCATTTCCACTTGTGCTGTTAAGTCTATCTATCTATTGTCATTTTCACTTGTGCTGTTAAGTCTGTCTGTCTATTGTCATTTCCACTTGTGCTGTTAAGTCTGTCTGTCTATTGTCATTTCCACTTGTGCTGTTAAGTCTGTCTGTCTATTGTCATTTCCACTTGTGCTGTTAAGTCTGTCTGTCTATTGTCATTTCCACTTGTGCTGTTAAGTCTGTCTGTCTATTGTAATTTCCACTTGTACTGTTAAGTGTCATGGAGGAAAGTTGGAGTTGTCTGTCTTTGGCCATTTGGATCGCACCGGCCATGGCCAGCCCATGTCTCTTTAAGGTTTCTTTGATTGTCTCTACCCATCTGCTCGGTTGAGAGGGGAAAAGTACTAGAGGAGACCCAATAAAACTGAAATCAATCTCCTAAGATTTTAAATCTTTTTTTAATATTTGTGTTAACCAAGATTTATTTTTTTAATTGTCTTTTTAAAAATTAACCTTTCTTTGTGAAGTACTTTTCTTTTAACAGCGGATGCCCATTTTGGTTACATTAGGTCACGTGGCCATCAAGAATAATGTTTAGATAATCCTGTCATTTAAAAGTTAGAAAATACCTTATTTTAACTGCATAACTCATAATGAAAATAACCTAGTCCTCCTTGAACAAACAGCACATCACTGCATGCAAGCATATTTGTGTCTTCTTCTTCAGCGTACATTCTCAAACTCCTGCTGAATTCTCTTATAGCAGGACATGTCCTACTAGATTTCCAGCAGAATGTAGCCCAGAGAATGGAAATGCATTGTGTCGCCGTTTTATTTGCTCCAATGGCCCGACACATCCGTCTTCGGCGGGATATTTGTGTCTGAAAGTGTATAATGTATGCTCATTTTTACAACAGGAACAAGCTAAGATAGCCAAGCTAGGGCTAGAGATGAAATTGATAACATCAGAAACAGAAGCAGAAGCAGACAAGTGGGAGGAGCCAGATAACGCTGTGGTCAAGCGAGCCAAAAATATGTCCAGTATGGCCTTTAGTATGTACCTATTCACACGAGGGGAGGGTCCATTGCGCACAACACATGACCTGTTTGTGCAAGCTCAATTTTTTGCTCAAGAAGGCAACAAGTTATACTCAACTATACAGCACTTTGCACAGAAAGTAAGTGCTGAATGTGTACTTATTACATTTGTTTACGATATTACTTTCTTCATTTCAATGCAAAAAGCCTTGCAGCATCAGGGGTAGAAGAGTTCTCTGGAGAAGGCCTATTTGTGTGCTTCATATATTTTTTGTTTTTCATTGATTCTTTTATTTTTGTAATCCATCTTTTGCATTGTCTGCCGATAGCTTTGTATCCACCGTTTTACTGAAGATGAATGTGTCAGGCCATTGGTGCAAATAAAATGGCGACACAACACATTTCCTTTCTCTGGACTACATCCTGCTGGAAATCTAGTAAAACCATTGTCCTGCTATAAGAAAGATCCAGCGGGAGTTTGAGAATGAACACAGAAGAAGAAGAAGTATTTATCGAATCTGTATAGTTATGCTTTTTTTTAGGGACACTGTCTGATGGTAGTCTGTAAGCATGTGAGAACCACTTAATCTATTGTCTTCTGGTGTAATCCAGGACTGACATGTATTTGTTAGTCTTCTGATGTTTTCATTTCTGATTTTGTCTCTTGTTTATTACTGGTATTACTTTCATCTGTGCTTTTTACCTTGGAAGGAGAGAAGAACAACAATGAAGATCCTGGATTGATAACATCAAGGAATAGTCTGGGCTCGATTTTTCTACATTCTGAATGGCTGAGCTTTTTGTGCTGATGTATCCAGTTCGATCATCCCTACGACCCTGACGGATTATGGGTCTTATTATTATTACATTTGTTTACGGTATTACTTTCATCTGTACTTATTACATTTGTTTAAGGTATTCCAAATTATGAATTATTAGATAATGTGGCATAATCTGGCGCCTGACTTCTCCACTGATATGACAAATTATTATAGCTGCAGATTGGTCAATATGGAAGCATTCTCCATAATGATAAAATCACACTGAAATAACAAATACATACTTCACACATTCACTGAAAATAATAGGAAAAGTACAAGCATGCTATATTAGTATTTTCATGAACAGTGGCTTGATGTAGTGAGGAGATTGAAGTCGGAGGGTGTCATATTCATTTTTGCTCCTAGTCTTTAGGGTATTCAAGGCAATGAGAGATAAGATAGTTCGGCAGGTTCTGCCACTGTATTGAGTGACAGAGCCATGGATCATGCTGACATATTGAAGTCTTCTTTAAAAGAAACTGCACGATCAAATGAAATTAATGAACATGATATTTTTTTTATGTGTTAAAAATAAAGGAGCCAGACTTAAAATGTGGTGTTTCCAGAAATGAACATTATTATGGACAGCAAAGAATGTTTGTCAACCAACAGAGAACTGAAACTGTCAGTTGTGGAATTGATAACATCGGAAACAGAAGCGGAAGCAGACAAGTGAGAGGAGCCAGATAACGCTGTTGACATAATACTCAGGGGGAGATGGGAGCACCTATGGATGTGTCCTATTTGCAATAGTTTTTTAGTTGTTGTGAAGACATGTAATCTAGTTGTGTTGCATGATAGTTTCGGTTGCATCACGTTTGCTGGTGCACCTCTTGCCTGGTATCTCTGACTTCTACACCAGGGATTGCTTGGACATGACTGTGGTCCTGCTCGATGTCAGGGATGGTCTGACCAATCTTTTGTTGCCAGCCTCTGTTGGCTGGACTAAGCCCCATCTCCACTTCAAGGAGTTGGCCTCAATGTCAGGATAGCCTGACCAATCCTAGTTTCCAGCCTTTATTGGCTGGAACTTCTTCTTCTTCTGCGTTCGCTCTCATATAACCACGATGAATGTATCATGTGATTTCCGCCGGTGAGCATGAAGTACGTTGTGCTGCAAGTTCCACAGTGTTCCACGGTAAAACTGTTATTTGCACCTCGGTTCACCACTCTGTGGTCTGGATGTCCGAAGTCCAGCACATCCGTTTTCGTCATGCCTTTAATTCAGGTAGGCTTCCTTAGTCCGTGACAGCCGGCTGGAACTAACTCTTGTAGATCTTGTTCTGACTGAGCCATAAGATCAATATCATTAACAATATCTTCAGTGCAAATTGCAGATAGAGTGACCTCCAGTAGGCAAGTTATAATCTGCAAGGGTCTCCAGTGTTATGTACTCCAAGCTTATGTTGAAAAAAGTACTGGATTCATGATGCATCCCTTTCATGCAGTTTCTGAAAATGTTTTTTTTACTACTCTAGGTACCACCATGCCCTCAGAAAGAAGAGCTTCTCATGTATTTGGATAGAGTTCCAGTCTGCTGCCATCAGCTGCTGACAACACTCAAGGCTGCAACATTTGGCAAGACAGCCACTTTCAATAAGGTCTGTATATCTGTTATAGTTTACATGAACAACTATCCTATAAATAACATTGCATCCTACATGTGATAAAGTCATCTTTTTAGCTATCAGCAAATGGCTCCTGACAGCCAATAGTCTTTCTGGCTTCCTCGTTCGTTCTCAAATACCTGCAGATTAGCAGGATTTAGTCCTGATAAAGGAATACAGTTTTTTGTCGTTGCTTACAGCTTCGCTGTGATATCTGCACCTTTCGGCCTGACACGTCCACCTTCAGTATGACTTCTAGATAAATTTTACCTTATATTGGATAACCAACTACACCCAAAACACCTGCTTGGTTTGCCTTTTACGACAACATGCATGGAAGGTAAACCTTTCTGACAAGACCGTAGGCCTTTCTCAATTGAGTAACCAAAGTGATACCAAAACTTTTATAGCATTTGTTAACTCAAAGGCAGTGGGAGGAGGGTTATGAATGCATGTTTAGTCCCCAAAGGGAGACATTCCAGTTTGGCAGTATCCCGAAATTACCAAATCCTGCCATGAACACAGTATACACTTCTGGGCCAACTAGTTCATCATTTTTTGCAAGGTTTAACCTGTAACGACCCAAAGGCAACACGTCACATTAGAGTTAGCCATTTGTTGCCATAGTAAACAGTCTCACATGATCTTTTCCCATCATGATTTTGTAATAGCTAGTTGCTAGACCCTAATTTTAGTAGTGGAAATATCAGATCCCATAGATTATTGATCAGATCTCTTCACATTTACACATGTACAGATCAAAGTTTGATACTTTTCACTCTTGTACAGTGCCGATATTGTTTGTGAATTCTTCATGGATGCAGTTTCTTACGATGATTTGGAATGCTTCCATGGTGTAATATTGTGTCATGTGACGTATTTTCTCCAAAAAGTTGTCTTCTCAATGAACTTCCCGAACCCTTCTCTGTCTTGTGCGATGTGACTTGCATTTTTCAACTATGTATTCATGTTATCTTTAATTTTGTCAGTCCATCGTCTTCTTCTCTGCCTTTTCTACCCGTCCAGGTGCTCTTCCCTCCATTATTTGTCTTTCTAAACAGTTGTGTCTCTTTGGTGTAATATTAGTATAATATATAATATTAGCGATGTAAATACTGTCAGTAGTGGCTCGGAAATTGAGGAAACAGGTTCGTCTATTGGCATGATGATTACCTCTAAATTTTTTACCTCTAAACTGTAAGTCCTTTAGGTGCATTTCTTTTTGTTATTGTCCTCATTGTCCATGTTGGTTGTCCACAACATAACACTGGCACATACAAACACCACCACCATATCTACTTATCTATATTGTCTCCAAATTTGAAATCAATAACAGAATAGGCCTAAATAAAAAGTTATGCCAAAAAAAGGAAACACATCCAGAAAAACCAGAAGTCATAAAAAAATGGCCCATCACCCCATGACCCTACATTGCACCCCCCCCCCCCAAAAAACTCAGTACCCTGCAGGGGGTGTTTTTGCTCACTTTGAGAAACCCTGTTTTTAAACTGTTTAAACACCCTCATGGTGTGGAGCCAGAACGGGGAGCAAAGAATAGTGACTTACCTGTCATGCACATTGTAATAGGTGACTAATGAGGTTTTGGGGTGAAGTTGACATGATTGTTATATATATCTTCAACAGGTTGACAGTCCACATTAACATGATTGTTACATATACATTCAACAAGTTGACAGTCCACATTAACATGATTGTTACATATACATTCAACAAGTTGACAGTCCACATTAACATGATTGTTACATATACATTCAACAAGTTGACAGTCCACATTAACATGATTGTTACATACACCTTCAACAGGTTGACAGTGCAATACAAGAAACCAAAAATTTGATGAATGTTGTAGCAAAGGTAGTCACCACATGCTTCGTCTGTGCTACAAAGGTGAACCTCTTTGTTAGTTTGTACTTTTTAAAATGTTTGTTCTCAAACTTCCGCTGGGTGTCTCTTGTAGCCAGGTATCCTACTCAATTTCCAACAGAATGTGAAATGAACACAGATATAGAACCGTTATGCCAGAGGTTGTTGCTGAGATCTGAAACGGGAACAAAGAATAGTAACACTTTTTACGTTCCATGAATGTTGTAGGAGACAACTAAGAAAGTTGAGGGGTGGAGTTGACTGTGTCATCACGTATAGGGTCAAGTGAATCAGAAGTCATGATGGTGACAGATGTGTCAGGCCCAAATATTGCAGCTAAACTGTAAACCACGGCACAACACATTCTGTTCTTTGGACTACATCCTGCTAATCTGTCAATGTTTGAGAACAGAATTTTTGTGTGTCAGCTAACATCCTTGATATTATTTTTTTTTAAATAGTGTTAAATGTGTTTGTCTTGTGAACTTATTCAATAGTTAGTTAGTTAGTTAGTCGTCAGATCATCGTCACTGCACTCCGGACAAGTCCATGAGTGCTTAGATCTCTCCTTGAGTGTATTCGCCATTACACGTTGACTGACAGTCCCAGTACGCCGTTGATTGATCATCATTGTTCCTCGCCCACGAAACGGCTCCATTCTAGCGACACCACATTTCAAACCAAGCTCCCATATTCTAGTCATGGAACAAGAGTCATCATCACTTCTTCTTCTTCTGCGTTTGTTCTCAAACTATTGCAGATTAGCAGGATGTAGTCCGGAGAACGGAATGCGCTGTGTCATGATTTACAGCATTGCTGCGATATCTGCGCCTTTCGGCCTGACACATCCGACTTCAGCATGGCTTTGGGTCACTGACCCTATATGAGATGCGACAGCCAACTCCATCCCATAACCTCCTTAGTCGCCTTTTACAACATGCGTGGAAGGTAAACAGTGTTGCTATTCTTTGCTCCCCTTTTGGGCCCTGGCAACACACAAGCGATCATCACTTATACAGTCATTTATTCATGTGTTTTCCCGTATGGTGTTCAAAATATCTGTCCAATCCATCACTCCATCAACAGCCGTAGTATCTGTGTGGTGCTGCCAAACTATCTGTTCTCTCATTACCCCAGACATTACTCCCACATGTCCTGGCACAAAACTAAAAGTCACTTTACGTACACAGGAATCTTCATGACATCCAGCCACTGTTCCTGAATTTACCCTGCCTGCACTTTCACAATCATGCTTATTGAGTCACTGAGTATACAGACAATTGTTGCAGTCTGCGAGCACACCCATTTCATAGCTTTGGTTACTGCCAAAATCTCGATTGTTATGCTGCTTGTCGTCTGAGCAAACGCACCACATTCCTCTCTGATAGTCTTCCCCCACCTTTGAGCAGTGAAGGCCTAGGCACTCCTGATGTGTCTCCCAACCGACCCATCTGTATGTATAATCATTTCACATTTCCTGGAATTCTCACCTATCAGAGTCAGAGTCATCACCTGCAACTCTACCACTGTCAGACACCATTCCCTGCATTCTGTAGTGAGTGTTATTATTAATTTGAAGGCTGTTGGATACTCTAAGGACGCTTGACTCCATTCCATTCCATTAAACACCAGGTAGCACATCCTCCAATCTGCACAAACTTTGTATAATATCCTATGCGTGCCCCATCCATGACTTTCCTCTCTTAAGTCAACTGCCTTTCACTTTGAGAATTTCAGGATATAGAGGGTGCTCTTTATCAGTGGTGATTTGTAGGTAGTCCCGCACCCTGCTCATTGTATTCTTTGCTCTGCAGTTGGGCAATCAAGTAAGTTTCGCATAGCCCATACCGATGTATCTCTTGTACACCCCAAAATTATTTGCATTGCCTGATTCTGGATTCTATCCAATCTTTCTGTTTGAGTCTGACTCAGTGTCAGAATCGCTAGTGCATACTCTACCACGGCCACTACCAATCCCTCATACAGCAGAAATAGCAGCCTCTGTTCACATTGAGCAGCAGCCATAACTTTCATCACCACAAGACCTTTATAGCCTTTAAAATGATGTGGTCAACATGATCTTTGAAACTCAAGACTTCGGTTCACCATAACCCCCAAGTACTTCATTGTGCTAGTTCTCTCGTTGACATCCCCTCTCAAGGTCACTGATGGCGTGGACGTGTTTACTATGTAATTATTCAGGGAAAACCATGTTATCGATGCTTTTGATGGATTAATAAAAGCTCCCATTAATGAAGCTTATTCAATGTTAAATGTCAGCTAAAACATCCTTGATATGTCTTTTTTTAAATAGAGTCCAATATGTTTGTGTCTTGTGAACATATTATTCATTGTTTGCTGTCAATAATCTATTTTATCTCAATCTATTACAGTTCAGTATTGACTATCGCGCTTCTCCTACCCCAAGTACCAGTGGCAGCAATGGTCAAATGTGTAGATGGACGTCATGTCCCCGATATGAGTTTCGCACAAGTGGCAGTGATGCAGACTCAGGCCTAGGTCTTAGTGGACAAGGAGATGGACTGTACAGAAGTTCTAGTCTGAGCAAACCCTTGTCTCATCTAGATAAGACTGGATAATGTATTGGAAGGCACTAGTTGATAGAGAGTTTTATCTAGTGGGAAGATTTCTAGTTGATGGACAGAGTTTTAGTTAATTGGAAGATTTCTAGTTGATGGACAGACTGTTTTAGTTAATGGGAAGATTTCTAGTTGATGGACAGACTGTTTGAGTTAATGGGAAGATTTCTAGTTGATGGACAGACTGTTTTAGTTAATGGGAAGATTTCTAGTTGATGGACAGACTGTTTTAGTTAATGGGAAGATTTCTAGTTGATGGACAGACTGTTTTAGTTAATGGGAAGATTTCTAGTTGATGGACAGACTGTTTGAGTTAATGGGAAGATTTCTAGTTGATGGACAGACTGTTTGAGTTAATGGGAAGATTTCTAGTTGATGGACAGACTGTTTTAGTTAATGGGAAGATTTCTAGTTGATGGACAGACTGTTTTAGTTAATGGGAAGATTTCTAGTTGATGGACAGACTGTTTGAGTTAATGGGAAGATTTCTAGTTGATGGACAGACTGTTTGAGTTAATGGGAAGATTTCTAGTTGATGGACAGACTGTTTTAGTTAATGGGAAGATTTCTAGTTGATGGACAGACTGTTTGAGTTAATGGGAAGATTTCTAGTTGATGGACAGACTGTTTGAGTTAATGGGAAGATTTCTAGTTGATGGACAGACTGTTTTAGTTAATTGGAAGATTTCTAGTTGATGGACAGACTGTTTTAGTTAATGGGAAGATTTCTAGTTGATGGACAGACTGTTTGAGTTAATGGGAAGATTTCTAGTTGATGGACAGACTGTTTTAGTTAATTGGAAGATTTCTAGTTGATGGACAGACTTCTAGTTGATGGACAGTGTTCTAGTTGATGGACAGACTTCTAGTTGATGGACAGGTAGTTTTATCTGATGGACAGACCGTTCTATCTGATAGATATCTATCTAGTTCTATCTAGTTGATGGACAGAGTTCTGTGCAATAAAAAAAAAAAAGACAGCATTCTGTTTGATGGACAGATTTCTGTATGGTATTACAGATGACATATTTGAATTTAAATGACATAATAATAGATGTCATGGAATGCCAGAGCTGCATATAGCATATATAATGTCAGGACTACAGATGTCATAGACCCTATAATGGCAGTAAGGGTTAAGAAGTTGATCAAGCCGAGTCATTTTCTAGTCAGTTTTAATGTTTATTTATTGAGAATTTTTTCCATTTCTGCAGCTGATACATGTTGTTTCAGACTGTTTGCTTTGTATGATCGTAACCAACTTTGCTTCATTATTTGTTCCAAATTACATTATTTGTGTACCAAATGTTTATTTTGAGTGGAAATTGTGAAATTTTCAACCATTATTCACCCAATCAAATACTTGTTTGCAGTAGCCAAGAATATTATTTGTGTGTGTGTCCTGGCAATGATCTGTGTGTTTTCAGTAACCATTATAAGCGTATGGTTTGTGTGTGTGTGTGTGTGTGTGTCCTAGCAATGATCTGTGTTTTCAGTAACCATTATAAGCATATGGTATGTGTATATGTCCCCTATGTCCTAGCAATGATCTGCTCTAGGACAATGATGAATCCCCAGTGATGCTATTTTTATGTTGTTATTTATTCTGTGACACGAGACTTGACATTGTTTCTTGACATGTTCAATGGGATTCTAGTTAGTGGTTTCGATTGATAGTCAAAGTGTTTATATGCTAGTATTTTCTTCTTAGCGTTCTTTCTCAAACTCTCTCTAGATGTTTCTTGTAAGAAGATATAGGTCCTACTAGATTTCCAGCAGGATATAGTCCAGAGAATGGAAATGCATTGTGTCTGCATTTTATTTGTGTCAATGGCCTGACACGTCTGTCTTTAGCGGTGTGCGGGTATATAAGAAATGTTATCTTCGATGGTTAGTGGGCCAATCTCAAAAAGTCAACTCAATCAAACTTGCTCATAGTTCTAGGTGCAGTCAAGTTGATCATACATATTGTACTGGCAATGTAAATGGATGTGTTTGTGGTGCCTCAAAATTCAACAATAATTGAGTAACAATACCCAATACAGGATATGCTTCTTCTTCTTCTTTCGTTCACTTAAAACATGTCTATATCTGTAATTCTGTCTCCTTAATAAAACTCACTGTCTTTTGTAGTTCATACAGTGTCCCATAGAGCTTTGATTCCAGTGTTGTTTCCTCTGGCCAATATGTCTGCCTCAGCGTTTTTATGCTCAGAACACTCTTGAAGTATATGTTTAGGATATGCTTTAAATAAAAACTTTAAAACTGTGATAAAGATTAGTATTGTAATCACATGCTGTTTCCGCATCAAAGGTTTGCTGCAACGGACTTCCAACATTCTGTCTCTTGAACTGATCACTGGAATAATGTGATATTGTTACGTAACTAAATGTAACAACAATATTACATTATCCCAGTTATCGCTTCGTGGTTTTGTTATCGCCGCATTCTCCACCTTGTCGTATTATCCTCTGATAGTTTGGCTATTTATATCTCTCTTAAATTAGTGGTGCACTCAGCTAGAATGTAATCTGTCCATCTTGTGATGTTTCCCTCCCACTTTGTATCTTTGCCTACCTCTTGCTTGCCTCCTCTCAATTTTATCTTCAAGTAAGGTCTTCAGCAAGTTGTCTTGTCTTTTAACGTCCAAAATATTTGATTTGTTTGATTATCTTTTAATTTCCCAAATCTTGCCAGGGCCTAAAAGGGAAGCAAAGAATAGTGACACTTTTACCTCAAGTATGTCCTAAGAGTCAGCTAAGGAAGTTCTGGGGTGGAGGCTGTCCCATCATATATAAGGTCAAAGTTACCCAGAAGTCATTCTGAAGTCGGGTGCGACATACCAAAAAGCACAGATTTCTCAGCTAGCTATAAACTATGATACAGCTCATTCAGTTCTCCAAACTACATCCTGTTAATCTGCAGGAGTTTGAGAACAAAGAAGAACCATGAGCAAATTAGTGAGACAGGCCCCACTGATCACTTTACCTGGATCAATACAGATTTAGTGGACTAACTAGAATAATAAACTGTAGAACATGCATTTTCAGCTCTACAAGGATGAGAGAAATGTGGCATACCTGGACACCTCTACTTTCTGACAGAAGAGGCTCCATATATGTCCTAAAGTGAATCACACAAACCTTTACAGCAGATAATGCTATAACCTGATAGTAGAACAGTGAAGTTCTTTATGTGATGTCCAGCGTTTTTTATTTGTTAAATGTGTCAAGCCTCTTGCTGAGACACGATTCTTTCAATCTGAAACCAGAATCTGTATTGGTTATATCGGGTCATTTATATTGGTTATATCTGGCCATCTATATTGGTTATATATGTCCAGTCCGCAATACTTTCAGTCAATATATGATACATCAATATTTTATTTGATTTGTCTTGTATTTTTATGACATGTGCAATCTTTATTTTATGATCGTTTATGTGACATGTCCAGTATTTATGTGACATGTCCAGTATTTATGTGACACATTATTTCCATGTATGACATGTCCAGTATTTATGTGACACATCAGTTCCATGTGTGACATGTTCAGTATATATCTGATAATTCTAGTTCTGATATGAACAAGTGTATCTAAACTCTAATGTGGTCATACATGGTCAGTTTGTGTCATATATCAAGAATAAAGAGAGTGAACTGTCACAGTTGGATATGTCAAGTCATGTCTAGATATGTCAAACCTTGGCAAGCCATGTCTAGATATGCCAAACCTTGGCAAGATATGTCAAGTCATGTCTAGATATGTCAAACCTTGGTAAGCCATGTCTAGATATGCCAAACCTTGGCAAGATATGTCAAGCCATGTCTAGATATGTCAAACCTTGACAAGCCATGTCTAGATATGCCAAACCTTGGCAAGATATGTCAAGTCATGTCTAGATATGTCAAACCTTGGCATGATATGTCAAGTCATGTCTAGATATGTCAAACCTTGGTATGCCATGTCTAGATATGCCAAACCTTGGCAAGCCATGTCTAGATATGCCAAACCTTGGCAAGATATGTCAAGTCATGTCTAGATATGTCAAACCTTCGCAAGATATGCCAAACCATTGTCGCAAATATTTCAGCAGCAGGTCTTTCCACTATCTGGGTTACATCCAGCTATAATTCTAGCAGCACCATTACTCTTCTACAAGTGAGACCTAGCGGGAGTTTGAGAACAAATGCTTCAAATATAAAAGTAACAAGAGTTTGAGTGTATCAGACGATGAATCATTTTCTACACAAAACTATATTTCATTTTGTGAGAACTTCACAAGAGAATATTTTCACTAACAGTTATTAATGAATTCTTTGTAAAGTTGATGTTTTTATTCACAACTATTTTTGTGTACATTGTTCCAATGAGCTAGGTTATTCCGGAACTGAACGTCAACATGTATTTTTGTGTGTGTATATCACTTCATTAATGTTATTAATACAGTGGAATCCCGTTATAACAACTTGTTTTGAACTGAGAAAATATGTATGTAATAACAGACAGTCGCTATATACAGTTTATTGTATAGACTGTGAAGAATAAATTTGAGGATTTTGAAGTGTTGTTATATAAGGAAATTTGTTATAAAAGAATGCGCTATAAATGGATTCCACTGTAATAGCCTGAGAAGTTTTACATTGCCTGTCTCCTTTTATTTATTATTACCAGAAAGATAAATGGATTTGTTTTGCTTCTTTTTATGATGTAAATTTTACAAAAAGAACTCTAAAGGTGTGGAGGATTGACTTCAAGGTACAATACTCAGATTTTCTAATGCACTACATCCCTTTCAACGAAGCAGCTTGCTGCCTGGTTAGAGTACCACTGGTAGCACGTAACTAACTCCATGACTTCAAATGATAATCCACATTGAACCCACGAAAATAATTCACTTGTAAACAAGATGTCGTGATCCGGCATCGAACCTATAACACTTTGAACACAAAACAAATTACTTAACCCTTTAGTTGCTATCATTGTTTTCAGTAATTCATCTCATGGTGCAAAATTTTTTTCCCTGTTATCGATACTTTTCTTCTCGTTAAAAAAATAAGAACACTTCATACTGGCTTTCATTTGATGCTAAAAAATATGTACCGCATGGATGGGATGTTTGACGTATACTGACACTTTGATTTCAAATTGAACATGTTTTTAAGCAATGAGGGGATAGAAAACACCAGTTAACTCATCAATACCAATCTCATAGAGGAAGCCAGCCGAAGATGGATGTGTCAGTCATTGATGCAAATAAAATGATGGCACAACATATTTCCCTTCCCTGGACTACATCCTGCTGGAAATCCAGTATGACCATTGTCATGCTATAATAGAGAACCAGTGGGAGTTTCAGAATGAACGCTGAAAAAGATAGAGTAAACTTATGAATAGCAGCTAAAGTGTCAATGCCGCAGAGATCCCCATCACTTCACAGCCTCGCTTCAGCAGATTTGATAGTGTTTGGAATGAGAGCTTAATTTATTTCCTGATCTATTCACCTCCTTGATATTATTACATTCACTGGATACTAATAGATTCAGTTTACACTCACTGGATACTAATAGATTCAGTTTACACTCACTGGATACTAATAGATTCAGTTTACACTCACTGGATACTAATAGATTCAGTTTACACTCACTGGATACTAATAGATTCAGTTTACACTCACTGGATACTAATAGATTCAGTTTGTGATATGTTTTATGCATATTTTGACTTATTGTTACAATGTGATACATGTCATCGTATCCTGCCACAATTCTCATTAAATTTATAAATGTTGAAAAGGCATAGAGGATTTACTTCATTGTACTCGAGTTAGCACATGTATTCCGTCCCTCTCAATGAAGCGGAACGCCACCCGCCGAGGGTGCCAGTCATCGCACGTTACTCCGTAGCTCTAAGCGATAATCTCCAGGGATCTCCGAAAAAAATCAATTTTGTAAATAAGATATCGCGAGCAAGACTTGAACCCGGGACCTCTTGAGCACAAAGCAAACAGCTTTACCACTTCATCTGGGAAATTCATAAATGTCTTCATTGTAAGTTTATTTGGGGTTTTTTTGTGTGTGCAGATAGCTCTGTATCATTTATTTTTTGTCAAACTGTGATATTTTTAGTTTTTGCATCAAGCACAAACGAATAGTTCTGACAGATTAATAAAAGTCATGACAACACGAGACAATGAATTGAACTTTTGTTAGTGTATTTTGTTGTTGTTGTGAAGACGTTATTTTGTCGTGTTGTGTGAGACCATGGTTTCTTGTGCGCCTCTCGGCATGGTATCTCTGACTTCAGTACCGGTGATTGTTTGGGCATGACTATAGTCCTGCTTGATGTCAGGGATGCCCTACCTCTCTTAGTTTCCATCCTCTGTTCAAGCATCTCCACCTCAAGGAGTTGGCCCGGATGGGGGTTAGTGTATGTTACTGCATTTTGTTGCCTGTTAGAAGTTACTTGTTAGAATGTACAGGGAGAATTCTATCTATCTGTGTTCCTTCAACACTAAATGTGATTGAGTAGACCAGAAACAAGTGCTCTCTAGGTTGAGTGATGTAATGTGACATGTCTGGTATTTGTGACATATCAATTCTGTGATATGTCTAGTATTTATGTGACATCAGTTTCATATGTGACATGTCTAGTATTTGTGACATCAATTCTATATGTGACATGTCTAGTATTTATGTGACATGTCAGTTCTATAAGTGGCATGTCTAATATTTATGTGACATCAATTCCATATGTGACAGGTCTAGTATTTATGTGACATGTCAATTCCATGTGACATGTCTAGTATTTATTTGATATGTCAGTTCTATATGTTCTTCTGCTTCAGCGTTCGCTCTCATATAACCACAACGAATATATCATGTGATTTACGTTGTGCTGCAGGTTCCACAGTAAAACTTTTATTTGCACCTCGGTTGGCCACTCTGTGGTCTAGACGTCCGAGGTCCAGCACATCCATTTTCATCAGTCCTTTATTTCGGCTTTGGTCCCTAATCCGTGACAGCCTATCTATCTGTCACCGGGCAAGCAGGTGTGTGACTCTTCGCCTAGACGATTGTTGTTCACGTCTATCTCGCACGAGGTGTTCCACCGTCTATGAACTCACATCATGAATTTGTTATGTTGTAAGCAATATTAGTGGAAAGTTGCCCTATTCTGAATAATGTTGGTGGGGAATTGTTCCATTGTGAGTAGTGTTAGTCAGTAATTGTTCCACTGTAGGCTATGTTAATGGGGAATTGCCCCCGTTGCTCACAATGTGGCAATTATATATACACACACACACACACACAGACAACACTGGAAATACCTTTTATCTGTCAACTTTTAGCGTTGTAATCTAATGCCATATGTGTGCATAATGAAGAACAAAAGTGCTGCTTGCTTTGGCGATCCTGGTATACACTTCACAATCAACGATGGCATTTTGTGATAGTTTACTACCGAGATATGTGAATATATTCACCTCTTTCAGTGCCACACCATTTACCTTTATATAGGGGCTAGGGGCTCGTTGGAACATGACTTGTTTTCTCTCTACAATCAAATCCCATTATAACAGCTTGGTCCTGACCAAAGGAATATTTATGTTCTTCTTCTTCAGCGTTCATTCTCAAACTTCGACTGGATATCTCTTGTAGCAGGACTATGGTCCTATTAGATTTCCAGAAGGATGTAGTCCAGAGAATGGAAATGCGTTGTGCGCCGTTTTATTTGTGCCAATGGCCCGACACATCCGTCTTCTGCGGAAATATATATGTAATAACAGAAATTAGCTATATACAGTATAAATAATAAATATAATTTCAGATTTTGAAAATTGTTTTTATATAGGAAAATTTGTTTTGTAAACATATGCACTATAGAGGAATATCACTGTATCAATAGTAAGTCCAAAGTTGGTACAGTGGAATCCCTCTATAGCGCATTCTTTTATAACAAATTTTCCTATATAACAACACTTTTCATATCAATGATATTTTTTCTTTATTTTTGGTACTCTGTATAGCAAATTTCTGTTATTACATACATATTTTGTCGTTTCAACCAATTGCTATAACAGGATTTCACTGTGCAGGCTTTGGAACATCTATCTGCTACATGGAAGATCCAGCAGGAGTTTGAGAATGAACGCTGAAGAAGAACACAATATATGTAGATCAGAGTTAGCATTGACAGCATAAATAAGTACACACAGCAGCAGAATAATGCAGCAACTACAGAAACCACTTCAAACAAAATTATACAAAAAAACTTGACCAAAATTTCAAAAATAAAATTTTTATTGGCTGTTGCCAGGGTTTTATGCATGTAGCGATGCAAGACGAGCAACCAAAATCATATTGAGGCGGACATCAAATAAAGCTCTAAAATTACAACTGTAAAAACGAAGAAAAAAATCATCAGTGTGAAGACAAATATGACGGTCTCCCATATGCTGTCATTGCAAATGACCACACTACAGTGTACCACAGCTACAGCAAATAATATCACATGACTTTACTCTCGGAAACTTTTGATTGTAAATATATTATTAGGGCGTGTGTCGTTTATTTACAATCTGACACATCCAATCCCGCTCGTGCTTTATCCTGGGGATAAAAACAATCAATGGCAAATCATAAAGTGAAGAAATACAAATTTCATAAAATAATTGAATAACATGCTGGCAACAATCACACACAAAATAAACTACTAAATCTCTCAACCTCTAACTCAACCTCATTTTGGTTTCGTAAAATATACCTCTTATGCTGACGTACACCGCTTTCAACTGTGGATGTTAATCCAATATGTTTATATCAAAGCTTTACAACCATCAAAAAATAGTGGTCACAGTTCTGGTAATCTAGTCACCATAATCTCTGGGTTTTTGGAAAATCCCGAATCAACTTTACATGCCTTTAGTCTTATTGAAGAAATATAGATCAGTGATTCTCAACCTTTTGGGCCCTGTGTGCCCCTTGTGGGACAAATTTTATTCTCTGTTCCAGTGGTGCCTAAAGTAAAATATCTTGTGACATATATATATTGTGAAATATATATATATCGTGACATATATAATTGTGCTATATGACAATTGATAAACAGTATTTATACCAACTCTCTGCTACCAATGTCAAACATGACCCTTGACAAATAACTAGCGAAAAAATCACAGTATGTGAAATGAGATGTTTGAGGAAAGCTATAAATGTCACAAGAAGACATTTCTCCAAAGGAGCAATGAAGATTTCAAGGAATAAATATAGACTATCTCAAGTCAAGACTATATTGAAAGAAAGCAAATCAGGTGGTTGGAACTAACGCAACCAGCCCTTCATGCAGAAGATCAGGCTACAAGGAATGAGAATTATATGACTGGAGACAATCATAAAAACCTTAAAGAGACACTGTCCAATACAACCCAAATGGCCAAACTCCAACTTTCCTCCACAACGCTTAGCAGCGCAAGTGCAAATAACGATACATATATTGTGCTATATGGTTGTGAGAGTTGGACACTTACTGCAAACATGGAGAGACGATAACAGACTTTTGAATGCAAATGTTAAATACGAATTTTACGAAATCTCCTACATAGAGTATAAGATGTGCATCAATGAAATAAAATAGAGATATATACAGATACACAAGTAATCCTTACTTTCAATAGTGAAACGATGACAACTTGCATGGTCTAGACATATATGCTGACATGATTCCTAGTTTAAAAATAGTGAATACCTTACTTGTCCCATCGCCTGCAACTCTCCGTGGCCCCCAGGAAGGGAGGGGAAGGCCACATAGCCCATGTTGATAACCACTGATATACTAGTTGAAAAGTGGTGCCAACAAGATAACAATACATATTTGTAGACTCTTATGATTGCATGTCTGTATACACAGTACTGGACAAGTAAAGGTAAGTTATGATCCAACATAGAAAACTTTTCAGTAAAGGTAAGTTATGATCTAACATAGAAAACTTTTCAGTAAAGGTAAGTTATGATCCAACATAGAAAACTTTTCAGTAAAGGTAAGCAGAGTTATGATCCAACATAGAAAACTTTTCAGTAAAGGTAAGTTATGATCCAACATAGAAAACTTTTCAGTAAAGGTAAGCAGAGTTATGATCCAACATAGAAAACTTTTCAAATACAGTGGAATCCCTCTATAACACATTATTTAATTTAAAAATATCCCTCTATAACAACAATTTTCAAAATTTCCAATTATATTCTTTATTGCTTCTTCTTCTGCGTTCGTTCTCAAACTCCTGCAGATTCGCAGGATGCAGTCCTGAGAAAAATGTGTTGTGCCATGGTTTACAGCATTGCTGCGATATTTTCGCCTTTTTATTGCTTATACTGTATATAGTGAATTTCTGTTATTACATACATATTTCGTCAGTTCGGAACAAGTTGTTATAACAGGATTCCAATGTACGCGTAATTACTCAGCTGCCTAGTGAGTGGTTGACCATAAACTGCATGGCTAGTGTCGCTTTCGGATTTGCTCAGAAGCGATATCACTTTCCCTCAACCTTCCTAAATCATGAGCCCTAGTATTGTGGTACCTTGTGGCTGGGTGAACCACAGGAGTAATTTTTACTTCAAACCATGAATAAACTTCAAACCCCGGTATGTCGATGATTAACACAACTCCCAATGGAGTGCATGCCTTCTATTCAAGTACACATAGACTCTCATCTAAATATGAGGCTTCTTCTCAAAGAATTGCCTACCATAGAGAGAAGTCTTCTGGGTGTATACTAGACAGCTCTGAAGAAACTTTCCATTGCATAAAGGAGAAGAGCATCATTGCACATCACTCCAGAGATTGAAACACTCATGTTGTCTGAGATGGTAATTGGGTGATACAAATCATGTTGTCTGAAATAGTAATTAGGGGATATGAATCATGTTGTCTGAAATAGTAATTAGGGGATATGAATCATGTTGTCTGAGATGGTAATTGGGTGATACAAATCATGTTGTCTGAAATAGTAATTAGGGGATACGAATCATGCATTTATGTGAAACTCAACTCATTATCCGCGTAAGGGTTTTCCTGTTCTGTCTTATAAATTTATAATTCTCCATAAAATTGGAGGTTTTATTAGCTTACAGGTACAAATGGTTTAGAGGGCTGCATAGCACGGTGGCTTCACATATCCTGGTTTCATTCCCAAGTTGAGACGAAAATGTTTTTCAGACCGAAATGGCTCCTGGACTGACCAAGCCTTAATTGGGTACCATATGAGTCCAGTAAGTTGAATTAGTATCTACACCATATGAAAATAAGTGCATACGGTTGACCAAATTTAAAACTCTTCTGTCTTTGTGAAAAACATAGACTATAGAATAGTCAAGTACAATTTATCCTGACTTGCATAAGTGGAATAAAGATCAGGATAGCACAAGATAAATTAGCATTTCAAAACATGAGAAACAATGGAGTACTACCAAACAGGATGACTAGTTGGCTGGTTCTGATAGCATAATAGATGGTCAGCTTATGGACAGAGCAAACATACTCAATGCTCTATGAGAGTATGAACAACCGTATCTCGAGGTCAGCAAGCATGAATCAGTATTGAGAATGCTCAAATTGGGAGTGATGATAGGCATAGCCAAGAGAAAACACTTCTCAATATTTCTAAATGAGCACTCAAAATTGAACGAAAATCATTAGCCGTGACACTGTGAGAGATTTAATTGAATCGAAGACTTTAGCACCTATGAATACACACACACACACACTCTCTCCCTCCCCCCTGTGTTCAAAGACAATAATCAACAAACCTAATATACTGAAATTTTTCATCACATAATGTCCGAGAATTTATACAACTGAAGAAAAACAAAACAAATTAGAAAATGCTTCATTTCTTAATAGAAACTCCGGTAAGAATTACCCGGTATGTTTCAAGAATGACTTCTGCATAAACAAATAAAGCAGGAAAAAAATGTGTGGGAAAAAAACAATACATGTTAAACATAAATGCAAATTGAAGGAAACGTTATTATACACAGATTATTTGTCGCAGACAGAAAGTCTATCTACAATGTGTCAATCTGGGAGCAGTGCTTCCCAAACTTTTTTGATGCATTTTGTCACAAATTATCGTCCGTTGCCCCTCTCCCCTTGATTTCATGATTCCTAAAAACGGGTCATTGATTATTTTGCAGACAACTATAGCCTTACATCATTTTCAGACATATGTAGCATCTCATTATTTGCTTGTGGTTTTCATTGTGATTGATGTTCCAAGATTGGGTAAATTGATGATTCTCAAATTGCCCCACTGTGGAACATAATCTCCACTTTGAGAAACATGCATCTAGAGTGTTACACAGATTTAATATGGTCAATGTGTCAGTCTAAATTGTTACACAGATTTAACATGGTTGTCAGTGTCAGTCTAAAGTGTTACACAGATTTAACATGGTTGTCAGTGTGTCAGTCTAAAGTGTTACACAGATTTAACATGTTGTCAGTGTGTCAGTCTAGAGTGTTACACAGATTTAACATGGTTGTCAGTGTGTCAGTCTAGAGTGTTACACAGATTTAACATGGTTGTCAGTGTGTCAGTCTAGAGTGTTACACAGATTTAACATGTTGTCAGTGTGTCAGTCTAGAGTGTTACACAGATTAAACATGGTCATCAGAGTGTTAGTCTAGAGTGGTACATAGATTAAACATGGTCGTCAGAGTGTCAGTCTAGAGTGTTACACAGATTAAACATGGTCATCAGTGTGTCAGTCTAGAGTGGTACACAGATTAAACACGGTCGTCAGTGTGTCAGCCTAGAGTGGTACACAGATTAAACATCGTCGTCAGTGTGTCAGTCTAGAGTGGTACACAGATTAAACATGGTCGTCAGTGTGTCAGTATAGAGTGGTACACAGATTCAGCATGGTCATAAAATAGAACAGAAAAATGCTTATAAAGCTGGTATTAGAAATAATAAAGACAAACGGCAAGGCTGTGTTCCATGATTAAAAACAGACAATATATTGTTAAAACAGCTTGTGTCAAAAAAATCATATTTCAACAATTGATTATATTCAAGTGTCTGGTATTAAGTGTCCTTCTATCTGGTCACTAGTTAAATGTATGCCACTGACCAGTAGCCAAGTTAACATTACTAAGTAAAGTGTGAGTTATTCTCTTCCAGTCATGTTCGCTTGTAAAAGTTGTCACACATCATTCAGCTGAAGGAACATTGCAGCTGGTTTATGCAGCATTGTGTATCTTCTTGGCTGTTCTAAGATACATCACTTTCTGTATTTATTCACACAGACAAACATTCCAAAAATAAATAACATTTCTCCAATGTACACAAGAGGGGGAAAAATGAGTGCTGCCAGATGTACAAGGGAAACTCAACTCATTATCCGCGTAAGGGTTTTCCTGTTCTGTCTTATAAATTTATAATTCTCCGTAAAATTGGAGGTTTTATTAGCCAACCGGTACAAATGGAGGGCTGCATAGCATGGTGGCTTCACATATCCTGGTTTCATTCCCAAGTTGAGGCCTAACTGTTTTTCAAACCGAAATTACTCCTGGACTGACCAAACCTTAATTGGGTACCATATGAGTCCAGTAAGTAATGACTGTGAGGAGATGGCAACCACCCTCATATAGCAGAACCACTGAAATGTGAGATTGCTAACATCACATCTCATACACCTACAACAGTTAAACGCTATGGGTTAACTTTACTTTACTTACTACAATCGGTTGCCTGCCGAAGACGGATGTGTCGGGCCATTGGCGCAAATAAAACCGTGACACAATGCATTTCCATTCTCTGGACTACATCCTGCTGGAAATCTAGTAGGACCATGGTCCTGCTACAAGAGAATTCAGCAGGAGTTTAAGAATGAACACTGAAGAAGAAGAATCAGTTAGTTTAAGTAATTGTTTAATTGATTGATTTACCGGCACAGCAGGTTAGTTTGAGTGGCTGTTTTATTGATTGGCTTACTGAAACAGCAGATTAGTTTAAGTGGCTGTTTTATTTGTTTACCAGTACAGTGGGTTAATTTAAGTTATTGTATCAGCTTACGGAGATCAATGAGTTATTTTATCAGCTTACGGAGATCAGTGAGTTGTTATTTTATCAACTTACGGAGATCAATACGTTATTTTATCAGCTTACGGAGATCAATGAGTTATTTTTTCAGCTTACGGAGATCAAAGAGTTGAATTGTCTTTAATTTACAGTACAACAGTCATCTGACGACTAATCCAGTTATTTCTTGAGTCATCCAGTAATTTACTACCCAAATATAAACATCCAACAGCATTCACTTATAAAACACACACACACAAAATCCAGGATTATTTATAAACACACAGTTTACACATTTACATTTAATAACAGCATATAGAATTTGTACAGTTAGTATGATTTGAGGCAAACACTATATGTTGTATCCAAACACAAAGGTTTTATCTCAGGTTAGAGTATGTTCCAAGCACAAACATCTCATTCAAAATGTCCCAAACATTGGTTAAGTTCTATTTCAGATGAGAATTTCCCAAACATATTTCTCTCAGGTTCACAATGTCCCAGACATATTGCTCTCAGGTTCACAATGTCCCAAACATATTTCTCTCAGGTTCACAATGTCCCGGATATATTTCTCTCAGGTTCACAATTTCCCAAACATATTTCTCTCAGGTTCACAATGTCCCAAACATATTTCTCTCAGGTTCACAATGTCCCAAACATATTTCTCTCAGGTTCACAATGTCCCAAACATATTTCTCTCAGGTTCACAATGTCCCGGATATATTTATCTCAGGTTGACAATGTCCCAAACATATTTCTCTCAGGTTCACAATGTCCCGGATGTATTTCTCTCAGGTTCACAATGTCCCGATATATTTCTCTCAGGATCACAATGTCCCGATATATTTCTCTCAGGTTCACAATGTCCCGATATATTTCTCTCAGGTTGACAATGTCCTAAACATATTTCTCTCAGGTTCACAATGTCCCAGACATATGTTTTTAAGTTCTATCTCAGGTTGCAGAATGCTGTAAATTTACATGCCTACTATGTTTTATGTATACCACAGCATGGAGAGTCGGCTCAGCGATTGAGCAGAGAGTGGGCCTGCCTCACATACTACAACATGGAGTGTCGGCTCAATGACTGAGCAGAGTGGGGCTGCCTCACATACCACAACACGGAGTGTTGGCTCAGTGATTGAGCAGAGAGTGGGCCTGCCTCACAAATGTAACTGTGCAATAAGATTGTGTTTCAAAAACCGATCGGCAACATTGTACTGGTAATACGTCTGGATGTATTAGTAGTACCTAAAATATTTACAACGGTTGAACAGCAATATCCGATACACGATAAACTTACATTATTTTTGTTATCACAACTAGGGTGAATTTGTCAATTAGCATGACATTTTTTGCATAGCCATGTCTATTGTCTGTTCCCAGATGAATGATGGTTGATCTTATTCATGCTTGCCGTTAAGTGTAGGGGTGGGAGCTTAAGCTGTCATTCCAATGCCAGATGTGTTGCCGTGGTTGCATTTAGTCCATGTTTGTTCAAGGTTATCTTGATGTTTCCTATCCACCGTTTTCTAGGTCTAAAATAAAGTTATGGTGCATTGCTATAACTAATAAAAATAAAACAGGGGAATTTCTCTCTAAAAAGCATTATTTTAGAACAAACTGGAATCTCTCTACATAGCATTATTTTATAACAAATTTTGTATGCTGCCTATAAATTACATCAATAATTAAGGATGGGGAGTGTCTGAAAAAAGTATGTCAGTTGGTTACAGGGTCGATAAAAGTTGACGGCAACATTTTCATTTTATACAACAATTAAGATGTTTGAATTTGAATCGTTTTTCACAGCTGATGATAGATGTGTCACACCACTGGCGCAAATAAAACAGCGACACAATGCCTTGCCATTCTCTGGACTAAATCACTCTGGATATTAGAACCATTGTCCTGCTACGAGAGAAATCCAGCGACAGTTTGAGAACGAAAGCTGAAGACAAAGTACTTTATATAGCAAACTGATGTTACCACATAAATATGTTACTACATTGGTCTGTACCAAGTTGTTACAATGGTTTTTTGTACAACTAACTTGAGGTTAATAAGGAAAAATGTTCCCAGATATCAGTGAGAATATTAACCCTCTAGCTGCTACAGGCAAGTTGACTGGTTTTCTTTGTTTTCTAGCCCTTCATTACTAAAAATGATTTTACTCTGAGATCGCCAAGTGACAGAAGGCATCAAATTTTCCATCCATGTGGTACATACTTTGGTACAGTACAAGTAGACGCCACCACATTTAATTATTTTCCTTGTTTATGTTTGCCAATTTCATGTTCATCATTTAATAATTGAAATATTTATTTATTTATGGTTGGGGTTAGGGTTAGTTATATAAAACACAACTATCCAAACCCTAAAATAAATTAATATTTAACTTATTAAATAATGAACATGAAATGTACATAGACAAGGAAAAATAACGTGACTATGTGGAGGCATCTACTTGTACTGTACCCATATTTCTGATATCAATAAAAAAAACCATGACCATGGAAGTTCATATTTTTTGTAGGACAAGAAATGGAATCAGCAAAGTGGGAAGATCTTCAGGGGAAAAATTTACAAAGCTGGGATTTGATACTATGAACAATGTACCAGCTAAAGGGTTTAACACTGGACCAATGTCACACGCCCCTCCCCCTCCTATATTAGGGTATAATCTTCTTCTCGTTCGTAGTTTGACATGTCTACACAGCAAGTCCAGTTTTCTTAATGTATGCTGCTGTATTTGAAATCTCCTCAGTGCTACCATACAGCTTTTTGTGGATATCTGTTTCAGGGTATAATAAATGGGGGTGTTGCTACACATACAGAGAGAGAGATGGCCGAATTCATCATTGTAGATGATCTTCAAGCATATACATCTTTATATTTCATCTGGGAAATTGTATAAAATGGTCAATGCAGTTACCACTGATCCTGTCATATCTACAGTTATATTCTTAACACTTTACAGACCAATTTTGACGGTCATTGAATCTCCATTATAAAAACTTGACCCAGCCTTAAATGGGTACCGGATTAATCCGGGAAGTAAAGACTGCGAGGGAGAGGAGATGGCTACCGACCTCATTTGCAGAGCCTCTGAAATGTGAGATCGCTAACATCTCCACCCCTACAGCATTAATAAATGCTATGGGTTACTTTACTTTACTTTATAAAACCTTGGTGACCAATGTCTATGATCGTCGAACCCGCTATATTTAGAAATGGTAAATACTATAATTAAGTAATTATATTATTGATATTCAGAAATACAGCAACGATAGCTATACTGTTACTAAAAATAACTCACATGGAATATTATTTGTTCCAAAATTGTGGCACCCATGAATAGTCTATAAACATCATTCATGATTATTAATCATGAAGAAATATGAGATTTCGAAGGTGAAATTGTATGATATATAGACATTAAGGTAAATATAGGTCTGGGAGAATTAATCTACTATTAGGATAAGTAGGATTTTGCACTTGAAATAACTCTGGCACATTCAAATTCATTCAGAAAGTGCAAACATTCATTATATCACATAGAAAGTTTCAAGGTTCTCACAAGCGATTTCGATTTTATGGACATTTTTAAAGACGGTGATGTCGATGTCTAAAAAAATTACATCCTCGGTAATGGGGGAGAAGAATTTGCATACATCCTCGGTAAGGGAAAAGAAGAATTTGCATACATCATCGGTATGGGGAAAGAAGAATTTGCATACATCCTCAGTAAGGGGAAAGAAGAATTTGCATACATCCTTGGTAAGGGAAAAGAAGAATTTGCATACATCCTTGGTAAGGGAAAAGAAGAATTTGCATACATCCTTGGTAAGAGGAAAGAAGAATTTGCATACATCCTCAGTGTAAGGGGAGAGAAGAATTTGCACACATCCTTGGTAAGGGGAATGGTTTGCATACATCCTTGGTAAGAGGAAAGAAGTATTTGCATACATCCTCAGCAATGGGAGAGAATTTGCATACATCCTCTGTAATTGGAGAAAATAATTTGCATACATCCTTGGTAATGGGAGAAAGGAATTAGCGTACATCCTCGGTAATGGGAAAGAAGTAATCTCTGGATTTCTGGTTAACCAAGTGTTACGGTGGGGGAACTGGTCCCAATGTTTGAAATGGAGTAAATCTAAAATTACCAGATATGAGATTGATGTTCACGCAAGAGAAATGTGCATCTTTTGGGGAGCTTTGCAAGCAATTCACTTGTCAACCCCTGAGAGTAACTTTACAAGCAACTCACTTGTTAACCGCTGAGAGCAACTTTGCAAGCAACTCACTTGTCACCTGCTAGGAGTAACTTTACATGCAACCCACTTGTCACTCGCTGGGAGCAACTTTGTTTCACTAGCCATGCTGAAGTCGGATGTGTCAGGCTGAAAGGTGACAATATCACAACTAAGCTATAAACCATGACACAACACATTCCGTTCTCTTGATTACACCCTGCTAATCTGCAGGAATTTGAGAACAAACACAGAAGAATGGACAAATCCCTAGTGAGATTTCACCCATGTTATTGCTACGTAAATAAAAACATTATGTGGACCTTGCAAGCCCCAACCGTACATTTCACAATACAAACATATCCATTATCCATAACATATCCATTATCCATAACATATCCATTATCCATTATTTTAAATTGTATCTTATTCAGGATGTAGCTAGAATTTTTGGCTGTAGTTATTTTCTGGGCAGTATTTACACTAGTAGTTTGCCATTGCTTTCTAAACAGTCCAGATGCACTTCTTCCTGTTGTGGCAATTGTAAATAATCTTAAGTGTATCACAATAAATCGTATGAGCCTTATGGCAGTAGGCTATTAAGCAGCATTTATAATGTATATGCACTATGAAAAAGCGTTAATTGGCACACACTTTCTTTAGAGAGTATAACTAGCACGGCCAAAATGCCTGATAAGATATGATCTGGGTTACATACAATAATGATCTCACTAACACAATTGATCAAGAAAATCAACAATAGCTAGCAAACATGAGGGCTGTTCAATAAGTTCCCAGACAGATGTTTCTCTGAAATATCAAACTGGAGTAGATGATCAAAGCATTCTGAATGTCTTGCCATGCTCAATGTGGTACACACCGCTCCACTAGAGTCGTCTTTGTACCCGTTATGCCAGCTAGTTGCATTATCTAAGTACTCTACTAAGACTAGTATTTACATGATCTGGCAGGCAGACCCTAATTGCAACGTCCTTAATTACGTAAGTCGCTCTCACTTCGATTCGGTTTTATCCACCAGTTCCTACAAATTATGGTCTCTACTATACTTATATTATTTCGTTCTATTTCCTTCAAAGTATTTCCCTTGTGACTGTATACACTTATTCCACCGCTCCTGCCAGTTACTATGTACACGTCCATAGCTGCTCCAATCTCCACTTGAGTTTGTTTGTTTGTTTGTTTTGTGTTCGCTCCATTGTAACCATCACGGATATCCGTGCGATTTCCGCCGGGAGCGTGATTACGTTGTGCCACCGTTATGCGCCTTGTAGGCCTAGCACATCCGATTTCGGCATGTCCACTTGAGTGTATCCACTATTACATGATGACTCAAAGTTCCATTTATTTGTTGATTGACAAACTTTCTCCTAAATACACCGTAACGCTCACTTCTGGCAATGTCACAATTCAAGCCAAGTTCCTTTATTCTGGACATAGAAAAGTAATCATCACCCTCATTCATGTCTACAAATGAATGACAGAGGCCCATTGGCTGCAAACTTGAAAATGTGTTTTAATTTTTTATATTAAAAATTTATCATTTATTTTTTATCATTTGTCTTTATCATTTATATATATCATTTGTTTTTTATCATTTATATTTCTCACATTTTTATCATTTATATTTCTCACATTTTATCATTTATACTTATCGCTGTATTTTATTATTGGATGTTTCCAAATAGCAACATTGTATTACTTACCCCTTTCTGTATCACTTTCAATGTATGATACTGCATCCCTCTCCTCATGTCTGACTTTTTGCTGGCATCTTGGTTATTACGTATTTCAATTTCTTCTATTCATAAAGATATCAATCCATAAAGATATCAACCCATAAAGATATCAATCCATAAAGATATCAATCCATAAAGATATCAACCCTGCTGTAATGTAACTAAAAATTGAGGTTTTAGCAGCTAGACAGCAGAAGCTGTTTGCTGAACTAGTTGTTTATCAGTTTGCCAGATATAAAGAGTTAATGTCCTAAGTTACAAACATTATTAGTCATATTTACACTCATGTTTCAGGGCTCAAAAGCAGAGCAAATAATAGTGATACTGTTTCCTACCAGGCATGTTGTAAGAGGCAACTAAGGAAATTTTGGGGTGAAGTTGGTTGCCCATCCCATAGTCAAAGTGGCTCAGCCGCCATACTGAAATCAGCTGTGTCAGGTCGAAAGGTGCAGATATAGCAGCTAAGTCATAAACCATAACGAAATCTATTCCCTAGACTATATTCTGCTAACCTGCAGGAGTTTGAGAATGAACGAAGAAGATGTTATATTTCTTTCAATGCCCTTACCTACAAATATTACCACACATTTGTACAAGTCCTTACAAATGTGATCAATCATGTGTTGTACATATTCTTACACATTATCAACAATATTTTGACAATCACAGCTACAAATATTTTATCATATTTTCATGAACCAAGTGTTGCTACATATTTCATGAACCAAACCATGTGTTGTTACATATTGCATGAATCAAACCATGTGTTGTTACATATTTCACCAACCAAGTGTTGTTACATATTTCATGAACCAAGTCTTGTTACATATTTCATGAACCAAGTCTTGTTACATATTTCATCAACCAAGTGTTGTTACATATTTCATCAACCAAGTGTTGTTACATATTTCATCAACCAAGTGTTGTTACATATTTCATGAACCAAGTATTGTTACATATTTCATCAACCAAGTGTTGTTACATATTTCATCAACCAAGTGTTGTTACATATTTCATGAACCAAGTATTGTTACATATTTCATCAACCAAGTGTTGTTACATATTTCATGAACCAAGAGTTGTTACATATTTCATCAACCAAGTCTTGTTACATATTTCATGAACCAAGAGTTGTGCATATTTTATGAACCAAGTGTCATACATATTTTATCAGCCATGTGTCCTATAATTCTCTCTTCTACAAATGTTAGAAACTGGTCAAATATTGTAAGTACAGTCAAGCCACGCCCACTTATCTACAAGGTCATCACCAACAGTGTCGAGGTCACCATCCAACAGCAGCTGTAGAAAGAAAATATTGCAGACATTTAATATTCACATAAGTATATAATAAATGTTACTGAATATAGCCTAACTATCAATATAAATAAATCAGACATAGAAATAAAACAAAGAACAAAGACAATTCTCCGTGTGTCGGTCCTACTGGGACCTTTGTCAAGAAACAAAAACCAATTAAGACAACACAACTATAAAAATACAACAATCCACAGACTTGGACAATGGCTTCCCTACAAAAACTAGGTTATTCCCTACAAAAACTAGGTTATTCCCTACAAAAACTAGGTTATTCCCTACAAAAACTAGGTTATTCCCTACAAAAACTAGGTTATTTATAATATTCACATATAACGTGAAGTTACAGTAATCACACAAACTAATCACATGAACATTACAGTATTTGTAAACTAAAATTCACACGCTACTGTAATCACACATAACCTAACATTAACTGTAATCACACATAACCTAACATTAACTGTAATCACACATAACCTAACATTAACTGTAATCACACATAACCTAACATTAACTGTAATCACACATAACCTAACATTAACTGTAATCAAACATGACCTAATTTTAGACACTTTCAGGACACAGCAATATTCAGGTGGTTTAAACTCTTGTTCAACAATTTTTGTTCACCAAAAACAAAAAAAGGTAACCCATATGCCGTAGGTGCCCAAAGGAGGAGTAAATAATGTTGACATTGTTACCAGCCATGTTTGTCCTAAGAGGAGACTAACAGATGCCATGGAGAAGTTGGATGTTGGGTATCAGGCAGAAAAGTGCAGATATCGAAGCTATACTGTAAACCATGACACAACACACTCTGCTCTACATCCTTCTAATCTGCAGGAGTGTGAGATTGTACAAACAAAGAAGGTTTGTGGATACACACTTTACAGACCATGTGCGACAGTCGTCAAATTTCCATTATATGACCTTGGTGACCAACTTCGACGATCATCGTAACCGCTAAGATACTTCAGAAATACGGCAACCATAGCGATACTGTTACTAAAAAATAGCTCACCCTGCAAAGTATGTTGTTCCAAAATGGCGACACCCACGAAATAAGTCTATAGATGTCGTTCATGAGTATTAATCATGAATAAATCAGATTTTTCAAAGGTTTGATTTAGTGATGTATAGAAAGTAATGTAAATCTAGGCCTAGCATTATAATAAGTAGGATTTAGCTCTTGAAATAATGTATAGAAAGTAATGTAAATCTAGGCCTATCATTATGATAAGTAGGATTTAGCTCTTGAAATAATGTATAGAAAGTAATGTAAATCTAGGCCTATCATTATGATAAGTAGGATTTAGCTCTTGAAATAATGTATAGAAAGTAATGTAAATCTAGGCCTAGCATTATAATAAGTAGGATTTAGCTCTTGAAATAAGCCAGGAGCTTTCAAATTCAGAAAGCGCATACATTCTTTAGGACACATAGAATGTAACAAGACTCTCTAGCGAGTTTGATTTTATACAGATTTTTTAACGAGATGATGCTGATATTAAACAAATTTTGTAAACAAACACTCTTGGTAGTGAGAGATAGTACGCTCTGTATTTCTGGTCAGTAATATATTAAAGGAATTAACAATGAGTTTGCCCTGACCTGCGATAGATCACATTTTCAGTGTTGTTCGTATTCCACTTCGTCCAGACTGTCGCCCTCTGTGTGAAATGGGTACATCATCTGTTTCAGGAAACAAGTGCAGGCCCGGAATGTGGAAAATTGAAGTGGCTGTTGAGACAAATGTTATTTTATTTCTCAAATGGCGATCACAATACAAGAAAATTATTTTCTTCTTTAGCATTAATTCTCACAAACTCCCGCTGGATCTCTCTTGAATCAGGACAATGGTCCTACTAGATTTCCAGCAGGATGTAGTCCCGAGAATGGAAATGCGTTGTCTCCCCGTTTTATTTGCAGCAATGGCCCTACACATGTTTTCGGTGGGAGCAAATGATTTATTGGCAGAAATTTTTAGAACTTCATATTGATCTAGGAGCTTGTTTCCTTAAACCAACACAATATGGCATGTTCCTTATTCTTCTTCTTCTGCAATCAGTCACTATGCATCCAGTCCAATAATGGTCATATATAAATGTTTTAGGTCGCTGTGGGTTCCTCACAATCTAGTTTGCAGAGACGCTCCTATGGGCCAGATTGTTGTTCTGTGAGCTTCTATGTCCAGTATTTGTTTTTTAATTGCAGATCGTTTGAACATTTTACTGCCGCAGACAGATGTGTTGGGCCATTGGCACAAATAAAACAGTGACACAATGCATTTTCATTCTCTGAACTACATCATGCTAGAAATCCAGTAGGACCATTGTCCTGCTACAAGAGAGATCTAACAAGAGTTTGAGATGAACGCTGAAGAAGAACATTTTGACCAATCACCAATTCAGGTGTCTGGTGCATAGGAGAGATCCAGTTCGCCAGAATCACCATATCCCGCTAGGATCACAGCATACAATTCTAGGCTAACTAACTCATCATTCTGCTATCAGATTTATGGCCCATCTGCAGCAACAGTACATCTAACATTCTCCCAACTTTACTTGGTCCTCCGTTATGACATGCCTGGAAAGAAGACAGGCCCTGAATGCCGCATGGGCAATAGTAGAGGAATGAGGCCATCGTCATGAAATATGTGTTGAATTGCGACACTAGGAAAGTTATACCAGGTCGTACAATCTAGAAAAGTATAGGATTTCTTCCCTAATAGTCAGATGTGTGCTGCCAAAAGGAATAGACATTGCAAGCAAGCTATAAACCTAACTTAGCTGAATAGATAGGCCATGGGACACACTAGGAGAGAAATTCCAAGACAACATCAATCTCCCAGGAAGGAAAGACCAGAGTATCATCTTCAGGCTTTGTACAAAATATGTAGAGCTTAGCAATTACCTAAACAGAATACAACCACAACACACTCCAGGGTGCCGACTATGCACTAATTCCTACGAAACTGTTGACCACCACCTTGTTTGAATGTCCAGCACTGGATGGTATCAGGAAAATGCTTCTCCCTCCAAGGTCAGATAAATAGAACACGTTATATTGAAACAAAACAACAGCTCATAAATACATGCATACATCACACGATGCCATTGGGTCAAAGGGCATGAGCCTATGGACTGCTAATTAGCCACCTATACATAAAAATACACATGCTGAAATCAGATGTATCTAGCTAAAAGGAGCAGAGATTGCGGTCAAGCAATAAACCCCAACACATTGAATTCCGTTCTCCGGACTACATCCTGCTAATTTGTAGACGTTTGAGAACAAATGCAAAAGAAGAAAATACTCACCAAAGATGCATGTGTCTTGCCATTGACCTGCTACAAGAGAGATCCAGCAGGAGTTTGAGAATGAATGCTGAAGACGAAGAAGATCTATGAGAGACTAATAATATCCACTCCCGTGTGTTGCCGGGCCCGAAAGAGGAGCAAAGAATAGCAACACTGTTTACCTTCCATGCATGTCATAAGAGGCGACTAAGGAGGTTATGGGATGGAGTTTGCTGTCCCATCCCATATAGGGTCAGTGACCCACAGCCATGCTGAAGTCGGATGTGTCAGGCCGAAAGGCACTGATATCGCAGCAATGTTGTAAACCATGACACAGCGCATTCCGTTCTCCGGACTACATTCTGCTAATCTGCAGGAGTTTGAGAACGAACGCAAAGGAAGAAGAAGAATAATATCCATTTCAACCAACAGTAACAAACTGCCACATGGCAAAGCTTTTCTACAACTAAACTGTTATTTAAGTCAGAACTTACTGTCAGACAACTCATGTATCCTGGGAGGCAAATCCTGAAAGTAATCATGGTGCTTGGCACTGGAGGCTGAGATTCGTTTATGTGGCTGCATCTGTGTAGTACAAGATATTATTATTCAGGGAGGCATTCAAGACAACTAGACAAGCAAACACTCATGTATGCAAGTTGAATATAAATACAATAAGAAAATTAACAACTGATTTCTTTTTTCCCTGAATTTTTCTTATTCCTCAGAGTCATCATCATCATCATCAGGTGCCATGCCGGCTGGCATAAGCGGTCATGGCTCTCCACAGCTCTGTCTCCAGTATTATAAATCAAGATCGTTGTTGTTTCCCTGCCGTGCCAGGCTGCCAAAATGTCTAATATTTTCTCACGTTGTCGCCCTCTGTCTTTGTTGCCTTCAATCTTGCCTGTTGTGACTTGGTTCTCTAAACCTCCCTATCTCCCTATAAGTGACCATAAAATGAAGATTGTCTTTTTCTTATATTATTGATTAAGCTCTGTTTCGCATTTGACTTTTTCAACACATCCACATTAGTTTTTCTGGCAGTCCATGGTATTCTCAGCATTCTTCTGTAGAACTCTATTCTCTCTAATTTCCCACTTTCCAGTTTGTTCCTCTAAGAGACAAAGCATTTAATATGACATGGTAAAGTAAGATCAGTATTACAGTAAAGATCAATCTATTCAGATCTGCTAGTGCTAAGTATACTTTTATACGGATGTGAAAGCTGGACACTCAATGCAGGAAAGGAAAGAAGGATTCAGGCTTTTTAAAACAAGCACTACAGATGTTTGTTAAGAATTAGTTATATAGAACACTGACGTCATCACGACAATATGGCGTTGTGTTTTCTTTCTATGAAGCAGGGATATGTTATGTATTATATTCATTGAATGTGCAGTGGACAATATGTCAATGTGTCGTGATAATATCTTGAAGGTTACTTCGTTAATGGATTAAAAGATAACAACATAGTGAAGGTATTATCAAGTTTAGAAGTCTTTATGTGGATGCGTATGAAGTAAGGTTGTGACCTAGTGAAACGGTAGCGATGCATTAGCGCGAAGTTCAAACGTGATGTAGTGTCAACATCAGCAAAGTACAATGGAGATGGAGAGAGAAGACACATCCATGTAACCACATCATAAGGACAGCTGGAGAGGAGATGGGTACCACTAGCTAAACCTTTCGCCCACTGAAATACTAGAATGGATAATCACACACAGAGAATAAAGAACAAAGCTCTTAAACTTGCCGAAAACTGTGTTATCAGAAACTAGCATGGTTCGGACATGTATGCAGGCACAATTCCTTGTCAAAAGTCAAAAACAATACTGCAGGGAACTGTCGAGGGTGGAAGAAGCAGAGGAGGACAAATAAAGGCATGGACAGACAACATCAAGGAATGGACAGGGCAAGATATTTCCACACTCATCCGCATCACTTAGGATAGAATTCTCTGGAGGACTGTGTGCTGAGGCATCCAATGTGGTACCCCTACGACCCTGAAGGGTTACGGTTTTATTGATTGATATAGAACACAAGACAAATATATTTGCCAGACAGCAAATAAACAAAACTTGAAGGTTATCAAGAACCACTTTTGGCATTGGTGAAACGACGTAAACTTGTTTGGTTTGGACATGTAACATGACTCGCTTTCTAAAATTACTTCACAAGAAACAGTCCAGGGTGGAAGGAGGAGAGGAGGACAGAGAAAATCCTGGATTGATAACATCAAGGAATAGTCTGGGTGTGATTATTCCACACTCCTGTGAATGGCTGAGGATATTGTTTGGAGAGCTTTCTGTACTGATGTTTCCAGTGTGACACCCTTACAACCCCAACGGGTTGTATGTCTTATTATTATATTATATAAACATTACAAATTATAATATGTTTGTGCATCAAATGTGATAAACCCTTTGTGTGTTATGTTCATGGTAATATCGGAGACAATCTTTATTCTTGAAACACTTTATTCCATTGAAGACGGATGTGTCGGGCCATTGGCACAAAATAAAACGGCGACACAGCGCATTTCCATTCTCTGGACTAAATCTTGCTGGAAATCTAGTAGGACCATGGTCCTGCTGTAAGGGCGATCCAGCGGGAGTTTGAGAAGAATGCTGAAGAAGAAACGCTATATGAGATGGAGATCTGAAGAACAAAGTTAGAACTGGCAAGATAGACAGCAAGAGAGATCAAGGATGACAACGAGGAAATAATAAGATAGTCAATATATAGAAGGATAGGGAGAACGTCATGGAAAGAGAAGGTAAAACATAAAAACTTGACATGCAAAAAAGTCTTCTTCTTCTTTCGTTCACTTTTGAGCTTTGTGCGTGGCATTCTGATTATCTGTGCGCCTTTTGGCTGGATGCGTCCATCTTCAGCACTCTGCTTACTTGGGCCGGACTATGATCCTGCTCAAGTGGGACTGCCCGACTAGTCTTAGTTTCCAGCCCCTGATTGCTGAACTAAGTCCCATCACCACTTCAAGGTTCTGGCCTCCATGGGGGAAAAAAATTCAACAATGACCCTGATAAAACATTCTTGAAATAGAGAATTGTAGAGATCTATGACTGCCTATGCCAATTGGCACAGAACCTTAAAATGAACATTAAAAATGTTTGTTTTATTTTATTTTCCCCACAAAAATTCTATGTAGAATTATTGACAGTACTATTATGTTTAGGGATTGGCAATCCATTGATTGTGGACTAAGTACTAAGATTAATATTTGAGCAATTTTTGAACGACTTAATCACAAGTATATAATATTTTATGATTATTTTTAAAAAGTCAGTAAAAGTGATGGAGTATGGAGCACAGACCAGACAGACAAACTGGTTTTATGATAGAGCACATACCAGACACAAGACAGTCAAAGATACATCAGACAGACAAATTGGTTCAATGATGGAGCACAGACCACACACAAGGCAGTCAAAGATACATCAGACAGACAAACTGGTTCAATGATGGAGCACAGACCAGAAACAAGACAGACAAACATATATCAGACAGACAAACTGGTTCCATGATGGAGCCCACACCAGACACAAGACGATCAAACATACAACAGACAGACAAACTGATTACAGTAATGACTTGCCTGCAAGAAGCACACTGCCAAATCCTCTGCATGCGGAACAAATGACAATTTAGGTACACAACATACCAGCGACTGTCGTGGATACATCTCAAGTTTTTCTAGAGAATGACAGAAGTAACATTTGAAAGTGCATACTGACACAAGCATCACAATCTGTCTTCATACTACAGATACAACCAGCATACAAATAATAGTAACACCTATAGTACATCAGGGTTGTAGGGGTGTCCCATCAGAGACACCAGTAAAAGCCCTCCCTCTATCCACATTCATTGAGTGTAGAAATATCATACCCGGACCATTCCATCATTCCAAAATATTCTTTGTCACCTCTTTTTCTTGTAAGTTCCTGTCATGATCACATTAAGTTGATATTAATGTTCATGTTCATGTTCACATCCTGTTCATGTTGATGTTATGTTCACATCATGTTCATGTTCATGTTATGTTCACATCCTGTTCATGTTCATGTTATGTTCATGTTATGTTTGTATTCTTTTCATGCTGATGTTATGTTTATTTTATGTTCATATTGAAAAGTTATGTCTATGTTATGTTTACATTCTATTCATGTTGATGATGTTATGTTCACATTGATGTTATGTTATTGTAATGTTACTCTCATGTCATGTTCATAATAATGTTATGTTCTGTTCGTGCTAAATGAACTCAACCTGTATTATCAAGTTATGTACCAGACCCATCATTCCCTAAGAGATTTACTGAAGTGAAGAACTGAGTACCTACGGACATGTCTGGTGTGCTATGAGGGTAATCAATATATCTAACCTAATCTATCTATCTATCTATCTATCTATCTATCTATCTATCTATCTATCTATCTATCTATCTATCTATCTATCTATCTATCTATCTATCTATCTATCTATCTATACGGTGTGGCCCTTGTTTGCTTTGTGGCGTCACCTTTCAACGTCATGGTGGAAGAGTTGTCTGGAGATTGAGATTATCTAACCTAATCATGTTATATAATCAATCACATTTTGTAATATATCATTTCATGTCATCATCTGTAACTAATTATACATATATATTGACCATCCTGTGCAATGATATACAATCAATCATGTCATGTAATCGTATTATTACTTATTCATGTTATATAATAAATAATGTAATGTAATCATATTATTTATTCATGTTATATAATAAATCATGTTCTGTAATCAATTATACCCTGTAATCAATTACAATGTAATCAATCATGTTCTGTAGTCAGTAAATACTCTGTAATCAATCATACTCTGTAATCAATCATGTTCTGTAATCAATTATACCCTGTAATCAATCATACCCTGTAATCTATCACACTCTGTAATCAATTATGTTCTGTAATCAATCATGTTATGTAATCAATCATGTTCTGTAATCAATCATGTTCTGTAATCAATCATGTTCTGTAATCAATCATGTTCTGTAACAATATCTTAATGACTCACTGAGATCATAATGAGCAAATCTAGTCACTCCTTCCCATGTGTTCTCTGTAGGTGTGCCCAATACTTTGAAGATCTGGTTCAACTGATCAAATGCATCCTTCATCCCAGGAAATGTAGCTTGACCAGAGATCATTTCAGTAAAAATACAGCCAACACCCCTGTATAGTCAAAGAATTCATCAAATTACAGCCAGCACCCCTGTATAGTCAAATAATGACTCACTTTACAGCCTACAACCCCTGTTTAGTCAAATAATTCATCAAATTACAGTCAGCACCCCTGTATAGTCAAATAATTCATAAAATTACAGTTAGCACCCCTATATAGTCAAATAATTCATAAAATTAGTCAGCACCCCTGTATAGTCAAAGAATTTATCAAATTAGTCAGCACCCCTGTATAGTCAAAGAATTCATCAAATTACAGTTAGCACCCCTATATAGTCAAATAATTTATTAAATTACAGTCAGCACCCCTGTATAGTCAAAGAATTTATCAAATTAGTCAGCACCCCTGTATAGTCAAAGAATTTATCAAATTACAGTCAGCACCCCGTAGAGTCAAAGAATTCATCAAATTACAGCCAATATTCCTGTACAGTAAAATATACATGTATGTGGCACGATAGTTTATCCGCCCACGTGGTATGTAGGCGAACTCCAGCAATGTGGTGTGGACTATATCAAGCATGGTGAGACACATAGAAAACCAGTCATCCACTGTATTGAATCTCATTTCCAGCCATCTCGATTTGTCTCACCACTGGTTTCAAATGAGATCCAACACGAGAGTGAGTTCGACGCTTTGCACAACTCTTGCTCACTTACATCAAAATCCTCAGTGCAAGTCATTTTCACATTCACGAAAATTCACTCAAAGGGAAAAGGTTTTCCCACTGAAAACTGTCTAAGGACATTCGCGTCCTGAATAAGGCTTATTAGCCATTTATAAAGTCATAATCAAGGACATTAACTAAATTTTTAAAAGTGGATGTAATAAATGGTCCTAATCACTTGTGATGGACGAACAACAACAACAACAGTAAACTAATGACTCAAAAAACAGCCAACAAACCCATATAATCAAGGAATAAATTTAACATCAAACACGCCCGTATAATCAAGAAATTAATCAATTTTCACCCAATACTTCTGTATAATTAAGGAATTAATCAATTTACAATAAACATCTCAGCTAGTACCCCGACTATGAACAGGTGGCACATAAGATGTGAAAAGCAACTCTTAAGCACATTTCAGGTGGTACCCTGACTATGAACAGGTGGCAACTCTTAAGCACATAAAGCATATAACCCCTAAAATTCTCCCCCCCCCCCTATGACTATGAGGTTTCTCACAGTGCTGCACACCGCTGAGAGATAAAGTCTTCTGGGTATGAAATAAAGATCTGAAGAAGCCAGACATTGCAGATAGGCTGGCCAAAGAAGGAGCTGGCCTGCTACAAGACCACTATCTGGTCAGCTAAGAGGAAATGAAGACTATCATCAAAGGCAGCTACAACAAAACATTAAAGAGATAAAGTCTACTGGGTATGAAATAAAGATCTGGAGTAACCAATTCATCGTTAAATCTCACAGTTTCTATCGTGACAGAAGGTGTTTCAAGATTGGTGTAAGTTAATAATTTACATATTTGGCTTTTTGATTGGTTTCAAGTTTCACCTGTTGAATTACAGTTTTTCTGCAAATTTTACCTATTTTCAAAATGATGAAGAGACATGCATAATGTAGTACTTCATAAAACACAAATAACAATGGACAGTAACGTGAATAATTGACTGACCACATGTCCAGTGAGGTTGAATATTCAGTGGAGCCCAAGAGGACATCAGGTGGACGATACCACAAAGTTACCACCTCGTGGGAATATGTGTGACTAGGAATACTCTTGGCTCTAGCCAAACCTGCAAATACAAAATTGGATATTTTAAAAATGCATGTGTAATATTATCAGATTCACGCATACAATACATGGGCACTATATCAGATTCACACATATAATACATGGGCACTATATCAGATTCACACATATAATACATGGGCACTATATCAGATTCACACATACAATACATGTGCACTATTATCAGATTCACACATGCACATGCGGTTGTGTCTGTGGGTCTGACCAATGGCTCACTAGACAAACAAACCATGCAACAGAAAACCTAAGTAGATGACATGCCTTTATGTTGAGGTTATCTTCTTATAGAAGCTTCATGGCATGTCATCTATACAACCCCGCAGTCGTAACCTTCAATAAAAGTTACCATGTTGTTCCAACATGCCGATGTTGTGCTTGAACTAGTTACGGGCACGACATGGGTGGGCGGAACAACAAAGAAACCTGTCGCAAGGGCCAGAGTTGTGCCCTGATGTTGACATCTGTTTCAGCAACATTAGACTCGAAATACCATCGAGTCGAATGGCTGCTGGAACAGAGGGCGGAGCACTTATGGGAATGCCCCACGTGCTGTGAGGCCAGTTTCTAATCAAGAAGAATCAGATTCACACATACAATACATGGGCTCTATACATGAGTACTATTAAAGATTCATATATATTATACATGGGTACTATACATGGGTAAGTAAAGTTAAGCCATAGCATTTATTAATGACGTAGGGGTGTGAAATGTTAGCGATCTCATTTCATTTCAGTGGCTCTACTATATGAGGGCAGTAGCTAACTCCTCTCCCTCACAGTCTTTACTACCTGGATTAATCTGATACCCAATTATGGCTGGGTCGACCTGGGGTTCTTGATTTGAAAATGTTCTACCTCGACCACACAACCTCTACCTACTTGATTTGAAAACTTTCTTCCTCCACCACACAACCTCCGTCTATATGATTTAGAAATGTTATACCTACACCACACAACCTCTACCTACTTGATTTGAAAATGTTCTACCTCTACAACACAACCTACCAACTTCCATCTACTTGATTTGGAAATGTACGTCCAACACACAACCTCCATCTACATGATTTAGAAATGTTCTACCTCCACCACACAACCTCTACCTACTTGATTTGAAAATGTTCTACCTCTACAACACAACCTACCAACCTCCATCTACTTGATTTAGAAATGTTCTACCACCACACAACCTTCACCTACTTGATTTATCTACCTGAACCACAGAACCTCCCATGTACCATGTTCAGAAATGTTCTATCACACAACCTTCCCTTACCATGTTCAGAATTATTCATCACACAACCCTTACCCTACCAGGTTTATAGATCTAATTACTTATCTGTAATGAACAGATGTTATAACCAAACTATCAGAGAATACGGCAAGGTGGAGAGTGCTGCATCAACCAAACTAAGACTTGACAACGACTATGACATGCACGATTGTGAAAGTTGCTATCATGTTATGACTTATAAAAAAATTACCAAAATCTGCCAGTTTGAGCTCTCCATGTTCACTAATCAACAAGTTCTGAGGCTTGAGATCCCTGAAGACAGTACACAAATATACTGTAATATGCAACATGAACAATGTCATGGTACTAATAATATGCAACATGAACAATGTCATGGTTCTAGTAATATGCAACATGAACAATGTCATAGTTCTAATAATATGCAACATGAACAATGTCATGGTTCTAGTAATATGCAACATGAACAATGTCATGGCTCTAATAATATGCAACATGAACAATGTCATGGTTCTAGTAATATGCAACATGAACAATGTCATGGTTCTAGTAATATGCAACATGAACAATGTCATGGTTCTAGTAATATGCAACATGAACAAACATAAGACCAATGTGTACGTAAGAAATAAAGTAGAGATGTGTGCAGGTGTCCAGGAGCCATTGCTTTCAATAGTGAAACGATGAAAACTAGCATGGTTCGGACATGTATGCAGGCACGATTCCTTGTCAAAAACAATACTGCAGGGAACTGTCGAGGGTGGAAGAAGCAGAGGAGGGCAAATAAAGACATGGACAGACAACATCAAGGAATGGACAGGGCTAGATATTTCCACACTCATCCGCATCGCTGAGGATAGAATTCGCTGGAGGACTCTGTGT
The DNA here is from genome assembly GCA_034231615.1 of Meghimatium bilineatum. Taxonomy (NCBI): domain Eukaryota; kingdom Metazoa; phylum Mollusca; class Gastropoda; order Stylommatophora; family Philomycidae; genus Meghimatium; species Meghimatium bilineatum. Next base: position 61,768,203 of record CM067306.1, read on the forward strand.
GCTGAAGCATCCAATGTGGTACTCCTACGACCCTGAAGGGTTATGGGTTTATTGATTGATTGAACATGAACAATGTCATGTTTCTAGTAATATGCAACATGAACAATGTCATGTTTCTAGTAATATGCAACATGAACAATGTCATGTTTCTAGTAATATGCAACATGAACAATGTCATGGTTCTAGTAATATGCAACATGAGCAATATCATGGTTCTAGTAATATGCAACATGAGCAATATCATGGTACAAGTAATATGCAATATGAACAATGTTATGGTTCTAGTAATATGCAACATGAACAATGTCATGGTTCTAGTAATATGCAACATGAACAATGTCATGGTTCTAGTAATATACAACATGAGCAATGTCATGGTACAAGTAATATGCAATATGAACAATGTTATCTTTCTAGTAATATCACTAGCGAAAATTGAAAACAATCAAGTTTTCTAGTTTTGCTAATCATTGGAGACACTTGAAAACACATACATATCGACATTAAAAAAAATTCTTGATCAAGTACACAACACAGCAAACAATGAGTTACGGTATGACTCTGTCAATGATCTTATCACGATGCTAAATGATAACACAAATGTAGGAAGTTCAGAAGGACATGAACTAATATAAATAATATACAAAATTAATATAAAAACTGGAGAAACTGAGACAAAACAAAACAAATGAAAATTGACAGAACACGACAGGATATCTACATATAGGAATAACAGATGTTAACACTTAACTTTGGATGATAGAATATATCAACTTCCAGAAGGAATATTCGTCTCAGATTTGCTTTGCTGGAGCCCGAAGGGAATGCAAAGACACTTACCTGCCATGAGAGGCAACTAAGGAGATATTTTGGGGTGGAGAGGCCAGGATTTAACCAAAATTGAAGTCAATGAACACAAAATTCAAGAATGGCAACACATCCATGTGTACATGTTGATAGGAGCCTGAGTCTACAGAACATATATTTCGAGAATGTCCTGAATATGAGACACTGAGACAAACAGACTGACCCATATAAACAACAATAAAATCAAAGCTGTATGTACCTCTGTATGAGACACAAAATACAGTGAAGTTTATTTGAGACAAAACTACAGATATAGATACATTTCAAGCCAATGAAAGAAGAAGAATATAACATAAGCACATAACAATGTAAATTTACTAGATTAACGGATGTATGACTGACTATATCATAAGTAATTAAAATTACTAGATTAACGGATGTATGATTAGATGTGTGACTATATCACTAGCAATTAAAATTACTAGATTAATGGATGTATGACTAGATCAGAGGTAGGTAGTCTTTTCAGGTTGACAGGCTAGATTGAGTTTTCTCATGTGGTAGGAGAGTAAAAAAAACTGTTTTTTAATCCTTAAGATCTCCAGTCCGGCTCTGTGACGGCATGGTACAGAGTGTGTCTGTGGCGGCCAAGGTATCGGATTCGAATCCCACCACAAGCAATTGTGCATCTGGACTGTTCAGAAAGCAATAGCAAACTACTGAACATATTTATATTGTCTAGAAAATCACTGAAGCTAACAAATACTGGGTTGATGGCTATATCCTGAATAGGATATGCTACCAATTTTTAAAGATCTCCAGATTGTACTTTCTGGCCATTGCACACAGTACTTTTAAATCTGCCCGGCGACCCAGTTAATGTGGTTTCGTAGGCCAAACAAATGTGGTTTTGCAGGTCAGTAAATGTGGTTTGGCGGGCCGTACAAATGTGGTTTGGCGACCTAGTAAATGTGGTTTGGCAGGCCAGACTTTGCCCGCAGGCTGTATTATGCCTATCCCTGGATTAGATGAACAGATGTGTGATCAGATGAAAGCATGCATGCATGGATGAAAAATGCAATTAAAACTACGTAACTGACCTGTGTAAAATACGACGCTGATGGCAGTATGCAAGACCTCGAAGCAATTGATACAGGAACATCTAGTGAGAACATGACAAATGTTGAACAATTTCAGTCACATAGTAATGTCAGATAAGTCAGCAACAAGTCAAAAATACAGCAACTGTGTTCAATGGAAAGTGATGACTGTTCAAGAAGAACAATATGTTAAAGTCTTCTTCTTCTGCGTTTGTTCTCAAACTCCTGTAGATTAGCAGGATTAGTGTCACGGTTTACAGCACTGCTGCGATATCTGTGCCTTTCAGCCAACACATCCAGCTTTAGCATGGCTTTTGGTCACTTTAACCCTATATGAAACGGAACAGCCAACTCCACCCCATAATATCATTAGTCAACTCTTACGACATGCATGGAAGGTAAGCAGTGTTGCTATTCTTTGCTCCCCTTTCGGGCCCTAGCGACAAACATAGGGAATTATTTTCAAATGAGAGGATGATTATGTTCAAAAGAGATAGGTGTGTACTCAAGTGGATGACTATTTTATAAAGATAAAATGTGTACAGAGTGAGGGATGTACTCAAGTGGATGACTGTTTTGTAAGGGTAAAATATGTACAAGGTGAGGTGATTACTCAAGTGGATGACTGTTTTGAAAGGGTAAAATATGTACAGGGTGAGGTGATTACTCAAGTGGATGACTGTTTTTTAAGAGAAAAACATACATATTCAAGATGAGAAGTAAGAGAAGGGCTATCTCAAATGCAAACATCTTACCTTGACAACAAATGCAAACATCTTACCTTGACATCAAATGCAAACATCTTACCTTGACATCAAATGCAAACATCTTACCTTGACATCAAATGCAAACATCTTACATTGACATCAAATGAAAACATCTTACTTTGACATCAAATGCAAACATCTTACCTTGACATCAAATGCAAACATCTTACCTTGACATCAAATGCAAACATCTTACCTGGACATCAAATGCAAAAATCTTACCTGGACATCAAATGCAAACATCTTACCTGGACATCAAATGCAAACATCTTACCTTGACATTAAAAGTATTCAGCCCTCCCGGATGTTTCTCCAGGTACTGACTCAAGTCTGTGTGCTGTGGATGAAAGGTCAAACACAAAAGTAAAATTTTACAAATTGTTTAGTAGACAATATCAGTGTATACATTTTCACATTGTACACATCTTTACATACTCAAAGACAACACACCATCAACATACAATGCATAATTATGAACTGGACTGTGTCTAAAACTGACCACATATTCAAAGACAACACACCATCAACATACAATATACAATTATGAACTGGACTGTGACTAAAACTGACCACATATTCAAAGACGAAAGTAAGAGTTTCTTTGGTGTGCACAATGTCATGAAGGGTCACAATGTTTGCATGACGCAGGCCTTTGAGAAGTGATGCTGTTGGGAGGAAAAAAATTAAGATTTTTGAATACAATGTTCAAGAATTTTCATTCAAGTTGAATAAAAACAATTATCAAGAAAGTTGCAAAGCTGTAGCTAAAGACATTCAAAAATCATGCACAACTGCCACAGTCTAGCTACCTCACACAACACACAACTGTTACGGTTGAGTTACCTCACACAACTGCTACAGTTTAACTCATCATTACTCACCATCATTATGTCATTAACTCATCGCACAGTTGTTACAGATGAGATAATCACCACTGCACACAGACAGGCTTTCTCTAATAATAAAACAAAACTATGAGGAATAATGTTCAATATTAACTTTCAGCCAGCTGGATTAAAATAACACATTCTTTCCCCAGCCACCATTTTTTTTAAATTTGTGTTTTTTATTATGGGTTTTTGGAAAATGCTATAACTTTTTTGTTTTTAGAGATTTTGAAATACTATTTTTGCACATTTAAATAAATAATTGCATACTGAAAATATGTTTGTAATTTGCTGCTTTTTATATAATGCGCATGTGGATGTATTTTTTCCTGGCACCAATGAAAAAGAAGGAAAAACCTGTCAGCAAAGACAAAGAAGAATTAATTCCAATGAACACGATGCTTAACTGAGTTTTTCTGGGGTTTCTAGGGTTTTATTTAAGTATTTTTTAAAAATATTTAGAATTTTTTTATTTTGATCTTAGTTCTATTGGTACTTTTATTTATTTTCAAGAGTTTTCGTGTTGTTTTGAGGTTTTCTAATGTTTACTGTTTAATGTAGTACCGTATGATGTCTCCGGCCTTTATTTGTTGTTATTGTTGTGATGTCTTGTTATATAAGTAAATTGTAATAAGCCGCGATGGCAGGTCGTCTCTACATACAAGAATGATTCTCAAAAACATTCTACCTCATGCCGAAATCGAATGTGCTAGGCCTACAAGGCGCATAACGGTGGCACAACGTAATCACGCTCCCGGCAGAAATCGCACGGACACCCGTGATGGTTACAATGGAGCGAACGCAAAACAAACAAACAAACATTCTACCTCTTCTGTTTGCTGTTACGTATGCTTAAACTGTGTTTATTTTTGTTGTGACTTCTTGCTATAACCAACTTGGTATAACTCTGTCTAATTCTGTGTTTGCTGTTTGTTGCAACTCCCTGATATAACCAAGGGAGTATGATGTGTATGAATAGACCGTCTCCTTACAAAGAATAGCTCTCCAAAAACCATCTGCCCCTATCTAACTTGTGCTATTTTGAATTAATCCTGGTCAACCTGTCTATGTTTAGGTGTATATGTCGTTTGTTGTTCGTAGAGTGCTGCATGGGGTCTTCTTAGTAGTTGATGATCATTAGTTAATGATAGTAGTTGGGACATACAAAATAGTCACACATATACAGACAACACATATATACAGACAACACATATATACAGACAACACATATATAGACAACACACATATACAGACAACACACATATACAGACAACACACATATACAGACAACACATATATACAGACAACACATATATACAGACAACACATATATACAGACAACACATATATACAGACAACACATATATACAGACAACACATATATACAGACAACACATATATACAGACAACACATATATACAGACAACACATATATACAGACACCACATATATACAGACAACACATATATACAGACAACACATATATACAGACAACACATATATACAGACAACACATATATACAGACAACACATATATACAGACAACACATATATACAGACAACACATATATACAGACAACACATATATACAGACAACACATATATACAGACAACACATATATACAGACAACACATATATACAGACAACATATATATATATATATGATACATGAGGTGTGAGGAAGTAGTGAAGATGTTTTTTGCACACAAAAAAACAACCAAACATGAGTGTTTGGAAAATGCAACAAACTGTTAATAGAGATTTTAAAATAATTGTTGCACATTTAAATAAAGAACTGAATACTGTATATATGGGTGTACATTTTGTTTGTGTGTGTGATACAAGAGGTGTGAGAAGGTTGGAAAGATGGGAAAAGGGAAAACACCAAAATCTAATAAAAAAAAATTTCTTTTAATTGCTCACCTTTATTTATTTTTCAGTGTGGCAACCCCGAAAACATCGTTTTACACACCAAAGTCTATTGTATTTAAGTAGTTTCATAATCAAAATAACATAATATCACTGAGGAAATAAATAAAATATGTAAAAATAACTTACTTTGTCAAAAAAATGATTCTAGAAACTTGTTAAATGTTATATCACAATGAAACCTATGTATTACCATATCTAATTTTAAAACAAACATAATTCCCAAGAATTCTTTACTATCAGAATCACAATCCATAATGATTTTGCATCAATTTTACATATTGGCGGCCATGGTAACCCGCCGATGGATTCCGCACTGGATTTCTTTTATTATTTACAATTTTTTTGTACCACAAAATTCTTCCCTGTTTCATATTATGCTGGTCTCGGAAGTAGAAAGCTACTGTTAACTATGTTTGCTGATTCCGGTCACGTAACATTAGCAATCATGTTGTTACAAGTCGATGAAGGACTGTATTAGCAACAGGGAGCCTAATGTCACCAACGATAAACAATTGAAAAATCATTGGCTACAATACGTGCTAATGGCGCGGTGAAAGTTGACAACAACAATAATAAAACAAGTCATCATCCCATTCAAAGTTAACAACAGCAATAATAAAACAAGTGATCATCCCATTCAAAGTTAACAACAGCAATAATAAAACAAGTGATCATCCCATTCAAAGTTAACAACAGCAATAATAAAACAAGTCATCATCCCATTCAAAATGGGAATGTACAAAACTGCATATGTATCACAATTAAGATTCTCTGATGGTGACAGGACAAACAGATTTACTCTGATGGTGACAGGACAAACAGATTAACTCTGATGGTGACAGGACAAACAGATTTACGCTGATGGTGACAGAACAAATAGATTCCCTCTGATGGTGACAACAGTTTACACTGATGGTGACATAACACTTTACTCTGATGGTGACAGAACAAACATATTTACCCTGATGGTGATATAACAGATTTACTCTGAGATGATGATAGAACATTTACTCAACGACAGAACACTGATGATGTTCAAACAACCAAATTTACCCGAATGATTATAGAACGCACACAAACAGCCAAACATAATCTCTGATGAGATAAACATCACACACATCTTCACTGATTATGACTGGAGACACACACAAAAGCACACAAACACACCCTCTCTGATGGCAGTAAATGGAGCTCCCTCCTCTTCTTGTAATCTTATTTCCTTGAGAGCAACGACCTGGTTAGTGAGACTGCTAAATCCCTTGAAGACTGTGGCATATGAACCTTCCCCCAATTGCTCCAGTTTACTGTAAGAGTCTGCACGACCAAATGGTGATGGACCCTGAGCTCACAACAATGATATATCAATAAATATTTGTATACATTTCATTTGTAGACATTTTGTTTTTAAACATTTTACTAGTAGACATTTTGTTTTGTAGACATTTTACTAGTAGAAATTTTAAATGTATACATTTCATCTGTAGACATTTTGTTTTTAAACTAGTAGACGTTTTACTAGTAGACATTTTGTAGACATTTTACTAGTAGAAATTTTATTTTGTAGACACTTTACTAGAAGAAATTTTATTTTGTAGACATTTTACTAATAGAAATTGGTTCTTTCCTAGTACATGGGTGCCAGTAATTTAACGAATTTAATCCAAATTTTACAAAATGTGTAGTGAAATATAAGTCAAGTTAGGGGACAGAACTGGTACCGGAAAACAGCACCAGTACATTGTCTGAATATGAAGAGAGGGTCATGTGTGCGACATTTGCACATGAAGCCTATCTGGTTATTACCTAGATAATCGTGGTCTTCCAGCCACCAGTATAGTCTGTTGTCAACCATTCCCTCAACCAGCTTGCCTATGCATGAGGTGAGGGATAAGGGCCTATAACTTCTTGGTGTTCCTGCCAGGTTTCCTTTCTTAAGAATGGGGTTGATGGTTGCTGTGAGCCGTGCTGATGGCAGCTGTCCCTCCTTCCATGTTCTATTAATAAACCATAGGAGTATTACTTTTGACTTTGGTCTCAGATAACATATCATTTCATTTTTAATATAATCTGGTCCTGGAGTTTTGTTTCTAGCAAGTTTTTATATTTATTGCCATGTTCAGTTCTTGTATGCTGAATAGGTTATTGAATGCAGCAATACTGTTCTGCTCTTTGTTAGGTGTTGCACTTTGCAAGTATTTCATCAAATTTCTTCCTTTGCTGTGACTTGTTAACATTTGCAATGAGATTGTTGAATGTATCTGCTTTCTTGATGGGTGCTGTTATTTCATTGCCACAACCATCTGCTAAGTGTGTTGGATTGGTCTTCGAATATTTTCCCTCGAGATTATGCAGGAGTCTCCAGGCTTTATTTCCTTCTCTTTTCAGATTTAGTTTGCTACTTTTATCTCTCCAGGTATTTTGTTTGTTTTCCTTTATGATGTATCTTACTTTTGTTTGTTTTCCTTTATGATGTATCTTACTTTTGTTTGTTTTCCTTTATGATGTATCTTACTTTTGTTTGTTTTCCTTTATGATGCATCTTACTTTTGTTTGTTTTCCTTTATGATGTATCTTACTTTTGTTTATTTTCCTTTATGATGTATCTTACTTTTGCTGTCCATTTGTTGTATTCTGTTTTGTTTAAGGTGGTTGAATCTTTCTCAGCCTTCTTCCTGACCTTTCTCTTCTCTTTGACTGCTTCAGCCGTTCAGGTGTCCAATAGTGTTTGTATGTCTTGACCTTTTCCTTTGGGATACACTTTTTAGCGGCTGCTAAATTATGGTGCATATTTCGTTTTATGTTACGTTCATGTTAGCTTTTCTGCTGATTTCACTGAACCCAGCATAAGTTACTTGGTTGTACCTTGCAAAGTTTGCTTTCTTAAAATTCCAAGATGGCTTTACCGCAATCTGTATCATCTGTGGTGTGGAGATAGTTGTTTGAATGGTCTGTCGTCATTGCCCATTGCATCTTCTAGGACTTTGATGGTGTTGATGTCTGCTATGATAAACTAGAAATCAGACATCTACAAGTTAGTCATAATATACACACTTACTCCAAAACTAACAGCCCTCTTGTAGATGGAGTGCCGACTGTAAACATGACCCTCTGATTTGGGCCGTGGTTGTTTTTCTGCCATTATTGTCTTTGGTGCTGGAGGAAAAGGGGCACCACCTAACATGTCACCAGCAGAATGGTGACGTTTGACTGGTGTGTGTCTTCCTTCTGAAACAAAATACAAATTTCTGCTAAAATATTATGTGCATACATTAGATATGATAACTTGACATATGAGATGGAAATCAGTGCAGGAAAAAGTAAAATACTAGTGAACAGATGAAACACACACACACAATAAGTTATATTATGATGAATGGACAGAAATTAAAGGCTCAAAAGAGGAGCAAAGAATAGCAACACTGTTTACCTGCTATGCATGATGTAAAGACAACTAAAAGGTTATGGGGGTGGAGTTAGCTGTTCCATTCCATTAGGTTCAAAGTGACGTAGAAGTCACTATGAAGTTGAATGTGTCAGACTGAAAGATCCGCAGAAGACGGATGTGTCAGGCCATTGGTGCAAATAAAACAGTGACACAACGCATTTCCATTCTCTGGACTACATCCTGCTGGAAGTCTAATATGACAATGGTTCTACAACAAGGGAGATGCAGCAGGAGTTTGAGAATGAACGCTGAATAAGAAGACTGAAAGAAGCAGAAATAGTAGCAATGCTGTAAACCGTGACATGGTATATTCCGTTCTACGGACTTCATCCTGCTAATCCACAGAAGTTTCAGAACAAATGCAGAAGAAGATAATGCTATGATAGAAGATCCATCAAAGAAGTTAAGACCCAATTAGAAACAGCTTTGGCAACTATGCCAAGACTTCAATGCATATAGAAAAGCAACATAAGTATCGCAGTTACGGTCAAATAAAAGAATATGTGTTTTATCCATCTTGGGTATGAATCCAAGAGGGGTATACTCAAGGCAGATCAAGAGAAAAGGTGGATATAGGACTTTGAACATAACTTCTAAAGACAGATACTGTTGATTTGCTATAGAGATTATGTCAGAAATTAGTATGTCAGAAATGAATATAGTATTCCAAGAATCACTTATATTGACAAGTAAACAACGAAAGCTGATGTGGTTTGGGCATTTCACATGACATGATCCACTGTCCCAAAATAATCTTGCTGGGACAGTGGAGTGGGGAAGAAGCAGTGGGAGATGGAGAGTGTTGGATTGACATCAAAGAATGGACAGGACTTGAATGAGTTGCTGGATCGGATCTCTCTTTTATCAGGGCAGGATGATGGTCCTACTAGATTTTCAGCAGGATGTAGTCCAGAGAATGGAAATGTGTAGTGTTATTGTTTTATTTACACCATGGTCCGACACATCCGTCTTCAGCAGATGAGTATGAATGTCTTCACAATAAACATTAGACACGCTAATACAAATCTTTTTTTACAAAAAATATGCCTATCAAAATTTTTGCACTTGCAAGCAATGAGTACCAAAACAAACAAAAATGTTCCAACTGGATTCTCATAGAAAATGTATGTCACTTTCCTGATTAAATAAACAGAGCTTATGATTAGATCTTGTTGCATGACAATAAACTGGAGTCAAATTGTAGTAATTATTTAGCACTGAGAAGGACAGTTGATGGTTCATATCCATTTCTTACAAGTAACCCTAACTCCTAACCTAACCTTTCATTTGAGCATGTGACCTGTCTCTGGGTCACCAACGTTCATTGAATGATTTTCTCATTATAGAGAACTACCCATATTAATGATGCAATAATGTCATCTACGAAATCCCAACCATATCATCTACAGAAGACTAAACTCCACAATCTTATTACAGAAGACATAAACTCCACCATTTTATCTATTTAAAGTAGACTAAACTCCACCATCTTATCTATTTACAGACCGCCAAAGATAGATGTGTAGGGCCATTGGCGCAAATAAAACGGTGACACAATGCATTTCCATTCTCTGGACTACATTCTGCTGAATATCTAGTATCTGCATTGTCCTGCTACAAGAGAGATCCAGCAAGAGTTTGAGAATGAATTCTGAAGAAGAAGAAGATCTATTTACAGAAGACTAAACTCCACCATCTTATCTATCTACAGAAGGCTAAACTTTACCATCTTATCTATCTACAGAAGACAAATCCACCATCTTATCTATCTACAGAAGACTAAACTCCACCATCTTATCTATCTACAGAAGACTAAACTCCACATCTTATCTATGAAAACAAGGTCGGAACGTTTTTGTGTTTAGGGCACACCTTGCTCACAGGTGCAAATTCTGACACACATTACAAATAAGCAGGTGGATTTCTGGAAACATTCAGACTTGCCAACCTGGATTTCTAGGAATGACCACCTGCCGGGAAATAGTGCTGCCTGCAACATCATTATCCCTGCTATGGCTACCATTGACTACTGAGTGGCTGCCATTGCTGGCAGGAGGCGTATCTGGAGCTGACCTAGTCTTGTTGGGATAATACCCATTCATGGGACCAACATCAGCCTGAAAGTACAAATAGAATATTGTTGTTAAGGTAATGGGAAAACTGTACCACACCTCTGGTATGGACCAGAGTTTTATTTGTTTCAGTGACAATAGTACATTATCCGTAGTGTTATCACTTCTTATCTTTGTTACTGAGGCACTAACAACTTTGTCAGATATCCTCTAACAGTTTGGTTATTATTTATCATTTTATTTTAGCCTGCACTTTTGCTCTAACATTACTGTTTGTGCTAATCGCAAGCTCAGGAAAAACTACATGGAGCTCCAAAAAACTTAACAAATTAAGTATTTTTGGATACAAAAAAATGTTCAATGTGGCCCACAGACCCAAAAAAGTTGTCCTACTCTAAAGTAATATTAGAGACTAGTATAAGACTTACCATAAGATCAGAGGCTAGTGAAAGGCTTACCATAATATCAGAGACTAGTGAAAGGCTTACCATAATATCAGAGACTAGTGTAAGGCTTACCATAATATCAGAGACTAGTGAAAGGCTTACCATAATATCAGACTAGTATAAGGCTTACCATAATATCAGACTAGTGAAAGGCTTACCATAATATCAGAGATTAGTGAAAGGCTTACCATAATATCAGACTAGTGTAAGGCTTACCATAATATCACAGATTAGTGAAAGGCTTACCATAATATCAGAGATTAGTGAAAGGCTTACCATAATATCAGAGACTAGTGAAAGGCTTACCATAATATCAGAGATTAGTGAAAGGCTTACCATAATATCAGACTAGTGTAAGGCTTACCATAATATCAGAGATTAGTGAAAGGCTTACCATAATATCAGAGATTAGTGAAAGGCTTACCATAATATCAGAGGCTAGTGAAAAGCTTACCATAAACACATTGCCATCTGCCTCAATGTCACTCTCCTGGATGGTTTCCTCTTTACTGATTGCTAAAACAAAAGGTAACATAAAATATGAACCAGCGACAATAATAACAAAATCATGTCTTTAAGACCCCCAACAAATCCAACTCGTTGAAGTGGAGATGGGGCTTAGTACATGCAAAAGATGCAGGAAACTAAGATTAGTCAGGCCATCCCTTACATTAAGCAGGACCACAGTCCTGCCCAAGCAAGTATAGGTGCTGAAGTCGCAGATACCAGGCCAAGAGGCACACCAGCAACCATGCTATCATGCAATCCGATTAATGATGTTTGACTCAATTGTATAATTCATTAAAGCCACAACCATTCAGGGTCGTAGGGGTGCCACTTTGAAAATGTTAACATACAATTTTTGCCATGTCTCTCTATTCTCAGTTCTTTGTTGCTTCTTCTTCTTCTTCTTCTTTGACAATCATCAGTGTCAGGCTGGGACTCCAGATTCTGGTATAGATTTCTGTCTGTTTCAGCTTTGTCAGTTTCCACTATGCATTGAAGTAGACCATGTCTTTCTCCTCTATGTACTGTGACCTTTACAGAATGTTGTCCTCACTGCCATTTTGTAAGTCTCTGGGTTCTAACTGTCCAGCCTCTTCCATTGTCATATTCAGAAGGTCTTTGATATCCTGTATCCATCATAGTCTTGGTTTGCCTCCTGTTCTTTTTCCTGGAACTTGTTCCTCTATGATTAATCTATCTAGATCACAGTGTCTTTTTTATGTATGAATTATGTTATCTTGAATTTTTTTATAGTTTTGGGGAGCCAGTCTTCTTCTACGTTCATGTCTTTGCAGACGTCTTTCTTTTCATGGTATTCTTAGGAATGTTCTAAAACATTTCATTTCTTCTTCTTCTTCAGTTCATTCTAAAACTCCCGCTGAATCTCTCTTGTAGCAGAACCTTTGTACTATTAGATTTCCAGCAGGATGTAGTCCAGGGAATGGAAATACGTTGTGTCGCCGTTTTATTTCATTTCAAATGCCTATATTTTCTTTTTCATTGCTAATGTCATTGCCCATGTCTCACAACCATATGTTGCCACTGGAGAAATATAGCTTCTTAATAGTTGTAACCTTTCTCCTCATATCTGCAAACTCTTGTAAGATATATTTCACCATCATATTTGCCAGGTTGCAATGGCAAAGCCCAGTTGTATCTGTTCTGAATGGTGTGCAAGTGATGTCTCATTTTGTTTTGACTCTATCTGAGTCGCAGCAATATAACCTGGTCTGTTTTGGACAGCTGACAATACCTATCATCTGAATTACAAATGGGGATGGTCTTCTTTCCACTTTTTGTTGTAGCTGCCTTTCATGGTGATCTTCACTTCAAGCTTCTTGTTTGAGTGTGGAGAATTCTAATCCAATTTAGTCTTTAATACTATCAATCCATACTTTTCTTTGTTCTCTTCTTCTCCAACCCTCAATTGACTAGACTTGACTGTCTGCTAAAGCTGACTTGTTGAATTTGTCAGTAGCACATGTCAAAATTTTTTATTCTTTCTTCTTCTGTGTTCGATCTCAAACTCCAACATATTAGCTAGAGGTCTATGTGTTGTGTCTTGGTTTACAGCTTGGATGTCTACTTCTTCTACAGCTTTCATTTTCAAACTCCTTCTGGATCTCTTTTGTAGCAGAACAATGGTCCTACTAGATTTCTAGCAGGCTGTAGTCCAGAGAATTGAAATGTGTTGTCGCCGTTTTATTTGTGCTAATGGCCCGACACATCTGTCTTCGGCAGAACTTGGGTGTGATATCAGCACCTTATAGCCTGATACATCCAACTTCGGCTTGGCTTTTTAGTCACTTTGACCTATGGGATGAAACTGTCAATCTCACCGCCCCTTCCTAAGCTACCTAGTCGTTTCTTATAACATTCATGGTAGATAACAGTATTACTATTATATGCTTCTATTTTGAGCCCCAGCAATACTGACGGAATAGTTTTCAATTTTATATATATATAAAACTAGCATAGCCAATGAAATAGGAATAATCTGCCTATCTTTGCCTTGAACTTTGGCCTAATTCCGATGAGTATGGATTGCAAAACTTCCTAACCCCTCCCAAAGAAGCTGATATTTAACTAACCCCTCCCAAAGACGCTGATATTTAACTAACCCCTCCCAAAGAAGCTGATATTTAACTAACCCCTCCCAAAGAAGCTGATATTTAACTAACCCCTCCCAAAGAAGCTGATATTTAACTAACCCCTCCCAAAGAAGCTGATATTTAACTAACCCCTCCCAAAGAAGCTGATATTTAACTAACCCCTCCCAAAGAAGCTGATATTTACTGCTAATTTAATATACAGATACTGGTGATCAGTAATACTTTCATTTCTGCATTCGTTCTCAAACTCCTGCAGATTAGCTGGATGCACTCCAGATAACGAAATGCATTGTGATGATTTACAGCTTTGCAAAAATATCAACACATTTTGACCAGACACATCCGACTTCAGCATGGCTTCTTGGTCACTTTGACCCTATATGGGATGGGACAGCTAACTCCAATTTATAACCTCCTTAGTTGCTTCCTTACAACATGCATGAAAGGTAAACAATGTTGCTATTCTTTGCTCCCCTTTCAGGCCCTTCAATACATGGACGATACAGTAGTGGTACCTCAGTGGTTAGTTCACTGGCTTCCTAGTCAAGCGGTACAAGGTTTCTTCTTCTTCAGCATTTATTCTCAAACTCCCGCTGGATCTCTCTTGTAGTAGAACAATGGTCCTACTATATTTCCAGCAGGATGTAGTCCAGAGAACAGAAATATGTTGTGTCATCATTTTATTTGCACCAATGGCTCAACACATCCGTCTTCAGTGGTATACAAGATGTGATTTCCAATTCAACTAGAAATACTTGTACATCACTAACAGTTCCAAGGTGAGTCAAGCCTAAGTGCCCCTGTGTTAACTGGCCCAAAAGGGGTCAAGAACAGTAACACTGTTTACCTTCCATGCATGTCGTAAGAGGCAATTAAGAAGGTTTTGGGGTGGAGTTTACTGTTCCATCTCATACTGGGTCAAACTGACCCAGAGGTCATGCTGAAGTCAGATGTGTCAAGCAGAGAGGTGTAGATATTGCAGCTAAGCCATAAACCATGATACAACACATTCCGTTCTCTGGACTACATCCTGCTAATCTGTAGGAGTATGAGAACAAACGCAGAAGAATAAGAAGAAACAATCCAAAGGAAATGGGCACCAAAAGTTCTTCTGGGAATGAAAAAGTTCTGCTGACCACATTATCCCAGGATATGCTATTGATCAAGGAAAAATAAAGGCCTAATGCCTATTTCTCAATACACAACAATAGTGGTTTATTTCAACATTCATTCTCAAACTTCCTCTGCATCTCTTTTGTACCAGCATAATGGTTCTACTATATTTTCAGCAAGATGTAGTCAAGAGAATACAGAAGGGTTGTGCCACAATTTTATTTGCACCCGTGATCCTACTTCATCAGTATATATATATAGGATCATTGGTAAAACACTGAATATATATATATCCGGTGTTTTACCAATGATCCTACTTCATCCGCGTATATATCAGGTTAGTTAGTTAGTTAGTCGTCGGATCATCATCACTGCAAACTGGACACGTCCATAGTTGCTCCGATCTCTCCATTACACTTCTGCTGACAGTACCGGTCCTATGCTGGTTGACCATCATTCTTCTGCACCCTCCAAAATGTTCACCTCTAGCAACACCGCATTTCAATCCCTAATCTTTAATCCTAGCCATTGAAAAGGAATCATCATCCACATTAGTCTCACTCTCGCGTGTTATATCTCTTAAGGAGTTCAAATCGTCAGCGCGATCCATTGCCTAATCGCCCTGTGCCACAATCGCGCACGATGCCAGTTGATCCGCTCTTTCATTGCCTCGAACGTCCACATGACCCGGCATGAAAATAAATGTAACCACTTTCAAGCTCGCTTTTCTCAAGGCCTCAACCGACTGTTAGCGAACGAGACCCACTTGTACCTTCTTAATCATACTCATAGAGACACTCAAGATGCAAACCTGCGTTACCTTCTGTGTGCGTAGCCACTCAAATGCCTTGGTCACCGCCATAGTCTCCATGGTCATACTACTCGTAGTGACCGCAAAGGCACCACTTTCCTCCTTGATCGTTTTACCTGTGCTCTGAGCTGTAAAGGCCCAAGCACTGCGAACATGCCTAATTACAGATCCATCAATGTATATAATCACATCCCCCTCTTTGGTATTCTCACTGATTAAAGCCTTCACTTCTTTCTCCACAGCTGTGGGACACCATTCTCTGCATTCCCTGCTAAGTGATATTACTACTCTCAAACAAGTTTCGAAATCTGTGGGTAGACCTATCCACTCCGCACCTGCTGCCACATCCTGCAATTTGCACACGCTTTGTATGACATCCTCAGCACGTCCCATCCACGACCTTCCTCTCTTAAGTCTGCTGCCTTTAACTTTCTGTATTTCGGAATGCAACGGGTGTTCCTTATCTGCATATATTTGAAGGTGTGCATGGCAATACTGTAATCTATGCTCAGCTGTTGGGCAGTCAAGTAGGTATCGCATAGCTCTTGTCAATGTGTCTCTTGTGCATCCCAGTATGATACGTATTGCTGCATTCTGGATTCTATCCAGTCTTTCTATCTGAGTTTGGCTAAGAGTCAGAAATGCCAGTGTTTCCGGTGTTTTACCAATGATCCTACTTTCTCCATGTATATATCCGGTGTTTTACCCATGATCCTAATTCCTCAGTATATATATATATATATCCGGTGTTTTACCCATGATCCTAATTCCTCAGTATATATATATATATATCCGGTGTTTTACCAATGAACCTACTTCATCAGCATATATATGCAGTGTTTCCTGCCGAAGACGGATGTGCCGGGCCATTGGCGCAAATAACACGGCGACACAACGCATTTCCATTCTCTGGACTACATCCTGCTGGAAATCTAATAGGACCATGGTCCCGCTACAAGAAAAATTCAGCAGGAGTTTGAGAATGTACGGTTTGAGAATGAGAGTGTAGGGTTAGAACCCTAACCCTAACCCTAACCCTAAAGAAGATGAAGAATATGCAGTGTTTTACCAATGATCCTACTTCATCCGTGTATATACTGCATTCTACAAGAGACAGAAACAGAAAGAAAGATCTGAAAAAACTCATACTCTGGACCATCTGCACTCATGCACACATTGCAATAGATCTTTACTGACACAAATCAGACTCCTCTGGCATCTCATCATCATCATCAAGTGCCGTCTCCGCAACGAAGGTTGGCTGCAACGTATCTCCAACATCTCCTGTCTCTTGTCTTGGTGGTGCACTCTGCTAGACTGTAACCTGCCCATCGTGTAATGTTACTCTCCCACGTGTATCTCTGCCTACCTCTTGCTCGCTTCCCTTTGACTTTACCCTCAAGTAAGGTCTTCAATAGGGTGTCATGTCTTTTAATGTGTCCAAAGTATTTTATTTGCATGATCTTTATTTCTCTTAGTAGTTCTTTCTTCATATTAAGTGTCTTTAGCACCTCTTTATTTATTTTCTTCTCTTTCCATGATGTTCTCCCTATTCTTCTATATACCCACATCTCAAAGGCATCAATTTTGTCTGCTAATTGTTTATTTAGTGTCCATGTTTCTGAGCCATACATTAATATGGAATATATGTAGCATTTTATAATTCTCATTTTTAACTTGTTTGTAATTTGTTTAGATATTAATAATTTCCTCATGCCATTGAAGGTACTTTTAGCCATTCCTATTCTCCTTTTAACTTCTGTTTCACATCTGCCATCATTTGTGACTATGTGTCCAAGATATTGATACTGTTTTACTTGTTGTAGTTTCTCTCATCTACAAATTGGCATTTCTGGCATCTACAAACTTACAAATCTAAACCAAAATAGACAACCACCAATGTTTGGGTTTTTTCCCATCATTTTTCATCTCATATGTTTATTGTTTTTCATGCCATGCTCATCTTCTCTTGCGAAGGAGGAACATCATCGATCTGTCAACAGATGCCTACCCTCATTGGTATGATAAAGCGACTACTTGATATAGCACAGATACTAAGATAATCAGTTGAGAAGTTTAGACATAACTAGTTGTTAAAACTCAACATACATAATCTACCAAAGCTGGCTGAGATTCTGCGGCGAAGTTTCTTCAGTCGACTCACACGAGTGCCATCTTTGCCTGAAATTAAAATTTAAACAATAAATGTCTTCCTGATCAAAGATAAGCTAGAACAGAAATACTTTCACCAAAATCATCTCAATGAATTGCCCGTTTGTTGCAAGGACCCAAAAAGGAAGCAATGAATAGTGACATTGTGACCTGTCATGTATGTTGTAAATGGTAACTAGGAAGGTTTTTGGGGGTGTGGTTGGCTGTCCCATCTCACAAGTGACCCAAAAATCATGCTTCTTCTTCTTCTTCTGCGTTCACTCTCATATAACCACAATGAATATTTTGTATGATTTCCGCCGGGGAGCATGAAGTACGTTGTGTTGCAAGTTCCACAGTAGAACTGTGATTATTTGCACCCCGGTTGGCCACTTGTGGTCAGGACGTCCGAGGTCCAGCACATCCGTTTTCATCATTCCTTTATTTAGGGTTTGGTCCCTAAATATCATGCTGAAGTTAAACTTCTCCTTATTTCTCTAAACCATATGCTGCAAATTTTAACAAATCTGAGAGTAAAAGTACAACAAATAATTAACCTTCAGCATGCAGTTGCAAAAAATAAAATGCAGCCAACGATTTTCTATCCGTAAACAGCTGACAGAGACTTTTGCCACCCATTGCTATGTAATTTTTTTTAGTCTCTTTTCTCTCAGTTTAGAAGCAATTTAACCACAAGCAACAAGATGATGTTTAGGCTCACGTTACTGGAACCCACGAATTCTATAGCTAGCACTTCTAATATACTTCCTATTCTTGAATTATGTTTAGAAGAGAGAATAATGTCAATCTTGTAATTTTAATTTTCTAGTCATCTGTCCTTCTTCTTCTTCTTCTTCTGCGTTCGTTCTCAAACTCCTGCAGATTAGCAGGATGTAGTCCGGAGAACGGAATGCGTTGTGTCATGGTTTACAGCATTGCTGCGATATCTGCGCCTTTCTGCCTGACACATCCGACTTCAGCATGGCTTTAGGTCACTGACCCTATATGGGATGGGACAGTCAACTCCATCCCATAACCTCCTTAGTCGCCTTTTACAACATGCGTGGAAGGTAAACAGTGTTGCTATTCTTTGCTCCCCTTTCGGGCCCCAGCAACACACGGGCGAATCTGTCCTAATCGGCATGATCAGCGTGAATCCATTTATTATGTAAGTCATTTTCAGTCAAATCATTATGAATTGTGATTCTGAAGATGAAGAATTCCTGGGAATTATGTTTGTTTTCAAAGTAGATATAGTAACTCGTTGGTTTCGCTATGAAATGATACTGGTCAAGTATAGGTAGAATATATTGACTTCATGCACTACAGCACTAGACCTAGGTCTAAAGAATAATGGACTGACAAGGTAATTGACATCCATATGTTTCATTTGTTTTCACAGGTGATATTATGTTAGTTCGGTTATGAAACAACATAAATACAATAGACCTAGGTGTGTAAAAAGAATGTTGTCAGAGTTGTCACACATCAGACAATAAAGGTATGTTAATTAACCAATTTTTTTCTTCCATATTTGATCTCCACCACATTCTCACATATCACGCATGCATCAACACAACTAACATCATTGGATTCAGTATTAAATTCTTTATTTAAATGTAAAACAATTATTTAAAAATCTCTAAAAACAAAAAATATTACTGTATTTTCCAAACACACACCAAAAAATAAAGCAAATTGTCAAAAAAAAATCTGGTGGCAGGAGGGGAAATTGCATAATTTTAATCCGATTTGCTAAAGGTTAAAACAAATAGCTTTATGACTGCAACTAGATATAGTTGCCAGATGCTCATTTCCTAATTTATAACAGTATGACAGGAAAATTACCAGCCATGTGGCGGCATGGTACAGAGCGCATCTTTGACTACCAAGGAACCGGGTTCTTCTTCTGTGTTCTTTCTCAAACTCCTGCAGATTGACAGGCTGTATTCCGGAGAATGAAATGTGTTGTGTCATGGTTTACAGCATTGCTGTAATATCTGCGCCTTTTGGCCAGATACATCCAATTTCAGCATGCTTTGAGTCACCATGACCCTATATGGGATGGGAGAACCAACTCCATCCCATAATAATAATATGCCTCACCACCTTAGTCGCCACTTACGACATATGCATGAAAGGTAAACAGTGTTGCTATTCTTTGTTCCACTCTTTGGCCCCTGCAACACACAGGCTGTACCAGGTTCTAATCCTGTCACACTCAATTGTGCATCAGGATTGTTGAGAAAGCAATGACAAACTACTAAAGGTACTTATATGCCTAGAAAAAAATTATAGCAAAGAATGCTAGGTTGATGGCTACATCGTGAATAGGATACGCTACTAATTTATGTCCGAAAAAAAATTAATAAATCACAGTATCTTCTAATTACTTAAAACCTCTCAAAGTAACTTCAAATTACTTAAAACCTCTCAAAGTAACTTCAAGTTACTTAAAACCTATCACAGTAACTTCAAGTTATTAACATTTATTTTTTGTGCCCATCAATATGCTCAATACGTGCAAAACGTCTGCATTAGTAGTAATTACTGAAGATATAACACAAAAGGACCTTTTTTACAAAAAAAATTGTGGAGTTTTTTTGGCCCCAAAATCCATATCAATGCAGGAATTCCAAACTAGTTGACACTATGTATGATTAAACTATCATAATTAATGATGTTATATTTTTATATTCAATTAGCTTCATATGTAGATTGTATTGGCCCATATTGCCCTAAGTGGAGATTATAAATCCTTTCATTATTTGGGCATACTATGATAGTAGACTTACTAAGTAGCCAATAGTAGCCGGGGGCAAAACTATGCATTTATCACATTTCAGTGATTTCTAACAACTAAACTTAACAATGAGAGTTCCTACTGCCATCAGTGTATAGCTTATCCATCCATCTAACATTGGTGATGGTATTGAAAACATACAACTACTTGGAGACAATAAAATATGAATTTATGAACATCTGTAAAATATCATCTTTGCCCCATCTTTGGAGGGCACAAATAATTATGAAATCAAGAGGGAATTGACAGCAACAAAAAATTACTGTGAAACAGCGGTCTTCACATAGACATTAACATTGTGTGTAAATTATAGTTGTGTGTAAATTATAGAACACAAATACTAGGCCTATGTATCTTTATGTAACTTTAATACGAACAAAATTTAAAAAGCAAATACAAAAAAAAACAATAATATAAAGAATGGATGGTTAGACCTGTTTCGAAACTATAACAAAGTGTAGGTGTGTTTTATAAAGTGCTTGACTATAATTTTGAATTTTGTGCATCTATGAATGGCGGAGATCATGCATCCGTGACTGGTAGAGGTCATGCAGCTATGAATGGTAGAGATCGTGCGCCTATAAATAACGGAGATCGTGCATCTATGACTGGCAGAGATCGTGCGTCTATGACCGACGGAGATCATGTATTTATGACCGCAGCAGCAGCTTCATTTTCAGTCAGCGGTTTCATTTTCTAATTCTTCCATTTGTAATTCCAAAAAAGAAACATAACGTGACAGTAAATATTTGTTTATGTTTTGCAACATGAGGGGGCAGTGAGTTAGGAAAATATATGCACTTGCACTGAGTCAGCGCGCATACTTGCTCCACTAACAGTACTTAACTTTGCACTAAATCACATTGTTCACAACTTTAATAAAATACAACAAAAAAACAAAGTACCGGTAGCTTGGCAAGGTAACGTGCTTAATTACTTAACAATACAATATATATTACAGTGTAAACATGTAAACAAACATGACAGTAATAATAACAGAAGAAAAGTAGAAGTTGAAAAAAAGATCAAGAACGTCAAAAAATTAATTTACTTTATGGTTAAACACGACCTGTCCTTGACCTATCAAACTTTGTGACAGAGTGGAATGTTAGCATCCTATGCAGTCATATGGTTTGCGGGGCAAACCCATAGATCTGGAAAAAAGCAGCTGCAGAGTTTTGCCCTACGCGTATTTTGCCCCTCTGCTACTCTATACTTTATTCTACTAGTAAGCATACTTAGTATGTAAGTATACTAGTAAGTACTAGAAAGATGAGTAAATTTCTTGTTTTGTCCACCACAGCACTATAAATAGCACACTGTTTATATTAACTAGCTGACGTCATGGATTTCCACGCAAGACCAATCAAATTGAAGGATGCCGTGACGTCACATCGCCCGGATATAAACTGGTTTTTGTGCTGGATACATTTTTTTCCGCCATGCTTTGCTATCGCTGCATTACTATCACTGTATATTCTATCCTGTATTCTACGTCTCGGTACCCATCCTTCAATTTAATAAGTTTAACACAGAAATCCAGTCTGCTAATTAAAAATGTAAACTCTGTTATATTAAATGAAATACCTTACATTCCATGAAATCACAAGAAATCCATGAACATATCTGACGGTACCAATGTTTTTTTCTCACAAATAGAACACACTTATCTCCACCAGTATGCAAACTAATAAAATAATGGCTAACTAAGATCATATCTTACAGAGCCAACCATTTATTCTGCCAACACTTGTCCACTAGTATGTTGCAATAGTTGCCTGGAACTAGTTTTTCTGCCTGCTTTCCCACCATCAATTTGCACATGCGTAGTTCACTGGATCAATTCTCGATGTAGACTAGAGATTCATTTGTTTTGCAATTTTTAAAAATTTGCAAATTTACAATAATTAAGGTGGCCCCCCCCCTTTTTTTTGCCCTCCATGATCGCCCCCTGCACCAACAGAAACTAGAACCTTTACCATACACTATTTTCCATGC
The DNA here is from genome assembly GCA_034231615.1 of Meghimatium bilineatum. NCBI lineage: Eukaryota > Metazoa > Mollusca > Gastropoda > Stylommatophora > Philomycidae > Meghimatium > Meghimatium bilineatum. Next base: position 61,791,154 of record CM067306.1, read on the forward strand.
GAACCGGTGACCTTTTGCGTTTCGAACAGATTTCAGCGCAAACTGTGACGTCACAACCCTTGACCATTCTACCTTGCAAAAGTTAGGGAATACTTCAAAAGTCCACCTTGCAAAGTTTGGGGAATACCTCAAAAGTGGGACAAAGATCACAGTGGTGGATGAAACGGAAGATGCGTCGCAAGATGTTTAAGTTTAGGACCTAGGTTACTGGTTTCCCAATTACGGGACTATGCTATTGTCAGACACTATCATTATCATATGTCAGTAATCTTATTATTCAATGTATATTTTCAAACTAACAACAAACTAACTATATCCCTAATTTATGAATAACTAAGCCCTAATGACTCAACTCAATGTTCTTGAGATGACAACACTGAGTTATGGAATAGTTATAGTAGGATGGTATATATATATGATGATCATATGAAATGTGGTATTGTATGTTAAGTTTAAGTATGCATGCATATTATTATATCCATAGTTCATCGATGACATTATTTTATTATTAACTTGATAAAACGTCTACCAAATTATTCCAATTAACTTTAGATGAAAAGTGTTTTGTTAGAATAACTTGATAAGAGATAGGACTACTTTTATTTCTACTCATTCTCACTCAGGATTCCTATTCTTCTATTCTTGGGAATTTCCTTTTTCAACATAAACAACTCACCTTCTCGCATGTCTACACGACTAGAAGGCTTGCATGCATCAGCAGCCATAATTTATTGTATGACATAAGGCGAATCCGCCATGTAAAGTAGTGTAGTTGTCAAATAAATATATTCAGTTCATTTCTGTTTTCTTCTTCCTATATGAATCATTCTAAGACCGCCATATTGGACGAAATGTTAGCAATAGCAAGGGCATACAACTCTCAAGTCTGTTAGCAGTTCAGCTACTGCTGCAGCTGCTTGTGACAAATTACTTGAAGAAGATAAATTTCGTGCTTGAATGTGTAGGGGAAACCGTTAGATACGAGATTGTTCCTACAAATATAACTGGCGATGGTGCTCCTTCACAGGCTAAGTTGAGCATGGAGTTGAAAAAGGTCAAGCTAGGTTTGCTTACTTATTACCGGTAGTCCTCAGATGGTTTGAGTCCAAACCTGGCTCTGAAAGAAGTTGCAGTGTGAGCATGAATGTCGTAGGTCTTGAGATGATGACAGTATAATCTATGATTTCGTTTTTGTTTCTTTTAAATCGCCAGTAGTGTTATACTCTGCTCAAAACTTTGAATGCCCGAACTGTTCTGACAATTCCAGGATGTGCGGTCAAGAACAATGATTTTCCGAGAGAAAAAAATTCGGTTAATCCTGCAGTGCTCAAGAGATGTCATTAGATTCAAGTAGTCATTTAAACTTTTTTTCTCACATCAACTTTAACGCTTATCTACACATAGCGCAGCGTAAAACAGTATCATAGCATGACTATGGAGATTGTTGCCGTAACCAAGGCAAAAAAAACTGTATGCCACACACAGAGTGCAACTCAAATGTTTTGTAATTGATTCAGTCAGCATGATAAGAAAAGTACAAGTAGGATGTACTATGAACAACGGCTTGAGGATAGGTGGAGATCGAAGTTGGAAAGTGTCACACGCATTTTGTACCTATCGATTCTTGTGTTGAAGACAACCAGGGATAAAATAGACTGACAAATTATGCCACTGTATCGAAAAACGGGGCACAGGACCCTGCCGATATATTGAACTCTTTACGAGAACTATAAAACAAAACGAGGGCGGTGATTGTTTTTTCGTGTTGAGAAAAAAAAGAATGTGGGCTTGAAATGTAAAGTCGCATGTGATGAACGTCATTAGGTATTAGGTCTGTTGATTATCCTCTTCGCGCACGTCCATTGGTGCACAGATTCCCGCTTCAGTAAATCTCTCAGGGTATAACGGCTGATGGTTCCTGTTCTATGTTGTTTCACTGCTCTTTTTGAAAACTTTGTCAGGGGTTCTTTACGGGCCACGTCTATGCTCACTCCCAATTCTCGCATTCTCGATATTCATACTCATTCATCTCAAAATCCTCTGATCGTGAGGACTCAAGAGATCATGAAGAGCAATTAGTATGTCTGCTCGGTCCATAGGCTGACCGTCTGTTGTGGCGAGACTAACTATTTGATAGCCTCGTTCGTTTCTCTCCACGCCCGCATGTACGGGGACAAAAATAAGCATGAGTTTTTATAGTGGTACCCATATTTTAGCTCTCTCTAATAACACCGCCCGTTCCCTACGTACATCACCTGTTTTGACTTTCTGAATCATATTCAGTGAATCAGTATGCACGCATAGAAATAGGCTTGCGATTCCCGCCAGTGAAGTGCCTGCGTTACGACGAATACTTACAATGTTAGACTGCTTGTTGTTGTGGTAAAGGCACTAATGGCTTCGTGTACTGTTCTTCCTTTTGATCTGGCAGTAAAGACCCATGCACATCAGTGGTGACGAATGACCGACCCGTCAGTGTAAATACCAACATCTGTGTCATCGATATTCTCGCATATTAGTGCCGTGACCTCAGCATCCACGCTTACGTGGCTGTGTTTCCTGAACTCTCTGTTCAATGTAATGACGATCTTGACTGCGTCTTGAAAGACCGTAGGAATAGGTATCCATTTCTCGCCAGGAGTTATGTCTTCTGGGGCACAGATATATTTAACGGTATCCTTGGCCCGAACCCATTCCACGATTTTCCTCTCTTAAGCCTCCTTTTCTTCACACGAAGGAGCTCGCAGTGTAGTGTGTGGTCTATGTCTGAACTCACTCTGAAGTATGCGCTGGCACGTCACTATGAGATATGCTAGGAAAATCAAGGAGAAATCTCATAGCAAGTCTATGTGATCTCATAATGGACTGAAAAGAATGTTTCTTCTGCTGCGTTCTTTCTCAAACGCCTGAAGATTAGCAGGATCTAGTCAGGCGTTGCGTGATATTATTTTACAGTTTTACTGTGATATCTGCACCTTTCACACATTCGACTTCAGCATGGCTTCTGTGTCACTTTGACCCATCAACTACACTTCAAAACCTCACTTGTTGCCTTGTACAGTATGCAATGGGGGTAAAAAGTGTTTCTTGGCTCCCCTTTTGAGACACCGGAAAGCACAGGTAAACGGAATATTTGTCAACCAACAGAGAACACGAACTGTCGGTCGTCGTGTAATTGTGGATATACTCGTGGGGGGGGGGTGGTATGGAAGCACCCACGAATGTGTCATGTGCGCAATGAAGATGATCTAAAGACTAATTAATTCTTCTTCAGCGTTCATTCTCAAACTCCCACTGGATCCCTCTTGTAACAGGACACTGATCCTACTGGGTTTCCAGAAGGATGTAATCCAGAAAATCGAAATGCGTTGTGTCGCCGTGTTATTTGCGCCAATGGCCTGATACATCTGTCTTCGACGGGGACGAATTAATTTGCTTGTTTCAACCCACCCCCATTGAACAGTAGTATGACTCAGCCATTATGGTCAATAACAACTGTCTCCCACCAGGTAACAGATTTGACTATCTTGGTAGTACTATATCCAGCGCTATTGACATCGATGCCGAAGTCAACTGCAGAATCTGAACTTGTATTTCGTAAACTGCATGCTCTCCGAAATGACATAACAAACCCTCAAATGCCCAACTCAGGTCATAAAATTGGTAACGTACTATATTTAGTACGTAGCCATCAACCCAGCATTTTTTGGCTGTATTGATTTTCTAGGCAATATAAATACGTTCAGTAGTTTACCATTGCTTTCTGAATGGTCTGAATGCTCAAATGCCTGTAGCGAGGATCGAACTCGGTACCTTGGCCGTCACAGACATGGTCTGTACATGAATACATCACTAGAAAATGCAAGCTGCATCTATCAAGACAGAGAGGGGTTCTGAGTTCATTGGGAAGATGACATTCTGGAAGGAATACGTCACATGACACACACATATATATATATATATATATATATCATCATCAAGTGCCACCTCCGCAACGAAGGTTGGCTACAACAGATCTCCAACATCCCTGTCTCTTGTTTTGGTGGTACACTCTGCTAGACTGTAACCTGTCCATCTTGTGATGTTACTCTCCCACCTGTATCTCTGTTTTCCTCTTCTTCGCTTCCCTTTGACTTTACCCTCTAGTAGGATCTTCAATAAGGTGTCGTCTTTTAATGTGTCCAAAATATTTTATTTGCTTGATCTTTATTTCTATTAGTAATTCTTTCTTCATATTGAGTGTTTTTAGCACCTCTTTATTTGTTTTCTTCTCTTTTCATGATGTTCTCCCTATTGTCCTATATACCCACATCTCAAAGGCATCAATTCTGTCTTCTAATTGTTTATTTAGTGTCCATGTTTCTGAGCCATACATTAATATAGAATAGATATAGCATTTTATAATTCTCATTTTTAACTTTCTAATTTGTTTAGATGTTACTATTTTCCTCATGTCATTTTGAAGGTACTTTTGGCCAATCTTATTCTCCATTTAACTTCTGTTTCAAATCTGCCATCATTTATGACTATGTGTCCAAGATATTGATGTTTTACTTGTTGTAGTTTCTCTCCATGTATGTTTATATTGTTGTCTTGAAAAGGCCTTTTGGTCGAAACATCGATTTGTGTGTGTTATGTATGTCTTTAGTTATTAGCAAAACTTTATTACCCTATTTCTGGATCTACATTTTATGTTTAGCTCTTGTTCTTCTGTGTCCCTGCTGATTATCATGGTTTATGGATATATATATCCAGCCCATATTCATTACTTGATTTATTAGTCTTTGTAGTTCATGTTCACTTTCTGCTAAAAGAACAGTGTCATCTGCATATCTGAGGTTGTTTATTATTTTCCCATTGACCTTGAGTCCTGGCATTTCTTCTATATTTTTAAAGATATTCTCTGTGTACATATTAAATAGGCTTGGTGATAAAATGCAGCCTTGTCTTACTCCTCTTCTTATGTCTATGTATGGAGAGTAGCTGTTTTCACATCTTATTGATGCAGTTTGTTCCCAATATATATTTCTAATTAGTCTGATGTCTTTTCCATCTATGCCTATTTATTGAAGACATTTTATTAATTTTTCATGTTGGACTCTGTCAAAGGCCTTGCTGTAGTCTATGAAACAAATGTAGATACTTTTTTTGGACTTCTATATATTTATCTATCACTAGTCAGATACTAAGTATAGCTTCTCTGGTTCCTTTGTTTTTCCTAAAAACCAAATTGTTCTTCACCGACCACCGTGTCTATCTTGTTTTTAATTCTTTCAAGTATTATCTTGAGGAGTATTTTAGTTAAATGACTCAGACTTATTGTTCTATATTCTGTACAGTCCACAGCCCTGGGCTTCTTAGGTAATCCTATGAATATTGATGTTAAGTCTTTAGGTATATGACCTGTTTCATATATATCATTGCAAAGTTCTGTGATAATATCCATACTAAATTCATTTAGATTTTTTATTATGTCTGCTATTATGTTGTCGGAACCTGCAGCCTTTCCACATTTTATTGATTTTTCTACTTCTAATTTCAGTATTGCTGGTCCATCATTGTTGTGTATTGTTGTTTTTTGTTGTTCCGTTAGTCATCAATAAAGTTCTGTCACATAATCTGCCCATCCTGTAAGTGCTTCTGTTTTATCAAATATTATTCATCTGTTTATATGTATATGTATGTATGTATATATATATATATATATATATGTATGTATGTATGTATGTATATATATATATATATGTATGTATGTATGTATGTATGTATGTATGTATGTATGTATGTATGTATGCATGTATATATATATATATATATATATATATGTATGTATGTATGTATGTATATATATATATATATGTATGTATGTATATATATATATATATATATATGTATGTATGTATGTATGTATATATATATATATATGTATGTATGTATGTATGTATGTATGTATGTATGTATGTATGTATGTATGTATGCATGTATATATATATATATATATATATATATATATATATATATATATATATATATATATATATACATACATACATATACATATAAACAGATGAATAATATTTGATAAAACAGAAGCACTTACAGGATGGGCAGATTATGTGACAGAACTTTATTGATGACTAACGGAACAACAAAAAACAACAATACACAACAATGATGGACCAGCAATACTGAAATTAGAAGTAGAAAAATCAATAAAATGTGGAAAGGCTGCAGGTTCCGACAACATAATAGCAGACATAATAAAAAATCTAAATGAATTTAGTATGGATATTATCACAGAACTTTGCAATGATATATATGAAACAGGTCATATACCTAAAGATTTAACATCAATATTCATAGGATTACCTAAGAAGCCCAGGGCTGTGGACTGTACAGAATATAGAACAATAAGTCTGAGTCATTTAACTAAAATACTCCTCAAGATAATACTTGAAAGAATTAAAAACAAGATAGACACGGTGGTCGGTGAAGAACAATTTGGTTTTTAGGAAAAACAAAGGAACCAGAGAAGCTATACTTAGTATCTGACTAGTGATAGATAAATATATAGAAGTCCAAAAAAAGTATCTACATTTGTTTCATAGACTACAGCAAGGCCTTTGACAGAGTCCAACATGAAAAATTAATAAAATGTCTTCAATAAATAGGCATAGATGGAAAAGACATCAGACTAATTAGAAATATATATTGGGAACAAACTGCATCAATAAGATATATATATACATATAATTGGGGAATTTGAAAAGTGTTGTTATATAGGAAAATTTATTGTAAAAGAATGCGTAATTTAGGAATTTCACTGTATTACTAAAATAGCTAATTCTGAATGCTGTTATTCTTCTTCTTCAGTGTTAATTCTCAAACTCCTGCTGGATCTCCTTTATAGCAGGACCATACGGTCCTACTAGATTTCCAGCAGGATCTAGTCCAGAGAATGGTGAAATGGTGACACAACGCATTTCCATTCTCTGGACTAGATCCTGTTGGAAATCTAGTAGGACCGTATGGTCCTGCTATAAAGGAGATCCAGCAGGAGTTTGAGAATTAACACTGAAGAAGAAGAATATATATATATTGGCGGGACACACCCTATCAATGTGGCACATATTTTCTGGTGTAAAAAAAAAGCCTAACACTGTTGAATCTCTCTTAGTTTTATATGACACGAAAAAGATTCAGCATGGAGGGGTGGGGGGGGGTCCATTGAGAAAACAATTTAGAACAGCTGGGATCAGTTACTGAGACAAATGTAGTAGCTAAAGTGTTAACATACACTTCTGACATTTTCTTCTTTCTCAACCAATGATGAACTTCACAGACACAGCCAGAAAACAACTAAATACTTATTAATTTTCACTGAATGTTGTCTTGACTTTTAATCTCATCATCATATTTAATCAAATAATACATTAAGCCTGTAGTCCCCCCTAGGGCATTTACAAATCCATGGGTGCATAGGCCATGAACAAGGATATTTTATTTATTATAACAGTGGATATATTCTCAGTTTCATTCTGTGATTCTGAAATCTTTCATCTTTTCTCCATGCTTTTCTAGATTTTTCCTGTTTCCTTTTTCTCTGTTGGATTCATGTCATTGATTTTCTAGCTATATCCTTTGATTTTCTGAGAATTTAACATTATCCATTTTCATTCTCTCTCTCCTTAATCTGAATTTTCAAGAACTATTAGTCTATCAATTTCCAAATCTCTTCACTTCTTATCTTCACCTTCAAGTTTCCGTGGCCCAAAAGGGAAGCAAAGAATAATGATACTGCTACCTGCCATGCATGTCATAAAAGGCAACTAAGGAGGTTTTGGGGGTTGAGTTGGCTGTCTCATCCCATAGTGTCAAAATGACCCACAAGTAATGCTGAAATCAGATATGTCAGGTTGAAAGACACAGATATCACAGCCAAGACATAAACCATAACACAATGCATTCCGTTCTCAGGACTACATCCTACAAATCTGCAGGATTTTCGGAACGAACGAAGATGACACAGAAATAATTCGTATCATGTCCACCCGTCTAATGTTTAGTATTCTTTTAAGCAGTTATTCAGATATTTTTTTAGTATATGCTCTAGTGTTTTTGTTATTTTCCAAGTTTACAGTGAAATTACATTTAATCAATATCAAATTCATCTTATAATATAATTTCACAATTAAATGTTGTTGTCATTATCCAAATACTGATGAGTAATTCTACTCCTGTCAGCACAATACCATTCTTTTAAAAAAAGTGCAGGTCTTCTGAAATTGACTTAATGACCCAAAGTTTCTTCTTGGCAGTTGAAGGGTAAGGGCAGTCAGGAGGTGGGGTGCAAAGGGAACGCACTGCTCTCGGCGGACCCAGGGTTAGCAGATAACCAAGATCCCAAATGTACCTCCTCGCAGTGCACCCTGGAAACAGAAACAGCAGCTCAAGCTGATTCTGGCCAAATCATTTAGGGATCCGTAAATGTGGAGGTAGCAGATGGAAAGAGATTTGACTGCATAAAGGACAGACAATATCCCCGATACCACCAGCAACACCACATACAGTGACACTGTCGACATACAGTAAAGCTAGTTAGTCCAGTCCAAACATTGGAGGGGCAGCCCATGAAAAAAACAAAGCATTAAAAGGTGGATGCATGGCGAAAGACAGAAAGATTTCATACTGCGTACAATGAAAAATGTGAAAGGACAGAACAGCGCTAGAGGGCAGCGCCAACTGCAAATAGAAAGTGAAAACGATTAAGGAAATGAGAACTACAAGCACTGTTAGCTCGAGACAAGCTTCTAGTTACCTGTTTTCCAAGAGTCACCACATACACGCATGCCTGGAGACAGATATGGAGGCTGTCACAGGCTAGGGTAGCCCACCTGAATTGTCAAGGCATGCTGAAATCGGATGTGCTAGGCCTACAAGGCACATAACGGTGGCACAACGTAATCACGCTCCCGGTGAAAATCACACGGACATCCGTGCTGGTTACAATGGAGCGAACGCAAAACAAAACAAACAAATGAGGTATTCCACTGTTTCATTAAGATTAGAGTAGTGTCTACAAAAGTGTAGTCTCTGGGGTTTGATGCGGATTAAATGGCTACGAACCCTTACATGTCCTGTCCTGTTTGAAACTATCATAATTAAATGATAATACAATAATATAACACACAGAATTATTATACAAAAATTCAAGAAGTCACATGTGATAATCATTATATGTTTCTGAAATAACACAGATTTTGTGAAAATGTGCCTACATAATTTACGTAGAATAAATTGTGGGCACTCATAATATGTATATGTCATTATTTTCTGTGACAGTTCTGTTACAAATTGTAAACATTATATACCCGGTAATAATAAATGATGTTCATTCGAATGACTTGTTATTTTACACAACAACTTGATATTCTATTCATTTAAGTGATATTCTACTCAACAAAATAAACTTAAAATATCTGCTAATTCTAATCTTAACTTGACATTCTACTCAACAACTTTATATACTCAACAACTTGATATTCTAATCAACAACTAGATATTCTACTTAATAACTGGATATTCTACTCAAGTTTATATTATACTCATTAACTTGATATTCTAATCAACAACTAGATATTCTACTCAATAACTGGATATTCTACTCATTAGCTTGATATTTACTGAACTACTTGATATTCTACTGAACAACTGGATATTTTACTCAACAACTTGATTTTCTACTCAACAACTTGATTTTCTACTCAACAACTGGACTTCTACTATGAAGAATGTTGATTGGTAGACTCCTTGTCTATCTGTAATATTTTGTTTGCTTCCTGTTTTCTCTGCTGTCGTAGCTGAGCTGCAAATATAAAAATGATGCAACCATCATAACACATCTGTGGTTGTTCACTTGAGTCATCAGTTTTGTCTAGGCATACATATATTTTTTAGCGTTCATACTCAAATTCCTGCTGGACAATGGTCCAGCAGAACAATGGTTCCACAAGATTTATATCAAGATATCATCTTGAGAATTGAGATTGGTTGTGTCACTTTATTTGTGCAAATGGCCCACCACATATGACTTCTGCTGCTCTGCACATACAACATGATGGCATCAGTTTACAGCAGTGTTGTATAATGATATATATATCTTCTTCTTCGTACGCCTTGCGGCGGACCCTCTGAAAGCATTTCGCTAACCGTCCTGAGAAGGACGTATGAGGGTGATCTGCATTGTGTCATGTTTTACAGCAAGCTACGTTATCTGCGCCTTTCGACTTGACACATCCATCTTCAGCCAGCATTTTTTTGGGCCGGGTTGGCATTCCCGTATCTTCGATCCCTAGTACTTGGCCAGGCTACAGCAGGGTTGCTGCACTCCTGTTTCCAGGCCCACTGCATGGAAGTTCTTCTTCTTCTTTCGTTCACTTGAAACATGTCTATATCTGTAATTCTGTCTCCTTAATAAAACTCACTGTCTTTTGTAGTTCATACAGTGGTCCATAGAGCTTTGATCCCAGTGTTGTTTCCTCTGGCCAATATGTCTGCCTCAGCGTTTCATGCTCAGAACACTCTTGAAGTATATGTTTGGCACTCTGTGCTGCCTGTCCACATGTACACATGGCCGTATTGCCAATCTTGAACTTTGTATACATGTGGCTGCGGAGTCGGTTGTGTCCTGTTCTGAGGCGTAGAATTATAACTTGTTCTGATCTGTTCATAATGTGATAGTCATCTTGTGTTGGTGTTTGTGGCTTTCTTATTGACTTGATTATCTGTTTTTTCTGATGGTAGGTGATTGGTACATCTGGTTGGTCTTCGGCAGCACCTTCCTTAGCCAGTTGGTCTGCTTTTTCATTTCCTGGTATTCCACAGTGAGAGGGTATTCACTGCATGGTTACCCTATACTGGTAAGACAATTCATTAAGTAGTTTTTGTAAGTCTTTTAGTTTTCCAGACTGGAGAGCTTGAAGCACTGACCTTGCATCTGTCAGGAATACCACAGGCTGTAGGCCAGAGTTGGAGTTCAGCAGTTTTTTAGTTGCCTGGATTTCTGCATCATAATTATTGCGTGGAAGTGTACTGTGGGTCTTGGCCAGCTGTGGTTCACTGACCCTGATGCTCGACCAGCTATGGAGCACCGGCCAGTGCACTCTGGTGTGCATGTCATCTCTGGGCCCTGATATATATATGAGGGTACTTCAAATTAAAATCTTGGATAGTTGGTTACTGATCCCGTGGTACATGGGTTCATGCCCTTTTATCACAATGCTACTGTGAGATATGCATGTGTTTACGAACTGTTACTTTGTTCCATATAAGGTGTTCCATTAATCTGACCCTGGAGGGAGAAAAATTTTTCTAATATCGCCCAGCAATTTACAGATGATGAAAGAATGGGCAGAGAGATCGAGACACAAACTTAAAAAACCAACTTGTCAATTACATCAATCTTGAAACACAGAGCTATTCCAATGGGAAGCAAAAGGCAAATAATAAATTAAATCTTTATACCGGCATAGTGTGATCAATGTCAGACATGAACACTAACTAAAAAACAAGAGAGAAAGCTTACTACATGTGAAATAAGATGTCTATCACCCGTGTGTTGCCAGGGCCCGAAAGGGGAGCAAAGAATAGCAACACTGTTTACCTTCCATGCATGTCGTACAAGGCAACTAAGGAGGTTATGGGATGGAGTTGGCTGTGCCATCCCATATAGGGTCAGTAACCCAAAGCCATGCTGAAGTCGGATGTGTCAGACCAAAAGGCGCAGATATCGCAGCAATGCTGTAAACCATGACACAACGCATTCCGTTCTCAGGACTACATCCTGCTGATCTGCAGGAGTTTGAAAACGAATGTAGAAGAAGAAGATGTCTAAGAAAAACAGCAAACAAAACAAGAAAAGATTATGCAAGGAATGAAGAGATTACAAGAACTGTTGGAACAATCTGTGGTGAAATATATTGAAAAACAGATACTGAAATGTTCAGTCACTTAATGAGAATGAATCCATACATGCCAAAAGAGAGCATACAATATGAGAATAGAAAAAACAAGTGGCAGAGGCAGACCAAGAATAAGATAGTCGCAAAACATCAATGACCACCTGAACATGATAGTAACAAAAGCAGGAAGACTGGATTAAGATCAACAGAAGTTTCAAAAGGCTGTGATGACTGCTGCATTCAAGATATGCTACCTGATAATGATATGTTTCATGTAAATTATGTTGATGGCAAATTAATTCAAACAAGGTTCATAACTTTTTTTCAGGATGGATGTACAGACTTGGTAGAGGTATCTTTGAATTGTCATTTTGGTGCATCTGCTGTTTCGTCCACCGTTGTGACTTTTAGGGGGGTTAAAAAGATTAGAATTAGTTTATAGATATTTTTAAGAGGGGGGAGAAGGGTTAGAATCAGTGTTTAGAATTAATAATTAATTCTCTAAGAATTCTTGTCTAAGGTGTGAATCGATATGATTGGTTTTTCAAGGGAAATCCGTAACGTTATATAGCCCAATGGTGGACGAAACAGCATTTTTACCCAATTTTCATGGGCTATCTTACTATAATTATAGTATTTTTAATGATGTAGTACTGTTTTGAAAATTTTGTCCAAGTACCTAAGACATTTATCACTGTGTCTTCCTCTGTCTCTTCTCTCCTTGATCTTTCCGAATGTTCAAGTAAGTTTTACTTACCTCATCACATGACCTAACAATCATGTTATTTGCATATGAGTCATAATGCCTACTTACCTAGATGCTGCAGTTGTTTCTCCGTGATCTCCTGCTGCTCTTTTTTTATGCGTCGAGATTCAGGTGAATATATTTTCTTCAAAAATGGATAAAAGATAGCACCTGTACCGAGTAAGGAAAACACTATAGTGAAGGTTAATCTCGTCTGGGGCATTGACCATATTGGATCCCATTTTTCTCGTACATTTCTCAACAACCTACGTATTATAATTTTCATTGTGTCTATTAAATCAGCGTAACGTTAATATCAAGACAAAGCCTATGATGAATATGAAAATGTCATTTAAAGAGCGGTTTGTTTTAGTTGGTTCCCGACAGCTTGTTTTGCAGAGAGAGAAGCTCCTGTAGGTCAGTTTGTTGTTCAGTAAACAGCGAAACTGGTGCAGTTCAGTAGTACTTGTTCTTGTATTTCTGCATCAAGTTAAACATGTACTTTTTGAACATGTAGTAACTTCAGTTTATTACATGAACTTCTTCTGATGACAGGGAAAGTTAACTCTCATTCAGTGTTGCCAGATTTCTCTTTTCAAACGACAGGCGTTATTAATTACCCCTTCGTCGTTCTTTTTCAAATGATACAAGAACTAATACTGCAGCACTCGAAGCCACACGATACGATAATTTACACAGACTGCTCAGTAACACAAGGAACACACAGGTGTGGTTGCGGTTTCGTGGCCTACCAAAACGACAAGAAATTAGCTGAGAAGTCAGCTGCGTAACCCACTACAACATTGAGTGTGAGAATGGAAATAGAAGCGGTGTCAGCAGCTCTCATTTGGCTGGCGACGCAACCACCAACATACTCAGTGATTCTATCGGACTCTCAAAGTATACTGCGCAAGATAGAAAGGTGTATGATCAGAAATGAATGAGTCACTGCTCAACAACGCGAAGAGCATTACATGGATCTACTGTCCAGGTCATGCTGGAGTCAGGAGAAACGAAAGAGTCGATGTGTTGGCTGGTAAAGCTTTGGTGAGCGGCACCGAGATGAGAAGAGACAGGATTGAATTGCTTAGAGCAGTCATGGATACTCTACGAGAAGGAAGTTGAACGAGACAATATACATATTCAGAGAATGGTTGAAATAGGAGTGACTAGAGGCGATGGGAGAAAGTGCTCCCACTCCGGAAAGATCAGAACACGTAATCAGCAGCTGCCTATGACACTGAGCTTATACACTTTGAGATGGCTGACGGAGCGGCAAGCAGAGCATATATGGGAATGCCCCCAGTGCTGTGATGCTTGTTCTTAATCAAGAATCAACCAGAATCAACGTTATTTCTCAAACTCCTGCAAATTAGAATTATGTAGTGGGACAACGGAATCCGCTGTGCCGTGGTCTAAACTTTACCGAACACGGGCTCCAGTAATGAATTGGGTACAGAAAGTAAAAATGATTTGAAATTCTGGTTGTAAATTATTTTCATGAATTTAGTTGGTCAACCTTAGCTTTTTTGGTTTGCGACTCCAAGTATATAAATCGGCGTCTCCTAACTTTTTTTTTATTACAAGATTGCGGTCTTTGTTACCTCTAATATTTTATGGTAGTGTGTCCTAATATAACCTAATTGGACTTTGTTGTCTGCTGGTTGAAAATGGCACGCCTCTTCAAAAGAGAAGCAAACTCATTAACTACTCTTTTTTACCATGCCCTACCTAAGTCTTTCTAAAATTTGATGCCCCCCCCCCCCCCATGTAACATTAACATATTTTTTAATATTGAAAAATGTAATTATTCCCTAAATGAAACCTAATTTATGGACAGGTCAATATCACTATTTCATTGAATAATATTATCTCAACAGTGTGGCATGCCACCTGCCGATAGTATCACTCATAGCACATAACTCCGTAGCTTCAAGCAATAATCCCAATCGATATCCGCAAAAAGCCACTTTATAAACAAGACATCACGTGCGAGATTCAAACTCGCGACCTGAGCACGATTAGCTACTACATTATGGATATCCTTTATCTGGAAATTATTCACATTATTATCTGTTGATATTGTAAGTAAACTCTGTAATGTACAATTTGGTGAGCGTCTGTTATTTTGCGTTCACTCTCTGAAAACCAACACAAAAATACGTGTGATTTCAGCAAGGGACCGCGGAGTACATTGTATTGCTGGTTTGCCCCTTCCAGCCCGGCACGTCTGCTTTCGGCATGAGATGATAGTTAAACATGCAATAATATAAAGCCTAGAAGATCACAGAAAGTGTATTCTTCTTCTTTCGTTCACTTGAAACATGTCTATATCTGCAATTCTGTCTCCTTAATAAAACTCACTGTCTTTTGTAGTTCATACAGTGTCCCATAGAGCTTTGATTCCAGTGTTGTTTCCTCTGGCCAATATGTCTGCCTCAGCGTTTTTATGCTCAGAACACTCTTGAAGTATATGTTTAGGATATGCTTTAAATAAAAACTTTAAAACTGTGATAAAGATTAGTATTGTAATCACATGCTGTTTCCGCATCAAAGGTTTGCTGCAACGGACTTCCAACATTCTGTCTCTTGAACTGATCACTGGAATAATGTGATATTGTTACGTGATATTTATACACAGAAAGTGTATAAACAGTTGTTTCTACCATTATTGTCATCATCACTGTACAACCTGTACATATAAGTACAACCAGACAATGCTACATCAATTGAACGAGACTTGGTTTAGTGGAATTTGACAGATCTGGAATAAACCCATTTCTAGTATTCATTAAATAGTGAGGGATTGTAATGTGAAATCTTGCTATACTTTTCTTAATATAGTTATATTGTCATAAAAAAATCTTTTTTTCATCAATTGTATAATACGATTTTTTTTGGGTACGTGGGTGGTTCTTTCGAAAAAAAAATAGTTAGCAACACTAAATACGGTAGAAACATCAGGGGACAAAAATATTGTCTTGCTGTGATTTTGCATTTCTAGAATAAAATTAATTATAATTTTTAACTCATATTAATAAATTATAATGTGATATCTTGTAAAATTTCCATCAAAAAATGGTTAGTGCTTTTACTGAATTGTTTAGTGCTTTATAGTGGCTTTAGGCTTGAAACTTGATTAGATAAATAGAATCAAGCTGTCAGAAAGCAAACACACTGACTTATCAACTTTCACCATTGCTCCTGTATCCAAATATCAATATGAACATAGGGACAGATAATATCTATAATTTTCATACCGACATTTTGTTACCAATGTCAAGCATGGTCTTTGGAAATCTGGCTGCAGAGAAAAATCATTAAATGTGAGATGAAGTGTTTAAGAAAAGCAGCTATGGTCACCAAACTGGACAGAGTAAGAAACGAGGATATCAGAGAAAGAGTAGGAATAATGCATTGTATCGAATATATAGAACGTCAGCAGATAAAGTGGTTTGGTCACATTATGAGAATAGACCCACGCTAATATTACCACTGAGAGCTTATAACAAACGATCAGCTGGATACAGAACTAAAGGAAGACCGATAAAGAGATGGATCGATAACATCACGACCACCCTCCACATACACGGACTCAGTACGACTGAGACATCACATCTGGCCTTGAACATACACTTACAGCTCCCACCCCTACACTTAACAGCAAGTGTGGATGCTATCAACCACTTTCCACCTGGGGATAGACAATAGCCTATTGATTTTTGACAAAGCGAGATGGCAACACTGATCTTGCTCATCCTGGAATCCTGCTGGCACTATCTTCTTGACTTCCAAGTTACTGAAAGTGAAACACACACAAAGATGGCTTCTGTGCGTGCATTGTTCCTTCTTTCGTATGCCATTTTAACCTGTGTTTACTGTGTAGATCTGAGAGTGGAAGAGCAAGAAGAGAGAGGTAAGATTAAAATATTGACAAAAATAAATTATGTGTTTGTATAATGAATTAAAAATAGTCCATGGTGATAATTCTGATTCATGATTATGTAGCTAAATACTAGCACACTACTCAACTCTACACTCTACTGACACCTGGTTCAGTTGTATCATCAGGTGTCTACAATATAAGACCTCTGAGCAGAAATAATTAGGTTATACTTTCAATCCCCGCCGAAGACGGATGTGTCGGACCATTGGCGCAAATAAAACTGCGACACAACGCATTTCCATTCTCTGGACTACATCCTGCTAGAAATCTAGTAGGACAATGGTCTTGCTACAAGGGAGATCCAGCAGGAGTTTGAGAATGAACGATGAAGAAGATACTTTCATTCGTAACTTTTTTAAATTATTGAGTCTAGATTTCCGTTGGTCACTATTTATACACACTAGGAGGGAGTCGCATGCTAAAAATAGACAATGCCACTCCAAGTAGAAGTGACCAATGGAAATTATAACAATACCTAATAAAACGTAATGTCATGTAACGAATGAAACTTCATTTCCTAATTCTGTGCAGATGTCTTCAGCTTCTATACGTCTGATTCTCATGGGATGGATGTAGTGTAGATTTCAAGTACTCACAATCAGTAGTGTTGATCCATGGTTGTGACAGAATTCTGTGGTGGTTATTTCAGGTTTTTAAAAAAAATTGGTAAATTTTTCATTCCGGTGTACACTGCGTGTGTAACACCAATGAAATTAATGGATGCCGTGACATCAGATCTCCCAACACAAACCACATTTATAATTATAACTTGTATAACTAATTTATTTTTTAATTTATAACTGATCCTAACCCTTATTCCTAACCCTATTTTAAATATAAATTCTACAAATCACACTGCAAAGATTAGGTAATACCTCGAAACCAGAGCAAAGGTTACAGTGTACACCTGAACGAGAAATGCGCCAAAAAATTTCTTTAATGAAACACATTGACATAACAAAACAAATGTTTATTCATCTCTCATTAATGTTATTACTGAAGGTTACATTATCCATTACTGATTACACCAGTGTTTCCCAACTTTTTTTTGGACCAGTCTTTCTAAAATTCTGATCCCCTCCCCCCCCCCCCCCCCAGTAATATATAATATAAACCCTACATATTTTTTAATATTAAATAATTGAATTATTCCATCCAATTTTAGGGAAGAATTGTCCCCCTGAACAATCAATTTGCCCCTGTGGACCCTATGTTGGGAAACACTGCATTTCAC
Organism: Meghimatium bilineatum; assembly: GCA_034231615.1. Classification (NCBI taxonomy): domain Eukaryota; kingdom Metazoa; phylum Mollusca; class Gastropoda; order Stylommatophora; family Philomycidae; genus Meghimatium; species Meghimatium bilineatum. The sequence continues at coordinate 61,809,039 of CM067306.1, forward strand.
TGTCCTAGCCCATAGGTCTGTTTTGCTATGAAAAACATCTCCAAGTGATTAAAGTTAAATAGGGTTAAATAGTTTGATAATTTTGTGTGTTTTTGTTTGTTATGTGTATCTTGAAAAAGATCCCAGTTGGACTTTAACGTGGAAAAGTCCTTGTTCTTTTGTTTTATTGTTATTTATGTTTTACATTGGTTTGTTTTATTTAATATTTAGTAGGTTTACAGTAACGGTATTAATGAATATAGTTGGTCCTATTTATCTTGTAGATTGGGGATGGGGTTTCAGACCCTCACCTCCTAGAAATTCAGACCATGACTTTTTTAATACTAGGAATGTAGCCAAAATGTGGGTAATACCCCTCCATTGTTGATATTTCACATAAAGGTTATCACTTTGCTTATCAAAAAGATTAACCAGAGGTGGGGGGTGGTGTGTTTCCTTTTAGGTAACCGCCCCCCTCCCCCTTACTGAAAATGTATCTATGGCCCAGAATCATTCAAAATCATTAATGACGAACACAAAACTTAATCATTTGTCTCTGTCTACCACAGCTACAGCTGCGATCTTGCACTCATCAACTACAACTTCCATACCAAGAGTGAAGACCTATACATTAACCATTTACATAAAAAAAATGTGGTATTCTTCCTTCAATCACCCATTAAAATTCTGACTTCTTTCAGTCAATCATATTGACTGTCTAACACCATTCACTCACCATTAACTGCCTTACAGTTTAATTATTCAGCATAATTGTCAAAGATTTCATGAACCATTAACTACCAGACACCTCTAATTCAATTACTTGACTGTATGACGCCTTTTAATAATTCACTATTACCTGTATGACACCTTTTAATTATTCATCATTACCTGCATGAAAGCTTTCAACCATTCATCATTAACCAGGACAAATCTCTTCTTTCAATAATTAACCATTAGCCTGACATCTCTCTTCTTTCTCCATCTTCTGCACTCGTTCTCAAACTCCTGCAGATTAGCAGGATGTAGTCTGTAGAACGGCTGTGTTTTTAAACAGTGGATTTAGGCAAAGAGAAGGTCGAAATGTTGGAAGGATGTTAATTTTAGTGCCTGATCATTCAGGTGTTCAAGGCAATGAGAGAGTAGACACGCTAGTTAGTTCTGCCACTGTATTGAATGGCAGAGAAATAGGCAAGTCTGACATATTAATTCTTACAAAGATGGATGTGTCAGGACATTGTGCAAATAAAGCGGCGACACAGGCATTTCAATTCTCTTGACTACATCCTGCCGGAAATCTAGTAGGACCATCGTGATGCTACAAGAGAGATCCAGCAGGAGTTTGAGAAAGAACATTAAAGAAGAAGAGCTTCTTACAAGTAATAGTTCAAACAAAATTAATGAATGATTCAGTTTCCATGTGCAGAATAAAGAAGTTGGGTTTTTATTCCATGTGCAGAATAAAGAAGCTGGGTTTTTATTCCATGTGCAGAATAAAAAGTTGGGTTTTTCATTTCATCTCTCCCATAAACTTCTGGACTACTCTATTCTTTCAATCATTCATTTGTGTCATTTCTTCCCAGAGTGCTATGGGACAACGGTGGGCTTTGGTTACTCTGGTACATTCGAGTTTCACTATCAACAACTGAGGAAGAGATACACCGGCTGTACCTACATCCATGGCAACTTGGAGATCACCCAAATTGTTGACCCAAATATTAAATATGACCTCACTTTTCTCAAGGTCAGTGAAGATTGTTAATGAGAGTTGACAAGTCAGAATTGACAATTTGTATAGATTAATGAGAGTTGACAAGTCAGAATTGACAATTTGTATAGATTAATGAGAGTTGACAAGTCAGAATTGACAATTTGTATAGATTAATGAGAGTTGACAAGTCAGAATTGACAATTTGTATAGATTAATGAGAGTTGGCAAGTCAGAATTGACAATTTGTATAGATTAATGAGAGTTGACAAGTCAGAATTGACAATTTGTATAGATTAATGAGAGTTGACAAGTCAGATTTGACAATTTGTATAGATTAATGAGAGTTGACAAGTCAGATTTGACAATTTGTATAGATTAATGAGAGCTGACAAGTCAGAATTGACAATTTGTATAGATTAATGAGAGCTGACAAGTCAGAATTGACAATTTGTATAGATTAATGAGAGTTGACAAGTCAGATTTGACAATTTGTATAGATTAATGAGAGTTGACAAGTCAGATTTGACAATTTGTATAGATTAATGAGAGCTGACAAGTCAGAATTGACAATTTGTATAGATTAATGAGAGTTGACAAGTCAGAATTGACAATTTGTATAGATTAATGAGAGCTGGCAAGTCAGAATTGACAATTTGTATAGATTAATGAGAGTAGACAAGTCAGAATTGACAATTTGTATAGATTAATGAGAGTTTACAAGTCAGAATTGACAATTTGTATAGATTAATGATAGCAATAGTTGATTGTGTAGCCTTTGAAGAGTTAACTGTTGTGAAAGCTGACTATTCAAACTTGACTGTTTGTATATCACTAGTTATAAGTTGACTGTATAGACCAGTTATGAGTTGACTGTATAAACTAGTTATAAGTTGATTGTTTGTATAGACCAGTTATGAGCTGACTGTATAAACTAGTTATAAGTTGATTGTTTGTATAGACCAGTTATGAGTTGACTGTATAAACTAGTTATAAGTTGATTGTTTGTATAGACCAGTTATGAGCTGACTGTATAAACTAGTTATAAGTTGATTGTTTGTATAGACCAGTTATGAGCTGACTGTATAAACTAGTTATAAGTTGATTGTTTGTATAGACCAGTTATGAGTTGACTGTATAAACTAGTTATAAGTTGATTGTTTGTATAGACCAGTTATAAGCTGACTGTATAAACTAGTTATAAGTTGATTGTTTGTATAGACCAGTTATAAGCTGACTGTATAAACTAGTTATAAGTTGATTGTTTGTATAGACCAGTTATGATTTGACTGTATAAACTAGTTATAAGTTGATTGTTTGTATAGACTAGTTATGAGTTGACTGTATAGATTAGTGAAAAGTGATTAGCCAGAATCAACTTTTTGCATGGTCTAATGTAAAGAATAGATATGAACATCTAATGATAGAGTGCATGGAATAATACAGAAGGGAAAATCCAGAAGAGAAAATAGACAATAAATGGGAAAGCCTAAAGAAAAGTATTCAAACATCAAGTAAAAATTTACCAACAAGAAATACCAAGAACAAACAAACATGGATGACAGATGAAATATTAGAGAAAATGACAGAAAGAAAGCTAAAAATACACCAAAATACTCAAGTATAGACAAGGAAATACGTAACATGTGCAGAACAGCGAAAAAACAATGGCTAGAAACAAAATGCAGTGAAATAGAGTAGATGTCCATACAACAGAAGACAAAATTAATGCATAAGGAGATAGGGCTGATCACAACTAAGAAAAAATCCTATAAATGTGGGTGGCTGCATTAAAGATAAAAATGGTAAAATAATATTTGATAAAACAGAAGCACTCACAAGATGGGCAGATTATGTAACAGAACTGTTTGACGACCAACGGAACAAAAAACCAACAATACACAACAATGATGGACCAGCAATACTGAAATCAGAAGTAGAACATGCAATAAATTCAATAAAATGTGGAAAAGCTGCAGGCTCTGACAACATAACAGCAGACATAATAAAAACTCTAAATGAATTTGGTGTAGATACTATCACAGAAATTTGCAATGACATATACGAAACAGGCCATATACCTAAAGACCTAACATCATCAATATTCATACCACTACCTAAGAAGCCCAGGGCTGTCGACTGTACAGAATATAGAACAATAAGTCTAATGAGCCATCTAACTAAAATACTTCTCAAGATAATACATGAAAGAATTAAGAACAAGATAGACATGGAGGTCGGTGAAGAACAATTCGGTTTTAGGAAAAACAAAGGAACTAGAGAAGCTATACTGAGTATCCGGCTAGTGATAGATAAATATATAGAAGTCCAAAAAAGTATCTACCGGTATATTTGCTTCATAGACTACAGCAAGGCCTTTGACAGAGTCCAACATGAAAAATTAATCAAATGTCTTCAAGAAATAGGCATAGATGGAAAAGACATCAGGCTGATTAGAAATATATATTGGGAACAAACTGCATCAATAAGGTGTGAAAACAGCTACTCTCCATACATATGAATAAGAAGAGGGGTAAGACAAGGATGCATTTTATCACCAAGCCTATTTAATATCTACATAGAGAATATCTTTAAAAATATAGAAGAAACACCAGGACTCAAGATCAATGGGAAAATAATAAACAACATTAGATATGCAGATACCGCCGAAGATGGATGTGTCGGGCCATTGGCGCAAATAAAACGGCGACACAACGCATTTCCATTCTCTGGACTGCATCCTGCTGGAGATCTAGTAGTACTGTTACAGGAGAGATCCAGCAGGAGTTTGAGAATGAACGCTGAAGAAGAAGAAGATATGCAGATGACACTGTTCTTTTAGCAGAAAGTGAACATGAACAACAAAGACTAATAGATCAAGTCAATAAATCAAGTAATGAATATGGACTGGATATAAACATTCCAAAAACAAAAACCATGATAATCAGCAAAGACACAGAAGAACAGGAGATAAACATAAACATACAGGGAGAGAAACTACAACAAGTAAAACAGTATCAATATCTTGGACACATAGTCACAAATGATGGCAGATGTGAAACAGAAGTTAAAAGGAGAATAGGAATGGCTAAAAGTACCTTCAATGGCATGAGGAAATTATTAATATCTAAACAAATTACAAACAAGTTAAAAATGAGAATTATAAAATGCTACATCTATTCCATATTAATGTATGGCTCAGAAACATGGACACTAAATAAACAATTAGAAGACAAAATTGATGCCTTTGAGATGTGGGTATATAGAAGAATATGGAGAACATCATGGAAAGAGAAGAAAACAAATAAAGAGGTGCTAAAGACACTTAATATGAAGAAAGAACTACTAAGAGAAATAAAGATCAGGCAAATAAAATACTTTGGACACATTAAAAGACATGACACCTTATTGAAGACCTTACTTGAGGGTAAAGTCAAAGGGAAGCGAGCAAGAGGTAGGCAGAGATACAAGTGGGAGAGTAACATCACACGATGGACAGGTTACAGTCTAGCAGAGTGCACAGATTAAGAGTTTATTTGATAGACTGAGTGACTGTACTGCTCACTGTGCAGCACTTGACTGAGTGACTGTACTGCTCACTGTGCAGCACTTGACTGAGTGACTGTACTGCTCACTGTGCAGCACTTGACATATAGGTCTAAATGATTTACTATGCTTGTCTTTACCATACTAGATTTACTATATATTATAGTATATAATATTAATATATATATATATTTTTTTTACTATATGATTTACTAAAAATATACTATTATATGTATTGTCACAGACTATACGCTACGTTAGTGGGTATGTACTGCTTGGACTAATCACGGAAGTAGAACATATCCCACTGCACAGTCTAGAAGTAATTAGAGCAAACAGTACATACAGAATTATGGGTAAGTTAACCGCTTTTATTTAATTTCCTATTAATCTAGTCTTTGTTGCTTTCTGTTTGTCAGCATTCATTTTTAAACTCCTGAGATTTCTGCAGGATGTCCAGAGATTAACATAAGCTGTATAGGACAGCCCAACAGCTACCATATATAAATAATGAAATACCATATACAGGGCAACAAAATCTATCTATTCCACTGGCGCCGAATATGGTGCATGGTGTAGAAACCAGAAGACTCCAATACGAGCAATGTGATGCTGCTGTGTGTAATTCTTGTATGTTGTTGAGACCCATAGTCATATCCTCTTTGATGGTTATTCTGCAAAGAGTTCTCTTGATCTTCCTCTTTATCTTTCACCATCTGGTACCCATTTTTATGCGTGTAGTGGCAATTTTTTCATTTATTCTAAGTACATCTCTGATAGAAGTCTTCTAGATAGATTTTCTTATTATTATTGTAGAAATATATTGCTTTTTGGCGTCTTCTCTTGCTTGTTTGACTTGAATTCTTCCCAACCAATATTTAAAAGTTTTCATACATTTATTTTCTTCTTCTTCAGCGTTCATTCTCAAACTTCCACTGGATCTCTCTTGTAGCTGGACCATGGTCCTATTAGATTTCCAGCAGGATGTACTGTAGTCCAGAGAATGGAAATGTGTTGTGTCGTCATTTTGTTTACACTAATTATCTTATTATAATTTAATAAGAGCGCATCATCTTGTGAAAAGAAGAGAAATGCAGCAGCTCAACAGCAGAGAGCAGCTAGAACGTCATGGATAGACCAAGATCCGTCTACAGTCGTCATTCCATGTCCGAACTGTCCAAGGACATTTACAGCTCGAATAGGGCTCATTAGCCATCTACGAACTCATAATCAAGGACATGCCGAAATCGGATGTGCTAGGCCTACAAGGCGCATAACGGTGGCACAACGTAATCACGCTCCCGGCGGAAATCGCACGGATATCCGTGACCGTTACAATGGAGCGAACGAAAAACAAAACAAACAAACAAACAATCAAGGACATAACTAAAATTGAATTTTCAAAAGTGGATGTAACAAATGGTCATCATCACTTGTGATGGACGAACAACAATTATCCTGACACATCCATCTTCGGCGGATTTCTGTTCAAATGAATTTAATTTCTTCTCTAATACTTTTGTTGGAACTCCCACTGGATTTCTCTTGTAACAAGACAATGGTCCTACAAGATTTCCAGTAGAATATAGTCCAGAGAATGGAAATGTGTTGTGTTGCCGTTTTATATGCGCCAATAGCCCAACACATCCGTCTTCGTCGGTAAATGATATATACAGGACCGTGCAGCGCTGCTCTAGAACATTCTACACTGTATAAATGATTTATTCTTTATATCCATTAACTACCTGTGTGTTGACATGGCCAGAAATGAGAAAAAAAGAATAGCAACACTGTTTACCTTCCATGCACGTTGTAAGAGGCAACTAATGAGGCTATGGGATGGCTATCTTATCTCATACCAAAGCAACCCAGAAGCCATGATGAAGTGCCCAGCTGTAAAGCACAGATATCGCAGCGAAGCTGTAAAAGAATGACAACCAACTACACTCTCCAGATTAATTCTGCTAATCTGCAGGAGTTTGAGAATGATTGAAGAATACCATTGGAGAAAATAGAAGGTAAGAGTTGTGTCATGAATTAAATACAGCAAAGAATCTTCAACGATCATCATCTTCTTCTTCTTCTTCTTCTACAATCATCTCTTCTTCGGCGATCATCAGCAAAGAATAAATAATGTAAAAAGATACCAATCAATGTGTTTTATCTATAAAACAGTAAATGATTTTGCCATCATTTCCTATATTCAGGAGATGACTATAGTCTGGCCGTTGTACTCACTTCAAGACTTGATGAAGAAAACTCAGGGCTCAAACAGCTGCACTTGCCACGTCTGAAAGGTAAGTTGCTAGTTAAAAACCTATATACTCCTGAAAATTAGTAAGATGTAGTACATAGAGTGGAATGTGTTGTGTCTTGGTTTACAGCTTGGCTGAAATATGTGCACCTTATGACCTGAGACATCCAACTTCAGAATGGATTGTGAGTTATTTGTTATTTTGACCCACTATTGGTTGCTAATTTATAAGCTAATTTAGCTTATTATTTACATTAGCTAAAGATAGGACAAGATGGAAGAGGTTTATTGAGGACCTATGCTCTGCAGGGTGTTAAAGGTGGATAGATATGTTAGATAGATGGATGAATTGATATATAGATAGCTGGGTAGGGTAGGGTAAGGTAAGGTAGATGGATAAATAGATACGGTAGATATATAGATAGGTAGGTTGGTGTAGGCGGATGGGTTAGGGTAAGTTAATGTAAGGTAGATAGATAAGGTAGATGATATAAGAACTAGATAGACATATTAGAGGTAGATAGATGAGGTCACATGAAGTTAATAAGTGCCACCTAATACAACTTCTGATAATTGTTTTTATGTAACAGAAATCTCTTTTGGGAAGGTACTGTTCACGCGAAACCCTTCACTAAAATTTATTAACAAGATCAACTGGGAACCAATTGTGAGAGGACGCCTGGACAATGTTCATTTACTGGATCATGCCTTTGATGACACAAGTTTGTTGTTTTCTATAGCTATATATTTTGTTATATGTTAGATGATATCAGAGATAAATATTTTGTTATATGTTAGATGATGTCAGAGATAAATATTTTGTTATATGTTAGATGATGTCAGGGATAATATCTTGTTAATGTTATATGATGTCAGAGATAAATATTTTGTTATATATTTGATGATGTCAGAGATAAATATTTTGTTATATATTTGATGATGTCAGAGATAAATATTTGTTATATATTTGATGATGTCAGAGATAAATATTTTATATGTTTGATGATACCAGAGATAAATATTTTATATGTTTGATGATACCAGAGATAAATATTTTGTTATATGTTAGATGATGTCAGAGATAAATATTTTGTTATATGTTCAATGATGTCAGAGATAAATATTTGTTATATATTTGATGATGTCAGAGATAAATATTTTATATGTTTGATGATACCAGAGATAAATATTTTGTTATGTTAGATGATGTCAGAGATAAATATTTTGTTATATGTTAGATGATGTCAGAGATAAATATTTTGTTATATGTTCAATTATGTCAGAGATAAATATTTTGTTATATGTTCAATGATGTCAGAGATAAATATTTTGTTATATGTTAGATGATGTCAGAGATAAATATTTTGTTATATGTTAGATGATGTCAGAGATAAATATTTTGTTATATGTTAGATGATGTCAGAGATAAATATTTTGTTATATATTCGATGATGTCAGAGATAAATATTTTTTATTGGTTAGATGATATCAGGGACACATATTAAGTTATTGTCTTGATCAGAGATAACTATTTTATATGTTAGTAGATTTGAGACACTAACCACACCATTTCTCTGGTTACCCACCATGATCTCTATGGTCATGTTACTTGTAGTCATAACAAATGCACCACTGTTGCACACAATTCTCTTTTCAACCAGTGCTGCGAACACTTGTGAGCTGCACATAGACAACAGAACCATCTGTATAAATTACCATGTCTCCCTATGACAAGAATTCTCATCAATCAATGCCTGGACTTCTGCTTCCACTACTAAGGAGTTCTGTAGCGACACGCTCTGTCAAGTCTGATGTGTACTGAAAAGTAGCTCTGGTTGCGCTTTCTTCCATTCTGTACCAGGATCTATGTCATCAGGTGGACATGCATGTTGAATAGATTCCTCCACCTGACCCATCCAAGATATTCCTCTTTTAAGTCTGCTCCCCTTAGTTCTCATAATTTCTCAACGCAGAAAATGATTTATGTCTGCGCTGACTGGAAGGAAAGCTTGAGCGTGGCAGATTTGTGTTTGGAAAATCAAGGAGATATTGCATCACTACACATGTAGCAGTAGTGCAGCACAATGTGTGCATGTCAAAAGTGTATATTTTTACCAGAAGAAACTTTTTAAATAGTGCACCTGCCGAAGATGGATGTGCCTGGCCATTAGTGCAAATAAAATGACGACGCAACGTATTTCCATTCTCTGGACTACATCCTGCTCGAAATCTAGTAGGACAATGGTCCTGCTACAAGGGAGATCCAGTGGAAGTTTGAGAATGAAGCTGAAGAAGAAAATAGTGCACTATTCAGGAATATGTGCTTACACCATGCATTATAATCAGTTTTAAAACAACTTCTTGTTTGCAGTTTGACACAGCAAGTCTGGTTTTCTTAATAAATGCTACTGTATTTGAAAGCTCCATTAGGGTGCCGCAAGGGATAAAGATAACTCTTTATGCACTAAACCGCAGCAACTATAAGGTTGGGTTACCAGTTCCCTTCCTCCTCTAACTCATGCATCAGGTGCTAATTTGCAGCTGTCGGTCGAACTGACAGAAATCGAGAAATCACAACCCAGATTTTTTATTTGTCCTGACGTGGTTTCAAACCTGGCACAATGTAACCCATTGATAGCCAGCAAGCTCACTATCAACTAGGCTACAGTGTCGTGTAAAATCTTTCACTTATTTTTGATGTAGCAAGGGTTTTCTGGATGGATATGGTTTGAATTCTTGTTTTTAAACTAATTTGTTAGACTATGTTTTGTATAATGCCAAATTATTTTAATGGTTGGTTGGTTGGTTGCTGATCCAGTGGTCCATGGGCTCATGCCCTTTGACCTAATGCCATTAGATGGCATTATATTGCTGGGAAGTCTGTGGATTTTCGGCCCACCCCGGGACAGAGCCAGAGAATAACTATCACACCTCCAGGAAGGTAGGTTTCAACCTATGCACTGCGTCTAGCCACTGTAGCCAAGATAGGGTTCACTGTGCTCATTCCCCGCCACCAATTGACTACTGGTTATGCCGAACTTCTCTATAGCTCCAGGCATGCAACCAAATGTTCAAGTCAAAAGGATTGTCACGTCCTGAGTCACTGTGCCTCTATGATGGGCCTCAGCCATAGGAAAAACAGTTATGTCAGTTTCCTCCTCCTCAGTGCTGCACAGTACATCTCTGGCTCCCTCCCAACCACATAGGGTGCATACATATATATTCAGGCAAACAGGAAAAACATATCAACAACAAAACAAAATCATAACTGTATAGATGACATGCCATGAAGCTTCTATAAGAAAATAACCTCAATATAACGGCATGACATCCACTAAGGTTTTCTGTTGCATGGAAATGATTTTAATATAATATGATACATTTCAGTTTCAGAAGAAGATGTACCGAACTGTCCAGATGGTGGCATCTGGAATGATCAGTCTTCACAGTGTCAGCAAGGTAAGAAACCGCTCAACTATTTTGTGCTTATATATAACCACTTAGCCATATATATATATATATAAAACCCTGCAAACCAGATGGGTTATGGGTATTACTATTATTATAATTATCTTTGACTTTTCCTTCTAACATTCTCCAGATCTCACAATATCCAGAATTATCTCTTAGATACAATATTTCGCCTTAGGCAGGCCATTGCAGACTGTTGGGTCACCTTTACCAATTGAGGATCTCATACACAGATGAATGTCCATGTGGATCCGAAACCCAGACCCCGGAACACATACTTTAGGACTGCCCAACATACAAAAGGCAGAGACAGCAGACCTGCCCAGAGGATACAGACTTGAGGCAAAAGCTGTGGGGCAGCCGCTCTGACCTGGAGAAGACAGTGGACTTCGTCTTGACGACAGGCCTGACAATATAGCATGACCACAGATGCTGAACGCAGAAGAAGATCTTTTAGATTATCCAGATCTCACAATATCCAGAATTACCTCTTAGATGGGGTGCAAAGGGTACTGCACTGCTCTCTGCGAACCCAGGGTTAGCAGATAACTAATATCCCAAAAGTACCTCCTCTTGGTGCACCCTGGAAACAAAAACATAGCTTCTCATGATGATTCTGGCTACACCTTTTGGGGATCGTGTCCGGGAATGTGGAGGCAGCAGATGGAAAGAGAACTGACTGCAAAAGAGACAGTCAACATTTCCTACACCACTGCGCTAACACAAGCAGTGGCACTGTCGACACACAGAGACTCTAGTCAGAAGGGTCCGAGTATTGGATGGGCGTGACAAGGGACGAAAAAATAACACACTAAGTACAATCAGAGGGCAGCACAACGTCAGAGGGCAGCGCCATATGCAAATAGAAAGGGAAAACGTTCCAAGGAAATAGCAACAACAAGTTCTGTCAGCTTGAGACAAAATTCTAATTACCGGTGCTCCTTATAGGCCATGACCCAATCGTGGGCGCCTGGCAAAGAAAGCAGCCCTTGTCCAACTCTACTGTCGAGTTTTTGTCAACTTACTGTCAATTTTTCCTATACCAGCTCGCTCAAGAATTCAGCACTCAGATATCCAGAATTACCTCTTAGATTATCCAGAATGACCTCTTAGATTATCCAGATCTCACAATATCCAGAATTACCTCTTAGATTATCTCTTCTAGTGACACCCATAATAACCTGCCATGAACAGTGTGATGGAAGATGTTTTGGTCCAGGAGAACTTCAATGCTGTCATAGCTCATGTGCTGTGGGCTGCACTGGTACAAGTGATGAGCAATGTTCTGTAAGTTCTTCTTTTATCTTTTTTTAAAAGTAAAAAAAAAAGGTTGCTTTTGGGGTTAGTTATGTTATGTCAACCGTGAACATGAATCCAATTTGTTTATATATGTTTTTAGATACACTGAGGTACACCCGTATGTTGCCGGGGCCCGAAAGGGGAGCAAAGAATAGCAACACTGTTTACCTTCCAAGCATGTCGTAAAAGACGACTAAGGAGGTTATGGGATGGAGTTGGCTGTCCCATCCCATATAGGGTCAGTGACCCAAAGCCATGCTGAAGTCGGATGTGTCAGGCCAAAAGGCACAGATATCGCAGCAATGCTGTAAACCATGACACAGTGCATTCCGTTCTCCGGACTACATCCTGCTAATCTGCAGGAGTTTGAGAACGAACGAAGAAGACGAAGAAGAAGATACACTGAGTAATTTTTCATTATGCGATATGTTTCTGTTATCCTTCTTCAGTAGTTAGTTTCCTATCCTCAACATTCACGACAATCAGCTGAGTTGTCTCTGTGATTCCAATTTTCAAAAAGAAGGTCCTTGCATGTATTCTAGTGTCTAAATGTCACAGGAAAATCATTACATGTGAAATGAAGTTCTAAGCCAGAAGTTCTGCCTTCTGGGGTGCAGATCTGTTTATCAGTATCCTCTGCACAACCCATCCATTTACCTCTCTTCAGCTTGCTTCCTTTCGCACAAGGGAGCTCACTGTGTAGTGGGTGATCTGTCTCACTCTAAGAACTCATCTGAGGTATACATGACTTATGCACATTTGTGGCGTGCCCATGCATAACAAAAGAATATTTGGATATAGAACCAAAGGTAGACCAAGAAAACTGAATAGAAAACATCAAGATAACCTTGAACAAACATGAACTCAATACAAATGAGGCAACACATCTGGCCTTGGAATGAGAACTGAGACTGCTTCCCCTATACTTAACAGCAAATGTGGATACTATCAACCATCATTCACCCAGGAATAGACAATAATCTACTTTGCACTAGTATTGCTATATGCAGCACAGGTTGTGATCTAACTATGCAAGTTAGCCTAACTCGTTTCACCCTCAGAGCCTGAGATGTAGCCTATAATGAGCGATGGCAAAATCCATGATTGCCTGTATGTTTCCATGTCTTGAAAGGGGCACAGAGAATAGGCAACACTTTTTACCTTCCATGTCATCTTCATCTTTTCGTTGGCAGTTTAATGTGTCTACACAGCAAGTCCAGTTTTCCTAATAAATGCTGCTATATTTGAAAGCTCCTCAATACTCCCATACAGCTTTCTATGGATATCCATCTCTGGACCAGTGTACCTCCCATAACTGGTTTAACCTTTAGCACACTGTAAACAATAAAACACATTTTCCCCCCTGCAGCTGGATTATTTTTTGGAAATGTTACATGTTAATAGTTGGTAACATAGTGTTTTGAAAATATGATAACTTTTTTGTTGTTAGAGATATTTAAATAATATTTGCACATGTAAATAAAGAATTGAATTCTGCATATATTGGTGTACGTTTTGTTTGTGTGTGTGTGTGTGTGTGTGTGTGTGTGATACGAGACGTGTGATAAAGTTGCAAAGACATTTTTTCAACAACAGCAAAAACAAATTATAACAAACAAAACGAAAACAAATTATTAAAAAATTACGTACCTTTGATTTTTCCATTGTCTTTAGTGAGAACCCTGAAAAAGAGCCCAATTCTACACCATTTATGTGATTTCATTGTCAAATCATCATAATATCACTGGTGAAAATGAATGAATCATATAGATTTGCCAATCATATAGACTAGACCTAGTCATATTTGGGATCTCTCCGAAAAAAATATTTAGGCCTCTACATCACGAACAAAAGCAACATGTTCTGTCTTATTCTACTTTGGAAACTAACTAACTTCCAAGAATTTATCATCTGAATCCAATCCATTATAATTTTACTGATAATACGACAAAAGTCTATAAAACCTGATTCACTTTCATATGCTGGCGGTTTCAATTTTTATCTAACTAACTTTCCATCTTCTGTAAAAACACTACCTAGAAATCAAAATTCTATTACCTGTGTATGTTGGTAATCTTTGACTTTTATGTTTATTGGGTTGTTTGTTCTGCTGATTTTCATTGTCTCAGTTTTGATGTCACTGATTGTCATTGTGTTTTTCACATGATGACATTAGTGTGTTAACATGGCACTGTAGTTGATGAGTATTGTCGTAAATAAGACTTTGGTCATCCACAAATAGCAATTTATTTATTTCTATCTTCTGTACTGCCCTCTGTGTTTTGTTCTCACCAAGCCTCTGTTGTGATTTTGTCCATGTAAATGATAAATATCCAGCTCTGTGGCATCGTGGTACATTTCCGTGATGGGCCAAAGTACAGAGTTTGAAACCCACCTCAGGCAACTGTGCATCTGGACCATTCAGAAAGTAATGGCAAACTACTGAATGTAAATACTGCCAAAAAATCACTACAGCCAAACAATGCTGGGTTGATTGCTATATCCTGTATAGGATATGCTGCCAATTATTTTTTTAAATGTTGAATAGTAGTGGTGACAGAACACATCCCTGTCGTACTCCTTATTTCATTAACACTTCCATCAACATTGATTAACCAATATTTTAGCAGCAACAATAAACAAATTTGTGATTAGAAATACTTATCAATCTTGCAGGTATGTAAAGATTACCAGTATGAGATTCATTGTGTTGGCTTCTGCCCAGACATGTCTTATCCAAAGTTACAGAACTGCATCAAGTACTGAGCTGTTGTTTTACTGCTGAATATATATTTATATTGTATACCCCACCTAGTAATTGTAAACTTGCATGTATATGTACAGACTACTAGAACTTGTTTTGTACGCTGACTTTTGGTATACATACTAGTCATTTGAACTGTTCTATATAAACTTGACATATCGCCTGTTTTTTACAAATTAGACATACAAATTGTTTACACAAGCTAGACATGTGTACTGTTTGGCATACACTACCGTTAAGTTCCGAATATAAACCCATCCGATTGTAGGCCGTGAACCTAATTATCCCTTCCCAAAAGTGGAGAAAGTCTAAGGTTCGACTATAGACCGACATCCCCAACTTAACAGTGCCGGCAATAATGAACTTCAAGATCATAAGAAAGAACCAACACGCTAAATGGAAATTAACACAAACTTTTGCAACTGTCAGAAAATGGCATTCCTTTCATTTGCTTCACTGACATAACATAACTTGAATGAATCAAGGAATGAATACCCCAGAGGCTACTGTGTTCTGGAACAATACATCCGAAAATAATGAATAAGCTGACTTCCCTATCCATGGCTATAGACGGTTTATGAGGTGGCGAGACTTTGGGGAACAAAGTCTTTCCTGAATGAATTGTTTGTGTTGGATGTCGCGGAACAGCGCTAGTGAATAGTAATTACTACATAACTATTATTTCACCAGGTTCTGACAGTTACATTTAAGCAGAAATGATCAATGGCCAGACATCGAGATCACCTTAAAAATTGGCAAGGCCAACCAGCACATGCACGGAAATACTCAAAATCTGCCTTTGATGTGTTTTTACATTTTCTGTACACAGGTCTTATAGCCTAGTAGTCGGTCAGTAACTGTTGTAACATTTGCTTTACCGCAAAATAAAAGTGTATGACAGTGTTTAGACTACAGGTAGTTTGTGTTTCCCTACACAAACAAGACTAACTAGGCCTTGATGATAAACATGTGTTGCTGGTAGATCATCTTAGGCTACCGTATTTCGTTTTTTCACAGACCATTACCGTATTTTGGTCAATAAATAACATCAAATATTGGTATACTTTTCTGACAAATTTAGATTATCAATTGAAACCGTTATTATATAAATATATTTACTGTAACGGTAAAAAAACGGTAATACCCATTGCTAAAAATAGCATTTCCGGGGAAATTAAGCTCAGTAAAAATGGCGGGCATGTCGGAAATAACGATATAGACCTAGTAAGTGAGTTTTATCAAGAAATATCGGAGATTTCGAAGGAAATATTGTATGATATATAGAAATTAATGTAATTAGAGGCCTAGCATTATGGTAAGTACGCTCTAGATTGCTGGAGAGCCCTAGTCATTTTATCCTGGCCTAATATATCGGGACATGTGAGTTGTCACTAGCAATTTTTTTAAACAGTGTTTTTCTCCTTTAAGGCTTTTTTACTGTGATTTGGACGTAATTATTTTTTTTAATTTGATGTTACTCGAATATAAGACAAAGAGTATAAAGTCATCTCTGATTTTTTTCCAAAAATTCTCGGGTTATACACGGAACTTAACGGTATATGCACTAATGTTTTATACAAATTAGACATGGACTTTTTTATAAACATTAGACATACAAGAAAAGACATACTATTCTTCATCTGGATCTCAGGATGATTGAAGTCTAGAATTTTGCGGATTTATTGGTCTACAATCGTCTCAGTCCTGACATCTTGAATCATTCTGGCAGTTTCAGCTGTAGACGAAATAGGTGCTACACATATGCCCGTGTTGTACAGAACCGTTCTATGACATTCCCTAAATCCACCGTCATCTTTAAATGGGGTTTCATATTCATGTCCCATAACATAATTTACGCAATTATTTGCACCATGATGTACGTATGGGAGTCGGGTTTGAAGCTCACAGAAGTCACAGAACGATTCTGTAGATATTTGCACTGCATCGAACACTGGCCTGGGACTCCTGTTGCTGACCACTTCAACTGTGCAAGACATTAGTGCACCAGTAATATCCAGGTTATGACCATTAAGTCATGCTCCCCGAATGATAAGGCTCAATATGCGATTGAGAATTGGTATATCCTCCAATTTGGCACACTGCAGCCCTTGGGAATTAACGTCCATCGTTTAAATGTGTCTTAGATATTCTGTAACGTTTCTGTTTATTTTGTTTTGTCAATATTCCACCAACTTTCTGTTTGGATTTTGTTTCATCTCTATCCTTCTAGTTTTGTCATCATTTATACTCTTCAAGACTTCAGGATTTCGATTCAGATCTAGCTATTATTATATGAACATGGACATTGCCGTTTTACTCAACGTGTGTCATGTTGTGTTCTTGTTAAGGGCCATTTGGTTGAAATGTTGATTTGTGTGTGTTATTATCTGTGTTTCTAGTAATTGGCAAAATTTCATTACCCTGTTCCATGTTTCACAAACTAAACATATGGACTGTTTTATACAAACTTGACATATGAACTGTTTTATACAAACTTGACATATGAAATGTTTTATACAAATTAGACATATGAAATGTTTTATACAAACTAAATATGAAATGTTTTATACAAACTAAATATGAAATGTTTTATACAAATGTGACATATGAACTGGATTATGCAAACTAGACATATAAACTGTTTTATACAAACTAGATATATAAACTGTTTTATACAAACATATGAACTTTTATTTTTTTTAAACTAGACATATGAACTATTTTATGCAAACTAGACATGAACTGTTCTAAACAAACTGGACATGAATAATTCTAAACAAACTGGACATAAACTATTCTATACAAACTGGACATGAACTGTTCTATACAAACTGGATATGAACTGTTCTATACAAACTGGACATGAACTGTTCTATACAAACTGGACATGAACTGTTCTATACATACTGGACATGAACTGTTCTATACAAACTGGACATGAACTGTTCTATGTGTTTGCAAGATGTGTGAACTGTATATACATATTAGAGATGTTAATATAATTGTTCTATGTGACTGGTCAGACTACTAGACATGATGTTCATCCGTTGTAATTGACGATGACCAAAACTCAACCAAAATAATAATAAATAATTTAAAAAAATAGTTAATAAAAAAAAAAGTTAATAATGTGTTTTTAAATGATTAACAAGTCCAATGCGAGCACAAAAAGTTCTTCCACACAGTTGACATCTATTGAGGGTATATATGGGACGTTAAGATGTTTTGTCTTTTCTATTTGCCCGCTTGTGTCTTGCAGTAGCTTGACTGGTCTCTTCCGCTGCTACTGCTCCAGTTCTGATACTAACACCATGTTCTATCCTGAATGAGGCTCTCCCAAGAGCCTATGTCAATTTTATGATGTTTCAGTGAGGACGAGTGAACTAATAGACATGTAGGTGTACTATATAGTAATAAAATCAAATAGAACTATTTTATATCAGCCGAAGACGGATGTGTCAGGCCATTGGTGCAAATAAAACGGTGACACAACGCATTTCCATTCTATGGGCTACATCCTGCTGGAAAACTAGAATATTTTTTTTCCCATTGCATTTAATGTTTTTCATATCATGCTCATCTTCGCTTGCGAAGGAGGAACATCATCATCAGAATGGATCATGGTCTTGCTACAATAGAGATTGATGTGGAGTGTGAGAATGAACGCTGAAGAAGAAGAAGAACAATTTGATATAAATATGGAATCACTTGAACAGGGATAAGTGCTGAGAGGCAAGCAAAGAGTAGAGACAGTTATCTACCATGAATGTCGTAGGAGATGACTACGGGTAATTTTTGGTGAGGTTGGGTGTCACATCCCATAGATGATCAAAGATGCTGAGAAGCTTTGCTTAAGTTGGATGTATCAGGCTGATAAGTGCAGATATTGTAGCCAAGCTGTTAACTATGGTACAACGCATTTCGTTCTCTGAACTACATCCTGCTAGTGTGTGGTAGTTTTAGATCAAATGCAGATGACAATTTAAACAGCCGCCGACGACAGATGTATCGGGCCATTGGGCAAATAAAACTGCGACACAATGCATTTCCGTTCTCTGGATTACATACTGCTGGAAATCTAGTAGGACCATTGTCCTGCTACAAGAGAGATCCTATGGGAGTTTAAGAATGAACGTTGAAGAAGAAAAATGCTGCGGTTTTTATTTTGTCATCCACCCTTTGTTGCCATGACCCAAAAGAGATACAAAGAAGAGCAACACTATGAGCTGTAATAATTTCAGTAAGTGGCAATTAAAGGATTTTGGGAGCTGGAGGTAGTTATATGCAATCGGTGTGAAAGATTGTTGGCAATTTTTTGTTTAGTTATGTGCAATTATTGTGAAAGATTGTTGGCAATTTTTAATGTGCAATCATTGTGAAAGATTGTTGGCAATGTTTAATGTGCAATCACACTGTGAAAGATTGTTGGCATTGTTTAATGTTTGTATGTGTTGCAATCAGTGTGAAAAATTGTTGAAAATATTTGGTATAGTAATGTTAAATCAGTGAAAAATTATTGGAAATGTTTGATTTAGTGGTGCATTTGGTTTAATTCAGATAAAAGTGATCCCAGTTTGACTGAGTGTATATTGTTTAACTCAGATAAGTGTGGTCCCAGTTTGACTGTGTGTATATGGTTTAACTCAGATAAGTGTGGCCCCAGTTTGACTGAGTGTATATGGTTTAACTCAGATAAGTGTGGTCCCAGTTTGACTGAGTGTATATGGTTTAACTCAGATAAGTGTGGTCCCAGTTTGACTGAGTTTATATGGTTTAACTCAGACACGTGTGATCCCAGTTTGACTGAGTGTATATGGTTTAACTCAGATAAGTGTGATCCCAGTTTGACTGAGTGTATATGGTTTATGACTGAGTTATATGATTGGTTTTACATTATATATATATATATCCAATATCACACTTGTCTGCATGTTTTATCTATACTGTATATATGTATATATACATTTATTTATATGTAACATGAAAAAAATAAAGATGGCAAAAAATATATGGCCGAACTAACATTGTAATAAAACTAGTATTATATTTGATGAGAGTTTCTTTTTTTAAAATTTGTATAACCTGTGTGGTCCAGCTCTGTGACGAAGTGGTACAGGGCTCATCTGTGGTGGCCAAGGTGCTGAGTTTGATCCCCGCCACAGGCATTTGTGGATCCGGACCATTCAGAAAGCACTAGCAAAAAACTACTGAACGTATTTATATTGCCTAGAAAATCACTACAGCCAAAAAATGCTGAGTTGATAGCTATGTCCTGAATAGGATACACTACCAATAACATGTATTACAATAGGGGGTGTGAGTTTCTAGTTCAGGGTACAAAAAAGAATAGAGCCGCTGTCTTTTTTTTCAGGAATGTCTTAGGAGGTTCTTCTTCTTCTTCTTTCGTTCACTTGAAACATGTCTATATCTGTAATTTTGTCTCCTTAATAAAACTCACTGTCTTTTGTAGTTCATACAGTGTCCCATAGAGTTTTGATTCCAGTGTTGTTTCCTCTGGCAATATTCCTCTGACACTCTTGAAGTATATGTTTGGCACTCTGTGCTGCCTGTCCACATGTACACATGGCCGTGTTGCCAATCTTGAACTTTGTATACATGTGACTGCGGAGTCGGTTGTGTCCTGTTCTGAGACGTAGAATTATAACTTGTTCTGGTCTGTTCATAATATGATAGTCATCTTGTGTTGGTGTTTGTGGCTTTTTTATTGACTTGATCATCTGTTTTTTCTGATGGTAGGTGATTGGTATATCTGGTTGGTCTTCGGCAGCACCTTCCTTAGCCAGTTGGTCTGCTTTTTCATTTCCTGGTATTCCACAGTGAGAGGGTATCCACTGCATGGTTACCCTATACTGGTAAGACAATTCGCTAAGTAGTTTTTTCAAGTCTGTTAGTTTTCCAGACTGGAGAGCTTGAAGCACTGACCTTGCATCTGTCAGGAATACCACAGGCTGTAGGTCAGAGATGGAGTTCAGCAGTTTTTTAGCTGCCACACTAATTGCCTGGATTTCAGCATCATAATTATTGCAGAATTTTCCTGTTGGTGTTCTGATTGTATCTCTAGGCTTGTGTGGATATTCTATATATACACCTGCACCTCCATTCCTCACGGCATTCTGTGCTGACCCATCTGTGTATACTCTGGTCTTAGGAGGTGACTAAGGAAGGTTGGGGGGTAGGCTTATATCCTGTCGCTGTGAAAAGTCATCATTCTGGCTGCTTGTCTTGTCTTGATTTCTTACTTTTTTCTTCTGGCATAGATGACAAAGAGATGCAGGCCAGCATGCATTGTACATTGTTACATTTTTCTCTTGAAGACTACTAGGTTGCTAGACGTTCCATCACTGCAGGTGGGTTCACAGGTCTGGCAGAAGAATGACGTGATGAGCTGGTTCGTCCAGATGTGTATGCTGTGCTTATGGCATGACTATGTGATGCTGCTTCACTGTCCTCTCACTGTCCTCCCTTAGAGGACAAAACATGCATCCTTAACACTGAGAGGATAAAACATGTATCCATAACAAAGGATAAAACATGTATCCATAACGCTTAGAGGATAAAACATGTATCTATAACACTTAGATGATAATACATGTATCCATAACGTTTAGATGATAAAACATGTATCCATAATGCTTAGAGAATAAAACATGTATCCATAATGCTTAGAGGATAAAACATGTATCCATAACACTTAGAGGATAAAACATGTATCCATAATGCTTAGAGGATAAAACATGTATCCATAACACTTAGAGGACAAAACATGTATCCATAACACTTAGAGGACAAAACATGTATCCATAACAGAGGACAAAACATGTATCCATAATACTTAGAGGACAAAACATGTATCCATAACAGAGGATAAAACATGTATCCATAACACTTAGAGGATAAAACATGTATCCATAACGCTTAGAGGATAAAACATGTATCCATAACGCTTAAAGGATAAAACATGTATCCATAACACTTAGATGATAATACATGTATCCATAACGCTTAGAGGATAAAACATGTATCCATAACACTTAAAGGATAAAACATGTATCCATAATGCTTAGAGGATAAAACATGTATCCATAACACTTAGAGGACAAAAAATGTACCCATAACACTTAGAGGATAAAACATGTATCCATAACAGAGGATAAAACATGTACCCATAATGCTTAGCGGATAAAACATGTATCCATAACACTAGACGACAAAACATGTATCCATAACACTTGGAGGACAAAACATGTATCCATAACACTTGGAGGATAAAACATGTATCCATAACGCTTAGAGGATAAAACATGTATCCATAACACTTATAGGACAAAACATGTATCCATAACACTTGGAGGATAAAACATGTATCCATAATGCTTAGAGGATAAAACATGTATCCATAACGCTTAGAGGATAAAACATGTATCCATAACACTTAGAGGATAAAACATGTATCCATAACGCTTAGAGGATAAAACATGTATCCATAACACTTAGAGGACAAAACATGTATCCATAGCACTTAGAGGACAAAACATGTATCCATAACACTTAGAGGACAAAACATGTATCCATAACAGAGGATAAAACATGTATCCATAACACTTAGAGGATAAAACATGTATCCATAGCACTTAGAGGATAAAACATGTATCCATAACACTTAGAGGACAAAACATGTATCCATAACAGAGGATAAAACATGTATCCATAACACTTAGAGGATAAAACATGTATCCATAACGCTTAGAGGATAAAACATGTATCCATAACACTTAGAGGACAAAACATGTATCCATAACACTTAGATGATAATACATGTATCCATAACGCTTAGAGGATAAAACATGTATCCATAATGCTTAGAGGATAAAACATGTACCCATAACACTTAGAGGACAAAAAATGTACCCATAACACTTAGAGGATAAAACATGTATCCATAACAGAGGATAAAACATGTACCCATAATGCTTAGCGGATAAAACATGTATCCATAACACTTGGATGACAAAACATGTATCCATAACACTTGGAGGATAAAACATGTATCCATAACGCTTAGAGGATAAAACATGTATCCATAACACTTATAGGACAAAACATGTATCCATAACACTTGGAGGATAAAACATGTATCCATAATGCTTAGAGGATAAAACATGTATCCATAACGCTTAGAGGATAAAACATGTATCCATAACGCTTAGAGGATAAAACATGTATCCATAACGCTTAGAGGATAAAACATGTATCCATAACACTTAGAGGACAAAACATGTATCCATAACAGAGGATAAAACATGTATCCATAACACTTAGAGGATAAAACATGTATCCATAACGCTTAGAGGATACAACATGTATCCATAACGCTTAGAGGATAAAACATGTATCCATAACACTTAGAGGACAAAACATGTATCCATAACAGAGGATAAAACATGTATCCATAACACTTAGAGGACAAAAAATGTACCCATAACACTTAGAGGATAAAACATGTATCCATAACAGAGGATAAAACATGTACCCATAATGCTTAGCGGATAAAACATGTATCCATAACACTTAGACGACAAAACATGTATCCATAACACTTAGCCCCCCCCCCCCCAACCAAACATAACCATGCCATTGAAATAGCAAACCTGGTATGAATTCAGGTTTCATATGTTACTCAACTGAGTTGATATAAGATATCAAACCTTATGAGTTCAGTGCAATCTCTGTTACTCAACTGATTAGACTTGCATAAAACACAGGTTTCAATGAGACAATATCGTTTCAATGGGACACGACATACTATAGCTAAAACTATTAGGTAATGATGGGCAATGATGAGCACACAAGAAATCATAAAAATTACAATACACAAATCACATTCAACGTTTCAACCAAAAGGTCTTTATCAAGAAACAAACAAAACATCAAATGACGACAAATGGAAAGATTATCACAACATCCAACGGAAATGATATGCCAGAAGGTCAGAAAGTACATTAAAATTATTTTTTTTGACATTGTGCTAGCAAGGAGACCAAAATCTCATTCAGAATGCTGAATGAAATATAATCTTGGTTAACAGCAAAGGTACAGAAGCACACACCAACAATATGATAAATTGGTATAAATTTGAGGACTTGAATATTTTCGAATACCTCGGATCCTGCATAGGCCTATGCAGCGATGGAAAACGCAAAACAGACTTAGAGATAGGTCCATAAAGCTGGAGATGGATGTAGCGGATATGTCAAGGTTAACTTTAATTTGGAAAAGCAGAGTCAATGTTAGTGTGAAAAACTAACTTTGATACTCACTTATGTTGTCTATTGTGTTGTGTTGGTGTGAAAGCTGAATACTCACTGCATTCATGGAGAGAGGTCACAAACCTTCGAATACAAATGTTACAGACGAATTCTGCGCATCTCCTATAGAGAGCATGAGACAAATGTGTCAATCAATTGCCATGCCGAATGGAATAGACGATCATTTTTCTCCACGACTCTCTGCCTCTCATGTTGTCAATAAGCTTGGTTGGTGAGCTTTTACCAAGGTACAATACTAGTCCATCTAGCGACAAATGTGTACGTTAGAAATAAAATAGATTCATACAAGTCTGTAAGAATCATTACTGCGAATAGTAAAGCGACAAATATACCTACTTGCATGGTTTATAGGTCTGTTGTTAAGGGAGGTGGGTGTTCAACTCCCCCCACCCACCCATAGGAAATCATAATATGTTTTTTATTGCTAGGAATTTAGTCAAAAGGTGGGTGAAACCCCTACATTAACGATTTTTCACAAAAAGGTCATCTTTCTCATTAAAATAAAGTCATCACCTTTCTCATAAAAAAATCATCACCTTTCTCATCAAAAAGGTCATGAGCTTTCGCATCAAAAAAATTATCGGCTTTCGCATCAAAAAAGTCATCAGCTTTCACATAAAAAAGTAATCAGTTTTCGCATCAAAAAGAGGGAAGTACATACAAAAATGGACGAATGCTTTTTTCACATTATTTTATAGGTAAAACCCCTTTCTCAATGAAAACTTGTCTACGGCCCTGATGGTTTTTTGGACGTGTGATGATATGATTATTCGTCATAAACTACAGGAAACAGTGGAGGTAGAAGAAACAGACGAAGACTAAGAAAATCATGGACAGGCAGCATCTAGGGCTGGATAGGTCAAGGTATTTTCACACTCATCTGCGTGGCTGAAGATAGAATTTGCTGGAGAACTCTGGGTGTTATTTGATCCAATGTGGTACTTCTGTGAACCTGACAGGTTATAGCAGTGTTACCCAACCTTTTCTTTACACCTTTCCCCACCTCAATCTTTCAAAAATTCTGATGTCTTTCTCCCCCCCCCCCCAATGTAAACATAAAGGGGCCCTATATTTGTATAGGTCTATTCAAAAATTGTCTCATTCCATAAATAAAACCTAATTATAACTTGTTCAGGACACTAGACTTGGGTTTTAGGAAGAAAGCACTAGAGAATTATTAGAACAAACAAAAACCCAGTCAAGTAGGCTAAATTTTCAAAACATATAATAGACAACTAACTCTAAGTACAATTTTTTTTTTCGAAGTGTCCCCCTAAACAATGAAATCCCCCCCCTTTCCACCTGTGGGCATTGGCCACAACATCGGGTTATAAGCTCATAGTATGGTGTGATAGCAGGAAAAGGAATATGAGGAAAATGGGGACTGTTGCTGACCTTTCGTGCGAAGACGGTACCTCATCTTAAATGAATAGCCTATTGTAATGTTAAACTTCTGTCATGTTTACGGGGAAATGTCACTTTTTTTATATTTACGTGACAACCCTGATTAAGAATCTCGAATAAAATAGGTCAGACTTTATCCTCACGGTAAACCCCCACCCCCCCCCTCCCAACACAACACAAAACACCAAAAACCAACAACCGAGAAATACAGGAATACTCAGAAACGTGTAATAACGATGTACACAGGAGACACATTCACGTGACATTTACAGTGCATGAATAAATGTCTCCTTAGTTGATGATTGGTCGGTAAGGGATTAAAACCTTTTGATTAAGATATGTTGATATCATGGACTGCCAGAAAAACTAACGTGGAAGTGTTGAAAGAGTCAAATGCGAAACGGACTTTATCCATAATATAAGAAAAAGACAATCTTCATATTTTTGGCCACTTCATGAGACAAGGAGGTTTGGAGAACATAGTCACAACAGACAAGAGAGGCAGCAACAGAGACAGAGGCAAGAGAGGCTGCAACAGAGACAGAGGGCGACAACGTGAGAAAACAGTCAGTTTGACAACCTGGAATGGCAGGGAAACAATAGCGAACTCGATACATAATACTGGAGACAGAGAGCTGTGGAGAGCCATGATCGCCTACGCCAGACGGCATGGCACCTGGTGATGATGTTGATATCGTCTTAGCGGAAATAGGCTTCAATTTCTAGCAAGTGTACTTGCGTTACAGCAAACACACACATCGTTAGGCTGCTTGTTGTTTGGTGAAGGCTCCACTGGCTTCGTGAACTGTTCTTCCGCGTGATCTGGTGGTAAAAGTCCATTCGAACCACTGATTGTGGATTATTTTGATCGTCTGTGTCTCACAACATCCGTGTCATGAAAATGTTCGGAGATGAACTCCGTGAACACAACATTCATTCACATTCATATGTTTATCAATGAACTCTCTAGTGATTGCAAAGATAGTCTTGAAAAGATAATCCATTCTTCACCAAGATCAATGCCTTCTAGTGCAAACATCTTTTCAAGATCGATGCCTTCTGGCGTAAACATCTTTTCAACTTCTTGTTCCATCTTCTGTATCCATTCTCAAGCTCCTGCAGATCAGCAGGATATAGTCCAGATAAAAGTTGTGCCATAATTGACAGCTTAACTGACAAATCGAACTTCAGCATAGCCCCTAGGTCAATTTGACACTGTGGGGTGAGACCGGTGTTATAAAGTAGGGGGAGGGGGGAGGAGTAATTCCCTTAAAAAAAGTCATTCGTGTTTTTTCGTGTATTCTTCTTCATGTGAATTATGTTCCTTTTGTGAAAATCTGGGGGGGGGGGGCTATTAACCCGCATTTTGGCCAAATTTCTAATACTAAAAGGCATAGACCTATTCTGATTTGCTAAATGACGGGAAGTTGAATATCTCAACCCTACAACCTCCTTATCTACGGGCATTTATGGGACAACAAACTCCACCTTAAATTCCTCTTAATTGCTGCTTACGATATGCTTGACAGGTAACAGTTTAGCTCCCCATGCTCCCCTTTCAGACCCGCCAACCAAGGACGATTTCTATTGGAAATTAAGTTTATATAACTATCACTACCTTCAGATTTTTGTTTACTAGAAACAGATTCTTGAAGAGATTCTTTCTTTTTAATTATATCAAAGAACAAGGATCAGCTGTGTTGGAAATTTTATTTATTGGATGATCTCCGTGACAGAAGACACATGGCAATCACATAATACTATGAATTAATTAATACGTCTACAGAAAATACCTTATGACCACTAATATATGTATAAATAAATCAACGTCTTCACGCTCGGACGCATTTAGGGTTACCAAGCGTCTTTATTCGTTTAAACGAAGCGAGACCAAGTGTGTTGATTTGAACACGTAACACATTCGTTGTATTTGTAAACTGTTATAGAAACTGGGACATAGGCAAAACAGGGCGAGATATATATACGAGGCGTGTTCAAATGAAAACGGGACTTGTGGATTTATTTAAAAAGTATCATACGCAATTTAATATTTTCAACGGAATTGAACAAAGCAACCACTTGTGAATAAGAATGCACCTGGGTTCATCAGAAAAAATCTCCGTATGCATTTAGGCAAGCATCCCACTGTTTAGGTAGACGTCGAATGCCGTCCGAGAAAAAGTTGCGTGGCTGTTCTCTGAACCATGTGGTCACCGCTGTCTTCACGTCTGCGTCGCTGTTGAATCGCTGACCCTTTAGTGCTTTCTTCAACGGTCCGAACAAATGGAAATCACACGGGGATAAATCGGGACTATAGGCTGGGTGATGAAGAACTTCCCAATTCTTCTTTGCCAATGTTTCCTGCACAATTTTTGCGACGTGCGGACGTGCGGACATATGGAATTCTTCTGCAAGCGAACGAATGCTCCGACGACGGTCAGTCAGTACTGCTTTATCAAGCACGGCTATGGCTTCTTCTGTTGCAACAATATGCGCCTGACCTGGCCGTGCAAGATCTGCCGTTAACTCACGTCCGTCTTTAAACATACGCACCCACTCCATCACTCTGGTCCTCGACAAACATTTGTCACCATATGCTGCCTTCATTCTCCGATGAATGTCTACTGCTTGACATCCTTCAAATGAAAGAAACTGGATCACAGCACGCTGATTCACTTTGGACGGGTTCGGAATCACACCCGCCATATTGTTAACAGTCTTCTGCAGCACATATGCATGCTGGGAAGATGAACACGTGACCGTATGTAAATTATTGGATACTCATTACTAGTGCAAAATGTCATCAATATCAGTGCGCTCTATCACGCGTGGTGTAACAAGTCCCGTTTTCATTTGAACACGCCTCGTAAGTCAGTGTTATAAAACCAAGACAATCTCGGTGAGACATGGACACATCTTTGCACTCAATACATACAATTACAATACATATGTGCCATTAACATAAACAAATGTATATTTCCGCAATTTTAGTAAGCAATGTTTCAAGTCAAAATATTTTGAGCTTACATTTTTAAAAAACTCAGCTGACACAGGTGGATGTCGTTATATTGTGAAATTGCGTTATTGTTGAAAGTAAATTTTCTCTCCAAAATGAAGCGTTTTAAAACTCACAAATTGCAATCCCATTTTTTCTCCTCGTGAATACTAAATTTATTTTCTTTTGTTAACGAAATTATCATTAGATAATTAAGATCTTTTAAATTACGAATTAAGAATTATGGCCATAAAAACTGTAAGACTACATTACTACTTTTTATCAAAATACTTTATTTATTCTTTCCAATAAATAGCAGTATCCAAATGTTAAATCAAAAATACGTTCAAGTGTAAGGGAGGTAACCGTGTAAATACAAATAATACTAAAATTTAGATGATTTCATAACAAAAAAGTCGAGTGAAGCACTTTCTAAGCATCTCTCCTATACCCCCGTAATCCTCTCTCGAGGAGGTATGACATAGCAGGCGCCGACATTCGAAAGCCACTCGGACGCTGAGTATAGCTCACCACTCAGCTGAGCACGTTTATACTGTTAACATTCCGTACGACCGAAAACTTCACCCCGGTGACTTCGTCCTGTCTTAACATGTCATATGGGAAGGAACCAGCCTAGATCCCAAGCGGTACTGTGACGAGCGAGCTGACTCGACACTGGCTGAACCTTGACCCCGCGGTGGAGTCTAAGACATGTGAACGGACTACTGACACTGGTTCCCATACAAAGTCAAGAACCAACTTTTGTAAAGTTCCGCGTGGAACTTGAACCTTATACGGACATTATCCCTTAACATCCAAAAGTTTATGTGCCACACTTTTGTTCACCATGTCAACAGTTAGGGAAGAATGTCGTGCATATTGCTTTCAAAAAAACGTTTTTATAAATAGTAGAACGGGGAAGAGTTACATAGAATCACTCAAAATAAATGAGAGTTTATTTAAATTATATTACCACATGATCAGATCAAAATATTTGTGTTGTTATGATTTATTAATACAATTGCACATATTAATACATTTCACATGTATTACATCCCCTTATCTGATAGTATCTGCGGGGTTATGACCCTTAATGAATAATGGAAATGTCCACTCTCTATAGCCCTGCTATCCTAGACAGAGCCTCAAAATATATTTCACAAAATTATTTTTCCATACAGAGCCTCAGTTTTTATCCTATTTTTGCATTGCAATCACGTTTTTATCTTTTTAAAACGTCAAGTTGCAAAAAAGAGTCATGTTTTTATGTTGTGAGTTTAATTCAAGTACAATTAGTTTTCGCAAAAACAAAACACATGACATTTGTTTGGACAATCATTCAATCATGACTATTACATTTTTGTTTGTAAATGTTTTGTCATGTGTCATTTGCTAGGTCATTTCGACTTACTGTACCGTGTCTCTCGTCACATACAGTCACGTGAACTCATTCTTGTAAATGACTTTACTTGACGTTGATTTGTCATTGGCTGTCGACACAATGTATACAAAAGTGACCAATGAAAATCACTGTAATGGTTAAATAATGTGACTTCAGATGGAATATTTTCAAATAGTCCACACAACTAATTGAGAGACAAGATTATACAGTGTAGTAAACAATGTGTAACGGGGAATTTTTTATACCACACCGGTATATTCCGGTCATTTCTATTTGTACTGTGTCTTTCAGCAGACATGGGTTACATGCGATCTGTTGCATTCTTTATCTTTATCATAACTAATGAAACCAGTATTCTGGTTTTCACACTTTTCTTTTATTAATATATGATATGCAAGTTGATTGGGAAAATTAGCAGTATATTGCCCTGAATGATTGATGCACAAAATAACCATCTTTTAATACGTATTGTGTTTAGGCAAGTGCTACCAACTCGTTCCGTCAAAAGCACTAGACAACACACATTGTTTTTAAAAAGTCACACACCATTAGTTTTTTTAAAAAGCCTCGAGAGGGGAACAAAGAATAGCAATACTGTTTGCCTTCCATGTACATTTTAAGAAGCGACTAAGGAGGTTATATGGTGGAGTTGGCTGTCCCATCCTATATATGGTCAAAATGATCCAGTGCTATTCTAAAGTCGGATGTGTTAGGTCAAAAGCGAAGATCTCGTATCAATGTTGCGAACCATGACAAAACGCATTATGAACTACATCCTGCTAATCTGCAGGAGTTTGAGAAAAAACGCAGAAACTCAATTATCCAGAGTGAGAACTAAGATGGAAAGCATCTATGTCTTGTTGACCAGATCTCAATGTCCTTTTTATCTCCTGTTACCAGGATTTATCACATTGTCCGTAATATCACTCCCTTAATACCCACTTGTGCTTCACTTCTTTCTCTCCCACTTTCATCATCCCTTGTCTCCCATTTCGTCATATGTGTGTTTCTATTCATTGTTAGTCAGCTATCGTTTGTCCTGATGATGGTTTCTTATTTAAAACGTCGTATGTCTTTACGTCTATTCGCTAGTATGTCGTGTGTATACATATTGATAACATTTGTATCTAAATCCGTTTTTCCTTATATTGCACTGTGTTGCCCCAGCCCTCGTATTTCCAGCCGATGTGTTGTTCCCGGCACTAGAGATTAATTCCTATAGACCAGAAAAAAAGCTTGTCATCTTTCCTCAAGGATTACTACTATCGTATATCTTATGCGTCGCATAATTCTTTTCTCCTTCTTCCTCGTTTTCCAGCAGGTCAGATGCTGATATGGATTCCATCAAAGAACTGAACTGTTCAAAGAGAAGCTCCAGTGCAGTAGTTAGACAGTGCAGTAGCTCTTTCCGCCAGAGCTGTTTCAGATAGCCATCGTTTACCCCTTGTGCTGTGATATAGTGGGCAGTTTTGTAAAAGAATAGAAGCATTCAAAAACTTATTTTTATGTCGCAGATCTGGAAGAATCTGCGCCATAGTTTCATTTTTTGGTGCAATTATCCCCCTTCCTTCAAATATATAGCCCAAAACGTGGACCTAATTACATTTTGAGAACCACTGATCTTTATCTGCTTCTTCTTTGTATGCGTTCGTCCTCAAACTCCTGTATGTTACAGGATGTAATCCGGAGAATGGAATGTGGTGTGTCATCATTTACATCGTGGTTGCGATATCTGCGCCTTTCGATTTGACGCACCCAACTTAAGCATGCCTTCTGGATAACATGGTCCTCTATTGAATAGGAGAGCCAACTCAACCCCCCCCCCAAACCTTCTTAGTCACATTTTACGATGTGCATGGTAGGCAACAATACCAGTACCACTAACTTTGCTTGATTTTTCCACACCACATTGGCACCACTGATCTAAACCACAATCACTGATCTAAACCGCATATCACAACACAGTCCACATCACGCATTGTTTGTGTTTTAGTTTTTCTTACTAGCCCTAATGTTGACATCTTAGAGCAATTTTACTTTTCTTGAACTGTGCTCATGAGATAGAAATAGGGCTCTGTTTACTAGAAGAAAACTTGACTATTGTGTCTTAGATAGTCACACTGACTAAACATAATGCTTCATTAATAAAATAATTTAGTCACAGTAAACAGAGAACTTTCCACTTTATAGAAGTCCACTTTTTAGAAGGTGGTTTTTACGTTTGCAATGAAGGGGAGATAATATGTACAGTTGTGAACAGATTTGCTTTATTAATTAATGTGTTAAAACAAAGTTGACAAATATATTCTTGATTTACTTTCACTTTAAACGAGCATTTAAAATTAGTGTGTTCTTTTTTTTAAGTGTATCAATCTGTTTTAAATATTTAAAAAAAATTATTATGAAACTCTCACACTTAGACCGATACACGAAGTGTTTCTTATATACAAAAACGTGAAATATGAATTATATCCCCTTATTCAATCAATTAAAAAAAGTGTTGCATTGCGTTTTTCAAGAGATGTCACAGAGGATATAAGATTGTATTAAACATAAACGTTCAAGTCATAGGCTAAGGCCTAAAGAAAAATCAGTAAAATGTTCCTAACCCCTAATGTGGAGACAGCGAAGGGAGGGTCAAACAAATCCCCTAAAACAACAGACTATGATATATATATCTGCAGAGAATGAGATAAAGGCCAGAGATCCCATACGATGCAGAGAGTGCAGTGCGGCTACAGAATCATATACAAGAAGAGAACAAGACGATTGATTGTATTTGATGGCAGATAACAACAGTCAAATCGTTCGCTCTTGTCTATTATTGTTTGTTCGAGAATGGTATTTGAATGTTTTAAAGAGAGATAGACGCATGTGATTGCGTTTGTGGGTCTCACCAATGGTCCACTAGACAAATCACCCATGCAACAGAAAACCTTAGTGGATGACATGCCGTTATATTGAGGTTATCTTCTTAGAGAATCTTCATGGCACATAATCTATACAATTATGCTTTTATTTTTCTGTTGAAATGTGTTTCCTATTTACCTGCATATATATGTACGCACCTTCTGTGGTTGGGAGGGATCCAGAGATGTACTGTGCAGCACTGGGGAGGAGGAAACGGACAATACTGTTTTTTTCTATGGCTGAAACCCATCATAGAGGCACAGTGACTCAGGACGTAACAATCCTTTTGACTTGAACATTTGGAGCAATAGAGAAGTTCGACATAACCAGTAGTCAATTGGTGGCGGAGAATGAGCACAGTGAACCCTATCTTGGCTACAGTGGCTAGGAGCAGTGCCTAGGTTGAAACCTACCTTCCTGGAGGTGTGATAGTTATTCTCTGGCTCTGTCCCGGGGTGGGCCGAAAATCCGCATATTTCTCAGCAATATAATGCCATTTAATGGCATTAGGTCAAAGGGAATGAGCCCATGGACCGCTGGATCAGCAACTAACCAACCAAGAGAGATAGAAATAAAGACATGTATTTCTCACTGAAAAAAAATACTGTTTCTTTGTTACAGTTACTCTCCCCCTTACATCTCAGAATTAAGAAAGGGTACACATATTTTATGACAGACTATACGGAGACTTTCAACAACCTTCACATTCCAGGTGTCACGCCAAAAGCTAGGGAATTAGCCTTTAGGATATTATTCAACATGATGCCCATTAAAGGGAAATAAGCACGCAGACTAGAGCAAACGCCAAAATGTAAACTTTGCATAAGAAACATCCCAGAAACAGAAGACCACATCTTTTACACATGCAATACAATCACTCCTACCAGAAACAGATTAAGAGACATAATAAAACACACATACACAACACGGACATTTACAAAACTATCATGTTGAACGTACTGCCTCAGACAACAGATGTACACAACACTGACATTTACAAAGCTATCATGTTGAACGTACTGCCTCAGACAACAGATGTACACAACAAACTGATCATCTTGTTATTCCAATACAGTTAGTCTGACCTGGTCTGGTCTTGTCGGATACGGGCAGTGTTTCACAATACAGATACCTGATCTGGTCTTGTCGGATACGGGCAGTGTTTCACAATAAAATATATCAATCACATACAGTTTTACATATATTCAATCAGATGACACATCACATAATATGAACATGTACAGAAATACGCAAATCATCACGGGTTTTTTTTTCATCAATACATTTTTTTGGTCATCCATGAATCATTCACTTCACAAAATTGTAAAGGCCCACCATTCAATTCACGGGCATAATTTCATCACATTACATATGTCTATTGTCATTACTTCGATAAATATTTCACGTAAATTGTGTATATAAAATGATTTATTAAGGATATCCGCTAGGAGACACAATATAAGACCAAATGTTTAAAATGAAGTATTTTTCCAAACATACTTTCTAGTTTTTATTATTTCCAATGTTAGAAACTTTTGCTACTGCACGTACTATATCATTACTTTTTGCTTATACAAGTAAATTTAAGTTGGAAGCCAGAGTACAAATTTTAAAAATGTTCTCATGACTTTTTGTTAGCTTTTACTCATAATATGAACATGTACGAATATATGTAAGCAATTATTCCTTTGTTGTTGTTTTTTCATCAATTAATTTTGTTGTCATCCATGTATCACCCATTTCATCATCATCATTAAGTGCCGTCTCCGCAACGAAGGTTGGCTGCAACGTATCTCCAACATCTGTCTCTTGTCTTGATGGTGCACTCTGCTAGATTATAACCTGTCCATCGTGTGATGATACTCTCCCATTTGTATCTCTGCCTACCTCTTGCTCGCTTCCCTTTGACTTTACCCTCAAGTAAGGTCTTCAATAAGGTGTCATGTCTTTTGTGTCCAAAGTATTTTATTTGCCTGATCTTTATTTCTCTTAGTAGTTCTTTCTTCATATTAAGTGTCTTTAGCACCTCTTTTTTTGTTTTCTTCTCTTTCCATGATGTTCTCCCTATTCTTTTATATGTCCATAACTCAAAGGCATCAATTTTGTCTTCTAATTGTTTATTTAGTGTCCATGTTTCTGAGCCATACATTAATATGGAATAGATGTAGCATTTTATAATTCTCATTTTTAATTTGTTTGTAATTTGTTTAGATATTAATAATTTCCTCATGTCATTTCACAAAATTGTAAAGGTCCATCATTCCACATTTCAACTCGCGGGCAAAATTTCATTACATTACATATGTCTATTGTTGTTACTTTTATATTCTATACTATAATCGTTACAAATATGTTGTATATACATATATATGTAAATAAATATGTATAGGTATATACAATATTATTGGGGGAAAAAAACGAAAAAAACCATCCACATGAAAGCCAGCTCCCACTATGCGCATATATGTACACGTGTGTGTATATGTATATATACTTGTGTATGTGCATATGTGTGCACGTGTATGGGTATGTATTTATATATGCGATGTATGTATGTATGTGTGTAAATGTATTTTTGCTTGGATAGTATGCGTGCAAGGATGAACAAACAAAAATCCTTATAATAG
Source organism: Meghimatium bilineatum (assembly GCA_034231615.1). Taxonomy (NCBI): domain Eukaryota; kingdom Metazoa; phylum Mollusca; class Gastropoda; order Stylommatophora; family Philomycidae; genus Meghimatium; species Meghimatium bilineatum. The sequence goes on from CM067306.1 coordinate 61,844,745, forward strand.
GGCCTATTATATTTTATCATTACACTCTCATCACAAATTTTCACGAATGTTGTTGAATCCATCTCATAACAAAATGCACACTGCATATTTCAAATGAATTTGGTTTTGTAAATGTTTTTTGTTGCAAATAAAGATTGGAATTTTTTTTTTAAAGTTACAGTTACTCTTACTAATTCTTGAGACTAACGGGAATTGAACCAGTCCGTTACTCTTACTGTAATTACTGTTACTCATTGGAGCACCTGCCATCTGATGTTAAAATGCTGCCAAGATACTTGACTTTAGCCCCATGATTAAATGTTGAATCATAGATAGTAATGCTGCATTTTGGCGATGTGTATTTCTTGAAACAACCATTACTTCTGGTTTCTTCTTCTTTAGACAGAGCTTTGTTTTCACTTTTTTTACTACCATGTCTAACAAGCTTTAAATTTCTTGTTCTCTCCCTGTAATCAGAACTGTATCGTCAGTATATCTTAGATTATTTAGATTTTGTAACCTCCAACTGCTATTCCTAGCATGTTTTCTAAGTTTCACATAATATCTTCTGTATACAGAAAGAAAAGATCTGGTGACATTACACATCCTTGTCTGATGCCCATCTCTATCTTTTGAAATTCTCCTACATTACCGTCAACCCTCGACACAGCTGTTTGATCAACATAGCTGTGATCTTATTTTTACATACAGTCATATGAAGTAGAATTTATATGCGTATTCTTATACAACTTCTGATTTATGAAACAACAGAGAATGAACAACGTAAAAACAAACTCAATAAACTGCTTTTCGCTGACGATAAAAACATCATGTATGATGATGAAGAAAAACTGCAGACTCACGTCAACTCATTATCAAGAATATGCAATAAATACAACAAGCGGATCAATAGACAAAAGGCAGAAACTATGCAAATAACGAGATCAACAGAGCATTTAAACATTCAAATAGAGAACACAAAAATAATACAAGTCAAAGAGCTCAGGTACCTACGAAGTATCTTCACAGAAGACGGACGAGTCAATTGAGAGATAGAAACAAGATGTCAAAATGAAAATATTGTGATATACCAGATGTCACTTTTGACAAAGCACCCAAAAAACAACATGGAAGTAAAGAAACACATAAGTAAGATCATCTTTGTGCCAACACTATGCTACCAATGCCAGACTTGGCAGCTAACACCTACACATAAGAGAAAGATCGAAACTTGCGAAATGTCTAAGTAAGGCTATTTGAGTCACCAGATTCGACAAGATGCGCAATTAGAACATCAGACGGATACTAAGTATAACATAGTGCATCAAGTATTTAGAGAAACAACAGATAAAATTGTTTGGACGTCTTATGAGGATGAACCGTTCCATAAGAGCTTATAACAATATTTAAATAATGATGATGTTCGTCCGTCGTGATCGACGATGACCAAAAACTCAACCATAATCATAATAACAATAAATAATAAAATAAAATAAAGTTAATAGTGCGTTTTTAAATGACTAGCAAGTCCAATGCGCGCACAAAATGTTCTTTTACAGAATTGACAACAATAGAAGGTATCTGTGTGAGGTTGAGATGTTTTTTCTTTTCTACGTGTCCGCTTCTGTCTTGCAGTTTCTTGTCTGAATTCTTCCGCCGCTAGTGCTCCCGTTCTAATGCTGTAACGCCATGCTGTAACGCCATGCTGAGCGAGGCTCTCCCAAGCGCCTACGTCAATGTTAAGATAGTTCAAGGATGAATGTGTATATAACTGATAAAGTAGATGGCATGATCCTATAGTTAAGGAAGAAAGAGGGGGGGGGGGGGGGTTGATGTTAGTGTTAGAATTAGTTCTAGCCCAGCTCCTAACGCCCATTCCTAAATTCTAATATCAACCATTCGAATCCGATGTGCATTCGTGGGACTAAATCGTCACATAATATAATTTCCGTTAATATTAGCTATTTTATTTTCTCTGGCGATATGGTCTGCTTATGACGTAATTTCATTGCCGGCCACGTCCATCATCATCAAGTGACATATTCTTTCCAGAACGAAGTCTTTCCTATGGATCTCTTGAATTATCCGCGGTCTTGAGCAAGTTGTCCTGCCTCTTCCAGTGACATGCGCAGGCATTCTTGAACGTCTTTTGTCTAACGGCGTCTTGGTCGACCTTTGTCCCAGTTACCTTCTAACATCCCCTCTAGTAACACTCTCTATGCCGTTGTGTCTCTTAATGTGACCGAAAAAAACTAGCTTTTTCTTTAATATGGTGTTCAGAAGTCAGCCTTCCTGGACGTTAATTGTTCGTTAATAACTCCTCCTGGTTTGTTTCCTTCGCTTCACCACATTCATAGACAATTTCTTGGCACTATACTCCTGTAGCACAATAACACACTGGGAATGCCCGTGTTCATAATATCTAACTTCGTTTACATTCCGAAAACAGACGAAATATGTGGAAGGCATGCATTCAGAAAAAGTTCAAATTATAACATCAGAGACCATCTGTTACATAGGGCCTAATATAAAAGAATTATACCAACAATGCCAAATCTCAGTAAGAATAACAGATGGAATGACTGATACTTTCGAAGCAAGATCTGGAGTAAGTCAAGGCTGCGTGCCTTCACCTCTACTTCTCAACATATACATTCTTCTTCTTTAGCGTTCATTCTCAAACTCCAGCTGGATCCCTCTTGTAGCAGGACCATGGTCCTGAGAGTGTATGCATGAAAACAATGACGATACATATCAAGAAAATAAGAGAGCTATACATACCATCAGAAGTGAACATAACATGGTAAAAGATGCCTACCACTATCTAAATCGACAAGGACAGGAATCATATTTCCCCAAGGACAGGATACAACAGGCATAACAAACACACGCACATTATGCGACTGTGTGCCACACCACTATGAATATGTGGAACAGATTAACGGACTTCTGGACATTATAAGAACCGTCCTCAACATCATCAGGTAGCATATCCTGAACAGGACGGAGCAGTCATCACAGCCTTTCGAAAAAAATCAAACTTAATAAGAAGTCCTCGGTATGGACAATTGAGAGAGGTACTCGCCCAACCGTACAAAGAAGGATATGCCCTATATGGAACAAAAGAAGAGCTTCAGACAATGGTGGAGTTCATTCATAAGACGTGTCTGAAGATGAAGACAATAAGTAGCGAACAAAAGAAAGAAAGTACTTGGCCAATATGAAAATTTGCAAAATCACAACAATGCATTGCCAATAGCATGTAAAAATTACAACATGAAAATTAACTCGTAAAAAAATTAAAAAAAAACCAGACTACGAAAATGGGCAAATCTGCAATGTCAATGGAGATAACACCAAAGTGAAACATGCCAACACATTTAAATATCTATGCAGATTTTTTTCTCTTCCGAAATGGAAAGCTAGATTGAGAGGAATAGAAACAATGTGCCAGGAAGCAAAAGCAGTATAGGGTTAATCAACGTTCACCATTACTTCTACACCAAATATTAAGATGGAAATCAAAAGACGCAATATCTACAATATTTATACAACACTTTGCTACTAATGTCAAACATGGTCTTTGAAGTCTCGCAGCAGAGTAAAAGTATTACATGTGAAATAAAGTGTATCAGATTTGCTGTAATGGTTACTAAACTAGATATAATAAGAAATGAAGAAATAAGAAAAAAATTTGGTACATCATGTATTGCGTATATCGAAAGACATAAATTAAATGGTTTGCTCAGCATATGAGAATAAACCTAAATCAAATACCAGAGCATATAACAAAAGAATATTCCGACATATTCAAAGGTCGATCAAGAAAATGGTGGATAGAAAACACCAATATAGGCCTAACCTTGAAAAAACTAAACATGAACTCAACGCAACCGAGGCGACACATCTGTCCTTGGAACAACAACTGATATTCCCACCAATACGCATAACGGCAAGTGTGAATACGATCAACCATCATTCGACTGAGGAAAGACAATTATTTATCTTTATACTGCATATTGATATGGCACAATATCACGTTCTTAGGGGCTAGACGATTAGCTCAAGATCAGCAGGGCTTTCGAAAGGATGTGAGAACTGCTGAACAAAAAAAAACAACAACAATCAGATTGCATTCATTGTCGATTCAACAAACAAATTCGCTCGAAACATCCATTCATTCTGATTTGTCTGTAAAACTATATTACTTCATTTTATTTTTAAATTAAAAAAAGAGTGCCTCTTTTGGCGAGGATCACTTTTTTCAACAGCAGACATGAGTCGAATTTGGTTATATCAGCGCTATGACTATCATAAAAAAAATAATGGCTGACGTGGTTCAGGTAATATGTTTTCTATCAAACCTATTTACAGTGTTTGCCGGCAATTCTCTAACAATTGAAGTCAAAAAAGAACGCTCTCCTTTGGTATCTAATGTTTTATTGGCTGACATGGACAGTGGTATCCAATAGAATATGATCTGTAATAATCACAAACTGTAATGGCGCCGATCACGTAGAGAAAGAAATGTGTGTTTTATTAAGCAAAAGTTATTGACTTGTGTCTTGTTTGTTTCTCCAAAACAATTGTGTTGATAATGATTATTTAGTTATAGAATTCAATGCAGCATACAATTCTTAGATTTGTAATATAGGTGAAATGGTGATATATGTCTTTTAAGTTTTACTGGAAAATCCCAGTAGTTCAGCTTCGTTGGTTGTTACATTCACAATTTTACTTGGAAGAACGGTGAACCATTCATTGTAGGGAATATATTTACGCTGTTTAGTGCACGATACAATCATTCTCAGCAGGGCAGCAAAATCTATATATTTCTTAAATACTGTTCGCAAAATGGCAAGCAGCAACTCTGAATTGAAATGGAAGGTAAGAATATCCAGCGTGTTTTTTTTTTATTTGTTCATGATTGCTAATTTTATCTTGGGTTTAGGAACAGTAGGTCACGTGATAATAAATGACTGCGATGATTGGTGGAGACTATGCGCCTCTTTTCAAAACAGTTTAAACAGTCCTGACGATAACAGTAGATTAGATGATTTCTGGATGTGTTTGTTTCTTTACTCTGAACTTAAGTTATTCTTAAAATAATTTGTGAGAAACATGTATCAAGGACCATTGAAGGTTAGTTTAGTATTTTATTTAGGAAATCTTATAACTATCACTTCCATGCAAGTAATAACTTCTTCTAGCCATTCAATTTAATTTAATACTAAAAATACTTTATTTTAGCCATTAAATTATATTCAATAATAAATATTCTACTACTCCTCTAGTGAAATGAATTTCTCCTTTTGGATTCCTTGGAACACGAGAGTTGTTTATTATTGTTATGAGTGAGACTGACCTGCTTCTGGTTCAGTGCAATATGTCCTGCTTCATATGGCATATATCTATGAAATTATGAATAGTGCATCTTCAAGATGATCTTGCATTTTAATTCTTCACTCCACTGACTTTTGCTGTGTCATGTTCAAAAGAGGTGACTACAAAGAAGGTTGGCTATTTATTCTAAGTGATAATGATCCAATATAACCACTCATCTCTGGGTGGTTTGTTCAGATAATCATAATGGAAACCTCTTCAATTAATTGTCACACATTTTTATTGCTTGTCATGACTCATGGGGCATATCATTGTGTCTGGGATGCCAACAAATCTAATGATCCAAGATTGAGTCCAAAATTTTGGTAAATTTCTCGTTCAAGTAACCACCGTGCTATAAATAGCGCAATGTTTATATTCCGGACTACCAGACGTCATGGATTTCCGCGCACTGCCAATGAAATTAATGGATGCCGGACGCCACACCGCGGAAGCAAAAAGGAGAGTTTTTGCGCGCGACGTGGCTTTGTGAATGGTAGAGCCAACCATTTCATTCGTTTTGCGCGGAATACGGCAAAATCCAGTCTTTTAGTCCAAAATATAAACATTGTTAATTAGATTAAATACGTACCTCATTCATCTTGGCTGATAAATCCATGCTTTATTTCACAGAACTCCAAGAAAATTAAATATCTGCAGACTCCTGCCAAATCCGTTGTAACCATTGAATCCGTCAATTCTGCTATCAGTCTCTATCAATGTGTATTGATAATGATAGCATAAACGGGAACCAAATATGCACTTAATTCACCAGTACGTAAATTTATGGAATATGTCAGATCGTTTGTCGTGCACTACAGTATTCTTCTAATGAACGCGCAGGCTATTTTCAAAATGTCTCCCTTTTCCGGAAGTAGTTTTAATGATGTAGCACCCCCTCTTCCGGAAGGAAAGTGTTTCTTTTTTGGGTTATTTTTTTTCTAATTGTGAAGGAAATGAATTATTTTGCTGAATGTAAAATAAGGGGGTGGGCCTTAAAACCCCCCCCCCCCCCTTTCCCCTTTTTTTTTCACCTAACCACCATCTTACCCAACTACCCGCCCAACACTTCACCTCAAGATCACATTCCACAACCGACTTCCGTCAAAGGTTAGGAAACCCTGTGAATCCAGGCCAAATGTCACAACAGTTACTTGAACGTGAAATGCGCCAAAATTTTCTGTGATATATTTTTCACAAAATGGGCTGAATCCTAGTTTGATTCTCCACTGTATCCTTTGTTCTACTTTCAAGGTGTATTCTGACCTTTGTTGTGTGATTTGGCAAGCGTAAGGATTAAGTACTTAACCTTCACCAAGCCTATATCAACCCTGGCCGCAGAGAAACAAAATGACGGCGCGTGCTGTTGGCGGCCTGTCCCACCCAACGAGAATATCGTGAGATTTACACGTACCACAGTCCGTGCACATAGCTGGGGACATGCACAATCGAAGCCGGCACATCCCCCACTTCCGAAATGATCGTTTTTGAGAATGGCTAGCTATTCGTAAAAGTTTAAGAGCAATTAATCTGACCACATCTGCACACCGGTACGATGCCATGATGATGGATCGGTTTTATAGACCTTTATTTCATCGTATTTCGAATAAAATAACATTGAATCGTGGCTTGAATCATGAATTATTAGGTTATTTAGTTTCACAGCAGTGAATATACAGAATGGCGTGTTGGTTTGGGGACTTGTATGTTTGATATCGAATATGTTGAAGTGGCAGAAAAATAACTCTAGGCCTAAGCTCAAAGAACAATTTTACTGCAAATCTACATGTTTTATACAGTTCCCCCGGCTATATTTTGATAATTTCGCAGTGAAAGAACATAAATACAACAGATTTGCATGATTTAGTTTACAGTGTTGCCAAGGAATTCGATATGTAAGGTAAGTTATTTTTTTCCTCTTTATTTTTTAATCTGGCTTGCTAAAGGTTAAAATAGGGTTAGGATTAGAAATATTTTTAATGTGCGCGCACCTTGCTCTGTGTATAGCGCGCAGAAATACTGAAATACTGATCGCTCAGTACAAATCATAGGAAAACTATATAAATTTGAAAAGAAACAGAGTGTGAGTGTGATAGTAAGTTCGTCTGTGTCTAGATTTGAACTCAGTGATTGTCGGGATGTGACGTCACAGAAGACATTAATTTCATTGGTTTTACAAGGAACAGCATGACAACAGTGTGCTATTTATAGCACAACGGTGACTTAAACTAGGATTCAACCACATTATGTTCCCTTAACCTTTAGGGGCCTGAATTCTTTTTTGGAGATTTTTGCGTTATTGAGAGTGTTTTGAAAATGTGATAACTGTTTTGTTTTAAATATCAAAATAATTTTTGCACATCTAAATAAAGGAGTGAATATAATTATGTTGGTGAAAGTACAGAATAGTTCTCTGCGCTGTGCTATAAATAGCACATTGTTGACAATTTTAACTATCCAACGTCATGGATTCCCGTGTAATACCAATCAAAATAATGGCTGCCGTGACGTCACATCCCGACAATCCCACAGTTCAACTCTAGACACAGACGAACTTATGCATAATCTGTTTGTTTTACAATTTACACATTTTTTACAATTTCCTATTATTTGTGGTGAGCGATCAGTATTTCTGCCCGCTACACACGGAGCGAGGTGCGCGCACACATAAGAAATATTATTTTTAATCCTAACCTTACTCTAAGTACTTACCCGTAAGCTTGCCAAATCACACAACAAAGGTCAGGTAACACCTCGACATTAGAGCAAAGGTCACAGCGGAGAACGATAATGTACTTCAGCCATCATGTTTTTGTTGTTGTATGTGTGATACTGATATGACAGTGTGAGCAAGTTGTGAAGTTGAAAATTCGGGGAAAAAACTCAAAATGCCATTTTAAAAATCGCAAATATATCTTCTTGAAGACCCTAATACTTGAGCAATGTGTGGAAACATTGATAAAATCCTCCTAAATACCTATACTTATTGTATATATATTGTTTCATATCTATCTATACACTCTAGTCTTTGTTTGCCTTGCGGCGTCAGGGGGTGGAAGAATTTTCTGGAGATGGCCTTCTTGTGTGCTGTTTGTAAGCTTGTTTCTGTAGCTTTGATTACTGTGATCCATCTTTTACATGGTCTGCCTCTGGCTTTATAACCGTTATGTCTATGTGTCATGGCCATTTGTGGCATGCTATCTGTCAGTAGTCTGGAAGCGTGTGAAAACCACTTGATGTGTTCCAATACTGGTATTGTTTTGGTTATCTGTCTGATGTTATCGTTTCTAATTCTATCTTTTAATGACACTGAGTATTCTTCGTAGACATGTCATTTCTGTTATTATTTTTCTTTTGTCTTGTGCTGTCATTGTCCAGGTTTGGCACTGGTAGCATAGTGATGGAATAATAATAGTGTTGTATAATGCAACTTTAGTGTCTATGTTCACTTTTTTGTTCTTGAAAATACGTGTCATCTGTCCTAGGATCTGGTATGTTTTGTTGCATCTATTTTGTATCTCTTTACTGGTTTTCCCTTCACACGATATAATGCTTCTAAGTAGGTGAACTCATTTACCTGCTTAAGGTGTTTATCATCAATGGAGATTGTGGTATTTCTTAATATCCAAATCTTCATATCTTTCATATCCAAACTAATATAACACGGCCTAAAAAAACTAATAAAACGTGAAGAAATTGCATATAATGTCCATCCGGTCGACACTAGGTCTATGCCGACACACAATGTAATGATTGTCCATGCACACACGTGGCACCCCTGATACATATTGTTTTTGTGTTTTTGAACGAATACACAAAGATTCTTATAAAATAACAACATATTAAACACAAAAAAACAACCATTAGAACATGTAGTCACGATCACTTACCTATGCCATGCGGTACTCAATTTGATAGTAAAATGCGGCACAGAAAATAGCCAAAGTCGCCCCAGAAATGCATTGACAAATTCAACTGGCTTTCCCCTTCTTATAATGCTAATATGTAAAGGAATTTGACCTTTAACTGTGACATATTCCTAGTTTCGTGTGGCGGGGAATTTCTAGGTCATACGAGCTTAACTTCGTGAATTTCCGTACTGGCGATTCTGGCATCATCTTTCAAGGTCCAACAACGCATTCATGCGCCTGTAGGTGCGATGGTGGGAACACTTTTGTTGCAATATTACTCCTACAGGGTCCTAAAGGTTAACTGGGACCAAGTTTCCTAGTTTTTTTGGTTTGCTTTACTTTAGTTAAGTACTTGGGACAAAATTTTCAAAATAATGCCACATCATTAAAAATACTATAGTTAGATAGCCCTTGAAAATTGCAACTCAACGATACCTCAACCAAGTCTGTACATAAATTGACTTTTATTGTTGATTTCCCCAGACATTGTTTGACAACATGCAGGCTAAAACTGAATCGGCTTTGGCTACGAAGTCAAAGTCATTAAAAACTGCAGCACCAGTAGCAGAGAATTATGAGGAGGAGGCCATGTTGACTGATACCGCTGATGGTGTCAAAGATAACAAACGACTTTCTGTAGAGAGGATATATCAGAAGAAAACACAGCTTGAACACATACTGCTACGTCCGGACACGTACATTGGTTCTGTGGAGACCGTTACGCAGGTAATTTTTTTTCTAGGCCTTTATATGGTTCGGAAGTTGTGCATTATTCTCTGTCATTATGAAAGGTGTAGAGGATTGACTTATAGTGCTCGGGTTACCCCATACATAAACTGTCCCTCTCAACGAAGTGGCATGCCACCCGCTGAGAGTACTACTGCAATAATCTCCAAGGATCTCTGAAATCCACTTTATAAACAAGACAATGCAAGCAGGATTTGAACCCATACCTACGCCAGTGAGACACCCCCACTTTGTCATTATGAAAGGCCATTGTAGTTAAATTTAGGGTGTGTAAAATTTATTGATGTCCTGACACCTTTTTTTGTGGTCCAAAAGGGAAGCAAATAATAGCAACTTTGTGACCTATCATGCATGTTGTAAGAAGTAACCAAGGAGGTTTTGGGATGATGTCTTTCCAAACTAAGGTGACCACAAAAAAACCAGTTGGATGTGTCAGACTAAAAGACGCTGATATTACAGCAAAACTATAAACTATCGCCTGTGTGTTGCGGACCCAAAAGGAGAGCAAAGAATAGCAGCACTGTTTACCTTCCATGCATGTTGATAGAGGTAATTAAAGAGGTTCTAGGGTAGAGTTGGCTGTCCCATCCCATGAGGGTCAAAGTTACTCAGTAGCCAAGCGGAATTCGGATGTTTCAGGCTGAAAGATGCAGATATCGTTGTAAACTATAACACGTTTTTCGGATCTCTGGACTACATCTGCTAACCAGTTAAAAGCAGTCTTCTTCTCTGTATTCACTCTCTGATAACCAACATGAGAGTTTGTGTGGTTTCTACAGGGAGCACAATGTACATTGTGTTTCTAGTTTCACAACAGAGTTGAATTATTTTGCTCCTTCTGGCGCAGCAGATCCATTTTTGGCGCATGCAAATGTCTTAGCTGCTGCAATTAAATATTTGTTTCGCTGTGTTATGGGAACTAATGAAGCTAATACATAACTTAATATTTCTTATGTTGTGACAGTCAATGTGGGTTATGGATGTGGAAAATAACATCATGGTACAGAAGGATCTGACGTTCGTGCCTGGTCTCTACAAAATCTATGATGAAATTATTGGTAGGTCAATAGAATTTTGTAAGCATTTTGACAATTTTATTTGTTAGTCTTTGTAATTGTGAAACATTTTACCGGTATGTCACAGATTTTTCTGAATTGTCATTTCTGATGTCAAAAGTGATGATTTTGAAAAACATTTGTTAAAATTGGGCAGTCTGTTAACCTTTAGCAAGCCGGATTAAAAAATACAAAACCTCTTCCTGCCACCGGATTCTTTTTTGAGTATTTTCATCTTTTCTGGTTGGTGTTACGGAAATGCAATAACTTTTTTGTTATTCGTGATAAAAAAAAAAAAATTGTCAGTGCAAATGCAGAATTGAATACCGCAAATGTATGTATATTTTTAAAATTTTTATGTAACATACCCGGGGTTTGCGCTTGAAGTGAACACCTTTTTTGCGCAAAAAAACCAACAGAAACAACAAGACATGGGTGTTCGGAAAACTCAATAACATTTTTGCTATTAGAGATTTTAAAATAATTTCAACAGATTTAAATGCAGAATTGAATACTGCAAATGGGTGTGTAATTGTTTTTTTTTAATGTATCTTACTCGAGTTTTGCGCAAGAGGTGAAGACATTTTCTCGAAAAAACAAAATATATGCAGAAAAGACACAGGTGTTCGGAAAACTCAATAACATTTTTGTTATTAGAGCTTTTAAAATAATATCAACACATGTAAATGCAGAATTGAATACTACAAATGGGTGTGTAATTGGTTTTTTTTTATGTATCCTACCCGAGGTTTGCGCAAGAGGTGAAGACAATTTTTATTTTAAAATTACATAAAAACAAACAACACAAATGACTTACCCACTGGCCATGCAGCTCTGGAGTAAACCTACAGGCTGTGCTGCTCTCCTACATGCTGTGCAGCTCAGAGGAACAATCAATTTTGAAATGTACCAATGTGTGGTATCTATGGAAGCAGGGGTAGGGGCACAGAGTGACCTGACATGCTGCGCACACGTACTGAGTCTGGTGACGCTTCTTTGACCGATCTGAACAGACTACACAGTCAGGAAGCGCAGGCTTGCCACTGGACAACCGTTTAGGATTTATAGCAATATGGTGTGTTGGTCCTATTGCCAATCATGCTTTCATCGATACTGATTTCTTTGGAGAGGCCATAATACTGTTGGAACAGAGGAATAAGTTTGTCAACAAACCCCTGTATCTTGAACGCCTTGCTGTGACCCGGTTGCCCTCGTGCAACAGCTGTTGTGTTGTCTACAAGGTGCAGGAATGAAAGAATAGATAAAAATCTATTCCTACTCATGATATTCCTGAACCCATGCATCTTGATGAGACCATCATTAGACCAATACAATTCAAAGGAGGAACGTTTGGTCAGTCCCATCAAGAGCACCAAAGCAACAAAAGCTGTCATCTCATCAGCTGTGACTTCCTTCCACATCTTCACACGAGATGCATTGCCGGCGGCCTGTCCCTTCGAATCACTAACCTGCTTAGCGTAACGATTAGTTTCAGTTACCAACATGTTCACAATATCATCTGTAATAAACAGACGAAACACGTCTACCGCACTAATGTCATCAGCTAAGCCTATAGGTCCAACAACTTCATCGAAGTTGCTAAGCCAATCATGGCTATACCCCGAAGGAACACTAGAATTTCCAACAATTTCTTCTTCCAATATGTCGTCATCGGCCACGCTGCGAACTGAATCAGTATCACTATTATCTCTATCTAACAACACATCATCTATTGGAGCGATATCTGCATCTGTTAACGGCACACTTACCTCCTCATCCGAATCGGGATCCATTACGAACGCAAAATAAATTGTATCCATTGTAGGCCTAGGTTGCTGTCGGAAAATGCGATGGAACAATGGCTGGACGCTACTGTAAATTATATAAAATAGACAGGGCGGACGTGAACTGGTACCGGCTTCGATTGCGCATGCCCTGAACTACATACATGCTGTGATGTGGCTGTTGTAAGCCTATTTGGCACAATGTCTCATTGAGTGAGTGCACTTGACAGCGGTCAACAGCAGCCATCTTTTTTTTTGTCAAACAGATTTAACAACGGCGCGGTGAAGGTTAATAATGTTGGATTTGATTTCAATGCCTCGTCCAATATGAAATTCTGCAGCATTGTCTCAGAGAAATAGTTAGGTTGTTTAATGCAAATGTCAAATCTTTATGGCTCAGAAACATGGCAGAAAATCACATCAAAGCTGCAGATATTTATCATTAGTTGTTGTTTTGTACAACTACATAGCTGTTAATCCTTTAACTTAGGGGCCAGCAATAGTTTTTAAATGGAGGGCAGTTTACAGAAATACACGGTTGTGAGCTGGATGAAAAAAGCAAACTTGAGAGTTTCATTACATATTAATGTTACTTAATATAATTTTAACATTTTATTAACATGTGAACATTTAGGCCTACATATGTATACTTAGGTAAAAATTGATACAATTGATTAAAGTTATGTAGACCAGGCTTGAAATTAGCACTTGCATTTTTTTAAGAGCGCCGTTGCTCAGCAGTTTCAATCTTTGAGTACTGTCAGACTTTAGGTTGCCGACACCTGCTTTAACTGCTATATTGTTCTCAGTAAATAATCCCAGTTATTCGAAATTCTTTTTCCCCTGTGTCTATTCTATATCTTCTTGGGGAGCTGCATTAGCGCAGTGGCTTTGCATATGAGTGGTCCTGGGTTCATTCCCCAGTTGAGGCGGAAATGTTTTTCAGATCGCAGCAGCTCCCGGGTCGGCCCAGCCTTAAATGGGTACCGGATTAATCCGAGAAGTAAAGACTGCAAGGAAGAGGAGATGGCTACCGCCCTCATTTGCAGAGCCTCTGAAATGTGAGATTGCTAACATCTCACACCCTGTTACAGCATTAATAAATGCTATGGGTTACTTTACTTTTTTATTCTATTTCTTGAGCTACAAAAATAAGAGAGATTCCACAGTACAGACATTTTATCGTCATACTAGAAAATATGGACGGATGGCCAAAGCTAAGCTGGTACTGAACATTTTCAGAGTGAAATAATTTTTAGCAATGAGTGAATAGAGAACAAGTCATAAGTAGCAGCTAATAAGATAGAGTTAAAAAATTGACATATTTATACCTTCTGCATTTATTGCCAATGTCAAATGTACTTTATAGATGATCTTGCCAATTTATTTGTACATCTTCCATTAATGTTTGTCTGCAGTGAATGCTGCTGACAACAAACAGAGAGACGCTAAGATGGACTGTATCAAGATTGAGATTGATCCGTGAGTTTAATCAAAACAGTGATAGCTAATTGTATTATATTTATATTTTAACCTTTATCAAGCCGGATTAAAATTACACAATCTTTCCTCTGACACCGGTTTCTCTTTTTTTTGGGAAAATATTTGCCTGATGCGTTTGTTGGGTGTTTGGGAAAACACTATAACCTTTTTGTTCTTAGAGATTTTAAAATAATTTGTGCTCATGTATATAAAGAATTGAATACTGTATATATTGGTCTAAGTTTTGTTTGTGTACATGTGAAACAAGAGGTGTGAGAAGATTGGAAAATGGGAAAACAGAAATACATCAAAATCAAATAATATTTTTTGGTGGAATAAATTGCTCACCTTTATTTATTTTTTCAATGTAACATTGTAACACACCTATAACCAATAAGAACATATAACATAAGACGATCTGGATACAAAGCCAGAGGAAGACCTAGAACATAATGGATAGACAACACCAAGATAACACTGAAGAAATATGGATTCAATGCACCAAAGACGACACATCTAGCCGTGGATAGGCAACTAAAGCTCCCAGTCTCACCACCTCTATGCTTGATAGCAACACACCTATTATATTTATGTAGTTACATAACCAAACTCTCGCCGAAGATGGATGTGTCTGGCCATTTGCACAAATAACACAGCGACACAACACATTTCCATTCTCTGGACTACGTCTTGCTGGAAATCTAGCAGGACCAATGTCCTGCTATAAAGGAGATCCAGCTGGAGTTTGAGAATGAACGCTGAAGAAGATAACCAAACTAACCTAAAATATTTCTAACAAAATGAATAAAAGTCCCTTTCCCTGAAAGCTTCTTACCACAATTTTTATCTCGATTTATGGAATTTGTACAAAGTAACATGCATATGTTCATTCCCAGTGTAGTGCGCACAGCTGATGTGCTGTCAATGAAATTGTGTCATTAGCAGACCATGTCACCAGAAAAACAAGATGGCTAATTTCAGCAGAGATTAAATTTTATCACGATTTAATGCCAAGAAGGCACATCAAAATTGAAGGGATGATCCCAGAGTTGGGGATGGTAGGGGTATGTTAGATATATTTTTAACCCTAGGGCGCACCCCACCCCCATCTAAACTTTATACATCTGTGCCTAACAGGGAGACAAATGACAAACTGTGATTATGCCACGAATGCTCATATGAGTCTCAAGGGAGGCAGAAGCTGTGTTGCTTCCTTAGTCAAATGCATCAATACGGCAGCAATTTTGTTAATAGAAAATGAGCCGCCAGAGTGACATCACAAACTACTAAAAATGACCAATGGTCAATTATTTGAAAACTGAACGCTGGTTGGCATGTCTTCAGTGAAAAGGACCAAATAAATCATGTAAAAGTAACTTACCGTTTGGAAAAACTTATTCTTGAGGCTTAGACCTGGTCTTGTCGGTAAATCCGTCAATACGTTAGTTCCATTCTTGTTCAACGTCATATAATGAAACCAACGTGTTACCATATCTAATTTAAAAACAAAAGTAATTCACAAGAATTCCTTACAATCAGAATCACAATCAATAATAATTGTACTTCAATTATACATATTGATGGCTATTGGAACCCTACATATGTATTCCACTCTTGATGTTTCTAAATTTATAACTAGTTCTACAAAATTCTCCTATTTCCATACGCCATATACTGATATAGGAAGTTTAATACAACTGCTAGCTATGATTCATTGATTCTGGTCAATAGAAGGGCATAGCAACAGGCGAGTCCACTCCCAGGTGTGTCCCAGTAAACTTGACCAGTCCACTCGCAGGGGGCTCTGTAAAGGTAATCTCACTTATTTTATATTCTTGGTTTTATTGACTAATTATCAGGAAAAATACCAGATGGTACATGAAATTGGGTGTACATTTTATTCAGTACACGCAAGAAAGAACAATGATTTTAACCCAAATTATGAATTCATGTCTTTGGAAGGAAATTGGAGGGAAAGAGGACTTAGTACAGAAAGCTTGTTTACTTGTGTTGCAAGGCGATTCAGTGCCATTAGATCGGTCCTGGGGTTCAGTTCCTGTCAACTAAGAATTTTGTCATTTATCCTCATGCTTCCTACATGTCTATTTGAATTCTTTGCAGGGAGAGCAACAAAATTAAAGTTTGGAACAATGGTAAAGGAATCCCTGTAGTTGAGCACAAAACAGAAAAGATGTATGTACCGACCATGATCTTTGGTCATTTGCTGACATCCAGTAATTACGACGACAGTGAGAAAAAAGTTACAGGTAAGTGCATTCACTTTTCTGTGGTACATGTTCATTGTTCTTCAGTCTGTCATCAGGTTACAGAGTCAATAGCTTCAATCTTCTTTGTTGTTGTTCACTTAATAAACCTACATTGATCTCTCTTATAAAGGAGGTGGTTTGTCTCGTCGCTATATTCCTTGAGATTGGGGAGAGTCACATCTCTGCTATAATTCTTCATGAAGACGGCAATGTCGGAGCGCATGTTCTAGTCTGCTTGTCTAATCCACATGGACAAATTCAGATCTCCTGCCAAGTATCCTGTTTTGTCATAGATGTCTATAGCAGCCCAGCCCTTGGTCATGATCACTGGGATGGGTGAGTCAGCCATCACTGCCATCCAAGGTGACTTCAATTATACGGGGCTAACATGTTTGCCATATTCTGGGCTTTCCCAGGGAATTTTCACACTCTGCACAGAGTTGCTTTTCATCACACTTCATGTTGGCAACTAAGAACTTTGTTAGAGGAGGAGCCAGCATTATTTGCAATGTTGGGTTCTCTGAATGTTGTACCACAAAGAAAAAAGTAATTGTACAAGTCTTTTACATGAGTCATCTACTGTGGGTTTACTGTTGGTTAATGTTAGGCCAATAGTGAGACATTCTGCATCCAGTGTGATAGATATTAATAATAATCACAACATACAAAGAGCAGATACAGCAGACCTGGTCAGAGGATACAGACTTGAGGCAAAAGCTATGGGGCAGCCACTCTGACCTGAAGAAGACTGGACTTCATCTTGACGACAGGCCTGACAATATAGCATAACCACAGATGCTGAACACAGAAGAAGAAGAATAATCAATACTATCTTGTATAGGACATTACTATTCAACTATTGCTGAATTTGTAGACATTTTGTAAGCAAGTTCGATTGAGTTGTCTTTCGGAAAGAGCCCTCTTATAATAGAGTTTGCATTACGATATATGGTGATTTCATAATCGACAGCATCACCTTGTTGACATATGCTATTTTGTTCAATGTCCTTGAGCTAACATGTTTGCCCTATAAAGTTATATATTTTTTAATAGTACTTTTGCCCCCGAAGACGGATATGTGACGGATGAAGTAGAATCCAATTCTTGGTTAGTTGATTTTTTTGTAACCTTTGAGAAACAATGTAATCTGATTGTTGTTTTTTCTTTGCTTAGGTGGCAGAAATGGTTACGGTGCCAAGTTGTGTAACATCTTCAGCCAGAAGTTTATTGTTGAAACCTCAGCTAAGGAGTACAAGAAAGCTTTTAAACAGGTCAGTTTTAGTAGGGCATACAATTTTACTAGAATCACTGCTGCAGCAAAAACCGCATAACTATTAGATTATAAAAATTAAATGTTGTTCTTCCATCACAAGGAATTATTACCATTTGCCATATCCACTTTAGGGAATTTAGTTAATTTAGTTATTATGTCCTTGTGTATGAGCTCATAGGTTGCCAAAAGGTCATTAACAGCTGGAGATAATATGATCATATTGGATGGTGTCTAATCTGCTCGTGTCTTTCTAGTCAGCTTCTGCTGTTGAGCTGCAGTGCTAATTGATTTCACAAGATGCTGCATATTTTTTGATTGTATATCTTAATGTAGATTGTTTTCTGCAGTTGACCATGTTTTATGGCAGACTTTCTGAGGTATTTTATGATTTGATTCCTTATAGCACTTCTTTGGGCCCACTTTGAGAAAGCATACTCATCTGCATATAACAAAAATATTTATATAGAATATATAAACAGCAACTGTCAACACTTTGCTCCCCGTTTGTTGCCAGGACCCGAGAGGGGAGCAAAGAATAGCAACTTTCTCACATCTCTTGTATCATACGTTACCAAAAAAAACGTAGACCAATATATTTTGTAAAAAATGGTGGCGTATCCTATTCAGGACGTAGCCATCAACCAAGCATTTTTTGGCTGTAGTGATTTTCTAGGCAATATATATAATTATACACATACACATTCAGTAGTTTGCCTTTGCTTTCTAAACGATCCGGATGCACATTCACCTGTGGCGAGGATCAAACTCTGTACCTTGGCCATCACAGACTAATACATGGTTTAACTCTGCACCACTCTGTCACAGACCAATATATGCAGTGATTAATTATTTATTTAGATGTGAACAAAATTATTTTAATATTTCTGATAACATAAAAGTGATTACGTTTTCCAAGCACTCATGCGTGGTTGTTTTAAAAAAAATACTCAGCTAGCACCACCCTGGATTGTGTCGAAGTTGTAATCTGTTCAGGTGATTGTTAAACTGTACATGAGTGTGAAGTTGAAAGATGGTACTCTGGTCTTTGCTTCCCTGGAGGTCAATGTTGTTTTTAAGATTTGGATTGGTCATACATTTGTAGATTTCTTTCACATTGTTTCCCATTGCCCTGCTACGTCTCTGTGTACATATTTAAAGCTCAAAGGGAGTTAAATAAATGTCTTTATAATACTCCAGCTAACCTGTATATACTCTATCCCTATCAACGAAGCATCACACCTTTTGCAGAGAGTACCACTCGTAGCACGTACTCCGTAGCTTCAAGTGATAATCCACAGGGATCTCTGAAAAAAAAATCTGCTTTATAAATAAGAACCTGCTTGCCGGATTCGAACCCATGATCTCTTGAGTATAAAGTGAATAGCTTAACCACTATACCAGGGAGATCCTCAATTTACATATAAATGTGATATTGTTGGAAACTTGGAAACATACTTGTTACATTTGTATCAGTATTGTTTCTAGATTTCCTGTTCTATGTAAGATTGCTCAGTGATAAAAATTTGTTGTAATAGTGATTTTTCTTCACAGACATGGACAGACAATATGTCTAAAACCAAGGAACCAACTATTACAGATGCCAAGGAGTCAGACTTTACTTCTGTGACCTTTTACCCGGATCTTGAGAAGTTTAAAATGGATAAGCTGACTGACGATGTGGTGGCACTGTTCACTAGGAGAGCATATGATGTGGCAGCCAGTAGTAAGGGTGTCAAAGTTTTTCTTAATGGAAAGCGATTGCCTGTGAGTCAACAGTTTGCTAGTCACCTATTCTTATGACTAATTTTATATTTCTATTTGTAAATCGTTATTGCGTTTTATGTGTTATTTCTGAACTGGTATCTCAAATTTGATGACCCATCCAGTCGATCTGCTAATATACTTGTTGCCACTCATTTTGCAGAGAAACAAAGAATAGCACTGCTGTTACTTGCTATATATGTTGCAAAATGTGATTGCTTGTGTGTGGAAGTTCCTAATCTTTATATCACTGAAGCTCATGTCTCATATATACAATTATTGGGGGGAGGGGTCTCCAGATCTTCCTTTCATACCCAGATGACTCCAACTTTCAGAGATGATCTATGCAAGTCCTTCTCCCATTTGTCCTGTGTGCTGATTACTGTCACTGATCTTTGGACGGCGATACAATCCCCCCCCCCCCCCCCCCCCCCCCCCCCCCGGGTCAATGCTTTTCATTGGCAGGCGACACAAAATATATACAAATGTAACAATGATCAGTCACATAAGATACTGTGTGGGATCGGCACGCAGGACCACCTGTGTGTTGATAGGGATCCAACAGGGATGCGAAGAATAGAGACACTATTACCTGCCAGATATGTAAGAGACGACTAAGTTTTGGGAGTGTGGAGTGTGCTTTCTCATCCCATAAAGGATCAAAGTAACCTACAGGCTATGCTGATGTGATGAATGTGCCAGACATAAAAGTGCAGACATCTCAGCTAAACTGTAAAGTATGATACAATGCATTACATTCTCTGAACTACATTCTACTAACCTGCAGAAGTTTGATAATGAACGCAGAAGAAGAGGAAGACACGCAAGAATATTTAACATGGTGCATGTTCCACAATTGTGTTTGTATATATCCAATCACATTAAAACCTGCAACTATTTGATCAATGTTGGCCAGTTCTGACCTCATAGTCAAAATAGCTGCATGACTTCAACACAGTCATAAGGGGTGACTAAGGAGGATTTTGGAAGCCGTTGGCTTTCTCATACCATAAGTCAAAGCGACATATAAGCCATGTTGAAGTCGGATGTGTCAAGCTAGTGGCCAGTCTAGTGTTGATAGTTCAATCTATATAAATTTGATTTTTTAGTTGATGTTTGTTTTGTTTATTATTAATTTTGTGTTGTTGGTACAACACTTGAGCTGTTAAATCATGCAGAACTTCCAAATGAAGTTATTGGACTCCTGTCATAATTTCTCAGGAATAATTGTGATTGATGTCCTCACAGGTGAAAGGCTTTAAAGATTACATTGATCTGTACCTGAAAGAAAAAACAGATGATGCAGGAGCTCCACTGAAGGCAGTATACGAAGTGATCAATGAGAGATGGGAGGTGGCTGTAGCAATGAGTGACAAGGGGTTCCAGCAAGTCAGTTTTGTGAACAGCATTGCTACCACAAAGGTAACTCTCACTTGGTAGAATACTATGTTAAATTCAGAATCAAATAGTGAAGTATGCTGAGTACTGCTAAACCCTGTGATATAGGCTGTATGTTTAGTATGTGTTACACCTTTTTGCTGTATTATGTTATGTCATTTGCAGAATATTTTCCTCACTGCCATTCCAGATGGATATTTTGTTCATACAGTAATCTCACGCAGTCTCGGGTGACCATGATTTACACTTTTGAAAATCTGAGCGGATGTCCTTCGTTAACGCACTAGCTGTGTCACATTGATGTACCCATTGACATTGGTCATGCCCTTCGGGTATCAATTCATCATTACCCTCAACAACTGTTTGTCTTGGCACAAATATTTTCTTCTTCTTCAGCCATTCATTCTCAAACTCCCGGTGGATCTCTCGTGTAGCAGGACAATGTGATCCTACTAGATTTCCAGCAGGATGTAGTCCAGAGAATGGCACTTTATTTGCACAAATGGCCAGAAACATCCATCTTCGGCAGGGGCATGAATATAAAAAGTTAATCTTTCTGGCTAGAGATTGTATCAATAATAATAGCCGCCAATCACATGCAGTGATAGCAACAGTTTCAGACTTGTTGTATCTCTCTGGTGTGTGCGGAGATGACTGAAAAAAAATCAATCCTGTCATAGGATTTCCTGCCATATTTGGTACGCATATGATCAGAATTGGGCGTATGTGTGTTCTGTCTTCTTGAGCAGCATGTTTCCTCCTTGCTTCAGAAATTCTGTTTCTTGGCGATGCAAGCATCTTTGCTTTCATTGCTGTATCACACTGGGCGATTCTGAGTGATAGACTCTGACGATGTGACTTTGATGTTGCAGCTCTTTAGAGACACTTAGAGCCATTGATGCGTTTCATCTGTCCACCGGCACGCTGTTTATCTTTAGGAGCTCACAATAGATCAACTGTTTTGGGATGCGGTTTTCAGACATGAACACATGTCCAGCCCATCTTAGTTGGGCCTTCTTCAGTATTGCATGAATTTTTGGGAACGTTGGCTCTAGTGAAGACTATCAGTTACTTTATCTTGTCAATTTATCCGTAGTTGTTTGTAGATACAGCATGTGTGAAAGTGATCTAACACTTGCATGTCTGCTGTACGCTGTCCAGGTCACATGTGTGTATATCAAGGTAGTGTGCACAATGGCATAATAGACTTCATTTTGTGGCCATGCTGATGCCATGACTCAGTCTTCCATGGGCGAGTCGCCTTTCTCCTGTTGATGTTGGCATCAATGCCATCAGTTATTGTGTCAATAACTCCGTCCATTGATGGTGGATGATTCCCGCTTCAACTTTGCTGAACACTCTAATCTTATTGTATCTATATAGACAGACCTGTGTTAATATTTATTGCAGCCTGTGATGAAATGATTTGTGTGTGTTTAACAGGGAGGTCGGCATGTTGACTATGTAGCAGACCAGTGTGTCAGCAAGCTGATTGAGGTGGTCAGGAAGAAGAACAAAGGGGGTGTCAATATTAAACCTTTTCAGGCAAGTAATTTTTTTCTTGTTTGTATCAGTCATAAATTTTTGTGTCTTCTTCAGCATTCATTCTCAAACTCCAGATGGATCTCTCTTGTAACAGATCAATCGTCCTTCTAGATTTCCAGCTGGATGTAGTCCAGAGAATGGAGATAAGAGCTGTCACCATTTTATGTGCGCTAGTGGTCAGACACATCCGTCTTTGGCGGAAACTTGTTTAAAGAACTTGTTCCTTAAATTAATATGTGAACATTTTTGAACAGGACAATTGCAACTAGAGTACTTTTGTTTTGCAAAATAATAGGTTGTATCGTGTCATGCCTTTCAACCTGACACATTCATCTTCAGCATGGCTGCTTGCTTGAGTGTTGCTGTGATCGGAAAGGGGAGCAAAGAGTATCAACGTACCTGTCATTCATGTCAAAAGAAACGATTAAGGATGTGTGAAGTTGACCAGTTATCCCATAAGTCAAAGTGACCCAAAGGCCATGCTGAAGTTGGATGCTTCAGATCGAAAGGTGTGAATATCTAATCAAATCATGACAACACATTTCATTCTCCTGACTACATTGTGCTAACGAGCAGGAGTTTGAGAACGAAGAAGAATATTAACAATGTTACCTTCTGTGTATGTCAGAAGAAATGACTAAGAAGATGTGGGTTTCTCCATGATCCTCTGTGTACGAAGTCCTTCTTCTTCAACGTTCATTCTCAAACTCAAGCTGAAACTCTTGTAGCAGGACAATGGTCCTATTAGATTTCCAGTAGGATGCAGTTGAGATGTAGCAAAAATCAGGGAAAAGCTCAGCCTAGAATAACACTGTTTAACTTCCATGCACGTTGTATGACGTTAGGAGGTTTTGTGGTATAATTAGTTGTCTCATTGCACATAGGGTCAAAATGACCCAGAAGCCATGTTGGTCAGATATGTCAGGCTGAAAGTTATATATATTGTAGCTAAGATGTAATCACATTACATTCTCTTGACTACATCCTGCTTTTCCTTGTGTATTCGCTCTTTGATAACCAACATGAAATTTGTGTGATTTCCACAGAAGTGTGAGGTATGTTCTGCTGCTGGTTTACAGTGGAGCTGCATCATTTTGTTTACCCTTCCAGCCCAGCACATCCAGTTTCAGCAAATACATCCTGCTAATCTGCAGGAGTTTATAGGAATGTACGCAGAAGAAAACACCTTTTGTAGAACGAGTAATTCATACTCCTTCAGGGATCTATGATAGTTATCATGTTTACTGGAAGAATTTTCTCTTTTTAGGTGAAGAACCATCTGTGGGTGTTTGTCAACTGTCTGATCGAGAATCCAACATTTGACTCCCAGACCAAAGAAAATATGACAAAACAAGCTAAAAGTTTTGGTTCCAAATGTCAAGTCTCTGAGAAATTTATTCAGCAGGTTATATTTTTTTAAATATTTGTTTTGTGTGTTTGTTTGTTGTAAATTTGTTGGTAGGTCTGCAAGAGGATCTATTTCTTTATTTTTTAATGTGTATGGGAGTTCATGGTATGTGTGTACATTAATTGTTGTGGTAAGAAAGGATAGGAAGAGGAGGTAGTTGTACTGTCTGCGTGGCAACTGGGTCCTGAGTGCAAAGAATAGGGTCACTGTCTTCTTTTTGGGAATGTTGTATGGCAGGGGTGGGCAAACATTTTGTGCAGAGGGCCGCATTGAAAATTGTAAAGCTATTGGAGTACCACATATAATATTATGTATGTTTTTGTTTAAAATTCTCGGTGAGTAGTCAATTAAATATTTTTATTGTAAAGAAAGGTAGTTTTACATAATGTAGATAACTTCTGAAATAAATTACATTTCTAACAGACTTACACTATAACAGTATATTTTCTAATATGGATAAAAGGTTTTGCAAATATTTTAACAATGTTCGTGTATTTAAAAATGTGTTTGAGGGCCGCAAAATATCCAATGGCGGGCCGTAGTTTGCCCACCCGTTGTATGGGGAAAGTTAAGGGTCACTATTCACCTGTGAGAAAATCACATCACTGCATGTCTTATCTCAATTTCTTACTGTTATCTTATATCAAATTATCCCAGTAGTCGTAACCTTCAATAACAGTTACCATGTTGTTCCCGCAGGCCGACGTTGTGCTTGAACTAGTTACTGGCACTGCGTGGGTGGGCAGAACAAAGAAACCATGTCGCAAGGGCCAGAGTTGTGCCCTGATGTCGACGTCTGTTTCAGCAGCTTTTAGACTCGAAACACCATCGTGTCGGATGGCTGCTGGAACAGAGGGCGGAGCACTTATGGGAATGCCCCATGTGCTGTGAGGCCAGTTTCTAATCAAGAATCCCAGCGGATGATGAAGAGATGCAGACATTGCGAATTGGTATTTTTGTGGCAGACTTCTAGGTGGTTGTGAATGCTGGTTGGTTGGTTGCTGATCCAGCGGTCCATGGGCTCATGCCCTTTGACCTAATGCCATTAGATGGCATTATATTGCTGGGAAGTATTTTCTGTATTTTCGGCCCACCCTGGGACAGAGCCAGAGAATAACTATCACACCTCCAGGAAGGTAGGTTTCAACCTATGCACTGCTCCTAGCCACTGTAGCCAAGATAGGGTTCACTGTGCTCATTCCCCGCCACCAATTGACTACTGGTTATGCCGAACTTCTCTATTGCTCCAGACATGCAACCAAATGTTCAAGTCAAAAGGATTGTCACGTCCTGAGTCACTGTGCCTCTATGATGGGCTTCAGCCATAGGAAAAACAGATGTTTCCTCCTCCCCAGTTCTGCACAGTACATCTCTGGCTCCCTCCCAACCACAAAGGATATATATTCAGGCAAAAATGAAAAACATTTCAACAACAAATCAAAATAATAACTGTATAGATGACATGTTGTGAAGCTTCTATAAGAAGATAACCTCAATATAATGGCATGTCATCCACTAAGGTTTTCTGTTGCATGGATGGTATGTCTAGTGGGCCATTGGTGAGACCCACAGACGCAACCACATGTGTGTTATGAATGCTAGATGTACGATTATTAGAGTTGTGCCAACAAATCTGGCAGTAGGATGATTAGATAGTTGATTTAGAAGTATATACAACACTCCTATCAGGATGTGATTATCCTGGGATACTGCCACAATGGAATGCCTCCCTTCGGGGACTGAACATGCATCCACAAACCTTCCTAACAACCGTGCCTTTGAGACAAACTTATATGAATCCTGGGTGTTACACATGTGAAAATCACTTGTGCTTTTGTCTGAAAGGCTATGGGCTACCTACTCATAGCTAAAGGGATTATTTCATCAGCATCATCAGTGTGTGTGTGTATATATGTAGTGTGGTGGTTGATGGTGATATAAGACAATATGTGTAGTTATTATATTATCTCTGCATATGTAAGTTAAATGTGCGTAAGGACCTCAGAAAGCAATGGCAACATACTGATCGTATTTATGTTGTCAAGAAAATAGCTGCAGCAAAAGATACGGAGTTGATATTGCAGTGTCCTAAATATGATATGCTACCAACTTGTGTGCATCTAGTATGGTTGATGGTGAGAATTGACAAGGAGAGAAAGTAGTTGTACTTCTTCCTTGTTCTTCAGTCAAAGTCAGAAGCTGAATTGGATTTCACCAATGGGACTGTACTGTGGTCACCAACCCCATGACAGGTCCGTGTGTTGTTGTATTATTTGTGTGTTAGATTTGTTCATGGTTGGTGAGGTCAAACTTTAAAATTAGTTATAATATCTGTGTTGATGCATCTGATGTTGTGGGTGGTAATAAGGAATAGCCATGGAGAGAATATTGTTGTAATATCTGTGTTTGATTCTTGTGGCTTGATAGTACGGCAGGATGAGATGATGTAGCTGCTAAGTTGTTAGATACATAATACAAAATGTGAATTGAAATTTGTCCACGGGCAACCAAAACCTGGACTTCTAGTTCAGGAAGCAAAGAACAGGACCATTGTTTTCTTTCCATGCGTGTCGTAGGAGGTGACTAAGTAAAGTTTGGGATAGACTGACAACCTGTATCTGTGGAGAAAAAAATCGTCAGTCACATCTTGTCTCATTTTCTTAATTTTGTCTTCTATCAAATAATCCCCATGGATGACAGAGATGCAGGGCAGAGGACATTGCACCATTGTTCTTTTGTGGCAATCTTCTAGGTGACTTGTGGGTTAACAATACTGATGATAGTTAATCTGCAAGTGTGTAATATATACCTGTCAGGGCATGGTAACCCAGGGATACTAGCGCACTAGAATATCTCCTTTCAAGGACTAAACATGCATTCATTAGCAGCCACATGCTTTTGAGGCTTTGAGCTGTCAAGAGCTACCTGCTGAGAAGATTTTTTATTATCATCAGCAAGAATTGAAATCATAAAAATATGTCCTTGTGTTTTAGCAAAATTTGACAATAAACACATTCTATGTTAAATACTTATTTTATTTTAAATACTTATTTTATTATTATAAATACTTGTAGGTGAACAAATGTGGCATTGTTGAGAGCATCTTATCGTGGATGAAGTTCAAAGCCCAGGCACAACTCAATCAGAAGTGTCACTCCTCAAAGCACTCCAAACTCAAGGGCATCCCTAAACTGGATGATGCCAATGATGCTGGTACTAAAAACTCACACTCATGTACATTGATCCTCACGGAAGGAGATTCAGCCAAATCTTTAGCGGTGGCTGGACTTGGGGTCATTGGACGTGACCGTTATGGAGTGTTCCCTCTGAGAGGTAAACTGCTGAATGTACGGGAGGCCACACACAAACAGGTGAGCCTAATCTGTTAATTGAAACAATGAAATTGTGCTAGTTTAATTTGATACCTTCACTGTGTGTTTGTTTTAAGTGAAGCAGTGATATTGTAACAAAATCTGTTAGATGTTAAAGTGAAATTGTAAACTTTTCTCTGTTGGAGGCATGCTGAGGTCATTTCTGAAAAAAATGTATTTATTTGTTTCTATTCTACTGGTTTAGATTTTTAAAAACACAAACTGCTGAAGTCGCATATGTCTGGTCATTGGCACAAATAAAATAACAACAAATCTCCATTCTTATAACTACAACCTGTTTAAAAATCTAGTAGGATAATTATTCTGCTAGAAGTGAGGTCCAGTTGGAGTTTGAGAACGAATGCTAAATATAAAACTGTCTAAGCATCTAGCACAGAGGTGGGCAACCTCATTGGGTCAGTGGGCGGATTGAGTTTCTTCGTTTTCTTTCATGACCAGAAGAGGCTAATTCTCAGATGTATGCAATGTTTTGAGAAAAAGCCTCCTACTCAGGTGGGGTTTCATTTTTGTACGTATAAGGGCTTGTTCCACCATTTTGTATGTAGACATCTGATAATCTGAAAGCCTGTCACCATTTGTATGTTCAAATTACCACAGAGTTCATATCTACTTCATCATTCTTTCTCAGACTCCCGCTGAATCTCTCTTGTAGCGGAACATTGGTCCTGCTAGATTTCCAACAGAATGTAGATAATAGAATGGAAATGTGATGTCGTCAGTTTATTTGTGCCAGTGGCCAGACATATCCGTCTTTGGCGGAACACAGTTTGTATGATTGCTGGTTTCAAAAGGACGAAAACACCCTGGTATTCCAAAAGATTTCCTATTGCTAGATGTCTGAAATTGTTATAAAATAATACATTTATCCGATATCTTCCAGATCATGTGTCTCCTTGTGAGAATTTTATGAATGTAAAAATTCTGAATGGAGTAATCTACCAAATCCTTTTAATTTGTCAGTAAAAACTATGAAAATTCAAACTTTGGTATATTGTGTAAAATATTTCATGAACTCTTCCAGATCATGGACAATGCTGAGATTAACAACATCATTAAGATTCTGGGTCTGCACTTCAAGGAGAACTATGATGACCCAGTCAAGCTTAGTCAGTTAAGATATGGCAAACTAATGATCATGACTGATCAAGATCAGGATGGTTCTCATATTAAGGGACTGCTCATTAACTTCATACATCACTTCTGGCCTAGTTTGTTACGGCACAACTTTGTGGAAGAGTTCATCACACCCATTGTCAAGGTGGGTGAGAATTTCCAATTGACTGCTCAGCTAGTGCTATTTATTTAAATTTTGTGACTATTTTACTTATGTTTAACTGCAGAACTATGAGTTTATGACGTGAGTAGTATACACAGGTGAGCTTCTTAACCTTTAGGATCATATGGGTGAGGGCATGCACCCGGAGTACACTCTCCCGTGTGACGGTGGGCGAGGCCACGCACCATACGATATCGCCCGATTCCCGAGCTCGGAACTTCACGAAGTAATGAACAGATGATGTATAAAGCGTTGTTTACACATTAGCGTTGTATAGAAGAAGAAAGCCGGCTAATGTTATCAACGCTTTTCAGGAGCGACTTTTGTCATTTTCGGCCTGGACAAAGATGGATGACAAAAGACCAAAACGAATATAAACAAAATGGATCTCTCCAAATCAACATTTTTGTTGATTTCCTGGTGGGAGAGATCCATTTTGTTTATTCGTTTTGGTCTTTTGTTCTTAACTGTTTTTGTTGTCTTTAAAGGTCCCAATTGGACAGACATGTTGACTGTTGTGTTTGTTCCTTTTATTTATTGTTATTTTCTATATTTTATTATTGTATATTGATATAGTAACCTATTTACTTTATTTGCATTTACCTCTATTTGTATGGTCACTGCTGCACTTCCTTTTTGTCGGTCATCCTCCGATATTTGTGTTATTTATATAAGAATATGGTAATGCAGTATGCAACAACAAATATCTAGCATAATTAAAATGTTTTTTGTATGTTAATTTTTCTATCAACAGGTGAATAAAGCAAAGACAGAGAAATCATTTTACAGTATGCCTGAGTTTGAGGAGTGGAAGAGAGCAACTGATAATTGGCACACATATAAGATCAAGTACTACAAAGGTTTGCAGCTAAATTTGTACAAAAACTTAGTATTCTCAAATCACATCTCAGCAGGTTAACCTTTAGGGCTCCAGATTATTATAATTTTTTTTTTTTTGACAATGTGCATTATTTTTGAGAGAGAGTTTTTGTAAACGTGATAACTTTTGTGTTTGTAAAGATATCAAAATAATTTTGCATGTGTAAATAAAGGAGTGAATAGTGAATATAATTGTGTTTTTTGTGTTGTTGTATGTGTGATATGACAGTTGTGAAGTTGAAAATTGGGGAAAAATTTCAAAATGCCATGTAAAAAATTGTAATGTGTAAAGGAATTTACATTTAGGCTGTGACGTATTCCTAGCTTAGTGTGGCGGGAATTCTTTTTCATATGAGCTTAACTTTATGTATTTCCGTACTGATGAATCGGGGCATA
Source organism: Meghimatium bilineatum (assembly GCA_034231615.1). Lineage (NCBI taxonomy): Eukaryota > Metazoa > Mollusca > Gastropoda > Stylommatophora > Philomycidae > Meghimatium > Meghimatium bilineatum. Next base: position 61,874,680 of record CM067306.1, read on the forward strand.
GCAATGGCGGTTACTATAGATGCTGATGGGCCCCTGGAAAGGTTATGGCGTCTGCCACCATAGACACCTATGAGTCCATAAGGTTAACATAAGATTAATGTATATCAACCAGTCTCTGTGGTGATGTGATACAGTGCGCTCCTGTGCTGGTCAAGGTACTGGATTAGAATCCCGTCACAGACAATTGTGCATCCAGACCATTCAGAAAGCAATGTTACTACTGAATTTATATGGCTTTCAGGATTTCTCATCTCTAATCATTTCTCACTTCTTTAGCTAGAAAACAAGTTCGTCTCTAGGATAAATGGTAATCTCATGCAGCGTCTTTTATCTTGGGTTATATTCGACTTACCATGCTTTTTGTTGGCTGACAATACAAAGTATGCGCACAGTAGCAAATGATTAATCGCATCAGTCGATGACTGACGCTGTGAGATCCACATGCATGATTATTCTAGGGGATCTGGTGAAATACTGTACTGATTCCATAACCGATGACACATCTAGCTGTCGGGATTTGGTTTGAAAAATGTGGCTCTAGAACTGGATAACTGTTGGCAAGTTTATTCAACCAGTGAGTCACAGGAGTTATCAGCATGCATACCCTTTGATATATTTGGAAAACTGAGCATCTATGCGCCTGTTTGGAGAACAATAATGTGGTCACATAATAAACTGTCCTTGTGTTCTGAAAGGGAAGCAGTGAATAGCAACATTAACATGCCATGTAAAAGGCAACTAAGGTTTTGGGGGTGAGGTTGGGTGTTAGTGACCAAGATGTCATTCTGAAGTTTGATATACATGCTAGAAGGCACTAATATCACTGCTAAGCTGTGGATCATGACACGAATCACTCCATTCTATGGATTAGATCCTGCTAATTTGTGGGAGTTTGAGAACAAACACAACTTTGCTTACACATAAATTGCTCAATACAAACAGTGTATGTCAGACCTGATAGAGTTTTTTTGAAGTGTTATGGGGAGAAAAAGCTACTTTTCTACAGTCCTTTGGCGATTGAAGAAGTATATTTTTTAGCTCTGGAGATTTTAGGATTTTTATATCCAGCCTGGAGGGTTGGATTATTACCACACTGGTGTCCATCCATCTTTGTGCACATATATTATGGTTAAATGATACTCTTTACTGTCTCTTTAATGAATGTATTTCTTATTCAGGTTTGGGCACATCAACATCCAAGGAAGCCAGGGATTACTTCAGTGACATGCATCGACACAGAATCCCTTTCCACTATGGTGGAGGTGAGGATGACTCTGCTATTAATTTGGCTTTCAGCAAGAAGAAAATTGAGGAGAGGAAGGAGTGGCTGACAAATCACATGGTAGAGAAGAAGAGAAGATTGGAGATGGGGTTACCAGAGGTAAGTCATTGTTGCAGCGGTGTTTCCCATTTATTGTCGGGGGGCTGAAAGTGAAGCAAAGAATAACGACACTACTACTTGCCATACATATCTAAGAGGAGAGTAAGGAGGGTTTAGGGTTAGAGGAAACTGTCCTATCCCATAGAAGTCAAAGTAAACCAGAAAAAATGCTGAAATCGAATGTCAAGTCAAAAGGCAGAGATGTAAACCATGATGCTACATTCCATTCTCTGGTCTACATCCTGCCAATCTGCATAAGTTTGAGAATGAACACAGAAGAAGCTACTGTTGTGTCCACATTCATTACAACATTCATAATATCACTTATTGCTGCTGTCATTTTACCCTGTGTTGCCGAGAACCAAACTGGGAGCAAAGAACATCAATCAGGATTTTAGAGATGCTTAGGTGGGGCATGGTAGAAAAAAAAGTTTGGGAACCACTGGTCTAATCTATCTTATTTAGATTGTACTATAGCTCAAAGTTCTGTGCTGGAAATTTTATCTTGCTCTTTTCAATCTAGCAAAATGACAGCATCTGTTTATGAACAAACTATCTGCACATCCATTGCAGTCAGTAGATGTTATTGTTAAAATGTTTTGTTTCACAAAAAAAGTACCATTTTCATTTTTATCAATATATATAAATATGTATTGACATCATTCCTGTTCTGTTGTGTGCATTTGCATAGTCTCATCTAGCCATAGTTGCACAATATCTACAGCAGGGGTAAGCAACACAGCGATACTGATGTACTGGTAGGTCGCAAAAATAGATTTAGTAGATTGCAGCATTCTTTGGAAAGATTTTAAAAATAAACAATCATTGACCTTACCCATACCCTCAAAAGATTAACAAAAATAGGGCGTATGACCTTATTTCATTTTTATAGGTACAAATCACCAAAGACGTATCAATGTCACTGTATATTGCCGTAAATATGTATGTAGCTGTTGTCAGAAATAAAAAATGCGGTCAAGTTTTTTCTTCAAAAAGTGTAGATCAGAGATGTTGTTCTATAGAAGTATGCAGAGAGTACTATGAACAGCTAGAAAATCTAACGAGAGACTAAATGGGCAAGATTGAGGACAAGAGATATCGAGGCTGACGGTGAAAGAGATATTCTGCCATCTCGGCATGGCAAGGAGCCAACAACAGTCTCGATAAAAGATACTGGAAGTAGAGAATTGTGGAGATTCACAATCGCCTACGTCAGTCAGCATAGCACCTGATGATAATTTCATGTAATTATATTTTGTTGTAAATGTTTAATTATATCTATTCACCAGCTCTATCTCTACGGCAAGGAAACTCGCAGCATCTCATTCAGTGACTTTGTCAACAGGGAATTGATACTATTCAGTAACACAGACATCATCCGGTCGATCCCCTCACTGATGGATGGCCTTAAACCTGGTCAGTTGTCTCTCTATACATGCTTTCTCTCTCTTATACTATTCAATAAAAAATGTTTGCTATTGTGAAAAAGTCATTGTCTTACTTTTGTCTTCTTTCAAATGACCTCTTACTTTTGTTTTCTTTCAAATGACCTCTTACTTTTGTCTTCGGTCAAATGCGTGCCTCTCTTTCTTCCTTCCCCCCCCCCAATGAGTGATATATGCAGGCCAGTGAACATTGCACCTATGTCCTTTTGTGGCAAACTCTTATGTGGCAGGGAAAGCTAAATGTGCCATCACTGCATATGTTTCAACAGATCTGATGGAAGAATGTACTAATTAGCCCAGATGTATACGCTGCACTCCTGGTAGGACTTGATAATCTTTTGGATACTGCCATACTCGAATCCCTCCCTTCGGCAATTAAATATGCATCCATAAATCCCCATTAAAGCAACCATACTTTTGAGACTGCAAACCGTATGCGTTTGTGTGTTACCTGTTTTACCAAACTGAGGAGGACTGCTTTTGCCAGAGACTTTATGAGCTGTTACGTTCTAATTGTTCACAGCTAAAGTATTATCATCTAGTGGGACCACTGTCATGATACAAGAGAAATTCGTCGAGTTTTAGAACTGATGCATAAATAATAAAATATTTTTAAAGTGTGTGCGAGCCTGTTACATTTGCTTCCTGTGTAAGTGCGGTCGATAATAAGTGACTCCGTTGTAAAACTGTATAACAGTAGTACTTATGTAAAACACGAGGTTCATCAGCTTTACAATGAACGCACAATCTCTATCAGACCACTGGGAACCGGTTTAGCAATCTTGTATTTGTTTGTAATTTCATGTCTTTGACCAGTGGTATGAGAGATAGTGTGTGATTTCATTGTAAAACTGACCAACCTGTGCTTCACCTAAGTACTATTATGTAAGTGTACTATCACATTCACTGCCTGTTCAAATCTACCGTTTTCATTCAATGCCTGTATAAGTGTACTGTCACATTCACTGCCTGTGTAATTGAACTGTTAATTTAATGCGTATGTATGGTATTGTATTGCTAAGATGTAACATCTTTCAGCCAACTGTGTCTGGGTTTTAATATAGTCTTTAACAATCTGAAAAAATCAGAAGAGGATTTGAAGCAGCTCCTTACAGCTAAAACATATTTGCCTCTCAACTTAAGTGAACATTTTTCAGTATTTGACCAACCTGCATCTCAAAACCCTCTGCTGTCTTGAGAATTTTTCTATAACTTCTCAATGCTTCTTAATTACACTATTTAATCAAGCTCGCATTTCTCAAGGCCTCAATCCACTGTTCGCGAACGAGACCCACTTGTACCTTCTTAATCATACTCATAGAGTCACTCAAGATGCAGACCTGCGTTACTTTCTGTGTGCGTAGCCAAACAATAGTAACTTGGATATGCGAAATTGAAATGCGAGCTTGAAGGCGGTTACATTTATTTTCGTGCCGGGACATGTGGGCGTTCGAGGCAATGTAAGAGCGGATCAACTGGCATCGTGTGCGATTGTGGCAAAGGGCGATGGGGCAATGGATCGCGCTGACGTTTTGAACTCCTTAAGAGATATAACACGCGAGAGTGAGACGAATGTGGATGATGATTCCTTTTCAATGGCTAGGATTAAAGATCAGGGATTGAGATGCGGTGTTGCTAGAGGTGAACATTTTGGAGGGCGCAGAAGAATGATGGTCAACCAGCATAGGACCGGTACTGTCAGCAGAAGTGTGATGGCGGATACACTCAAGGAGAGATCGGAGCAACTATGGATGTGTCCAGTTTGCAGTGATGATGATCCGACGACTAACTAACTAACTAACTAACTATTTAATCATGACAGGTCAGAGAAAGGTCATTTTTACTTGCATCAAAAGAAACTTGGTCAACAAAGAACTCAAGGTAGCCCAACTTGCAGGCTCTGTGGCTGAACAGTCTGCCTATCATCACGGCGAGGTTTGTAGTTTATTTTTTTAGTGCTTTCTATGTTAACATCCACAGTTACATGGACTTGGCCCTTTATATGGATGTTAGAAGTTGATGCAAAACATTTCCTGTTTTTAAACTGACATCACTGATCTGACAGAACACCATTCGTCAACACATACACCAGTAAGAAATGCGCAAATTTCTGCGGTGACAATCTGTCACAGGTCAACAAATGGTGACTTTCATGTTACGTGACCTAATACCCCTCTAAAAAGTCAGTCCACTTAGGATGGGTGCTAACGTGGCTTTCTTTTAAATAACTTTGGTATCAGTTACCTTGTCAATCGCTAATTTTAGAATTCTTCCAACTACTTTTGTCATTGTTCCTCTATACTGCCTGTAGTCATATATTCTCAAATTAACATCATCACATAACTTGTTCTCTTCTGCTCGGTTGAGTTATCAATATTTACTGAAATGACTTATTTCAATTCATTTTCCTTTAGCTCTGAAGTTATCGCATAGGGCAGAGGTCAGATCTCTTTAATTCTGTCTGTTCAAAGCTATTCTGTGCAGTTCTCGAATAGTATGTATATTGATTGTTTTACTTTCTCTTAGTATTGTTCTGCAATACTTTAGTTCCACCTAATTACCCTCATCAACAGTCATCAGCACATAGTGCACATTGGATGTTTTAAATCAGAAATGTTTTATTTTTATGATATATATATATATATATATATGGTCTTGTAGATTTACACAGTCTCTTTTATTTCATAGCCTGTGATCTCCCACTCTTATAAAAGTACTTCTGCAATTTGTGGCCTAGGAAAGTAGAGAGGTTGAGGACAAAACTAATTTCTAACAACTGAACTCAATACCCAATACAGTGTTGGTTATTTATTCATTCTCTCAGACATTACACACTTGTATATTATATCAATGTGTACAAATATAGATTAAATGAACAGTTAGAGAAGACATGATGACATCTCTTTGTTTGATTACAAGATGGAACAGTCTTACTGATCAAATTTTGTGTGTGTATGCATGATATAAATCTTTTTGCTTAGTTTTAGCCATGGCGGCACTTTACTTATGAAATGTTATTTTTGTTTATGTAATGGAATGTCTTTACTCCTATAGAATGCGCTGATGGGTACCATTATCAACTTGGCACAGAATTTTGTCGGCAGCAACAATTTAAACCTTCTTCAACCTCTTGGTCAGTTTGGCACTCGAATCCATGGTGGCAAAGATGCTGCTAGTCCACGTTACATATTCACAATGCTCAGGTTGGTAGTACAATAACAGGCTTACTTAATGATTTCTCCATAAATTTCTCTAGCAGTATTCTTCAGCATTCATTCTCAAACTCCCGCAGAATATCTCTCTTGTAGACAATGATCCTACTAGATTTCCAGTAGGATGTAGTCCAGAGAATGGAAATTGCTCAGCTGCCGTTTTATGTGCGCCAATAGCCAAACACATCCGCCTTCAGAGGGAGAAATATTCAGTATATAGTAGATTATATAAAAACTGCGCTATATGGTAGATAAATGTGTCTACTGTTTACATTCACTATATATGATACAGTATTTTTCTTCTGCATTAGTTCTCAAATTCCTGCAGATTAACAAAATGTAGTCCGGAGAACAAAATGCTGTATCATGGTTTACAGCTTGCACATCTGGCTTCAACATGGCTTCTGGGGGTCACTTTGACATCCAATTCCACCCTCAAAACCTTGGTTGCCTCTTACAATACGGATGGCAAGTAACAGTGCCACTATTCTTTGCTCCCCTTTTGCGCTCTACCAACATGCAGGTGTGATAAAATGTAACATTTTTCAGTCACATATGTCTGTGTCTTTTAAAAGCACACTTCAACATGTCCTTCAGCATATAGTAATTGACTGTTTCAGTACAGTGTTGGTTGATAAATTTTCCTATGTGAGTTTTATTTTTTGATTCCTACCTGAGCTCATTTCTTGCAACTCCACGTACCTCGATCATGCATTTTGATCATAGACACAAATTAAGAAGCGCAAGCTGTATTCTCTAACTGACCTAACTCTTTGATTGCATAAAAATTATCAGCACAGTTCATTGAACCACCACTTGCCATTGCGACCATACTGGTAAATCTCAATCTGTCTGCTCTTTCATTGCACAGTTGTCAGTTTTAAGTCGAAAAATTGTAACCAGGTCCTTTCTTGGTAGTGAATAATCCACATACTGGTGTAAGGGTGTCAATGAATGACAAATCTATTTTTTCTTCTTCTGTTTTTCCAATATCCACAGGTATCACAAGCGATTTGCTCATATTTTCTATTTGCAATGGGACGGTTGCTCAGAACTTTCATACCCAGATTTTGGTTTAATGCAATGGCTATTAAAGAAAGCGAGGATCGCGGTAGCCTAGTTGATAGAGAGCTTGCTTTCTATCACTGGTTTACAGTGTGCCAGATTCGATACCACATCCGGATAAAAAGAAATCCGGGTTGTGATTTCTCGCTTGACATGACGACTCCTCTAGTCGACTCAGCTGTATATGAGTACCTGATGCATGTGTTCGGGGAGATAAAGACAGCAAGGAAGGGAACAGACCACCCCACCTAATAGTTGCTGCAGCTTAGTACATGAAGAGTTATCTTCATCCCCAATGGCAAGTTGCTGCCATTAGACATACCGTTACATTTATTAAAGAAAGCCTACTACTTGGATGCGAGGTCTAATCATTTAGTCAACACATGTATTTTCTTTACATTAAATTTCATACCGTTATGAAGGTCTAACGTATATTATGTTTTGTGTGTGTCTCCATCAGCCCCTTAACACGACATGTATTGAATCCTAACGACGATGCCTTACTGACAAATCTGTATGATGATAACCAGAAAATAGAGCCTGAATGGTACTGCCCAATAATTCCAATGGTTCTGGTGAACGGTGCTGAAGGTATTGGCACTGGCTGGTCAACTAAAATCCCAAATTACGATGTACGAGAAATTGTAGCAAATGTCAGACGGATGTTGGATGATGAGGATCCGTTGCCCATGGTGAGATAGTTTTTTTCTGTTTATTTATATGTGTATCAAAATAAAATACAAGGTGCCTATAATGTTGAGGGTTTCTTTAAAGTTACATTGTTGTCTATAAAGTTACTGGGTTTCTATAAAGTTACGGATTTGTCTATAAAGTTACATTGTCTATAAAGTTAACGGGTTTGTCTATAAAGTTATGTCTATAAATTTACTGGGTATCTATAAAGTTACCTAGTGTCTGAAACCACTGGGCACTCTTTTACATTGCTGGTAACACTACACCACATGAATTGTGGGTATTTAGTGCAGATCTGCTGGACATTGACGCTACAACATTTATGAAAAAGCACTGCTTGCCATGCCAACAGAGTATTGAGTAAAGTAGTTCATTTGTCAACAGTAATTTATTGGTCAGCGAATAAAAAGTGAATTCTGCAGCTAACAAGTCGTGTCAATGCTGTACAATGGACCACGGAAATAAATGTCATACTGAAAACATATTTCATTTCAAACTCAGTGCACAGTAACTTTTATATACTACCTATGTGTTGTTATCTTATATCTATGTGAGAAATAAGTCGTGGATTTATTTTTGTATGTCCATTTTTGATGACCAGAATTCTTCTGTGTGTGTTACACATAGTAAAAATGGTCGGCTATTCTTGAAAATGTATATTCAACGATAGATAAATTTTCTTATATGTGTGAATAGCCCAATGCTGAAATTCAATCATTTTAATTAACCAATACACTTTAAAAAAAATAACGCAGTAAAAAGTAAGTACAGTGTAGCCTTTCATAATAAAATTCAATCTATGTATACACCTTTCAGCTCCCTGCAGAGCAAAATATCAGCAAACATCTTAAGCTTATCCTATCTCTTGGTTCTAGCTCTTTCCATGTTCTAATCATCCATTTGTAATATGTATGTCTTGTGTATATTTTTTCTTGATTTTCTCTGTTTCTTTTGTGAGTTTCAGAAAAATGACTGTCTTACAATGCTTTCCTTTGGTCTTCTTCAAGTGTGTCCTATTCATCAATGACATATATTTCCCATGATTCTTACTTTATTTTGCAAGGTTTATAAGTTGATCTGTTTGCTTGTAGTAAGTAGTGTGTCATTTCACAAGCAACTCGGATGAACTCACGCTCATGGTTCGAAAGCCAATCATCCATATTGTGTTGGTGAAGCAGTTGTATGGTGTTGTCTAAAAATTCAACAATGTAATAAATAACAAAGACCCATAAGGTGTCAGGGTTGTATGTTTGCATCGTATTGGAGACATCAGCAGTAAAAGTCTTCTAAACACTATCCTCAGCCATTTGGACAAGTGTACAAAAATCATGCACAAACCATTTCTTGATGTCAATCCAGGATTTTTCTCTTGTCGCCTCTTCTTCCACCTGCAAATGTTCCTTGAAAATTAGTTTAGAAAAGTGAGTCTTGTCTGTTAACATGTCCAAACCAAACAAGTTTATGCCTTTTCACTATCGTCAAAAGCGGTTCTTGATAACATGCAAGATTTTTCATCTGCTACCGGACGAATACATTCTTCCCTATGCTCTACTATATATAATAGGTGAATAGCAATATCCTATCCTGGAAATTTGTTCAGCTATACACCTCATATTTTATATATTTCTGTGTCACAGCTGCCGTCATTCAAGGGATTTAAAGGTGTGATAGAAGAAATTGGATCAGGTGACAGTCGTTACGCAGTTCATGGAGAGATCTCTATTATTGATGACACTACTGTAGAGATTACTGAGCTGCCAGTCAGAGTGTGGACACAAAGCTACAAGGAAGATGTTCTCGAGGTCATGCTTCATGGCACAGAGAAACAGCCCCCACTGATCACGTATGTTAGGCGGCTTATTTATTGTTTCCTTTGGTTAGCTAAAAATCTGCTTTCATCTGAATCAGAATTATTTATTGTTGACCGTAAATATAATATTTAACAGGAATAGTTGTGGATATGATATGTTTTTGATGTGTAATTATTTCACAGTGAATTGAGCTACAGGTTATTTTTTGGAAATCATCCTTGTATTCATATGAATTTTTTGATACAGATTAAATTGTAGGCGATCATATATGTATATCATTCATGTTTTGATACAGATTAAATTGTAGGCGATCATATATGTATATCATTCATGTTTTGATACAATAAATTGTAATCAATCATATATGTATATCATTCATGTTTTGAGAGGAACAAATTGTAGGTGTTTACATATCTCATGTTTTAAGAAGGAATAAATGTAGGTGATTCTAGGTGAAATTTAATCTTTGCCATTTCTAGCCAGGAGGTGGGATAACTAATCTTAGATAACTAATCTTGTGTCTGATGTTTCAGCAACTACAAGGAATACAACACAGATTCCTCTGTCAAGTTTGTGGTGAAGATGGCTGCTGAGAAACTGGCACAGTATGAGCAAGAGGGACTCCATAAGTTGTTCAAAATCTCCTCAACAATATCAACGAATTCAATGGTAAGTAATGCTTTTCAGAAGCAGTTTTCTGCTAACGAGCAGGGTTGCTAGAAAGTTGAATCATATATAGCTAAATTTGAGGCAAAATAGAGCAAGATAGAAAACCACTGATCTAGAACATGTTTCTTCCAGGTGCTGTTCAATAATGAGGGCTGCATCAAGCGTTATGAGAAGGTTGAAGAAATTCTGCAGGAATTCTTCATTACCCGTATGATATATTACCAGAGAAGGAAGGACTATTTGGAAGGGATGCTGTCAGCAGAGTCTCTTAAAATGGACAACATTGCTAGATTCATCATGGAGAAATGTGATGGCACTATTACCATAGGTAGGTGGTCAAGTGTTTTGTAACATATTTTAGTCGTGCCAGGATTGACTTGGTTAAATGTCACTCACCTAAATAATGAGTCATAATTGACTTGGTTAAACGTTGCTCACCTAAATAATGTTTAGGTTAGATTGATATTGTTTAGATGTCACTTATTGAAATGATGAGTCATAATTGATTTGGTTAAATGTCACTTGCGTAATGATGAGTCAGAACTGAGTTGGTTAAATGTCACTTGTCTAATGATAGTCAGAACTGAGTTGGTTAAATGTCACTTGTCTAATGATGAGTCAGAATGGACTGTCATTTGTAGACTCTTTGATAAGTATAATGTACCTATTATCATGAGGTATGCTCTTTTTAACTGTGGACTTATACAAGTCCAATTTGGTTATATTAGAGCTTACAGTCATAAACAAACATTCTAACCAAAGAAATGTATTAACCTAGCAAGTACATATGTTGCTGAAGGTAATGGTTATTGAATTTGATACGGTTGTTAGCTCCATCTATCAGCACACAGTGGAATGACATGCTTGGACCATCTTGTCTCTCTCTCTTTCTTTCCCTCCCCCAAAAAGAGGGAGCATAGGAGTGTAATCAATCCTGACATTAATGTGTGCTGAGTAATAATTATCTGAATATGATAACCCGCCAAATTTTGACCACCCAGAAGCCATGCTGAAGTCAGAATTCTTCTTTCGTTCACTTGAAACATATCTATATGTCTGAAGTCAGATGTGTAAAGTTAAAAGACATTGCAGATATTGCAGTTAATCTGTAAACCATAACAATTGATTCTGTTATCCGAACTACATCCTGCTACTCTTCAGGAATTTGAAAACAAATGCAGAAGGTAACATTTAGTTTGCTATATTTATTATATTTCATTTTCCTAGAGAACAAACCCAAGAAAGACTTGATTCAGATGCTGGTCAGGCGAGGTTATGACTCTGACCCTGTCAAGGCATGGAAAGAAGTGCAAAACAAAGGAAAAGTAAGTGAGCTTGCTAGAAAGACCAGTGATGTAATTCCTGTAACAAACAATAATTGCAATCCAGCTGCTGAATAGCAGTGAATTTATAAAATCTTCAGTGTTCATTCTCAAACTCCTGCTGGATCTCTCTTGTAGCAGGACAATGATCCATTCTAGATTTTCAGCAGGATGTAGTACAGAGAATGGAAATGAGTTGTGTCGCTGTTTTATTTATGCCAATGGTCCGACACATGTGTCTTCGGCGGATAAAATAAGTTCAGAAATAAAGAACTTGCTTCTGAAGTATTTGGATATCTGATCCATATTTTTAAAATTTCATATTATGAGTATAAAATCTGGGTTGTGATATCTTGTTTACCAACGGATGTCTGTACACTTCATGTGACAAATAGAATAACTTATATTGATGTTTTTACACATCTTCTAAAATGAATATAATAACATAATGTTATGTTTGTACTCTTCTGAAGACGGATGTGTATGGCCATTATTGCAAATAGAACAGTGACACAGAGCATTTCCATTCTCTGGACTACATTGTGTTGGAAATCTAATAGGACCACGGTTCTGCTACAAGAGAGATCCAGTGGGAATTTGAGAATGAAAGTCAAAGATGTTTGTTCATGTCTTGTGTGAATAGAATATAGACTGATGTCTGCACACAACTTGTGTGATAACTAGACCAGAACATACTAATGTATATGTGTATTTTGTCATAAGTATATCAGATTGTACAGAACTTGTGTGATAACTAGACCAGAACATACTGATATATATGTGTGTATTGTGTTATAAGTATATCAGATTTATCTCTTTACAGATCTTGTGTAATGAATAGAACATAAGTTGATGTTTGAGATGTGTGTACATCTCTTATTTTATGAATAGAACAATATAAATGTATGATGGTATAAATTAACAGAATTATTGAATGTGCTGCTATGATTACTTTTCATCTAAGTGTGTTCTTTCATGTTTTGAAATATTATTTTAGGATGATCTGATGGACACAGAGGAAGAAGCAGAGGAGGTCTCTGGTCCAGACTTTAATTACATCCTGGGCATGCCACTCTGGAATTTGAGCAAAGAAAAGAAGGATGAACTCTGTAAACAGAGGGATGCTAAGGTGAATACATGCCAGATCTTTTACCATTGATATTTCTCCATGAATGATGTGGCTGTACATTTATCATGCTGGTTGGTTGCTGATCCAGCGGTCCATGGGCTCATGCCCTTTTTACCTAATGCCATTAAATTGCATTATGTTGCTGGGAAGTCTGGATTTTCTGCCCACCCCGGGATAGAGCCAGAGAATAACTATCACACCTCCAGGAAGGTAGGTTTCAACCTATGCACCGCTCCTAGCCACTGTAGCCAAGATAGGGTTCACTGCTCATTCCCTGCCACCAATTGACTACTGGTTATGCAGAACTTCTCTATTGTTCCAGGCAGGAAACGAAAAAGTCAAAGGGATTGTCATGCCCTGAGTCACTGCCTCTATGATGGGTTTCAGCCATTGGAAAAATAGTTTCCCCCTCCACAGTGCTGCACAGTACATCTCTGACTCCCTCCCAACCACAGAGGGTGCATACATATATATTTAGGTAAACATGAAACACATTTTAACAACAAAATAAAAGCATAATTGTATAGATGATGTGCCATGAAGCTTCTCTAAGAAGATAACCTCAATATAACGGCATGTCATCCACTAAGGTTTTCTGTTGCATGGATGGTATGTCTAGTGGGCTATTGGTGAGACCCACAGACGGAACCACATGCGTGAAAGACAATGTAAATGTGCAGAGAATGATAGAAACGATATATATAAGATAGATAGCAACCAGGGAAGTGGTGAGGAAGTGCTTCATCTATGGAGAGATTCGAACCCACAACGTACTAGGACACTGAACTTGTATACTTTTAAATTCCGGACGGAATGGCAAGTAGAGCATGTAGGTAATGTCCCTTGTGTTGTGATGCTATCTCCCAATCAAGAATCAACTACACATTCCAGACTACTACGTTAGCTGGTAGGATTTTAAGATCAATGCAGAAAAAGAATTGTATCCTTAACAGGGAAAGATGTACACACATAGAAATGATCATTAACATTGTATCGCTTGATGTAGGTAGACAGCATTATGACCTTTTTTGTTGTATAACTCTTTTTCAGGCTGAAGAACTGAGATTACTGAAGAAGAAAACTCCCAAAGATTTGTGGAGAGATGACCTGGATGCATTTGTGATCACATTAGAAGTATGTTTGAGAAACTTGTAGCAATGATTCAGTTATTGTGGATTAGAGTTTATAATTTAGTGCCAGATGCACCTGTATATTGGAGGGCCAGAAAAAGAATAGTGACCGTTACCCACAATGCATGTCATAAGAGGTGTCTACAGTGGTTTTGGGATATGTTGGCAGTCCCATCCCACAGTGTCAAAAGTAATTAAATAGTTATGCTGAAGTTTTGTATGTCCCATGAAAAGGTGCAAATGTCATGAGCAAGCTTTAAACAAGGATACAGCACAATCTGTTCTCCTGACTACATCGTGCTAATCTGTATAAGTTTGAGAATGAAGACCAGAATATTAAAAAATTTTAATGAATAATTCAGAGAAAGTATTTTTACATTCTATGTCGTCTTATAGATTTCTGGGTAGAATTTTCCAGAATAAGCACACATTTAATCTACTTTGAAGATTAATCTGACAAGAGTAGCATATTGATGACTGGCTGTATTGAAATGTATTCATATAGACTGGTCAAATGTTTTCATTACCATCACCAAATGCTGTTGTGTGATTGGATGTCTGCATCCGATTGTGATTGGATGTCTGCATACTTTTGTGCTATTGGATGTCTGCATACTTTTGTGCTAATGTATATCTGCTGACTAATGTGCGATAGAATGTCTGCATACTTTTGTGCTATTGGATATCTCTCTCTCTCTGTGTGGTGTGTGTGCGCACACGCATATGTGTGTGTGTGTGTGAGAGAGAGAGAGAGATTGGATGTTTGCATACTTTTGTGCGATTGAGTGTATGCAGACTTTTGGGTGCTGCGTTGTATATGCCTTTAGCAAAAGTTTGTTTCACTATATAATGTATAGTGTGTTTCATTAAAAGCGTGAACATATTATCCCGTGAACTACCCAATTTTCATTATTGCAAGTAGTGGAGAAATAATTATTTTAAAACGTACTTCACTATATTAACTGAGATATTTGACACTAGAATTGAAAGTAATGCAGCTACAAAATTTATCAGTAGCACAACAAAAATAACCTGGTAAAATAATATACTGTTTACAGTAATCCACAGTTAAATTGAAATTTGCAGAGTTTTGATTCAAATAATGACTTAAGGAGTCAGGGAGAAATGATTACCTTAACCAAAATCTCCATTATTTTTGATGGTAAAAGAGCTCTGATAAAACAAATTGGACTCGTGTCTGTGGCTGAAAGTAGAATACTTCACTACAAGGGGTACAAAGTAAATGATAAACGACTTATTTCAAATATGACCAATTCAGGTAAAAAGTTTATGAAATTGTTAGTTATTGTAAGGCTTTTTGAGAATACTTTCTCATGAAAAATTCCAGTTATTTCTGCTTTTGGGATTGCCACCAGGTAGGAAAAGTAATAAAGCAGTTTCAGTCATGCACACAAGGCGATTTAGGATGCAATTTTTATGCTAGAAGTTGCAGTCACACATTTATTTATTCTGTCTATAGGAAATGAGCAAATAAGAGAAGATGCCAAATTACAAAACATATTGCAGACACTATGTACACATAACATTATTTCATTAATTCTAAGTACATGCTCGATATCAGTCCTAAACAAATTTACAAAAAAGAGAAGAAAATGATGGACTTATATTGAACATGTACGTGATCAAATGAAATAGTAATGCTATGAAGTCGGATGTGTCGGCCGAAAGGCACAGATATCGCAACAATGCTGTAAACCATGACACAACACATTCCGTTCTCCGGACTACATCCTGCTAATCTGCAGGAGTTTCATAACGTACGCAGAAGAAGAAGAAGTAATGTTATGTGTGCTTAGTGTCTCTGCTGGCATACTTTCTGGTAACTAGCGTAATTTGAGAATGAACGCAAATGCTGTCATTTCCTTGTTGAGACATTACAGAATATTGAAATTAATTTGTATATGGTTCTTCTAGGAAGTGGAGAGGGCAGAGAGAGAGAGTCAAACTTCAGAGAAACCGGTCAAGTTAAACAAAATGGGCAAACAGCAGAAAGTCAAGAAACCTATGATTGATACTCTCCCTTCACCTATGGGAAGAAGAATTGTGCCAAAGATCAGCTCAGCTGTCAAAGCTAAGGTGGAGAAAGATGCAGCTAAAAAGTCATATAAAGACAAGGTAGAAATTATTTAATGCTTTGCAGTGTAGTTGTTGTATGTTTTGTGTGTTTGTCATGTGTGCATGTCATGCGTGTACTTGTGTGTATGTCATGCGTGTATGTAATACATGTACTTGTTGGTATATCATGTGTGTACTTGTGTGTGTCATGTGTGTACTTGAGTGTATGGCATGCATGTACTTGTTTGTATGTTATACCATGTATTTGTATGTCGCATGTACTTGTCATGTTTGTACATAGCTACACTGCTCTCAAGAGCTACCTGCTCACAGCCAAAAAAACTCTTTCATCATCATAATATCATTTACACCTATAAATCACTACAATAAATTTTATAACTGGGCCCGGACTGACATTATATAGACGCCCCATGTAATAGCAGAAATTTGCTATATACATTATCAACAACAAAGTTTCAATATAATGGGATTATTAATAGTGTTTTTAAATATGGAAATTTGTGATAAAATGATAGCATTAACGATGGATTTCACTGTATTAAATTAAGGAATGCTGATGTGTTTCATGATCATAATTGTCCTTTTTTACAGATAAAGACAGAGGAGGTAGGAGAAGATGACCTACAAGACAATGGTTTGGATATTGTTAAGAAGGAGGAAGATGGAACTCCGCCTACATCCAAAGGGGGCAGAGGTGGAGGAGGAGGAGGAAGAGGTGGTCGAGGTAAAGGAAGAGGTGGGGCCTCAAGTAAGTAGATATGGTGATTACAGAACTTGTCCTAAGATAAAACAAACATGCGTTCTGAATTGAACATTTTAACTTACCACGCTACAATTCCACCAAAGTCAAGATATATTGAGCAACTGTAGCCTGAAAATTTCACCCGGTTGCTGTGCACTCTTTCAACACCGATTAACATGTGTAAACTGACTCCGTACATCCAGACAACACTGGAATTGGAAGTAGACATAATGTACTTTCTCGTTTCTGCTTGAAAACTAGGTATAGTGATATGCGATTGAATTATTGGAAATTATTTTCTCAGTCCGGTGAATCTTTCAGAATGATGACCGTTTTTGAATATATTTATTTCAATGCCAAATTTCTTGGTTTCACGGATGCAGACATTCGTTGTAGCAAAGAAAATTAAATACTGGGTCAATTATCCCCTTTCTTGCAACACAAAATGCTACCAATGTCAACAAAAAAACATCTTATCCAAAGTATCTTCATTCCAACCCTGTGCTACCAATGTCAAACATGGTCCTTAACAACAAAACATAAGAGGCAACTGGTTACAATAGAGATGAGATGTCTGAGAAAAGCCACACGAGTGACCAGAAGACACAGAATTAGAAACGATGTCATAAGAGAAAGAGTGGGTGTCATATCAATTCTACAATACATACAAAACCAACAGATACAATGGTTTGGTCATCTGGAAAGAATGCAGTGTGATTCATGAGTTCATAAAGCATATACGAAGAGAGAAGAAGCAGAAAGAAGCCACGGGTAGACCTAGAGTACGCTGGATCAACATCAGAGAGACATTGCACAAACACGAAATATTATCTGAAGCTGCCAGAAAAGCGAGAACAAGAACATTGTATATCCCTCGATACCCGTAATGGGTAAAAGAGGAAAGAAGAAGAAGAAGACATTGTTTTCCAGCCCCAGCTAACTGATGATGTGGTGCAGTAGTGGTTTGTTGAGTGTATGCGTAAATTACTATGAATATAGTTGAATAATGCAGTCAGGTTACAGTCATTTCTGATGTTGTAACTTTTTGAAAGTTGTAAGAACATTAGGCATAGCATAGCATAGCATATAGTACATGAGATTGGCACTTTTTTTTCTGTTACAAAAGATATTTATGAACATGTTAGATTGCTAATGAAATGACATCAGAAATAGGCATCTTCGTTTTGCGGCATTTTCTCAAATAATTCGAAGTTTACAGAAACATTAGGCCTAGGCTGTAGACCTAATGTAGAATGACCAACATTGTAATACAATAGACTAGGTATGTTAGGACTGTATCAGGATTGTCACACAAAGGAAAAAGTATAAATGAGTCAAGAAATATTTATATTCAATTTATGCCTTTACAATTTTCACACACCTATTATATCAGACAAAACTAAGACAATATACTCAGTATTCAATTCTTTACTTAAATGTACAAAAATTATTGAAAAATCTATAAAAACCAAAATCGTATTACGTTTTCCAAACAACTTTCCAAAAATAAAGTTACACAAAAAAATAACAGTGGCAGGGGGGAAGTGCGTAATTTTAATGCATAATGCTAAAAAATAAAAGATCACATGTTTTGATTTTGGAATGAATTTTTTCCAGACAGCACTCAATTTGTCTTCTTCAGTATTCATTGTCAACTTCCGCGGGATCTTTCTTGTAGCAGGATAATGATCCTATTAGATTTCGAGCACGATGTAGTCCAGATAATGGAAATGCGATGTGTTGTTGTTTCATTTGTGCCAATGGCCAGAAATATCTGCCTTTTGCAAAGTTTTATCTAAAATGCTCAAATTAAACTGCAGTAAAACTCGCCATATGGTAATAAAAAGTAGGCTTATGGCTCTGGCTATGTCGATAGCACAAAGACGGCAGCAGAGTTCGAGCAAGTTTGATGGCGGCTAGCTTTGAGATTGGAGACCAGTGTATGAGAACCAATTATCTCAGGCTTTTATCACCTAATATCGATATTGTTACAGACATCCACCATTCAGTTATCACCACAGAAGTTGGATGTCTCGAGCTATTGAACTAAATAAAATGACGGCAAAGCATAAGAATTAATTCAAGGTTTTTAGCACTTTACTCCAATGAAGAGTGAACATCTGTAACCATATGCCAATTAGGCCAACCGTACAAGAAAACTAGTTTCCGTATCACACAATGGTCACCATCCTCAATAACCTCCACTATCGATATATCCAGAGATGCTAGTGAATACATTGTATTCAAGTTCTTTGGCCAAATTCTTTAAGGAAATAGATACATTTTTGTGTACACTAACTGGATGATGACTTTGTGATGAAGTCACGTCCAGAATCGCCACTGATGGAATGTTTAGTAAATTGCAGCTACATTTGTTGATAGCTTGGGAATATACACGTTGAATGTCTGAACTAAAATTGATCTTTTTTTTGGGGATGCTGTGTGGTTTAAGGCAGAAAATGTGTTGACTCAAGTTGCGAGGCGAGTGAGTGCCATTCAAGTGGCCTAATTCAAATCCCGTTTGCTGCATTATGATTTCTCTTTGATAGGTTGATGAAATGTCTAGCAAGTTCTTATTGACTTTGATTGTTAGATCAGCTGATAGACTGATGGAATATCTTTTTCTGCATTTGTTCTCTGGTAACCAACACGAAAGTTCGTGGAACTTCAAGCTTTTATTGGCTGATGGAATGTCTAGCATAGATTGTTGATGTCTAAACAGCTCTTGCTGACTGCCATTACTGTTCAATTTGTTGATAGACTGATTGAATGTCTAGCATGCTCATATTGACTTTGATTAGTATTAGATTGACAGACTGGAATTTCTAGGAAGCTATTATTGAATTACTATTAGGTTTGTTGACAGATTTTTATTCTTCTTCTTCTTCAGCGTTCATTCTCAATCTACCGCTGGATCTCCCTTGTAGCAGGACAATGGTCCTACTAGAAATCCAGAGAATGGAAATGCGTTGTGTCGCCGTTTTATTTGCGCCAATGACCCGACATTTCCGTCTTCGGCGGGAGATTTTTATTCAATCAACATTTTGATTGACTTTGATTACTATTAGGTTTGTTGATGGAATATTTAGCAAGTTGTTATCGATTTTGATTACCATAAGATTTGTTAATAAACTGATGGAATGTTTGGTACGGTTATATCGATTTACAGGTAAACAAAACTATTTTTTTCTAGATCGTGAAAAGAGAGTGAGTGGATCTCCAGCTAAAGGAAAAAAACAGAAGAAGAGAAACCCGTGGTCTGACAGTGAAGGATCTGATGTATCCGATCAGAGTGACTTGGATGGAGATGTAGGGTTTGGTGCAGATGTGGTCATACCAAGAGAGACGGCCCGCAGAGCAGCTGGTGTGTGCAAAATTGTGTACTTTATTCAGAGATTAACTATGTATACTTTATTCAGAAACTAGTTATGTAGACTTTATTCAGAAACTAGTTTTGCAGACTATATTCTGAGATTAGTTTTGCAGACTATATTCTGAGATTAGTTTTGCAGACTATATTCTGAGATTATTTTTGCAGACTGTATTCTGAGATTAGTTTTGTAGACTGTATTCTGAGATTAGTTATGTAGACTATATTCTGAGATTAGTTTTGTAGACTTTATTCTGAGATTAGTTTTGTAGACTTTATTCTGAGATTAGTTTTGTAGACTTTATTCTGAGATTAGTTATGTAGACTATATTCTGAGATTAGTTTTGTAGACTATATTCTGAGATTAGTTTTGTAGACTTTATTCTGAGATTAGTTTTGTAGACTTTATTCTGAGATTAGTTTTGTAGACTTTTGAATGCTGAGATTATTGTTTCCTCAGCCGCTAAGGTGAAGTACAACTTTGATAACGAGGAAGAGATTGAAAGTGATGATGATGAAGACAATCGAGGATTTGTAGCCTATGATGCTGAAACAGGTATCATGGAGAATGGAGCAACGGAGCATGTCAGTGGCAGCCAAAACGAAGATGAGCCAACAGTGTTGAGTAGTGATGAAGAAGTAAAGCCCAAAGAGCCGCCAAAACCGGTGAAAGAAGTAGCTGTCAAGAAAACATCTGCAAAGTAGGAATATATTTTTGGTGTTGGATGTGTCGTTATATGAGTTCATTGTTTGTCTATGACTCGTTTATTTACCACTCATGTTTGTCTCTCTGTTATGTTCCTGTCTCACTTGTTTGTCCCTCTTATTTATGTTACTCTATTGATTCTTGATTAGGAGTCAGCATCACTGCACAAGGAGAGTTTCCCATAAATGCCCCGCTTGCCATTCCATCAGCCATTAAAAAATATATAAGCTCAGTTTTCCAGTAGGTTGTAGGTTCTTCTGGCCTTTCCAGTGAGGATGTGCTTTCTCCTAGTCACTTCCATTTCTATCATTCTCTGAACATGTACACTGTCTTTTTTTCAGCATCTTCATCGTTTTGTAGTGTATCCATGATTGCTCGAATTAATTCAGCTGGTCTTCTCATCACTTTGCATCAACTACAGCTTTATCCGCCAATGTATCAGCTCTTTTGTTGCCCCAGACTCAAGCATGACCAGGACAGTAGATTCATGTGATGCTCTGGGCATTGTTGAGAAGAGTGTCCCACTCCTTTTTTCTTATGCATTTTCCTATCTTGTGCAGCATACTTTGATAGTCACTGTAGATGTTAGTGGTTGTGGTTGCATTGTCAGCCAAGTGAGAGCCGCTGCTACTGCATTACTGCCTCTATCTCCATTCCCATACTTGTTATTGTGATGTGATTAGCAATATATTTTCCCATCACTTTCTTCCCATTTTGGTCGGCAATGCAGCCCCCATCTGCATATTTTACTACGGCACAATCTGTGTGAAAGTTGTTCTCTGATGTGCCTCTCTTAATTATACAGTGAAATCCTCTTATAACAACTTTGCCCGGGTATATGCAAAATATATATGCAATAACAGAAATTCGCTATATACAGTATAGAACAATATAAAAGAAATGTAATTGAGGATTGTGGAAAGTGTTTTTATAATAGGGAAATTTATTATAAAAGAACAGAGGGATTCCCGTTAGAGAGATTCCGCTGTATTACTTTGCCTATCAAGGCCAGCTCTTGCCTGTGTGTTGCCGGGGCCCGAAAGGGGAGCAAAGAATAGCAACACTGTTTACCTTCCACGCATGCCGTAAAAGGCGACTAAGGAGGTTATGGGATGGGGTTGGCTGCCCCATCCCATATAGGGTCAGTGACCCGAAGTCGGATGTGTCAGGCCGAAAGGAGCAGATATCGCAGCAATGCTGTAAACCATGATACAACGCATTCCGTTCTCCGGACTACATCCTGTTAATCTGCAGGAGTTTAAGAATGAACGCAGAAGAAGAAGGCCTGCTCCTGAAATGGAGATGGAGCATATTCCTACCAACTGATGCTGTTAACTGAGACTAGTTGGACCATCCCTTACATCGGGCAGAATCACAGCCTTGCCCAAGCAAGCACATATGCTGAAGTTGGATATACCAGGCCAAAAAGTGCACCAGCATCCCCCTGTCTTATACAACCGGCTTAATTAACTTGTCTGCACAATACAATTTTTAAAAGCTGTATGGGAGCCGTGAGATTTCAAATACCAGCTTCTGCTTCTTCTTCTTTCGTTCACTTGAAACGTCTATATCTGTAATTCTGTCTCCTGAATAAAACTCATTGTCTTAAATACACCAGCAAATATCTAGAAAAGTGGACATACCGTGTAGACATGTTAAACTTTGAACAAGAAGATGATATTACTTTCTCATGTTCCCCTCACTTGTTTGTGTGTAAGAAGAAAGAAGTAAATAAGATACAAAAAAAAAGTCTTGAGTGAGACATGGAAAGAAAGGGAAACAATAGGTATAATTGAATGAAAAGGGAAGTTGTTTATGAATGATTTGAGTATGGCTTTATTGTTATTGCAGCACATTGTCTCTATATTCATGCCTGGGCATTGTGCCAAGGAGAGGTATACTCTGTCCCTGGCCTTAATGGGTTTCAGAACCAACTCTGGAGATGGGTTATAAATCCTTGTCAAGTGGCACAGATAATATCAATGACTGGATTTGACATCTACTTCAATGGCATATGTATATGGTACAATGGCATATGGTACAATGACATATGGTACAATGACATATGCAAACATGATATGCATGATACATGCATTAATATGAAATTATTGAAACAGGTTGCCATGGATGGGAAAAGATTAGAAATAGTATAAAGACAAAGAAGAAAGTGATAGCAGTTAGTTCAAGGGCTGGCATCTAAGAAGACACAGAAGAGCACATGATGGTACAAGTGGGCCTGTGATTCCTTGTACATGCTGTTGAAAACTCTTTTTGGCGGCTCAGATTGGTCTTGTCACATTTGTCGCCACCATGGATCATAGATTATATCTCATAGCGCCACACATGTGGTTGCGTCTGTGGGTATCACCAATGGACCACCCATGCAACAGAAAATATTTTGGATGACATGCCGTTATATTGAGATTATCTTCTTAGAGAAGCTTCATGACACGTCATCTATACAATTATACTTTTATTTTGTTGTTGAAACGTGTTTCATGTTTACCTGAATACATATGTACTCCCAGGGTACTATGTGGTTGGGAGGGAGCCAGAGATGTACTGTGCATCACTGGGGAGGAGGAAACTGACAGCACTGTTTATTCCTATGGCTGAAACCCATCACAGGCACAGTGACTCAGGACGTGACAATCCTTTTGACTTGAACATTTGGTTGCATGCCTGGAGCAATAGAAAAGTTCGGCATAACCAGTAGTCAATTGGTGGCGGGTATTGCAATAACCAGTAGCAATATAATGCCATTTAATGGCATTAGGTCAAAGGGCATGAGCCCATGGACTGCTGGATCAGCAACCAACCAACCTACGATCTCTTATAGCGCAACATTACCATCTGGAAAGACTGAAAGCTGCCTACTACTACTACATTGCTGATGCTGCCATGATTTGTATTATGGACAACTTTTTGATCCTGATTTCTAACATTTCTCCATAGGCCGCCAGTCAAGAAGCCGAAGAAAGTTGCTGAAGTTCCTAAACCAGTACCTGTGGTGGCTGTAGAGGAAAAAGCCAAGCAACCTAAAGCAGGTATGCCATCCAGGTTGTTCTATGAATATTGGGAGTTTATTTCGATGCAATACAAGATAATACAAGTCTGAAACTTATCATTATTGCATATGATGGAGTATTATTATTATTATTATTATTATTATTATTATTGCTGTTACTATTACTATTTATTGTTGTTACAGTGGAATCCTGTTATAACTTGGTCTAGACTTACAAAATATGTATGTAATAGAAATTTGCTATATACAGTACAAACAATATAGAATAAATATAATTGGGGAGTTTGAAAAGTGTTGTTAAATAAGGAATTATTACTATTATTATGATGTAAATATTGTTAATGTGGGTTATTTGTTTTGTTGCTAGCACTGAGTAATAAGGAGTTGTACCCAATCAGTGATGACGATGATGATGATGGCGACGATATGTTCAAACCTAAACCCGCAGCTAGCAAAACTTTGCCTTCCACAAAAAATAATAAAGATAAAGGTTTGTAACATTTTCTCATTGTCTTATTCACAATTTAACGTCAATTTATTGGAATGGGTTTTGAGTAGTTTGAACAAATTTCGACATAATGATAAACCAGTGTCTAGCGATTTGAACAAGATTTGACAGTGATAAACCAATGTCCAGTGGTTGTAGCAAGTTTTGTTGACAAGAGTGATAAACCATTGTCTAGCACAACTGCATCTTCCTTTATAAATAGCGGTATTTTGGCCTTGCTAATTCAACGATGCTTATCTTTCCCTGATTTTGTTTAAATTGGGTAACTAAGGACGCTCTTAATTTTAAAACAATAGCACTCTATGAGAATTTAGGGGTGCATTGACAAATCTCATTGTGTAAACTGAAGGACACAATTGAAATGTTTAGTTTCTGTGGACGAATAGCAGAGACAATGCTTAAAGAAATTTCAATTGTTAGAACTAGCCATGGTGATCGAAATTGCACAGAAAAAAATATACACACAACGCTAATTTCTATAACTAGAGAACGCCTGTGTGTTGCCAGGACCCGAAATGGGAGCAAAGAAAACAACACTGTTTACCTTCCATGCATGTCGTAAAAGGCGACTAAGGAGGTTATGGGATGGAGTTGGCTGCCCCATCCCATATAGGGTCAGTGACCCAAAGTCATGCTGAAGTCGGATGTGTCAGGCTGAAAGGCGCAAATATCACAGCAATGCTGTAAACCATGACACAACGCATTCCGTTCTCCGGACTACATCTTGCTAATCTGCAGGAGTTTGAGAATGAACGCAGAAGAAGAAGATAACTAGAGAATAGAGGGAAAGAGAGAGAAAACAAATACTGGGAATGAATGTTAAACGGTGCGAAGTTAATTATGAAAGAGATAATGACAACACACAAATATATAACAATTCTAGAATGAAATAATTACAGATTTTATTTATACTGTATATATTTATATATATAATAGAACTCCGATTATCCAAATTAATTGGGCATTGGGCCGATTCGGATAATCGAAAATTCGAATAATTGAATAAAGCTCAGGAATAAAGCAAAACAGTGTACATACATTCAATCATACATTGAAATGAACAGAATTTTATTAATAAAAGTACAGTAATATGTAAACAAATATGTATTGCAAATAAACCACACACACTACAGTACTGTAAAATATGCAAAATTACATAAATGGCACATATGTACAGTAATACATTGTACAGTGTATGTACATACGTAAATCAAGTGAATAAGTTCTTTTCAATAAAATCTGTTCAATAAATATATTTACATGTATCTCACTTGAACATCTCGAGTAGCGTACGTTGCCTTTTTCATCACTTTTCATCACTTTTCTAGATGAACATCCATCTTCTGTTTGCAGTGAATTCACAAAGCTTAAAATTTTTTCATTGTTAGTTTTAATATGAGAGATTGTAGCTGCTCCCACACCAAACCTCTCTGCCAGTTGCTTTCCAGGCACACCTTTATTTAACTGATTAATAATTTTCACTTTATCACTAACTGACAAAACAGCACGTTTACGTCTTGTACTCATTGCACTTAATCCAGCAATGAAAAAAAAACTAACACTAAATAACGAAATAGTAAACACAGTACGAATCGAATAGAGGGAATTGCACTTAAATACTCATTGCACTTAATCCAGCAATGAAAAAAAAACTAACACTAAATAACGAAGTAGTAAACACAGTACGAATCGAATAGAGGGAATAGTGCAAATTGAATAGTGTCTGAATAAAACTGACAAAAATTTAAGTAAGGGCACACTGCAAGTATTTCACTTATTAAATATCGGATATCTTTCCAACTTCTGTAAGGAAAGGTCCATTATCAGAGAACTATACCATTTTTGTAGGGAGAGGGTGGGAAACCTTTGTGAAATTAATAGAAGAATGCTGCAACAGTATGAGGATGCATTCAGAGTCAAGCGGAAAGTATACAAGTGGGTATATGCATTTAAAAATGGATACACATCAATCTGGGATGAGCAACGTCCCAGTTGTCCAAGCACAAGCGTCACTGACGAAAACATGGGATGTGCTGATAGCCTTATTCGTGAAAACAGGTGAAATTCTGTGGAAGATCTGAGCAGGGAGTTGGATATCAGTATCAGATCCGCACATACAATTTTCTCTGATGTTCTTAAGTATTACTTTTGGAGGATGAGATGAAACCAGCAATACGGAACCTCACAGAAGCCTTTTGTTTAGAGGCGTTCTTCTTCATGATAATGCATGCCCTGATACAGCTGCTGCAACTTGACACACTCAGGAAATTTAGATTTCAGATCTTACAGCATCTCCCGTACAGTCCTGACCTAGCCTCCCTCTGATTATTATGTGTTTGTACCCATGATAGACATGAAATGTCCGCATGCCCAACAATAGGTCTAGAACTATATACAACGTAATAATATTCCATGCAGACACGTAGCATCCCTGATACATAATTGTTTTTGTTTTTCAATGAATACACAAACATTCTTATAATATGACACAAAAGCAACAATTAAAACATGTAGTCACGATCACTTACCATGCCATGCGGAACTCCATTTGATAAAGGAATTTGACCTTTAGACTATGATGTAAACATAGTTTCGTGTGATGGGAATTCTACGACATACGAACTTTACTTTGTGAAGTTCTGTACTCAAGAATTGGGTGATATCTATTGGGGCCTACCGGTACATCGTTGCGGCTGTAGGCACTTAGTAATGTATATTCATTGGCACAATATTCCGCCTGTAGGGCCGTAAGGTTAATATTAAGCCAGCCTAACTAGAGGTGTGTTGGTTAATTTTTTTCTAACTAGGAGTGTGTTGGTTAATTCTCGTTTTAACTAGAAGTGTGTAGGTTAATTCTTGTCTAACTAGAAGTGTGATGGTTAATTCTTGTCTAACTAGAAGTGTGATGGTTAATTCTTGTCTAACTAGAAGTGTGATGGTTAATTCTTGTCTAACTAGAAGTGTGATGGTTAATTCTTGTCTAACTCGAAGTGTGATGGTTAATTCTTGTCTAACTAGAAGTGTGATGGTTAATTCTTGTCTAACTAGAAGTGTGATGGTTAATTCTTGTCTAACTAGAAGTGTGATGGTTAATTTTGTCTAACTAGAAGTGTGATGGTTAATTCTTGTCTAACTAGAAGTGTGATGGTTAATTCTTGTCTAACTAGAAGTGTGATGGTTAATTCTTGTCTAACTAGAAGTGTGATGGTTAATTCTTGTCTAAGTAGAAGTGTGATGGTTAATTCTTGTCTAACTAGAAGTGTGATGGTTAATTCTTGTCTAACTAGAAGTGTGATGGTTAATTCTTGTCTAACTAGAAGTGTGATGGTTAATTCTTGTCTAAGTGTGATGGTTTTAATTCTTGTCTAACTAGAAGTGTGATGGTTAATTCTTGTCTAAGTGTGATGGTTTTAATTCTTGTCTAACTAGAAGTGTGATGGTTAATTCTTGTCTAAGTGTGATGGTTTTAATTCTTGTCTAACTAGAAGTGTGATGGTTAATTCTTGTCTAAGTGTGATGGTTTTAATTCTTGTCTAACTAGAAGTGTGATGGTTAATTCTTGTCTAACTAGAAGTGTGATGGTTAATTCTTGTCTAACTAGAAGTGTGATGGTTAATTCTTGTCTAACTAGAAGTGTGATGGTTAATTCTTGTCTAAGTAGAAGTGTGATGGTTAATTCTTGTCTAACTAGAAGTGTGATGGTTAATTCTTGTCTAACTAGAAGTGTGATGGTTAATTCTTGTCTAACTAGAAGTGTGATGGTTAATTCTTGTCTAACTAGAAGTGTGATGGTTAATTCTTGTCTAACTAGAAGTGTGATGGTTAATTCTTGTCTAACTAGAAGTGTGATGGTTAATTCTTGTCTAACTAGAAGTGTGATGGTTAATTCTTGTCTAACTAGAAGTGTGATGGTTAATTCTTGTCTAACTAGAAGTGTGATGGTTAATTCTTGTCTAACTAGAAGTGTGTTGGTTAATTCTTGTGTAACTTGGAGCCTGTTGGTTAATGGTCTAATTTGATGTGTGTTGGTTAAATCTTGTACGACCTTGTTTCTAGATGCAGTACAAAAGAAAGCTCCAAAGAAAACGACTGTCATATCTTCTGACGATGATGATAGCCCTCCTAAACCAGTCAAGAAAACTGTTGCCAAAAAACGCACCAAGGGAGATGATTCTGACTCTGACAGTTTCATCCCAACTAAAAAACCAACAAAAGGAAAAGTATGTATTTTGTTTTCATTCTAATTGTTTGTTGTATTGTCTTTTGTTCCAAATGTATTTTTGTGTGTTCCAGTATTGCATTGTCCTGAGTTCCAGTTGTTTGTTGTATTGTCTTGTGCTTCAGTCTTGCGCTCCAGTTGTTTATTTCATTGTCTTGTGTTCCAATTGTTTGCTGTATTGTCTTGTATTCCAGTTTGTACAATGTCTTGTGTTGCAGTTGTTTTGTGTTCCAGTTGTATTGTCTTGTGTGCCAGCTGTTGTATTGACTTGTGTGCCAGCTGTTGTATTGTCTTGTGTGCCAGCTGTTGTATTGTCTTGTGTGCCAGCTGTTGTATTGTCTTGTGTGCTAGCTGTTGTATTTCCTTGTGTGCCAGCTGTTGTATTGCCTTGTGTGCCAGCTGTTGTATTGTCTTGTGTTCCAATTGATGTTATTTAATCTCCCATTGACAACTGAATGTTTGTTATTTGATCTACCATTGACTACTGAATGTTATTTAATCTCTCATTGACTACTGAATGTTATTTAATCTCTCATTGGCTACTGAATGTTTGTTATTTAATCTCTCATTGACTACTGAATGTTATTTAATCTCTCATTGAATACTAAATGTTTGTTATTAAATCTCTCATTGACTACTGAATGTTATTTAATCTCTCATTGGCTACTGAATGTTTGTTATTTAATTTCTCATTGACTACTGAATGTTATTTAATCTCTCATTGACTACTGAATGTTATTTAATCTCTCATTGACTACTGAATGTTATTTAATCTCTCATTGACTACTGAATGTTATTTAATCTCTCATTGACTACTGAATGTTATTTAATCTCTCATTGACTACTGAATGTTATTTAATCTCTCATTGACTACTGAATGTTTGTTATTTAATCTCTCATTGACTACTGAATGTTATTTAATCTCTCATTGAATACTAAATGTTTGTTATTAAATCTCTCATTGACTACTGAATGTTATTTAATCTCTCATTGGCTACTGAATGTTTGTTATTTAATTTCTCATTGACTACTGAATGTTATTTAATCTCTCATTGACTACTGAATGTTATTTAATCTCTCATTGACTACTGAATGTTATTTAATCTCTCATTGACTACTGAATGTTATTTAATCTCTCATTGACTACTGAATGTTATTTAATCTCTCATTGACTACTGAATGTTATTTAATCTCTCATTGACTACTGAATGTTTGTTATTTAATCTCTCATTGACTACTGAATGTTATTTAATCTCTCATTGGCTACTGAATGTTTGTTATTTAATTTCTCATTGACTACTGAATGTTATTTAATCTCTCATTGACTACTGAATGTTATTTAATCTCTCATTGACTACTGAATGTTATTTAATCTCTCATTGACTACTGAATGTTATTTAATCTCTCATTGACTACTGAATGTTATTTAATCTATCATTGACTACTGAATGTTATTTAATCTCTCATTGACTACTGAATGTTTGTTATTTAATCTCTCATTGACTACTGAATGTTATTTAATCTCTCATTGACTACTAAATGTTATTTAATCTCTCATTGACTACTGAATGTTATTTAATCTCTCATTGACTACTGAATGTTTGTTATTTATGTTTGTTATTTAATCTCTCATTGACTACTGAATGTTATTTAATCTCTCATTGACTACTAAATGTTATTTAATCTCTCATTGACTACTGAATGTTTGTTATTTAATCTCTCATTGACTACTGAATGTTTGTTATTTAATCTCTCATTGACTACTAAATGTTATTTAATCTCTCATTGACTACTAAATGTTATTTAATCTCTCATTGACTACTGAATGTTATTTAATCTCTCATTGACTACTGAATGTTATTTAATCTCTCATTGACTACTAAATGTTATTTAATCTCTCATTGACTACTGAATGTTATTTAATCTCTCATTGACTACTGAATGTTCGTTATTTAATCTCTCATTGACTACTGAATGTTTGTTATTTAATCTCTCATTGACTACTGAATGTTTGTTATTTAATCTCTCATTGACTACTGAATGTTTGTTATTTAATCTCTCATTGACTACTGAATGTTATTTAATCTCTCATTGACTACTGAATGTTATTTAATCTCTCATTGACTACTGAATGTTATTTAATCTCTCATTGACTACTGAATGTTATTTAATCTCTCATTGACTACTGAATGTTATGTAATCTCTCATTGACTACTAAATGTTATTTAATCTCTCATTGACTACTGAATGTTATTTAATCTCTCATTGACTACTGAATGTTTGTTATGTAATCTCTCATTGACTACTGAATGTTATTTAATCTCTCATTGACTACTGAATGTTATTTAATCTCTCATTGACTACTGAATGTTATTTAATCTCTCATTGACTACTGAATGTTATTTAATCTCTCATTGACTACTAAATGTTATTTAATCTCTCATTGACTACTGAATGTTATTTAATCTCTCATTGACTACTGAATGTTATTTAATCTCTCATTGACTACTGAATGTTATTTAATCTCTCATTGACTACTGAATGTTATTTAATCTCTCATTGACTACTGAATGTTATTTAATCTCTCATTGACTACTGAATGTTTGTTATTTATGTTTGTTATTTAATCTCTCATTGACTACTGAATGTTCGTTATTTAATCTCTCATTGACTACTGAATGTTATTTAATCTCTCATTGACTACTGAATGTTTGTTATTTATGTTTGTTATTTGATCTCCCATTGACTACTGAATGTTTGTTATTTGATCTCCCATTGACTACTGAATGTTTGTTATTTGATCTCCCATTGACTACTGAATGTTTGTTATTTGATCTCCCATTGACTACTGAATGTTTGTTATTTGATCTCCCATTGACTACTGAATGTTTGTTATTTGATCTCCCATTGACTACTGAATGTTTGTTATTTGATCTCCCATTGACTACTGAATGTTTGTTATTTAATCTCCCATTGACTACTGAATGTTTGCTATTTGATCTCCCATTGACTACTGAGTGTTTGTTATTTAATCTCTCATTGACTACTGAATGTTATTTAATCTCTCATTGACTACTGAATGTTTATTATTTGATTTCCCATTGACTACTGAATGTTTATTTGATCTCCCATTTACTACTGAGTGTTGTTGTGATCTTGTGGACTTGGTGAAGAATTATTGTGTTTGGAAAGTGACTTTATTTTTGTGCCGGGACATGCGGAAATCCTTGGTAATGAGAGAGCAGATAGTTTGGCTGCACACGCGGCTACTACAGCTGTTGGCGGAGCGATGGATTGGGCAGATATTTTGAACGCCCTACGGGAAAACGTATGAACAAATTACTGTATAAGTGACAATGACTCTTGTTCCATGGCTGGAATAAGGGAGTTTGGTTTGAAATGTAGTGTCGCTAGAAAGGAGCGGTTTCGTTGGCGAGGATGAATGATGATAAATCAACGGCGTACTGAGACCGTCTGTCAACGTGTAATGGCTGATACACTTAAGGAGAAATCTGAGTACCTATGGCACCGAAGTGCGAGACACAAAAGTACTAATTCAAGCAGAAAAATTTGAGTGTATGCCTAGTCATCCAATGAAGGAAAGATTCCAAAATCTAGCAATGGTGCGACTGAAAAGGAGCAGCTTTATCCATCAAGCTAAACGACTCCGTAGACAACTTACAGACCTACCTGAAGTTGACAGCCCCTTAAGGTCTGTACCAGAACAAACCCCATGGAATACCTATATACATTAAGACCATGTGAAAGGAATACTAAGCGAGGACGAACAGAACAGTGTGCAGCGAAGGACAGTCACCCTCAGTTTCCTGGATGAGGAATATCCACAAGCTATATGGGTCAGAGTGTACACAGATGGGTCAGCACAGAATGCTGTGAGGAATGGAGGTGCAGGTGTATATATAGAATATCCACACAAGCCTAGAGATACAATCAGAACACCAACAGGAAAATTCTGCAATAATTATGATGCAGAAATCCAGGCAATTAGTGTGGCAGCTAAAAAAAACTGCTGAACTTCAACTCTGGCCTACTGCCTGTGGTATTCCTGACAGATGCAAGGTCAGTGCTTCAAGCTCTCCAGTCTGGAAAACTAACAGACTTGAAAAAACTACTTAGCGAATTGTCGTACCAGTATAGGGTAACCATGCAGTGTATACCTTCTCACTGTGGAATACCAGGAAATGAAAAAACAGACCAACTGGCTAAGGAAGGTGCTGCCGAAGACCAACCAGATATACCAATCACCTACCATCAGAAAAAACTGATGATCAAGTCAATAAGAAAGCCACAAACACCAACACAAGTTGACTATCACATTATGAACAGATCAGAACAAGTTATAATTCTACGTCTTAGAACAGGACACAACCGACTCAGCAGTCACATGTATACAAAGTTCAAGATTGGCAACACGGCTTGTGTACATGTGGACAGGCAGCACAGAGTGCCAAACATATACTTCAAGAGTGTTCTGAGCATGAAACGCTGAGGCAGACATATTGGCCAGAGGAAACAACACTGGAATCAAAGCTCTATGGGACACTGTATGAACTACAAAAGACAGTGAGTTTTATTAAGGAGACAGAATTAAGATATAGACATGTTTCAAGTGAACGAAAGAAGAAGTCCGAAGTGCAGTGGCGATGAGCCAACGACTAACTATCTATTTTTTTTCATCTCCCATTGACTACTGAATGTTGATAGATCTCTCATTGACTGTTATATGTTGATGGATCTCTCATTGACTTATATGTTGTTTTTAGTGATATATGTCACATCACAAATAGACGGTATCTTTCTTTTGTAGAAAAAAGCAGCAAAAGGAAGTGACTCAGATGACCTTAATGAAGTGGTTGCACCAGGCCCCCGAGTTACCACAGGCAGATCCAAGGCACCAGTCAAGTATAACTTTTCCAGTGACGACGACGATTTTGAATAGCTAGACACATTTGAGACAGATCATTTCAACAAAATCACTAAATGGCTATTTTGACCCACTTTGACTTGCCAGCATTGTGGAATTTGTTCTTTTCTGGCACCTGGTTACCAGCAGTGACTTTTATTTGTGTGTATGCGGGAATAAAATTTGGTGAAGATATTTTTATGAGCTATAAGTCGTGAGATATTTTTATGGCAAAAATTAACTTCTTGATGTCAGTATTTAATTTGTAACATGCGCACTGTTATCATATTTTATTTGTGTACATTTTTAATGCTTATGATATTATCACTGTATAGCTCATTTTTAGATATGTAGAAGTCATTGTGTAGGATTTTTAATGGAATGTCATGTGCTATTTTTCTTACTGATTCAGCGGAATCATTGTCACCTGTCCTCACTTCAATTCCAACAAGATGTGTCGACACATATCATTAGATAGCACGTCTTACGTTTAGAAATTTGTTTATATTATGGATGTTGTTTTGAGTATTTGATGCATTTAGAACATGATATTACTGTATGCATATTCGTTATGAAATGACAATTTACTGTTATAATGATGAAGCTAATCCCTTTATCTGTGAGAAGCTAGCTCGACATTTCATAGCCTTTCTGACAAAAGCACAGGTCCTCCACAGTTGAGTAACTGGGGTGACACCAGAACTTGTATGTTTGTTGTCTCAAAGATGCGGTTGTGTTAAGGGGAGTATATGGATGCATTTAATAATAATAATTATAGATGACAGAAGAATCTACTGATTAACTCCATAATTGTAGATGTCGGGAGAATCTACTGATTGACTCGATAATTGATGTCAGGAGAATCTACTGACTTGACTGTTAATAGTAGTTATAGATGCTAGGGACTAGTTTTGTCTTCTGTGGTTCGTTCTCAAAATCCTGCACATTAGCTGGGTGTATTCTGGAGAAAGAATGAGCTGACATGGTTTACTGCTTGACTGCTTTATCTGTGCCTTTTGGGCCTGACCCTGGCAACACA
Organism: Meghimatium bilineatum; assembly: GCA_034231615.1. NCBI lineage: Eukaryota > Metazoa > Mollusca > Gastropoda > Stylommatophora > Philomycidae > Meghimatium > Meghimatium bilineatum. Next base: position 61,909,170 of record CM067306.1, read on the forward strand.
CAGGCAAGGGTCTAGTTTGTACTGACTACTAACAGCTTTAGATTTAGGGACTAGTTTGTGTTAGTGTACTAACAGCTGTATATGTTAGGGACTAGTTTGTGTTGACTGTACTAACAGTTGTAGATGTTAGGGTCTAGTATGTGGTGACTGTAGATGTAGGGGCTAGTTTGCGTTGACTACAAATAGCTGTAGTTAGTTGAGAGATCACTGCACTCATCCATAGGTGTTCCGATCTCGCCCTGCATATATCCACAATTATATGATGACTGACAGTCACAGTTCTCGGTTAACCAACATTTTTTGCTGTCCATAATAATGTTCATTTTATCTTGTCACTCCCACATTTCAATCCCAGATCTTTTATTCTGGACACGAAAAATCATCATTAATTAATTTCATTTGATCATGCAGTTTTTCTCAAAGAGTTCAATATGTTGACACAATACATTGTCCTACCATTCAATACAGTGGCAGAACATGCCAACTTATCTACTCATTGCCTTGTAACACCTGAATGACCAGGTACAAAAATAAGTGTAACACCCATCACCCTTGGCCTCTCCACATCACGTCACTGTTCAAGAATACAGCCGGATTGTATTTTCCTGATCATGCTCATTGTGTTGCAGAGAATACGGACATCAGTTACACTCTATGTGCCCATCCAATTCAAGACCCTAATCACTGCCATAATTTACATTGTCCCGCTACTTGTTGTTACAGCTCCACTCTTCTCTCCAATAGTTTTCCCTACACACTGCTATGTGAAAGCCCATGATCTACGAAGACATCTAACAACAGAACCATCAGTGTATATAACCATATCATCATCCTTGAAATTCTCACTGATCAATGTTGCACCTCAGATTCAACAGCAATAGGGCACCTTTTCCTACATTCTGTATCAAGGGTTATTACTACCCGAAAGGAAGTATGGCAATATCTGGGAACACTTATCCATTCCGCATCATGTGCCACATTCTCCCAATGAGTACACACTTTTGTATAAATTCCAAACTATGACACATTAAGATGCACATACTGGCCTTCTTATAAACCAATGAATGTTAAACTTTATGGTACAAAACAAGAAATGGAAAACACTGTCCAATTTATACAAGAAACAACACTGCAGATATAGACATTATTAGCGAACGAAAGAAGAAGAAGTATAAATTCATCAGAACACTCCATTCCTCTCTTTAGTCAACTACCTTTCACACTCTGTATATCAGTATGAAGTAGGTGTTCTTTATCAGCGCTGATTTGGAGGTAGGCTCTTGCTTGCCGTAACTGAAATCTATGTTCCATAGTTTGACAATGGAACAAAAATAAGAATCACATTTCTTGTACATATGCGTCCCTCATGCACCCAAGAATAAGTGTGGTATCCAACCTTTCAGGCTGAGGGTCATAATAGTCAATGCGTAATTCCATCACAGAAACAACCAAATCTTCGTAAGAAACAGTAACCCCTGTTGACTCTGAGCAGCAGGGAGTACTATCATTGTTGAAAGACGATTTCTTGCCCTTGAAATGATGTGATCAACTTTATCATTGGCAGACTCCTGTTGAAAAGCACACCCAAATATTTCATTATTCTTTCAAGAGTTTCCCACACAAAGTAACACTTGGTATTAATGTATTTACATTGTGTTAGATGCTTTGAACGGATTCACTAATGCGATCTATCTCACATTGTAATTTCTTGACACATAACTCTCAATCTGATTGCGACTCTGCTTATACACAAAAATGTCACCAGCATATGACATAGTTCTACCTGTCCCTGTGTTAACCTGTTATTTGTACTGTGTACATATTAAACAATATTGGTGATAATGGAGAACCTTGTGGAAGACAAGGGCTTATGACTAGTTGAAATGCACAGTTGCAACATTTGAGAACTCCAGTAGGACAGCAGCAACCCAATTAATAATAATGGGGGCTTACTTCTAGTTTCAAAAGTTGATTCATTAGATAGTCCAAGGGCACTATATGGTATGCGTCTGCAAAGTCTGTTGCTGCAGCACATCTCCATTCGTGAGTCGAAACTTTCAGATACATCCTGTGCAAAGACGGACACATTACACCAAGTCTGCTTGTTAGAACAGTGATACATGGCGAGCATTTGGTGGTAACAACTTGTTAGTCTCTAGATCAGTGGTTCTCAACCTTCCTAATTCCGCGACCCTTTAATACAGTTCCTCTTGTTGTGGCGACCCCCAATCATACAACTATTTTTGTTGCTACTTCATGTGTTTTCCCGATGGTCTTAGACAGCCCCTGTAAAAGTGTCATTCGACACCCAAATGGGTCATGATCCAGAGGTTGAGATCCACTGCTCTTGATGACAAGACACCTTTCATGCAACAACCTTTTCCATTAATATACCAATTGTGTTCTCATCCAGTATACGTGCAGCTTTGTGTGATCTTTACCAGTCTTGGGTAATGGAATCTCGTGTAGATGTTTGGGACGTAATTTCCGTACATGTACTAGTGTCAGGAACATGGATATGTTACCTTGCTGGGTGATCCAGCAGTTTCTCTTGTAAATGTCAGACCTCAATATCTCTCTCATTCAGCCATTGTTACATGCTCTTGTACATTTCTGATCTGTTTAATGAGTATGTATGTATGTGTACACGTAAGATAGCAGAGAAAGAGATGAACATTTCAGCAGCATATGACATATATCTGACCGTGACATTATGGCCTCTGTGTTTCTTGTTTTTTGATCACTTTTAAAAGAAAATAAATAAATGTAAAAAAAGAACAGACCACAAACAAAATTATTGTGTTTTTATTGAGAGAGCATGCAACTTGTTGAAGGAATAAAAATAGATGATTTGCCAGCCTACATATTGCATAGAATTTAAGCATTTATATATGCAAACAATATTTCATACAGAAATTGGTCTTGTAATGTTCATCTCAGACGCTCATGCTCCCCACTTGTATGATGGTTCCAGACCACTGTTGTCAAAATATTTTTTTAAATAGGGACAATGCAATTTATTTTCTGCATGTTATCCTAAACCTCTAATATCTTCTGAGTTTGTTCTCGAACTCATGAAGATTAGCAGGATGCAGTCTGGCGAATGGAATGTGTTGTGTCATTGTTTACAGCTTAGCTGCACTTTTCGTCCTGACCTGTAATTTCAGTATGACTTCTGGGTCACTTTGACCGTATATGGAATGAGCCAGTCAACTCCAAATAACACTATTCAAAACGATTATTATGCCAAAGTTATGCTACCAATGCCGAACAGGGACAGCACAAGACAACGTAAACTTGTAACATCTGAAATGGCACGCTTACGCAAAATCCTAGGAATATTGCTAAGAGACAAATTGAGGAATGAGATCATTTGACAAAAAACAGGCACCACCCCAATCTTGGAATATATTAGGAGGCAATAGATCAAATGGTTTGCACACATCAGCAGACTACCATCAGATAGCTAGCTATGCTACACAGATACAGTGAAGGCAGACCTAGAGGTCGACCACGAAAACGATGGACCACTGAAATAAAAGAGTGACAAATTCCACAATATACTCAGCACACAAGACGGCCATCTCCAGAAAATTCTTATACCCCTGATGCTGAAAGGCAAAAGGTTTAGCAGATAGATAAATAGACACCAACTCCACCCCAAAATATCCTTAATCACCACATTTAACATGCATGGAAGGTAAACAGCGTTGTTATTCTTTGCTCCCTTTCAGGGAACCTACAATGCATGGTGAAACTTATAATTTTAAAGATGACAGGATTAAGTATTCCCACATTTGAACAATGGAATGAGAGGACATGGCAGGATTTTCTATTGTTTTCAGTGACAATCACAACAACTTGGAGAGGTTAATCAAAACCTCTATTAAACAACGGCATTAGCCCATGGACTGCTACATCAGGAGTAACATTACAATAATATATAGTGGAATCCCGTTATAGTCCATCCTTTTATAACAAATTTCCCTGTATAACAACACTTTTCAAAATCCCCAATTATATTTATTCTATATTGTTTGTATTGTACATAGCAAATTTCTGTTATTACATACATATTTTGTCAATTCGGTTGTTATAATGGGATCCAATACAAATCCATGACCAAGGCACAAGCAGACTGATGTAACAATGTAATCTTAAAAACATGAATAGAAACGTGTTCTGAAATAGATAACATGCAAAAACTTCTAACATGTTGATTTTGGTTGTTGATGAAGATGGTGGAAGTACTGTATTGTGGAATCCTGTTATAATGCTCCCTTTTGGTGTCTGAAGAAATAGCTGGATTTGGCCTGTGAGTTGTATTTTGCCCACCACTGAAGTATGTTGGTAGTAATGAAGATGATAAAATCAGGGTGTTGTTCAACATGTGGTTGCCAATGAAGATGATGGAAGTAGGGTGCTGTTGTTGATGAAGATGATAGAAGTAGGGTGCTGTTGTTGATGAAGATGATGGAAGTAGGGTGCTGTTGTTGATGAAGATGATGGAAGTAGGGTGCTGTTGTTGATGAAGATGATGGAAGTAGGGTGCTGTTGTTGATGAAGAAGATGATGGAAGTAGGGTGCTGTTGTTGATGAAGATGATGGAAGTAGGGTGCTGTTGTTGATGAAGATGATGGAAGTAGGGTGCTGTTGTTGATGAAGATGATGGAAGTAGGGTGCTGTTGTTGATGAAGATGATGGAAGTAGGGTGCTGTTGTTGATGAAGATGATGGAAGTAGGGTGCTGTTGTTGATGAAGAAGATGATGGAAGTAGGGTGCTGTTGTTGATGATGATGATGGAAGTAGGGTGCTGTTGTTGATGAAGATGATGGAAGTAGGGTGCTGTTGTTGATGATGAAGATGATGGAAGTAGGGTGCTGTTGTTGATAAAGATATGGAAGCAGGGTGCTGTTGTTGATAAAGATATGGAAGCAGGGTGCTGTTGTTGATAAAGATATGGAAGCAGGGTGCTTTTGTAGTTCATGAAGATGATGGAAGTAGGGTGCTGTTGTTGATGATGATGGAAGTAGGGTGCTGTTGTTGATGATGATGGAAGTAGGGTGCTGTTGTTGATGATGATGGAAGTAGGGTGCTGTTGTTGATGATGATGGAAGTAGGGTGCTGTTGTTGATGATGAAGATGATGGAAGTAGGGTGCTGTTGTTGATGATGATGGAAGTAGGGTGCTGTTGTTGATGATGAAGATGATGGAAGTAGGGTGCTTTTGTAGTTCATGAAGATGATGGAAGTAGGGTGCTGTTGTTGATGAAGATGATAGAAGTAAGTTTTTGTTGATGACGATGGTGGAAGTAAGGTGATGTATTCAGATCAGTTGCAGGTGTATGTTTATATATATATATTTTCTCATTCTTCTTCTTCAGCATTCATTCTCAAACTCCCATTGGATATCTTGTATCAGGACCATGGTCCTAATAGATTTCCAGAATGATGTAATCCACAGAATGGAAATGCGTTGTGTCGCCGTTTTATTTGCGCAAATGGCCCGACACAGCCGTCTTCGGCGGTATTTTCTCATTCAACCTTCAGGCTCTGTCCTGGCAGTGTTTACTAAATTGTTGAATATGTAGAAGTAACACTCCAATCTTCCAGTCATTAACTTGTTATGGGTTACACATCTAGAAGTAACACTCCAATCTTCCAGTCATTAACTTGTTATGGGTTACACATCTAGATGTAACACTCCAATCTTCCAGTCATTAACTTGTTATGGGTTACACATCTAAAAGTAACACTCCAATCTTCCAGTCATTAACTTGTTATGGGTTACACATCTAGATGTAACACTCCAATCTTCCAGTCATTAACTTGTTATGGGTTACACATCTAAAAGTAACACTCCAATCTTCCAGTCATTAACTTGTTATGGGTTACACATCTAGATGTAACACTCCAATCTTCCAGTCATTAACTTGTTATGGGTTACACATCTAAAAGTAACACTCCAATCTTCCAGTCATTAACTTATTATGTGTTACACATCTAGCATTTAAGTCATCTATTGTTATATAACGCATCATCGACAAGGGATTGATGGTTGCTCGGGGAAACTTCATATAATGGGTCAGTTCATAGATTTATCACAGTTTTGCAGGCAATGGAAGAACATATGTGTATACTGTATCAAATAGTATAGCATTGTCATGTAGCTAGAATTACTAAAATATAATTTGAAAATCTAAATAGTCAAAAATTCAAAATGATAATTGACAATTATTCAAACAGGAATATGGCACAGTGGACAAAACAAAGGACTGATTATAAATATGTGCAGTTACTAAATATTTTAATTTAAAAAGAAAAAACTGCAGCTAAATGTAGCTGAATTTATGATAATATGCATTCATTTTGACAATTGGTGCTGTCTTAGGTAAGAAGAAAAAGCATATATACATTTTGAGAATCAATGTTGTCGTGGGACAGAGGAGAATGCACATCCATTTTGAGAATTAGTGCCGTCTTAGGATAGAGGGTAACACATCCATTTTGAGAATTAGTATTGTTTTGGGATAAATAAACATACATAATCATTCATTTTGAGAATTAATGCCGTCTTGGGACAGAGTGAAATGTACACATCCATCTTAAGGATCAGTGTTGTCTAGTGTCCATGTCTAGGAACAGAGAAAAATAAAAGATGAACTCATGGTTTTTAATCTTCTAGAACAATAGCAATTCCTAAAGTGAATGATCATTCTGTTGGTACTTGCAATTCTTGCCAACTTCTAGGAAAAAACCCAATGTATTTCAGTCCTAAATAATCCCCTAAAATCAACATGTCGACTCCAAATTCTGTAGCAAAGGTACCTACTAAAGGTACATCTGATCCAGCGCTGAACACAGTGCAAAGGGCAGATACCACAGCTCTCCAGTTCGAGCGATGTGATGCTACTGTGTGTAATTCTTGTATGTTGTTGAGAACCATAGTCATACTATCTGATGGTTGTTCCACCAAGAGTCTCTCTTGGTCTTTTTCTTTTTCATCTTATACCCATTTTAATGTCATTCTGTTTTCATTCATTCTAAGTACATGTCTGATATAAGTCCATCGTTCCCTTCTTATTTTTATGGAAACATATTGCTGTTTAGTGTCTTCTCTTGCATGTCAGACTTGAATTCTTTCGTCAATATTTAAGAATTTTCTGACTTATTTTCAAATTAATTGCATTTCTTCTCTAGTGTTTTGTAAGGTACAGATTTCTAATATTGCCATATTCATTGAAACCTGTATTTACCCCAATGGAAAACAAAATGCAAATATAGGTTGAATCAACATTGTGTTATCAATGTCAGACATGGACACTAACAAAAGAACAAGAAAGAATCTTACAATAATTTAATGTTTGCATTGTTTATGTAGGACCTACCCACCCTCCCCCCTAGACTCAAACGTAACATTTCTTCCCCGTGTGTACACAATAAATGGATGGATTTGAATTTTTTTTTTGGGTTAAATTTAAAATTACGACTCGATCAGTAAATCACATTCAGATAGTGACCAGTCAGATCTTAAATATTTATCTCCAAAAAAAATCAGTAATCTCAGGAAGAATTAATGATCTCAGGAAAACTCAATAATCTTGGAAGACTGTGATCTCAGTCAGATCTTGATATCGGGAAAATTTAGTGATATCAGGTAGATTCAGTGATCTCAGGAAGACTAAGTGATTTCAGGGAGACAGTGATCTCAGACTCAGTGATCTCAGGAAGACTCGGTGATCTCAGCCAGATCTTGATCTCATAGATCAAGAGTCAGTGATCTCAGGAAGACCGTGATCTCTGATCTTGATCCTAGGAAGACTCAGATAATGATCTCAGGAAGATTCAGTGATTTCAGGAAGATTCAGATAATGATCTCAGGAAGATTCAGATAATGATCTCAGGAACTCAGATAATGATCTCAGGAAGACTCAGATAATGATATCAGGAAGATTCGGGAAGACTCAGCGATATCAGGAAGATTCAGATAATGATCTCAGGAAGATTCAGGAAGACTTAGATAATGATCTCAGGAAGACTCAGATAATGATCTCAAGAAGACTCAGATAATGATCACAGTCTCTGATATTGTTCTCAGAAAGACTCAGCTAGTGATCTCAGTCAGATCTTGATCAGGAACACTCAGATAGATCTTGATCTCATTCAGACTCGTTAATAAAGTATATCAGATTGATCTCATTCACTCTCAGACTCAGATAGTGATCTGTTCATACTCCTATAGTTATCTCAGTCTTACATACAGTCAGATCGTGATCTCATTCAGATCTTGATTTCAGTCAGATCTTCCTTTTAATCAGATAATCTCATTCAAATAGATAAGTTATTTAAGAAGCAGCTTGAAACTTAAACATATACTTTCATACATCTGTTTCGTTTGAGACAGTTTCTTTGACCATGTGTGTCCGTGACTTTGCGACAGCTTTCTGTGATCTTGACACTGATGGTTTTGGTGTCCAGCGCCTGGGTTTGGAATCTGGCAAACTCATAGATCTGGACATGACCTGCTCTTGAAGCCTTTTGATTTCAACGTCCTTCTCCTGCAGAAATAAGGAAATTTACAAACATCATTTTCTTCCAGTATCAAAGTAACACATACTTCTGTAAGTCTGTGCATACGCACATATGTATGTATGGCATTTTTTTGTCTTGCAGATGGTCATAAGCAAAAATGGAACAAGTTAAGCAGTATCTCTCATGAATGAAACCTTCTATGTGATCAAGTCACTAGTTGAGCAGTATCTCTCGTGAATGAAACCTGCTATGTGATCCCGTCACTAGTTGAGCAGTATCTCTTGTGAATGAAACCTTCTATGTGATCAAGTCACTAGTTGAGCTGTATCTCTCGTGGATGAAACCTTCTATGTGATCAAGTCACTAGTTGAGCTGTATCTCTCGTGGATGAAACCTTCTATGTGATCAAGTCACTAGTTGAGCTGTATCTCTCGTGAATGAAACCTTCTATGTGATCAAGTCACTAGTCGAGCAGTATCTCTTGTGAATGAAACCTGTGATCAAGTCACTAGTTGAGCAGTATCTCTCGTGAATAAAACCTTCTATGTGATCAAATATCAAATCATATACAAATGTCTCATAGTAAAATGGAGAGTTTTCTGAAGATCACTACTAGTACGAGGGCCATCTCCAGAAAACTCTTCTACCCCTGATGCTGAAAGGCAACAAAGGGTTTAGCAAATAGATATATAGATAGATAGACAAATCATATACAAGACAAATCACAAACAGGACAAATCACACATAAGACAAATCATATACAAAACACCCCATCGAGGCCAGCACCGTGAAGTGGTGATGGGGCTTAATTCAGCCATCAGGGGCTGGAAACCAAGGCTGGTCGGTCAGTCCCACCTGAGCAGGACCACAGTCCTGCCCAAGTACGTAATGTGCTGAAGACAGAGGCAACCAGTCAAAAGGTGCACAATTAATCAGGATGTCACGTACAAAACACAATGGGAACATGTCTATATCTAATAATAGTTATGGTGCCTGCCCTGTGGCGGATTTTCAGGCAGGGACGGTGCCAGGCCCTATACCTCGAAAGGGCCCGACCTCAATTAATTACTGGAAGTCCTTCTCAACTGCCCCCAGGAGCCAGGGGAATAGAACTGCTGGCCAAACAATGCCAATAAACATTCAGACCCACGTGAAAGAAATACTAAGTGAGGATGAACAGAACAGAGTGCAGCGAAGGACAGTCACCCTCAGTTTCCTGGACGAGGAATATCCACAAGACATATTAGTCAGAGTATACACAGATGGGTCAGCACAGAATGCAGTGAGGAATGGAGGTGCAGGTGTATATATAGAATATCCACACAAGCCTAGAGATACAATCAGAACACCAACAAGGAAATTCTGCAATAATTATGATGTAGAAATCCAAGCAATTATGGTGGCAACTAAAAAGCTGCTGAACTCCAATCCTGGCCCACAGCTCGTGGTATTCCTGACACATGCAAGGTTAGTGCTTCAAACTCTCCAGTCTGGAAAACTAACAAACTTACAAAAACTACTTAATGAACTGTCTTGCCAGTATAGGGTAACCATGCAGTGGATACCCTCTCACTGTGAAATACTAGGAAATGAAAAAGCAGACCAACTGGCTAAGGAAGGTGCTGCTGAAGACCAACCAGATGTGCCAATCACCATCAGAAAAAACAGATGATCAAGTCAATAAGAAAGCTACAAACACCAACACAAGATGACTATCATATTATGAACAGATCAGAACAAGTTATAATTCTACGCCTCAGAACGGGACACAAACGACTCCGCAGTCACATGTATACAAAGTTCAAGATTGGCAACACGGCCATGTGTACATATGGATAGGCAGCACAGAGTACCAAGCATATACTTCAAGTTCTAAGTATGAAATTCTGAGGCAGACATATTGGTCAGAGGAAACAACACTGGAATCACAGCTCTATGTGCCACTGTATGAACTACAAAAGACAGTAAGTTTTTATTAAGGAGACAGAATTACAGATATAGACATGTTTCAAGTGAACGACGGAGGAATAAGAATACACAAAACAAATCACAAGTAAGACAAATCATAAGAAAGACACCCCATCGAGGCCAGAACCTTGAAGTGGTGATGGGGCTTAGTTCAGCCATCAGAGGCTGGAAACTAAGACTGGTCGGGCACTCCCACTCGAGCAGGACCATAGTCCGGCCCAAGTAAGCAGAGTGCTGAAGACGGAGGCAACCAGCCAAAAGGCTCACAGATAATCAGGTTGCCACGCATAAAACACAATGGAAACATGTCTGCATCTAATAAACGTTATGGTGCCTGCCCTGTGGCGGACGTTCAGGCAGGGACGGTGCCGGGCCCTATACCTCGAAAGGGCCCAACCTCAGTTACTGGAAGTCCTTCTCAATTGCCCCGAGGAGCCAGGAGGCAAGGGAATAGAGCTACTGGCCAAACAAACAAACGACCAATAAAAATAATGCACTGGAATGCTGAGGGTGTCAACAGTAAAAGAGATGGATACAGCAAAAAATTGGAACTTGAAAATGTCCTCAGTGAAGAACAAGTAAATATATGCTGTATCCAAGAAACACACCTCAGCAGCGACATAGCCTTCAAAATCAGAGGCTACCAGTGCTACCGATCTGACCGAAAAGACAGGCGAAAGGGTGGAATTCTGACACTAGTTAAAAACAATATCAGCGCATGTCAGCTGGAAGTATACATGGACGGGGCAGAATACCAGATGCTCCACCTAAAAACAGACAGTGCAGAATTCCATCTCCTGAACTACTACTGCCCAAATGATAAACCATTGGCACTAGACACAATTCCAGACAAAGAAAGGCTTATGGTGTGTGGTGACTTCAACAGCCACTCTCAGAGCTGGGGCTACGATCAGATCATATCGACAAGAGAGGTGAGGAACTTGAGAGCTGGCAGGATGAAAATAATCTCATTCTTATTAACCAGCCAGCAGACTCACCAACCTTCTACTCGAGAGCATGGCACACCACCTCTACACCAGACCTGGCATTCTACTCACCAGGCCTGGAATGGAACATCACACGCGTCGTTGGAAAGCAGCTTGGGGGTAGTGACCACAGACCAGTATTTCTGGAAATTCACAATGAATATACCAAGGACAGCAGCACGCTCACTAGGTGGAACTATAAGAGGGCAGACTGGAAAATGTACCAGCATTTAACCAGTGTTCTAGCTAAGGACATGAACTTGGACAAAGACATCAATAGAGCAGTGAGTGAATTTAATAGATGTATACTACATGCTGCTAGTAAAACCATACCCAGGGGGGCACGCAAAAACTACAAACCCTACTGGAATGATGAACTGGAAAAGCTGCAAAATGAGATGGAAACATCTAGAAAGCAGGCCGAGAACAGACCTAGCCAAGAACATCACAACAAATATCAGCAAACAAAGGCTAAATTTCAAAGAGCCAAGTTACAAGCCAGACGGAGCAGCTGGAAAGAAAAAACAGAGTCGCTGAACCTAGAAAGAGATACTAGGAAATTATGGAAACTTGTAAAACAACTAAATGATGAAGGTACAGGGAGAAATACCAGGATCACACTTTATAAAGATAGAAACATTTTAACAGGTAAACATGCAGCTGATTACTTTGCAGATTCCTTTGCAGAAGACAATAACGTCAAAGTCAGCCCAGACAAACAACAGGAGGTTCGAGAGAACCAGCAAAACATTGGACAAGGTGAACCTATACCTGAAGTCATGGAGGCACCAATCACAATGAGAGAACTGGAGCATGCAATATCCAAATTGAAAATGAAAAAGTCCCCTGGAGCTGATGGAGTGTCCAATGAAATGATTAGAAACCTGGGAAGTGCAGCAAGAGCAAAGCTACTGCAGATCTTTAACACAAGCTGGTCCACAGGTAATGTACCACAGGCGTGGAGAGAAGCAATAATGATACCACTCCTCAAATCAGGAAAAGATGGCAACACAGTCTCCAACTACAGGCCCATCAGCCTCACAAGCTGTCTATGTAAAACAATGGAACGCATTATCAATCTTAGGATGCAGTGGTACCTTGAAAGTGAAAACCTTCTGGTATCACAGCAAGCAGGTTTCAGACAGTGCTACTCTACTGAAGATCAGGCAACCTACCTCTCCCAAGAGATTGAGGATGCCTTCCAAGAAAAGAAACTGGTACTAGCAGCATGGATAGACCTCAGGAAAGCATTTGATAAGGTCTGGAAAGAAGGGCTCCTAAAGAAATTGCGAAATTGCAGGGTTAGCTCAAGAATGTACAAATGGGTAAAAGCATACCTGCATAATAGAAGAGCCAGGGTACAATTAGATGGTCGCAAGAGCAAGAAAGTTCTACTGCGTCATGGAGTCCCCCAGGGAGGAGTCCTGTCACCCACACTTTTCTTGGTTTACATCAATGACCTAGTTGCTGAACTACCACACGGGATCAAAGTGGCAATGTATGCTGACGACCTGGTGATCTGGTGCACGGAAGAACATGCAACAGTGGCCACTAAACAAATACAAAGAGCTATCGATGCCCTAACCTTATGGGCTAATAGATGGTGCGTCAGCATTAACACAGATAAGTGCAGCACTACACTCTTTACCCTCTCACCAAAACAAAAAGCTGGTCATATCAAGATAGATGGAGAGCTCTTGAAAGAAGACAAACAACCCACATACCTCGGAGTTACTTTTGATGATAAGCTGACATGGAAGCAGCACATAAACAAAGCAACAACAAAAGCCAGGAGGAAGCTAGCTATCCTGAGAAAACTAAGTGGAACCACATGGGGAGCCAGTGGAAATATACTCAGTAAAGTTTACCAGCAAGGCATAAGACCACACCTGGAATACGGTTCAGCTGCGTGGTGTCCTGCATCAAACACCACATTACAAGATCTAGATAAAGTGCAAAACCAGGCACTTAGAATAATGTTGGGAGCAATGAAATCAACACCCATAGCAGAGATGCAGAAAATGGGAAGAATGCAAACACTTGGCGAACGCAGAGACACAAAAGTACTAATTCAAGCAGAAAAGTTTCAGTGTATGCCAAGTCATCCAATGAAGGAAAGATTCCAAAATCTAGCAATGGGACGACTGAAAAGGAGCAGCTTTATCCATCAAGCTAAACGACTCCGTAGACAACTTACAGACCTACCTGAAGTTGGCAGCCCCTTAAGGTCTGTACCAGAGCAAACCCCGTGGAGTGAAAGCCATGGAATGCCAATATACATTCAGACCCATGTGAAAGGAATACTAAGCGAGGACGAACAGAACAGTGTGCAGCGAATGACAATCACCCTCAGTTTCCTGGATGAGGAATATCCACAAGATATATGGGTCAGAGTGTACACAGATGGGTCAGCACAGAATGCTGTGAGGAATGGAGGTGCAGGTGTATATATAGAATATCCACACAAGCCTAGAGATACAATCAGAACACCGACAGGAAAATTCTGCAATAATTATGATGCAGAAATCCAGGCAATTAGTGTGGCAGCTAAAAAACTGCTGAACTCCAACTCTGACCTACAGCCTGTGGTATTCCTGACAGATGCAAGGTCAGTGCTTCAAGCTCTCCAGTCTGGAAAACTAACAGACTTAAAAAAACTACTTAGCGAATTGTCTTACCAGTATAGGGTAACCATGCAGTGGATACCCTCTCACTGTGGAATACCAGGAAATGAAAAAGCAGACCAACTGGCTAAGGAAGGTGCTGCCGAAGACCAACCAGATATACCAATCACCTACCATCAGAAAAAACAGATGATAAAGTCAATAAGAAAGCCACAAACACCAACACAAGATGACTATCACAATATGAACAGATCAGAACAAGTTATAATTCTACGTCTCAGAACAGGACACAACCGACTCCGCAGTCACATGTATACAAAGTTCAAGATTGGCAACACGGCCATGTGTACATGTGGACAGGCAGCACAGAGTGCCAAACATATACTTCAAGAGTGTTCTGAGCATGAAACGCTGAGGCAGACATATTGGCCAGAGGAAACAACACTGGAATCAAAACTCTATGGGACACTGTATGAACTACAAAAGACAGTGAGTTTTATTAAGGAGACAGAATTACAGATATAGACATGTTTCAAGTGAACGAAAGAAGAAGAAGAAGAATAAGAAAGACAAATCATAAGTAAGGCAAATCATAAGTAAGGCAAATCACAAGTAAGACAAATCACATACAAAACAAATAAGATAGCACAATAAATTGTATATAACCAAGACAAATCACAAAGTTTGTGTCCGATGGTATATTGCCTGAGAGTGTTAGTCTAACCTGTAGGTCATGTTCCAATTTTTTGGTGCTTTCTTTAATTTCATCTTTAATCTGGGACAGGACTGATGATTTCATCTGAAAAACAATTAATCTGATCTTACACATGATGTTGTAGTCATGCATGATGTTAATGACATGTGATGTTATAATCATGCATGATGTTCTAGTCACATGTGATGTTATAATCATGCATGATGTTCTAGTCACATGTGATGTTATAATCATGCATGATGTTCTAGTCACATGTGATGTTATAATCATGCATGATGTTCTAGTCACATGTGATGTTATAATCATGCATGATGTTCTAGTCACATGTGATGTTATAATCATGCATGATGTTCTAGTCACATGTGATGTTATAATTATGCATGATGTTCTAGTCACATGTGATGTTATAATTATGCATGATGTTATATTCAGATGTGATGTTCTAGTTACATGTGATTTCTAGCAACATGTGATGTTCTAGTCACTGCTGATATTCTAGTCACTGCTGATGTTCTAGTCCCATGTGATGTTTTAGTCCCATGTGATGTTCTAGTCATGTTTGATGTTCTAGTCACATATCATATTTCTAGTATTATGTAATGTTGTAATCTAGTAATGTGATGTTCTATTCACATGTATGTTCTAGTCACGTATGATGCTCTCTAGGCACATGTGATGCTCTCTAGGCACATGTGATGTTCTAGTCACTGCTGATGTTCTAGTCACTGCTGATGTTCTAGTCATAGTCACTGCTGATGTTCTAGTCACAAGTGATGTTCTAGTCACATGTGATGTTCTATTCACTGCTGATGTTCTAGTCACTGATGTTTTAGTCACATGTGATGTACTAGTCACATTTGTAGTCAGTCTCATATATTGAAACACATTTCTTGTTAGGGGAACAATAAACACATATACCCGTAACCATCAGCTGAAAGAGACATAACTTATATGGGAATTCTCAGACTGTAACACTGTCAGTTCAGAAAATCAGTAATCACAGAATTATGAATCCTCTTTGAGGATTCAGATCCTGTAATAATCATCATATCACATGACTTGACAACCTGATCCTTGTGCCATGAATAAGTGACGTTATTACAAGACATGACTGCAATCTCTGTACCCTAACTGCATGTTTTTGTGTCATGATTACAATCCCTGTGTCGTGACTGAAAATCTGTACCATGACTACAATCCCTATACCCTAACTGCAAGTCTACCATGACTAAAATCCCTGTACCCTGACTGCAAACCCTCTACCCTGACTGAAAGTCTCTGTGCCAAGACTGAAAGTCTGTACCATGACTACAATCCCTCTACCCTGACTCAAAATCTCTGTGCCATGACTAATACCTGTGCCCTGACTGACTCCAAGTTTCTATACCACGAGTAAGTAAAACAGTTATAAAATCCCCAAATCTCTGACCTGTTCTAGACTGATATTCAGATCATGAGGTAAGCTGGAGATTGAAGAGCTCTGAAATCTTCTGAATGGTCGAGGTGTTGACATGAGACCCATTCCTGGCATCCAACTGTGAGCTGTCTGGCTGGAGTCACGTCTGCTATCATGATAACTGATATCACCAGTAAAGATGTCTACATTATCATCCAGACCTTGATCTCTTCGCTCCTGCATGCCACTCCCAGACATCTGTTGCTGGCACAACTGTTCTTTAATCAGCTCCACCATCTGAAATTCAAGCAGAATACTCTGTACATCATAATATTCTTGTCAAATATATATGGATGTACATACTTCATTTCATACTCCTTCTTCTTCTTCTTCTGCGTTTGTTCTCAAACTCCTGTAGATTAGGAGGATGTAGTCCGGAGAACGGAATGCTTTGTGTCATGGTTTACATCATTGCTGCGATATCTGCACCTTTTGGCCTGATACATCCGACTTCAGCATGGCTTTGGGTCACTGACCCTATATGGGATGGGACAGCCAACTCCATCCCATAACCGCCTTAGTCACCTTTTACGACATGCATGGAAGGTAAGCAGAGTTGCTTTTTTTTTCTCCCCTGTCAGGCTCCGGCAACACACGGGTGATTTCATACTCCTACAAATACAAATATATATGGATGCACTTGATTTCACACTCCTACAAATACAAAGCATTAACCTCCAAAATCGGATGTGTTGGGTTATTGTCATAAAAAAAAAATGGTGACACAAGACAATTCCATCCTCTGGACTACATCCTGCTGAAAATCTAGTAGAATCATTATACAAGAGAGATCCATTCTTCTGCACAGAAGAATGATGGTAAACCAGCATAGGACCAATACTGTCAGCAGAAGTGTAATGGCGGATACACTCAGGGAGAGATTGGAGCAACTATGGATGTGTCCAGTTTGCAGTGATGATGATCCGATGACTAACTAAGAGAGATTCAGTGGGAGTTTGATAGCACAAACGCACACAAAAAGTTAACAGCTGAATGTTTACTGTAACCTCCTGTATATAGCTGGGGTAAAAAATGGTACAGAATAGCAATACTGTGAATTGCCATGCATGGGATAAGTGGCAACTAAGGTGGAAATGGCTGCTCAATACCACAGGTCAAAGTAACTCAAAAGCCATGCTTAAGTCGGATTTGTCAGGTGCAGATATAGCAGTCAAGATGTGATCATGACACAGTACATTCCATTCTCTTGACTTTATCCTGCTAACCAGTGGGAGTTTGAGAATGATGAAGAAGACTGACATATACCAACCATCAATTAGAACTGACCAACCATTACTAATATGTCACATTACTCCAACCTTTACTAAGACGTCACATTATAACCTTTACTGAGATCACACATTCCAATCTTCACTAAGACCACAATTGAACAACTTAAACAGGTGAAAGAATTCACTTCTCTTGGAAGCATCTAATCATCAAATGTGGAAAAACAGCACAGAAATCCAACATAGATGCAACATATCATACCAGATCTTAGGACAGATGTTCCCTGTTTTCAAAAACAAACATGTGAACATGAACACCAAAACTGCACTATATAAAACGATCATCATACAATCACTATGCTACCAATCATGGACATTAACAACAGAATCCAAAAAAAACTTGTTACAACAGAAATGACATGTTTACATAGAATCCTTAGAGTAACAATAAGAGACAGAATCAGAAATGAAAACATTAGAAGACTAACTAACACAACGCCACTCCTGGATTACATCAGAAGATGGAAGCTATTTTCACCTTTACTAAGAAAGCACATTTCAACCGTTACTAAGACATTACATTCCAACCTTTCCCAAGACCTAACATTCCAACATTTACCAAGACCTAACATTCCAACCTTTACCAAGACCTAACATTCCAACCTTTACCAAGACCTAACATTCCAACCTTTACCAAGACCTAACATTCCAGCCTTTAATAAAGCCTCACATTCTAACCCAAACTACTAATGAGCAGACACTAGCAGTAGATATCAGAGACATATGACACCTGTACTTAGACCTGCCCTGTTGATAATACCTGTACTTAGACCTGCCCTGTTGATAATACCTGTACTTATATCTGTCCTGTTGATAATACCTGTACTTAGACCTGCCCTGTTGATAATACCTGTACTTATATCTGTCCTGTTGATAATACCTGTACTTAGACCTGCCCTGTTGATAATACCTGTACTTAGACCTGCCCTGTTGATAATACATGTACTTAGACCTGCCCTGTTGATAATACCTGTACCTATATCTGCCCTGTTGATAATACCTGTACTTATATCTGCCCTGTTGATAATACATGTACTTATATCTGCCCTGTTGATAATACATGTACTTATATCTGCCCTGTTGATAATACCTGTTTTTATACCTGCCCTGCTGATAATACCTGTACTTATATCTGCCCTGCTGATAATACCTGTACTTAGACCTGCCCTGTTGATAATACCTGTACTTAAACCTGCCTTGCTGATAATACCTGTACTTATACCTGCCCTGTTGATAATATTTATATCTAGACTTACCTTGTTGATGATTCCTAGACTGAACATGAAAGAGTAGAAATCATTGCCAGCATGCACTGACTTGACCCGCTCTGTAAGTAGCTGCTCCGTCTCTATAACTTGACACTTGACCTCACCCCAGAGACATTCCAGCTCTTCTACTTCTTCTCTGTCAATGAGAAATTGCATTAACATGTCAATGTGACATATCTGTCAACATTAGCTTGTCAATGTGACATATCTGTCAACATTAACATGTCAATGTCACACATCTGTCAACATTAATATTTCAATATCACTTTTGCATTCACTCTAGCAGAGGGGTAGTTAAAATACTGCCTGTGAAGCCAAACCCTCTCTGCTGCCTGTGAAGCCAAATCCTCCATGTCAAAAGATTTTGACTGGTCTGCCAAGCAGTCTTTAAAAATACAATAACAACTGACGCTTGAGCTGAGAAACATTTGGATCTCCAAGTGGCTTAAAAAAGTAAAACCAATAAAATAAAATGCTTTTTGACCACATCCTATATTAAACAAACTCAATCCAGCTAGCCAATAAAAAAAGGGTTGTACATGTCTGCTCAAGTCCATCCCAAAACAACCGATAACTGGTGAGCTTATTAAGAACAAATGAATGAACAGTGGACAGAAGAAACGCTTAAATGATTCTCTCAAAGTATCTGTAAAGAACTTCAATATTAAGCTGCCCGAATGACAGAGAAACAAAAATGCAGATCTTCCAACTCTGACTATACATATTCCAAACATGGTAATCTTTTTGGTAATCTCTGTATACATCAGAGAAATGCAAAACCACAAGAGATGCAAAAACACAAATCTGAGACTACCGTCATCATCGCCTATGATGGACAGCTGTTAATGTAACCATATAGATTTCACATATTTTTGGTACAGACATATTCTCACCTTTCTGTATCAGTCAGGCTTTAGTACAGACATATTCTCACCTTTCTGTATCAGTCAGGTCTGCGTACACTGACTGATAATCCAACAAGAAGGTGGCCTCCATAATAGTTAGCTCTGTTTTGTATTTGTGGACAGCATTTTGTAGCAGGCGATTCTCTTCCTGCAATCTCTGAAATATAACATTGTCACCATGTTATATACACATTACTAGGCCAAGGAAATATTTTGTACACATTACTGGGTCAAGGCAACATCTCATACACATTACTGGGTGAAGGCAATATGTTATACACATTACTGGGTGAAGGCAATATGTTATACAGATTACTGGGTGAAGGCAATATGTTATACACATTACTGGGTGAAGGCAATATGTTATACACATTACTGGGTGAAGGCAATATGTTATACACATTACTGGGTCAAGGCAATATGTTATACACATTACTGGGTCAAGGAAATATGTCATACACATTACTGGGTCAAGGCAATGTGTTATGGCATACAATAAAGGGCCAAGGCAATAAATAATGGAATACATTACTGGGCCAAGGTAACAAGTCATGCAATACATTACTGGATCAAGTCAATATATCATGCAATACATTACTGGATCAAGTCAATATATCATGGCATATACTAATAAGTCACATCAATATGACATACATTAATTATTCAATGGATCAAATCAACATGACATATATTACTGGGTCAAATCAACTTGACATAATTTACTGAATCAGGACAACATGACATACATTACTGGGTCAAGTCAACATGACAGATAGCAGTTATATAAACAGAGGACCAGTCAATACAATCTGTGAGGATAAACTAGATAGATATACTGATATCTTGTAGAGACAGGACATGGACAGATATACTGATGTTGCTGACAGAGGAGATCATGGACAGATAGCTTGCACACAGAGGAACTCATGGACAGATAGCTTCCACACAGAGGAGATCATGACACTCTTGACATTAAAAATGTCCTGAACATTGTCTGACCATTTTCGAACATAAAATGAAGTCTCAACATATTCTACCTTGGTCTTAGTAAGCATGTTCCATTCCTTGAACATATGGGTGGGTTGATAGTGACAACGATTTCTACTAATGCCCTGTGCAGAAAGATACATCAAATAAAAACTGTGTGATATATTTTATCAAGCCATCTTACTTTACAAAGATGTTAAATTACTTCTGTAGTTAGTAACTTTTCTGTCATTCCAGTATTGTTATTTCTATATTGTTGGGGTTTTAACCAACTTCATCACCAACACCCTTTATACAGACACTTCTTCTTCTGCGTTTGTTCTCAAACTCCTGCAGATTAGCAGGATGTAGTCTGGAGAACGGAATGTGTTGTGTCATGGTTTACAGCATTGCTGCGATATCTGCGCCTTTCAGCCTGACACATCCGACTTCAGCATGGCTTTTGGTCACTGACCCTATATGGAATGGGACAGCCAACTCCATCCCATAACCTTCTTAGTCGCCTTTTACGACATGCGTGGAAGGTAAACAGTGTTGCTATTCTTTGCTCCCCTTTCGGGCCCCACAACACACGGGCGGATACAGACACAACACAGCTGAAGAAGACATGCACATACCACCACCAGGTATAGGAAAGAAAGAGTGAACACTCGCATCCCAGGGGATTGGATAAGTAAGTAAATTCTATATTGTTATTTAGTTTTTTGTCCATATTCTTATATGGCTGTGAAACAAGGACTCTAACTGTGCTTAGAGAGAAGAATACAAGTGTTTAAAAACAAATGTTATAGTCTTGTGTTGGGTATCTGTTACCGATAACATAAGACCGAACAATGTGTTTATGCATGGAAGAATTAATGTATTAGCGGCTCAACAAGAATTACAGTTGGCGGTTGTGAAACAATATAAACTCAGGTAGTATTGAAGCTTGTCAAGACATTCTTTGATGTCAAAGGTTGTTGTTCAGGATACAGTCGGAGGAGGAAGAAGAGGTGGAGACCAGAAGTTGGACGTGGTTGAACAATATCAAGTAATAGACAGTGTATGAAGTTTTACAAACTCTGAATAGCAGATGATAGAGGTGTAATTAACTCACAAAGAGGTTAAATTACCTCACAAAAATGTTAACTTAATTCACAAAACAATTATCTTACAAGAAATGATAAATTAATTCACAAAGCAATTATCTTAAAAGAAATGATAAATTAATTCACACAGCAATTATCTTAAAAGAAATGATAAATTAATTAACAAAGCAATTATCTTAAAAGAAATGATAAATTAATTAACCAAGCAATTATCTTAAAAGAAATGATAAATTAATTCACAAAGCAATTATTTTAAAAGAAATGATAACTTAATTCACAAAGCAATTATCTTAAAAGAAAAGATAACTTAATTCACAAAGCAGTTATCTTAAAAGAAATGATAACTTAATTCACAAAGATGTTAAAAATTGGTAAAATATCCTATTCAGGACATAGCCACCAACCCAGCATTTGTTGGCTGTAGTGATTTTCTAGGTATTATAAATACATTCAGCAGTTTGCCATTGCTTTCTGAATGGTCCGAATGCACAATTGTCTGTCATGGGATTAGAATCCGGTACCTTGGCCAGCACAGATTTGCACTATACCACGCTGCCACAGAGTGATTATCTTCACAGAAATGTAACTTAATTCACTATGCAGTTAACTGAACAGAAATGATAACGTAATTAACAATGCAGTTAACTTAACAGAAATATTAACTTAATTAACAATGCAGTTAACAGACCAGAAATGATAACTTAATTCACAAAGAGGTGAACTTAGCAATTCTTGTAACTTAATTCATAAAACAGTCAAATTACCCCACAAAAGAAATATTCACAATAAACACCACATGACTCACCCTGAAGTGCGTTGGCTGATTGAGTAATCTTGCTAACTTGCGAGATTCCAAGACTCCAGTTTGGATCTGACCTTGTATGTCTGAAAATGACTGCACTGACCACTCGGAGCTAGTCTCAGTTGTTGGTGAGTAGGTGTCAGTGTCGTCTGACAGTCTGCTAAAAGACCGTGCCCTTACTGCGTCTCTGCTATCGAAATCCTCATCCATAATATCACACGATTTTTGCCGGGAAGTCGAATTAGCGGCTTTTTCGTGGAAATCTATTGGCTTATTGCTAAAATGTGAACGCAGGCCACTGATGTTACCTGCTATAGGAGGAAATTGAAACTCTGAGGATCTGGAAGAAGCAGTAGTGTCATAGATGATTGCTCCTGTGCTGTTGGCAGTGATACCATTGCTGTGATATGTTACAGTTTTGTTTGGTGGGACTGATGCATTAATTACTGTCATTTTGTTTGTAGAAGTCGATGTGGTCATGGTGCTGACATTTGAAGAATGTAGAGGTATAGGGCGCACAGTTACAGAATTTCTTGCAAGGACCATTTCTCTAGATAAAGCGGCATTGCTTCTAGTCTCTAAAATTCCTTCATCTGAGTGTCTGCGAGGACTCTCATGACTGCTGACTATTTGATATCTATCTGAAGACCCTTGTTTTCTGCTGAAGTCCCCATCCTGACTGAACAGATCTATTTGTGAAGTAAACATTCTCCGAGGTTTATATATATTCTTTTCGGAGTGGATGACTCTGGGCTTTGAATGCCAGCTACTCAACCAATACTTCTTCTGATCAAAACTTCCATCGTGGACAAGGTTTGAATGTCTTGAATCACTACCAGACCTGGATCTCAAAACTGATGATCCAGCATGGTAAGACCCCAAGTGATGAATAGCACCACTGTGTACCAGACCACCCGTTCGATCATGTTTAGATGTCAAGGTGGGAATGTAACACATTGTGACAAAACGTTGACTATTCTCTGAGGATCTCGTATGATTTGATTCATTTCTTGCTTCAACTTGTGTTTCTATAGAAGACTTCAACTGAAAGGAGAAACATTGAAATGTGATGTCTCGTACAAGTGCGTGACACATGGAAGGTAATGTATAGAACAGGTAGCAGACACATGGAAGGTGATGTCTAAGACAAGTAGGAGACACATGGATGGTGATGTATAAAACAAGTAGCAGACACATGGAAGGTGATGTATAAACAAGTAGGAGATACATGGAAGGTGATGTATAGAACAAGTAGGAGACACATGTAATGTGATGTATAGAACACGTAGGAGACACATGGAAGGTGATGTATAGAACAAGTAGGAGACACATGGAAGGTGATGTATAGAACAAGTAGGAGACATATGGAAAATGATGTATAGGAGAAGCAGGTTTGTGAAGACAAGGGGGACACTCTACCCAGAATACATATGCACAGACAGATTAAAAAATCTGCCACACATCTGACCTTGTCCAGGGATGTCTGTGTGGCCATCTCTTCTGTATGTGGGACTGACAAGATGGCTGTAGTAGCACTACTAGCTAATGTCCTGCAACTTTCATCACTAGAGCCTAAACTGGCAAGCTGGCGAGAGAAGATCTTGTGGTTAGAACAACTCTCTGCTCGCAATTACAACCATCTACACACATCTACAACCATCTACTCACATCTACAACCATCTACTCACATCTACAACCATGTACTCACCCCTAAAACCATGTACTCACCTCTAAAACCATGTACTCACATCTACAACCATCTAGTCATATCTACAACCATGTACTCACATCTACAACCATGTACTCACATCTACAACCATCTACTCACATCTACAACCATCTACTCACATCTACAACCATCTACAACCATGTACTCACCCCTAAAACCATGTACTCACCTCTAAAACTATGTACTCACATCTACAACCATGTACTCACATCTAAAACCATGTACTCACATCTAAAACCATGTACTCACATCTACAACCATGTACTCACCTCTAAAACCATGTACTCACATCTACAACCATGTATTCACCTCTAAAACCATGTACTCACATCTACAGCCATGTACTCACATCTACAACCATGTACTCACATCTACAACCATGTATTCACCTCTAAAACCATGTACTCACATCTACAACCATGTATTCACCTCTAAAACCATGTACTCACATCTACAACCATGTATTCACCTCTAAAACCATGTACTCACATCTACAACCATGTACTCACCTCTAAAACCATATACTCACATCTACAACCATGTACTCACCTCTAAAACCATGTACTCACATCTACAACAATGTACTCACATCTACAACCATGTACTCACCCCTAAAACCATGTACTCACCTCTAAAACCATGTACTCACATCTACAACCATGTACTCACCCCGAAAACCATGTACTCACCTCTAAAACCATGTACTCACCTCTAAAACATGTACTCACATCTACAACCATGTACTCACCTCTAAAACATGTACTCACATCTACAACCATGTACTCACCTCTAAAACATGTACTCACATCTACAACCATGTACTCACCTCTAAAACATGTACTCACATCTACAATCATGTACTCACCTCTAAAACATGTACTCACCTATAAAACCATGTACTCACCTCTAAAACATGTACTCACATCTACAACCATGTACTCACCTCTAAAACATGTACTCACATCTGCAACCATGTACTCACATCTAAAACATGTACTCACATCTACAACCATGTACTCACCTCTAAAACATGTACTCACATCTGCAACCATGTACTCACCTCTAAAACATGTACTCACATCTACAACCATGTACTCACCTCTACAACCATGTACTAACCTCTAAAACCATCTACTCACATCTACAACCATCTACTCACCTCTACAACCATGTACTCACCTCTACAACCATGTACTCACCTCTAAAACCATGTACTCACATCTAAAACCATCTATGAGTACCTACATATATCATTGACTATCTGCTCACATATAAAACTATTAACTTACATCTATAATTATCTAATCACATCTACAACCACCTACCTGTCCCCATTAACAACAAACTATTCACACCAACAAACACTACTGTGATTTCTGCTCACCTTCAAAGTTTCTGGCTCAGCTAGAGCAGGATCTGCATCACCAAATCCGCTGCTGTCAGACTGCACGCTACCCATACGGGACAAATCATCTGTACAGAATTAATCAAGAAACAATGGTTACTCTGCGACTGTATTAATTGTTACTTAACCTTATATCTTCATTGCAGAGGGGCTAGTAAGACATACACATTTTTTCACATTTCCCCCAAAAATGAAAGCTTGAAACATCTATCTAATCTAATCTAAATCTTATCTATCTAATCTTATCTATCTAATCTTATCAATCTAAATCTTATCTAAATCTAAATCTTATCTAAATCTAAATCTTATCTAAATCTATATCTTATCTAAATCAAAATCTTATCTAAATCTTATCTAAATCTAAATCTGATCTAAATCTAAATCTTATCTAAATCTTATCTAAATCTAAATCTTATCTAAATCTAAATCTTATCTAAATCTAAATCTTATCTAAATCTAAATCTTATTTAAATCTAAATCTTATCTAAATCTAAATCTTATCTAAATCTAAATCGTATCTAAATCTTATCTAAATCTAAATCTAAATCTTATCCAAATCTAAATCTTATCTAAATCTTATCTAAATATAAATCTTATCTAAATATAAATCTTATCTAAATCTAAATCTTATCTAAATCTTATCTAAATCTAAATCTTATCTAAATCTAAATCTTATCTAAATCTTATCTAAATCTAAATCTTATCTAAATCTTATCTAAATCTAAATCTTATCTAAATCTAAATCTTATCTAAATCTAAATCTTATCTAAGATCCATTTATCTCTATCTATCTCTATCTATCTATCTATCTATCTATCTATCTATCTATCTATCTATCTATCTATCTATCTATCTATCTATCTATCTATCTATCTATCTATCTATAAACCCATAACCCGTCAGGGTTGTAGGGGTACTCCATTGGATGCTTAAGCACACACATTCCTCCAGCAATTTATATTTTCAACAATGCGGATGAATGAGGAAAAATCTTGTCCTGTTCATTCCTTGATGTTGTCTGTCCATGTTTTTATGTGCCCTCCTCTGCTCCCCCCCTCCACGATGGTTCCCTCATAAAAATGCATTTTTTAAGAAAAGGTTTACAGATTTTCTAACTGACAAAAATAAACATGAACAGTGTGGGATATACCACAGAACTTCTACTTCTGTCAGTAGAAGCTGGAATGAATGTATACTGATTATTCCTGTAGCCTTACTTTTATTCAGGTGACTTATTTTTTACAAAGGCAACTGAGATGTTGTTCTATAGGAGAATGCTGAAGGTGTCATGGACAGATAGAAATATGAACGAGTATGTACTTTATTTTGTTCGTTACTTGATGTCTACACCATCAAACAAGTGTATCTCACATCTTGTCTGATGTGATGAGCTCCACCGTTGTCCGAAGCTCTGCTTTGGTTCCATATATATTTGCCTGCAGGGTTGCCCGTTTGGGCCAATACATCTCTCTGAATTGTTCATAGTGGAGACAGTTCTGTAGAACATGGGTTTGTCTGTTCATCTGTTTCATAAGTGCACAGTGGTGTAGCACACAATCGTATCATGTGCATGTTGCGTTTCGCATGATACCATAGTTGAGTGGGTACTGAAAGTCAAATGTGAGACGGGGGTGGGGGGTTACTTAGTAATATTAGAAAGAGAAAATCTTTATTTTGTGGACATGTTATGAGACAGGGAGATCTGGAGAATATAGTTACAACAGGCAAGATAGAAAGCAAGAGAGATTGAGGATGACAGTGTGAGAAAATATTAGATAGTCTGACACCATGACAAGGCAAAGAGTCAGCAACAATCCTGATAAAAGATATTGGAAATAGCGAGTTGTGGTTGGGTTTTCATACACGAGGAACAGCTTGCTGGCTGCGAAGTGCCTCATCAGAGGATAGACCAAAAAAATGGGTGACCCAAGCAAACTATCAGCTCGTCTCATGTACAACACCAGCTCATGTACAACACCAGCTCATGTACAACACCAGCTCATGTACAACACCAGCTCATGTACAACACCAGCTCATGTACAACATCAGCTCATGTACAACACCAGCTCATGTACAACACCAGCTCATGTACAACACCAGCTCATGTACAACACCAGCTCATGTACAACATCAGCTCATGTACAACATCAGCTCATGTACAACACCAGCAATCATTACATTTTTCCATCCAATTATGTCTCTTCAGTGTATAAAATACATCTCCTGACATCTCCTACAGTTTTTAAGCGTATTTACATTGTTAATACAATCAATGGAGAATCAACAGAGACGAGAGAGGGGTTAATACAAATAAGCAACGCACTTTCTCCATAAAACCTACCCTGGCACGCATATGTGATATTTTGTGGACCTCTGCAGTCCATTTGAAATTTTACACTGACATGATACCTGACCATGTGACAACAAAAACCAAACTGTCAAATACTTGATGTTAGCCATTAAGGAGTTAATGAGACACAGATGGATTTTGTAGCTGTGTGGTAAAGGCCACATGCTCTTGCTGTCACCACGTCAAGTACAAGGTAAGTTTTTTAATGTGCCCTATAACAGAAAAAAATCCAGTACATACAGGAGATTGAATTTTGGACCTCACGGGTGTGAGACTAACGCTCTAACCTCTCAGCAATGTGCTACATGACCATCTGTAAAGGCGCAAAAAGGCTATTCAATGTCTCTTTATATGGTCAAAAAATATAAACTTTCTTGTTATAATGCTGTTGTTTTGATTCTCGGGAGTTATATTAGTCATAAACTCTCACTTCCTATGTGCAATGGGGCGGTCACTTCCTATGTGCAATGGGGAGGTACCTTCCTATGTGCAATGGGGAGGTAACTTCCTATGTGCAATGGGGAGGTAACTTCCTATGTGCAATGGGGAGGTAACTTCCTATGTGTAATGGGATGGTCATTTCCTATGTGCAATGGGGTGATTTCTCCAGAGCTCTAGCCCATATCCAGAAGATCCTACTCTCATCGGTGAGCAATAATTTGAGACAAAGTCTTCTACCTCGAGAGCGTAAATTCTAGGGTTTTGTTACTTTCCTGCCTTTCTGCAACATGCAAAGTTGGTTTCATGCACTTCAGTTCCCCTGTCAGGACTATTTTCCTGTAAGAAGTGCCCATAGCCACCCAGCTCCTGATCATGGTAACTGGAATAGGTAAGGCAATCATTTATGACAGGGCTATTCAATTATATTTACTCTGGGGCCAAAATGTAGAAAATGGGGATCATCACGGGCCAGAGGTCCGAATATAATTATATATATTTAGTTGTTTTATAACTATTTCACTGTTTTAGCAATGATTCGCGGGCCACTTACTAGGCCTCCGCGGGCCAGGTTTGAATATCCCTGATCTATGAGATCCCAGCTATTCATGAGGGGGAAAGGGGCTCTGAAATTGTGCAAGGCTAACACATTTGCCAGATTCTAGGCTTTCCCAGGAAATTGTCACATTCTGCACAAAGTTGCTTCTCACTACACTCCTGTGCCACCATGTCCACACTATTTGCACCATGTGCATGTTGGCAGCTAGGACCATGGTCAGGGCTGAAGCTCATCTGGTACCTCTAGTACGACCTGCAATGCTGGGTTCTCTGAA
Organism: Meghimatium bilineatum; assembly: GCA_034231615.1. Classification (NCBI taxonomy): domain Eukaryota; kingdom Metazoa; phylum Mollusca; class Gastropoda; order Stylommatophora; family Philomycidae; genus Meghimatium; species Meghimatium bilineatum. The sequence goes on from CM067306.1 coordinate 61,938,544, forward strand.
TGTATCACCAAAAAAGGGAAATGTATTTGTACAGATGAAATGATGTGGGGTTTCCACAAGAGGAAAATCTCACTATATTTGCTTGTCATTTAGTGAGAGTTTACCGTTCAGTACAAGGATTACTGTCACACAATGTTTAGTCAGATAGGTCAATACTGAGACCTTCAGACCTTCCTCATACAGAATATTGTTAGGAATCAGCCCTCTTCCAAGTAAGTCTTTTTTGTGACTAAATCACTGAAGACCTACCGCACTTTGTGAGTGAATTAAAAAAAAATTAGGAACACTGCTGAGTGAATAAAAAAATAATGACAACTGTGTGAATGAATAAAAAAAAAAGGACCACTGTGTGAGTGAAAACCAAAAAAAATAAGGACCCACTGTGTAAATGAATAAAAAAACAAATAAAGACCCACTGTGTAAATGATTAAAATAAACAAAGTACCCACTGTGCTAGTGAATAAATCAAATAAGGACCAACTGTATGAATGATTAAAAAAAAAAATAAGAACCCACGGTGTGAGTGTATTAATATAAAAAACCTACTTTGTGAATGAACCAAAAATAAGGACCTACTTTGTGAATGAACCAAAAATAAGGACCTACTTTGTGAATGTTGCAATCGTTTCACCAACTCCAGGTGGTTTAATGTTGATGGATGCTTTGATATTTGCATTTTTGGTGTTTGTTCTATAGATGAATAATCCTTTTGTTTGCTATCCGGTGTGGATCTGTCAACTCCTGACCTCGTTATCCGGATCTGAAGCAGAGATCTATTGCCGGTCATCAATGTGGCAACATTAACATTTTGACTTGCTTCCACAGCAGCAGCAACACTGAAGTCTGTGTCCGTTGTCTGGCAACTATTTGAAACCATGCGTCTGGCAGCATACGAACTTTGATATGAATCATATGGACTGTTAGTTCTTGAGATATAGTCCCAATCTGTCATGCCATTGTCGGACTCTGTAACAAATCTGGACTCAGATTCTTCCGCTGCCAGCGTCAAGCTGTTGCTACCCACAGCTGTAGCGCTGCTGCTGGACCCAGAGTCAGAAGATGCTGTTTGTGCCTTCTCTACTGTTAGTCTTGAAGATGGGACCGCTTGGACTGGCTGGTTGACATCCTGTATCCAGTACTTACTGTCTTTATTGTCCGAGCTGGAGATGATGACGTGAACATCGCTAAAGATTTCAGTATGCCCTCTTTTATTAACCGGGCCAGAGGAATGTTGGTTCAGGGTATCTTCATCGCTCCTCTTGTTATCTACATCATCGTGCAGGTTAATACTGGTGGAATGTTGATATATAGTCGGAGCCTTCTCGACCGTAGTTTGCCTGGAGCTCGCTGGAGACACAAAGTAATTAGTGTTTGACATATGAGTGCTAAGTAGATCAAGGCCATGGTCAGCGTCTGCATTCTCATCATTGTCTGCCATGTCACTGGACAGCCGCTGCTTCCTGGATGGTAAAAATAGGTCATCCGATGAAGAATGTTCTTGCTGGTTTCTAGCATGGTATTCTCTTCGAATCTTCTCGAATTCTCGCTCCGTCTCCAAGTTTGGCGTGTCCAGGCTGTCAGTGGATGATTCAGTAGTTGTACTGAAATAAGTTCCACGGCCTAATGAGTCATCCTGGCCAATAAAGTCATCATGACTTTTAGAGTCATCCAAGGATTTAGTGACCCACTTCCCACCTCCTGAATAAGCCTCATTTTCCTCTGAATCACAAATGCTCCAGTTACGATGTGGTCTAGTTTTCTTATATATTTTTCTTTTTGATGCAGCATCCTTTGAGTCTGCCTCCTCCTTGACAGCATGAAGATTTTCATCTTCTGACTGAAGAAAGGAACCCTTAGGCCAACCCTAGAAAAGATATGAACAAATTCAGTACAAGCCAATGCATGACCGAAGTCAGTACAATTTAACACATGAACAAAGCCAGAACATGTCAACATATGAACAAAGGTAGTAAAAGTCAACACATGAGTAAATTCAGTACATGTCAATTCATGAACAAAGTCAGTACAAGTCAACACCAGAACAATGTCAGTACTAGTAAATCCATGAACAAAGTTAGTACAAATCAATCCATGAACAAAATCTATAAATTTATTGAATCTTACACTGATAACATAATTGATTTATTGAATGTTACACTAATAAGATGATTGATTTATTGAATCTTACACTGACAACATGATAGATTTGTTGAATGTTACACTTACAACATGATAGATTTGTTGAATGTTACATTAACAACATGATAGATTTGTTGAAGGTTACATTAACAACATAATAGATTTGTTGAATGTTACACTAACAACATAATAGATTTGTTGAATGTTACACTGACAACTTGATAGATTTGTTGAATGTTACATTAACAACATGATAGATTTGTTAAATGTTACATTAACAACATAATAGATTTGTTGAATGTTACACTGACAACTTGATAGATTTGTTGAATGTTACACTGACAACTTGATAGATTTGTTGAATGTTACACTGACAACTGGATAGATTTGTTGAATGTTACACTGGCAACTTGATAGATTCGTTGAATGTTACACTGACAACTTGATAGATTTGTTGAATGTTACACTGACAACTTGATAGATTTGTTGAATGTTACACTGACAACTTGATAGATTTGTTGAATGTTACACTGACAACATGATAGATTTGTTGAATGTTACACTGACAACTTGATATTTAAGTAAATATTCTTACTTGTTTCTCATAGAATCCTCTGCTAGCAAGATATTTCTGATTGGCTGGGTGAAGAATACTGACTGGGTGATTGGTCAGTGACTGTGCTCCACTAGAGTTTGAGGTGGGACTCATATAACCCTTAGATGGAGTTCTCATTCGAAGAAGTGAGAGGGTTCGGGCCAGTGTCCAGATGCCTAAATATTTTGACAAAATGAGTGTCAGTATCAGAAATTGGGTTTCAGTTTTGCAATCTTATCCAAAAAAATATTAAAATTTTTTTTTTTGCCTGCTTCTATATTTATGTTGTCAGATCAGTCATTTGTCTCATTACATGAGATTTGATTAGTGACATTTGTCTCATTGTATGAGATTAGATTAGTGACATTTGTCTCATTGTATGAGATTAGATTAGTGACATTTGTCTCATTGTATGAGATTAGATTATAGACACTTGTCTTTCCCTGATAATTGTTATACTATAGTTGACATTTACCAATAGTTTTTACTATGTAGATGATATAAAGACAATATATATATATATATATATGTAAAAATAATATATATTATTATATATTATATATATATATAAACCTAGTGTCTATACAAAGTCACTGTGTACTCATATACATTGTATGACTTGTATCACCAAAGATGGATGTATCAGGCCATTGGTCCAAATAATACGGAAACAATACATTTTCATTTTCTGGATTACATACTGCTGGAAATCTAGTAGGAACATTGTCCTGCTATAAGAGAGATATAGTGTCCACTGCTATACTGTGACTTATATACAGTCACTGATAAGAAAACTTCACTGCTGACATAGAGAACAATCACAGAAGTAGAAGAAAACTTCACTGCTGACAGAGAACAAACACAGAAGTAGAAGAAAACTTCACTGCTGACATAGAGAACAACCACAGAAGTAGAAGAAAACTTCACTGCTGACATAGAGAACAAACACAGAAGTAGAAGAAAACTTCACTGCTGACATAGAGAACAAACACAGAAGTAGAAGAAAACTTCACTGCTGACATAGAGAATAGGAGTAACGAAATCTTCCTCAACATTAAATCATATGCATATATATATATATAATTTTTTCCCCCAGTTTATATGTAAATATATTGTCATATGATGTATTCTGTCCAGAATGTAGTCGCTCTTATGAATCTCCTAAAATCCCAGTGGTCTCTGGCAAGTTGTCCCGCCTCCTCTAGCGACATGAACATGCTTTCCTGAATATCTCTTGTTCAGCGACATCTTGGATAACCTTTATCTCTGCTGCCTTCTATCACCTCCTCCAACAACACTCTTTCCATGCCATCGTGTCGGTTCACATGGCTGAGGAAAAACCTGACTTTCATCTTAATACAGTGTTTAAAAGACAATTTCTCTTAGCACGCCTTGGTTGGCCTTTCTTTGCTGTCGGTAGTATTCTTAGGATTCTTCTATAGCATTTAATTTCAAAAGCCTCTATTCTCTTGAAAATAATTTTCCATGTTTCGCAGCTGTAGGTCACCAACACACGTGCGTAACAAACATTCCTTAGTTCCTGTGTTTGCATAGTACCATATTTGTTCAGCTCTTTTAATTTGGACATTGTTATTGCGGCTCTCCTCCTGATTTATGCATATATAAATATACCTGCTTATATATATATATATATATATATATTATATATATATATATATATATATATATATATATATATATATATATATATATATATATATATATATATATATAATGGAGGATCTCCCAAGTGTAGTGGTTAAGCTGTTTCACTTGTGCTCAAGAAGTCACGAATTCTAACCCGACTCATGATGTTTACAAAGTGGATTTTCTAAGATCCCTGGGACTATCACTTGAAGCCATGGAGTTACGAGCAATGAGTGGTACTTTCGGCAGGCGGTGTACCGCTTTGTTAAGAGGGATGGAGGATATATGGAAAAACCATAGCACAGTGAAGCTAACCCTCTATTGAATGTTTATATTTTTTTGAGACCTTTATAAATATTTATAAAAGTAAGTCTAGAATATCAACATAAACAACAAGTATATAATATGGAAAAAATGTTACATGTTAAAGGTGACATCAAACATACATGCAGGAACTTTAAATGGTAGAGTGCAAACAAAAAATGAGCAATAAAGGATCTAATCTGAAATGATCAAAAACAAACATTTAACAATTAAATCATTTATAAATAATCTCCTCCGAAGATGAGTATGTCAGAGTATTGTTGCAAATAAAACCGCGATACGACGCATCTCCGTTCTCTGGACACATCATGCTGGAATCTAGGACCATTGTTCTGCTACAAGAGAGATCTAGTGGGAGTTTGAGAATGGATGCTTGCAAAAAATTAAACAAAATCTATCTACCTTTATGACATGTCCTTTACATAGTGATGTCCTCACTGTCACTCTATAAGCCTCTTGGTTCTGTGCAAACTGAAGTCTCTTTCAGTGTCATGTTTTCATAAGGTCTTTTGTGTCCTAATATCTATCACAGTTTAGGTCTACCTCTTGTTCTCATTCCAGAAACATTTCCCTCCACGATTAATCGTTCTAAACCATCGCATCTCTTTATATGTCCAAAATATGTTAGCTTGTGTATTTTTTATAGTTTTGAAGAGCAGTCTTCTATTATATTCAAGTCGTTGCGGACGTCTGCATTGGTTCATCTTTCTGTCCATGATATTCTTAGGACATTTCTAGAAGATTTCATTTTGAATGCTGATATCCCGCCGAAGACGGATGTGTCGGGCCATTGGCGCAAATAAAACGGTGACACAACGCATTTCCATTCTCTGGACTATATCCTGCTGGAAATCTAGTAGGGCCATTGTCCTACTGCAATAGAGATCCAGTAGAAGTTTGAGAATGAACGCTGAAGAAGAAGAAGAATGCTGATATTTTACAAAATTATTGAACAATAAAACATTCACAAAGGATTTTTAAAAATGAACTAAAGTAAAATAATCAACTAAAGCGGCTAATGTTAACAGACTGTCAGAATTGTATGGCCCTAAAGAGTTATGGAATTTGATGATGGTGATGTATAGTATCACAGTCGTCTTTTAACAACAAATGTCGTGAGTTTATCATAGAATTCATAAATATAATAATTCTCTGATATCTCCATTTTTGTCTTTTGTCTTAATATCTGATTTTGCTGTTACTCATTGCAGGCCTGGATGATAATTGATGTTAGATGTTGCAGTACTCATTGCAGGCCTGGATGATAATTGATGTTAGGTGTTGCAGGCCTGGATGACAATCGGTTTTCAAGTTATGACATGTTTTGATTTCTACTTTTTCAAACTTGGGCATGTTTTGATTCCTAGTGTTTCAAGCTGTGGCATGTTTTGATTCCTAGTTTTTCAAGCTGTGGCATGTTTTGATTCCTAGTTTTGTAGTCAAAAGATCATTCTCATTACACAACAAACCATAGTGTTCAGATCTCCTCCTCAAGATGTCCCTTAGAGTGTATGATCAGTGACCATACCCACTCTGTGTTGGTTTACCAGTCTCATTTTGTTACCTTCATAATGCTCTTTTTGGCTACACCCCTCTCAACATGGTATTCATGTAATCTGCTCAAGGCTGCAGATTCACAAGCATTTATTATATTGATCACTCATCCCATCTCTCTAAGAGTATTCAAAACATCAGATCGGTTCATTGCATGTTTGGCACCCATGATCGCCATACCAGCAAGCCTGTCTGTGCATTCATTTCCTCAGACACCGCACATCCAAGCACAAATATGAAACTGATTTTTGACAGATTAGACCACTTAACCGGCAACAACCAATGTCTGTGTGTTCATTTCCTCAGACACCAGGCCAGTGGACACTGTGTGCAAAGCCATTCTCAATTTTTCTTAGCGTGCTCATTGAGTCGCTGTGAAAGCCTGCACAAGTGTAGGTTTGAGACTCTGACTATGTCATTCTCCTGGTTACCATCATGATCTCCATGGTTATGCAACTTGCAGTCATAGCAAATGCACAACTGTCTTCACTCACAGTTCTCTTTCCAACATGTGCTGTGAACACCCGTGTGCTCTGAACACACATGAGATGTGAACATCCATCAACTGTGAACACACATGAGATGTGAACACACATGAGCTGTGAACATCCATCAACTGTGAACACACATGAGCTGAGCACATTCTGAACAGATCCATCTGTATAAATTACTATGTCTCCCTGTGACAAGAATTCTCATCAACCAAGGCCTGGACTTCTGCTTCCACCACCAACAGGCTCTGTAACTAACAAATCTCTGTCAAGACTGCATGTGTACTGAAAAGGCATTGCATAGTTCTGATGGCAACTCCTACCATTATGCACTAGTATCTATGTCATCAGGTGGACATGCATATTGAATAATAGCCTTCCCTTGATCCATCCAAGATTTTTGTCTTTTCTTCTTCTTCTTCTTCAGCGTTCATTCTCAAACTCCCGCTGGATCAGCCTTGTAGCAGGACAATGGTAATAATAGATTTCCAGCATGCTAGCAGGATGTAGTCCAGAGAATGAAATGCGCCGTGTTGCCATTTTATTTGAGAAAATGGCCTGGCACACCTGTCTTTCATGAAATTTTCATCTTTTAAGCCTGCTTCCCATAGTTCTCCTAATTTCTCTTTTATAGTTAATTCATTATATGATTTTGTCTGTTCAGAAGACTTTCAAAAGTGTGAATCATGGTTGATCTTAAGACTGCATGAGATTGGTGTAAAATTCAGACCGGCATGTAAAGAAAAATAGAATACATCTGCATTGAACTGGAAATGTCATGGATTTATTGAGATGTGGATCAAAGAATCTGTGGTCGACTGGTGTGTGTTGATAATAACCTGCAATCATTGCTCATAACATGTGTGCGCAAAGAATTCCATGAAATATCATATTTATTACAAGAGGTGAAAAAAAAAATAATGAAAAACAACTACCTAAACAAATAAATAAGTGGAAGGTCAATTTCTAAAAAAAAAAACTTGCTGACAATTTCATTATAAAATCAGGATTGGTAAAACATGCAGCAATCAGGAAATGAGAAATAATGAATGAATAAATGATTACGCAAAATAAGATATTCAATCATGGTAGTGGCTCATACAGAGCGTTTGCCTGACTGCCGAAATCAAACAACATAAAACACAATAAATATAACAAATTCATCAACTACAAACATGCTAAAGTTCTCATGTTAATACTTTACCTCAGTTTTGCTATTTGGACAAGGTCAAGGATTCTGTGCTCAGTAGCAGATTTTACTTCAACCAATGAGAATACTTCATTAATGCTTTTGGTATGGCATTTACAATATCTTCACAGCAGACGGATATTATATATCAATGTTCTAGTGATTGGTTTGTGCATGTATAACAATATATGTCCAGTAGTGAGACTGTCACAAACTAATATCCAGTAGTGAGACTGTCACAAACTAATATCCAGTAGTGAGACTGTCACAAACTAATGTCCAGTAGTGAGACTGTCACAAACTAATGTCCAGTAGTGAGACTGTCACAAACTAATATCCAGTAGTGAGACTGTCACAAACTAATGTCCGTGAGACTATCACAATCTAATATCCAGTAGTTACACTGTCACAAACTAATGTCCAGTAATGAGACTATCACAATAGAATGTCTGTGAGACTGTCACAAACTAATATCCAGTAGTGAGACTGTCACAAACTAATGTCCAGTAGTGAGACTGTCACAAACTAATGTCCAGTAGTGAGACTGTCACAAACTAATGTCCAGTAGTGAGACTGTCACAAACTAATGTCTGTGAGACTATCACAATCTAATATCCAGTAGTTACACTGTCACAAACTAATGTCCAGTAATGAGACTATCACAATAGAATGTCTGTGAGACTGTCACAAACTAATGTCCAGTAGTAAGACTGTCACAAACTAATGTCCAGTAGTGAGACTGTCACAAACTAATGTCCAGTAGTGAGACTGTCACAAACTAATGTCCAGTAGTGAGACTGTCACAAACTAATGTCCAGTAGTGAGACTGTCACAAACTAATGTCCAGTAGTGAGACTGTCACAAACTAATGTCCAGTAGTGAGACTGTCACAAACTAATGTCCCAGAGACTGTCACAATCTAATGTCCCAGAGACTTCACAAACTAATGTCCTAGAGACTGTCACAATCTAATGTCCCAGAGACTGTCACAAACTAATGTCCTGTAGTGAGACTGTCACAAATTAATGCCCAGTATGTCACAATCTAATGTCCAATCATAATTGTCACAACCTAATGCCCAGTCATGAGACTGTCATAAACTAATGCCCAGTAGTGAAACTGTCACAATCTAATGTCCAGTATGTCACAATCTAATGTCCAGTCATGAGACTGTCACAATGTAATGTCCAGTTGTGAGACTGTCACAATATAATGTCCAGTAGTGAGAAGTGTGGATTTTGAGAGAAGTGAGATTTATGAGTGATATGATTGTGGGTAAATTTTGTGATTGATTAGAGTAACAAGTATGTTTATCTGTGGTGTGGGTGTGCAGGATCTGTAGATACATGTTTTGGGTGTGCAGGATCTGTAGATACATGTTGTAGGTGTGCAGGATCTGTAGAAAAATGATGTGGGTAGGGGTACGATGAAGATAACACCTCTGATGATGAACATTGTGGGTGTGTGTGCCTTACAGGGAAATTATGTGGTTAACAGGTATGCTCTGCATGTGTATGCTGTATGAGGACAAACTAGTTGTGGTGATGTTCAAAGATGCATTCTCTGGGTGTACTCAGCGTGTACAGACACTGTTTGTGGTGATGTCCACAGATGAACTGTGTGGGTGTACGAAGTCTGCAGATAAACTGTTTGTAGTGTGGTCCACAGATGAACTGTGTGGGTGTACGAAGTCTGCAGATAAACTGTTTGTAGTGTGATCCACAGATGAACTGTGTGGGTGTATGCATGTTGTGCACAAACTGATTGTTGTAATATCCACAGATGAATTGTGCGGTTGTACACAGTAGTCTGTACATAAACTATTTGTGGGGAGGTTCACAGATGAACTATGTGGGTGTACACATTCTGCAGATACACTGTTTGTGGTGAGGTCCGTAGATGAGTTCTGTGGGTGCACACAAGCCACAGCTAAACCATTTATGTTGTGTGGGTGTGTGTGCATCATGTAATTGTGGCTGAAGTTTAAATGATCTTCCTCATAACACCACTCCAGGTCTGGATGGTCAGTGTAATCTTTATCATCATCATGAGCCACGAATTGAGACATACTTTCGCTATTGTTCGTAACATCACTTTCATCTATACTTTCACTATTGTTCGTAACATCACTTTCATCTGAACTCCCAGCTTCTGAAACTGAGTTTCTCTCATCTTCATCCTCGATATAGAGATTATCACAAAAGTAATCAGCGTCACAAGGCATGATATCGCAATCATTAAATCTACAGCTGGCATCACCTACACACCCACCAATCAGAAAGCAACCATTGCTACTAGCGTGACAATCACTCAACGGAAAACAGCTACCCATGTCAGTCAAATTTCTATCTCTAATCTTAAATCTGTCTGTCATGTTCATTACAGAAATATTACAGCTTTCGCAGAAGTTTTCAAGACTGTCTCTTTCATCTGAATCATTATTTTCAGTCACATGACTAGAACACAATCCCTTATCACCGTTGTCATGACAACAGTCATCAATAGGCCATTGACAGTGCATTGTCTGCATTGACGGGTCATTGGTAGAAGTGACTGAATTCATTTCAGTCTGATGCACCCTGGCGTCTCTGGCATCAACGCTAGAAGTAATATCTGCAAAAGTATGATTGTCTAAAGATCTCATATTTTCTGTGGCACAGATCACATGAGCAGATGCCATAGATATTCTTGCTAAATGAGAATCACAGTTGACAAGGTCCACAGCAGGCTTCATATCTGATGACATGTTGCCGATAGCAGATTCTGTGCTGGAGTAATGTTCTGAATATTGCCCAGGGTGAGAGTTAGTGTCTGAAAGAGATGCTTGTGACTGGTTGCACAAGCACTTGTGTTGTCTATGCAATTCAGTTTGTGATCTTCTGTTGCGTGTGGTTTCTGCAAGAAGAAAGCATGGCTGATCCCATTGATCATCAAAGCAGACATTGTTCCAGGTAGATAAAGTTGCAACAGCTAGTTTTGCTGTCAAACTTGAGCAAGAGATAGTCTTGTGTGAGCATTCGATGTGCGTGCCACTGAATTTATTTTGTAAATTCTGATCTTGAGGAAAATGTATGGATTTTTTAGCTTGTGCGTGATCAGAATTTTTCTCAAATGTTTCATAATTAGATTTATTCATTTTTGTAGCTGCCAATTTCATAAATTTAGTATTCCAAAACCTGCAGAATTCTGTCTTTCTTCTTATTTCACTAGCATGATGGGTAGCAATTACATGAAGCTTTTCTGGCATAGCAGACTCAATAGAGTGTTCCTGGGCACATGCTGACATCTTAGACATATCCTCTTTTCTCAGGTCTCCGTTTCATCCTTGAAGCTTCCCCCTCTTTTCTTGTCCGATGTGATATTAACAAATTCTAGACTCTCCAGTTTTGTTTCATCTTGGACTTCATTACTATATAATGAACATTCCTGGTTCTTTTGACTGTCATTGGTATCTTGTCTATCTAACTTGCCTGGCCCCTGGTCCTGCAATGTAAGAGATACACAGAAGCACTTGGATCCCTGAGTATTGAAGAAATAAAGAGGTACATCTCTAGTCAACAAGGTGTTCAGGTCAACATACCCATCATATGAACTCAAGTAAAACCCTTGAAAACAGAACCCACCTGAACGTTTTCTTGGGAGTGGCATCACAGCCGAGGTGGCTGCGCTGGTATTTGTTGCTGCTGTTGTTGAGACCTTCTCTGGTACAGGTACTGCTGCTCCTATGTCCTCCTCTAAACACTCATCCTCCTCTTCCTCATTACAGCCAGGCGGGACAATGCCATAAGCCCGTGATGGGTGATGCAGAAATCTCTCTGGGACACGAACTAAACTAGGAACCAAATTCTGCGTCTCTCCACCAAAGCCGAGACTGAGAAGCATCTGTTCTGGGTCAACCTGTCTGTCATTCAGGAGCTGCTCCAGGCTAAATCAGAGAGAATTGATAGCTTGTAAGTTCTGTCACCTTTAAGCTCTGTCTACTGTAAATTCTATCTTCTGTAAGTTACTCTATACTGTAAGCTCCTCTTTTTGATAGATCAATACTCTATGAGAATTATCTCTAAGCTTTATGAAAGCATTATCTTTTAACTTTATGAATGCATTATCTTTTAACTTTATGAAAGCATCATCTTTTAACTTTATGAAAGCATTATCTTTTAACTTTAAGAAAGCATTATCTCTAAGCTTTATGAAAGCATTATCTTTTAACTTTAAGAAAGCATTATCTTTTAACTTCTTTTAACTTTATGAAAGCATTATATTTTAGCTTTATGTATGAAAGCATTATCTTTTAACTTTAAGAAAACATTATCTTTTAACTTTATGAAAACATTATCTTTTAACTTTATGAAAGCATTATCTCTTTACTTTATGAAAGCACATAAAAACTAAACACATCTAAAACAGAGACTATGAAGATAAGCAGAACACCAGGCCAGTTAAATGTTTCTGTCAATGATACAAAACGTAAGCAAGTCCCAGAGTTTAAATACCTCGGAAGCATATTTACGGAGGATGGCAAACTCGACAGAAAGATTGAAACTAGTTGCCACAAAGTCAATGCTGTGATTTACCAACTGTCACCAATACTTAAACACCCATCAATCTGTATGACTACAAAAGTACAATTGATAAACAGTATTTTATACCACCTCTGTATTACCAATGTCAAACATGGCCCTTGATAAAGACACTAGTGAAAAAATATCACAGTTTGCGAAATGAAATGTTTGATATCAGGAAAGAAGTAAAGACTATCTGAAGTCAAGACTACATAGAGAGGCAGCAAACCAGATGGTTTGGTACGTCATGAGAATGGAACCTGCGCAACCAGCCCTTCGCAAACATCAGCAGAAGACTGGGCTACAAAAAACTACCGGTACTTAAAAACTATTTAAAATGTGCTATATATAACATCTAAACTACATAAAATGTGCTATATATAACATCTAAACTACATAACATGTGCTATATATCATATCTAAACTTTATCACCTATGCTCGCCCGTGTGGTAACCAGAACCTGAACACTAACTCATAGCAACCCTAGAACATGGCACAAATATCATAATCATATCTAGCACATGGCACAAATATCATAATCATACCCAGCACATGGCACAAATATCATAATCATATCTAGCACATGGCACAAATATCATAATCATACCCAGCACATGGCACAAATATAATAATCATACCTAGAACATGGCACAAATATAATAATCATACCTAGAACATGGCACAAATATAATAATCATACCCAGCACATGGCACAAATATAATAATCATACCTAGAACATGGCACAAATATCATAATCATACCTAGAACATGGCACAAATATCATAATCATACCTAGCACATGGCACAAATATCATAATCATACCTAGCACATGGCACAAATATCATAATCATACCTAGCACATGGCACAAATATCATAATCATACCTAGCACATAGCACAAATATCATAATCATACCTAGCACATGGCACAAATATCCTAATCATACCTAGCACATGGCACAAATATCATAATCATACCTAGCACTGGAAGCAGATGTCTGGTTTGATACGTCAGAATTGAAACTTTGCCACCCCATGATGCCTTGCGAGGGAGTCCTCTGCCACATAGACCGAATCCCTTCAGCCTGTGGATACTTGCTAATAAAAACAACACATATTAAAGTTACTAGTGCACAAACAATACACATCTAAAACAGAGACTATGAAGTTAAGCAAACACGAGGTCAGTTAAATCTATCTGTCAATATTACAATACTAAAGCAGGTCTCAAGAGGCCAAATATGTAAGAAGCTTCTCTACTGAGCGTCACACTTGAAAAAGATATCGAGAAAAGATGTCAGAAAGTAAAATGTTGTGACTTAGCAGCTGTCAACAATATTCAAACACCCAACAATCTCCATGGCAACAAAATGACAATTGATAAACAGTAATTTTATACCAACTCTGTGTTACCATGACAAACATGGTTCTTGAAAAATACACTAGCAAAACAAATCACAGTATGTGAAATGAAATGTTTGAGGAAAGATATAAATGTCACCAATAGAGACGGACGGGGAAATGAAGATATCAAGATATACATACCGTAAAAACCATGTCAAGACTACATCGAAAGACAGCAAACCCGGTGGTTTGGCCACCTCATGAGAATGGAACCAACACAAACCAGCCCTTTATTCATAAAACAGCAGTAGATCGAGCTACAAGACCCGAGGAAGACTAAGAACTAGATGGGTGTAGATAATAAAAGAAACCTTAATTAGACCATGGCCAATGTGACCCTAATAGCCAAAGACAAACAACTCCAAATTCTCCTCAAGACACTGAACTGCACAAGTGGAAATGACAATAAATATATAGATAGTACACAAATGATTAATTTAACATTCATAACTGAAAGAAGAAATGTCTCTAGCCTTGCCTCTAATTTTGTCTTGAACAGGAATGCTGTCTTTGATTTTTGATTCAACTGATTTGTCCACCAGACATCTAATAATGTACAAGTTCAGTCTTTAGTAAGATATTAGTGCAGGTTCTACATATAATTCCAGAAAAGATGCACTTTCTTGAGTTTACTCAGTTAATACCAGCATTACATGGATGTGACACTTTATGGGGGGGGGGTGTTAAGGGTTGATATGTTGTTTGTTTGAGAACCCCTGGAATTGTGAGCGATTAGCTCTTACTTCCTATATGCAGTGGGGTGGTTTTTCTAAGCTTTCTTTCATACCCATGAGATTTCAGCTTTTGGCTTAGTGCAATGCCTATTGAAGGAACCTTCTACTCAGAGGCGGGTCTATAATTGTATAGATGACATATTACAAAGCTTCCATAATAGAGCCTCATTATAACAACATGTCATCTACTAAAGTTTTCTGTTGCATGGGTGGTTTGTCTAGTGAGCCATTGGTGAGACTCACAAACGCAACCGCATGTGTAAGTGTTGATATAAAACATTTCCATTTTGAAACAAACATCACAGATCTGACAAAACGGTAAATAGCAAAACATGCACTAGTTTAAATGTACAAATTCATGTGGCAACAATATGTCACAATTTAAGAAATAATGACCCAAATTTCGCTTTAATTAACACCCCTACAAAAGGTCTCGTCCATGTAGTAAGATGCTAATGTAAAAAGCAACCATGTTCTCTCCTGGTCTTGAATTGGTGTTCCCGCCGAAGACGGATGTGTCGGGCCATTGGCGCAAATAAAACGGCGACACAACACATTTCCATTCTCTGGACTATATCCTGCTGGAAATCTAATAGGGCCATTTTCCTACTGCAATAGAGATCCGGCAGGAGTTTGAGAATGAACGCTGAAGAAGAAGAGAAGAAGAATTGGTGTTCGTTGAATGAACTTGGAAGAAATCTAATCTGCTACTTTCTGATTTTTCTCTCTCAATAATTTCTCAATACTTTCTAATATTTTGTTACTCTTATATTTGTATATATATATATTATAAATTTTTTTACAGCGGGCAGCTTAGTGTAAGTGGTGGTATACTTGAGACAATGAAATGGAAGCCATAATGAAAGAATTGATCTTCTTTAAAATAAGCTGGTCGAGGTGTTTAAACGTGGTCGGGGTGTTGGAGGTGTTTAAACTTGGTCGGGGTGTTGGAGGTGTTTAAACTTGGTCAGGGTGTTGGAGGTGTTTAAACTTGGTCGGGGTGTCGGAGGTGTTTAAACTTGGTCGGGGTGTTGGAGGTGTTTAAACTTGGTCAAGGATGTACGTGAATGAAACCGCAACCCAGATAATGAACCAACTGTACTGTTGAGCATTTCCTATACCAGAACTAGGC
Organism: Meghimatium bilineatum; assembly: GCA_034231615.1. Lineage (NCBI taxonomy): Eukaryota > Metazoa > Mollusca > Gastropoda > Stylommatophora > Philomycidae > Meghimatium > Meghimatium bilineatum. The sequence goes on from CM067306.1 coordinate 61,954,317, forward strand.
TCTCAGATATAAAGGATTACATAACTCGCAGGACAGTAGATCGTAGATGCTTTTTCAGTAATGGGGGTGGGGGGCAGGGGAATTACAAAGAAAAATGGGCCAATTAAATGTTTTTTTCAAATGATTTTTTAGGTAACCGCCCCCCCCCCCACACTCACTTTATCTGTTACTTCTCTCAATTTCATGTTACTTTTCTCTACTGTATCTGTTACTTCTCTCAATGTCATGTTACTTTTCTCTACTGTATCTGTTACTTCTCTCAATTTCATGTTACTTTTCTCTACTGTATCTGTTACTTCTCTCAATTTCATGTTACTTTTCTCTACTGTATCTGTTACTTCTCTCAATTTCATGTTACTTTTCTCTACTGTATCTGTTACTTCTCTCAATTTCATGTTACTTTCTCTACTTTATCTGTTACTTCTCTCTCTAATTTATCTGCTACTTATCTACACTTTGTTACTTCTCTCTATTCAATCTCTTACTTTTTGGATAATCCTTATCTATACCTTGCCTTAGGTCAGAATCTATTCTCTACTCAAACATCTCAATAAAATTATATTCTTTCTGCTCCACTTTAAATCAGAATCTACTTTTGGCTTACCTATCTAAATCTAAATCTGTGACTTGATCCGGACTAAGGCTGTGAGCTGAGGAAAACAGAAAAAAAGGATAATAATATCAAATAGAACTACAAATTCATTATATCAGACTATCAGAGATTATTTCATCTTCTTATTTGGGATTTATATGTAGAGGATTGACTTGATTGTACTCGGGTTACCCCGTATTTACTTCATCCCTCTCAACTAAGCAGTACAATGCTTGCTAAGAGAATCACATATAGCACATAACTCCATAGCTTCAAGTGATAATCCCTAATAATCCAGGGATATCCTGGATGGTCTAGATGGTTAGCAGGATGTAGTCAGTGGAGTGTAACGTATTGTGTCATGGTTTACAGCTTGACTGTGATATTTGTGAATATCAGCTGATACATTAGACTTAAAAACAACTTTTTAATCTCTTTTGCCCTACTATGAAACAATTCACTAAATAATTGAGTAATTATGTGATTTATCAGCTACTTACTACTATCAATAATCAATTCATCAATTCCTTAATGATTTTATTTATTGACTACTATGTACTTTCAATTATCATGTAATTAGAGTACTGGATTTATTGACTACTTTCCACTTTTAATAATGAACTAATTAGTTCAGTAATTACTTGATTTATTGACTACTTTCTTCTGTCACAATCAACACATTTGTAATTACTTTGTTTATCAACTACTTTCTACTGTCAATAATCAACTAATTAATTGAGCAATTACTTGATTAATTAGCCACTTTCTACTATCAATAATCAAATGAATAGTTGAGCATTTACTAGAATTATTAACAAATTTCTACTGCCAATAATAAACTAATGAGATGAGCAGTTACTTGATTTATTAATTATTATCTACTGTTAATAATCAACTTTTTAGTTAAGTAATTATTTGGTTCACTGGTACTCTTTATAATCAAAGCAGATATTAAAGAATCAATTCAATAACTGAGCAGTTACTTGATTTATTAATTATTATCTACTGTTAATAATCAACTTTTTAGTTAAGTAATTATTTGGTTCACTGGTACTCTTTATAATCAAAGCAGATATTAAAGAATCAATTCAATAACTGAGCAGTTACTTGATTTATTAATTATTATCTACTGTTAATAATCAACTTTTTAGTTAAGTAATTATTTGGTTCACTGGTACTCTTTATAATCAAAGCAGATATTAAAGAATCAATTCAATAACTGAGCAGTTACTTGATTTATCGATACTTCTGCCTGGTACAGAAATGAGCACAAAACTGTCACATGAAGTAGATACCAGTAGCAATTGTCTCCAGCTGATAACAAGCATGTAACATGGAACAAAAAGTGTATCAGCCCAGCAGGTGAGTGATATGTGGCGACTACAGACACGTAGGCCCTATCGCTAGATACAAGGATATGTTATGGGTTTATGACCTAATGGCAAGGGTGGGTTTTTTGTGTGTGCATGTGTTCGCAAACTTCCACTGGATCTCTCTTATAGCAGGACAATCGTCCTACAAGATTTTCAGCAGGATGTAGTCCAGATGATGGAAATGGGTTAGGTCACTGTTTTATTTGCGCCAATGGCTGGACACATCCGACTTCAGCATAGATTGATTTGTAAACACAAATATCATTGGGAGTTCCTCACGAGCATGATGGTGCTCTCATAATGACATGTAGTGCTTCGCAGCATGGGAGTTAAAAATGCTCGCGAGCACTAAGGATAATGAATTCCTTTTATAATGAAAACTTTTTTTTATACAAATTGAAACAAATACAATGAAATCCCGTTATAACAATTTATTTCAGACCAACAAAATACTAAGGGCATCAAGGGCAATGTAATATAAGAAATTCGCTATATACAGCACAAACAATATAGAATAAATATAAATGAGGATTGTGAACAAATGTTGTTATATAGGGAAATTCGTTATAAAGAATTTACTATAGAGGGATGCCACTGTAGTGTTACCACCCACAACTATGGGAGAAATGAACGTGGGAGTGGATGTGCACTGTGCAAGGAAAATAGTTATATATATATCCATCGCTGAAGACGGATGTGTTGGGCCATTGGCGCAAATAAAACAGCAACACAACGCATTTCCATTCTCTGGACTTTCCTGTTGGAAATCTAGTAGAACAATGGTCCTGCTACAAGGGAGATCCAGCGGAAGTTTGAGAATGCATGCTGAAGAAGAAGTTATATATCCAGTTTTCACTTTTCTGGAAACCATACATTATTGTGCTTGCACAAGCAGTATTGCATGTCCCCTTCTGAAAAGGATGAGAATCCCTGCCTTAAAGTAAACAGATTTTTAGCAATATTGCTGAAAGGTAATTAAATTTGTAATTCTTGTGGCGAGGTACGCTCTGTTCAACCATAGATACGAATACAATCTGGTTATATCAGAGCTTACTTTTCGTACTGCATGTTTTTCTGTTAAAGCTGCCATGGGACCTACCTTTTTTATATATAAGCCTATATTGTTTCTTTTACATAATAACTTATACAGTAGCATCCATTCCTTCTTCACTTTTTGTGCCTTTCCATGTGAAATCTTGTCTCCAGATGTTATAACCATTTTTACAAGATTTCACCAGTATAGCTCACAAATTTACATAAGAAAATATAGTAATGTAAAGGAATTTCCAGTACGGCTTTGCTTGCAGGTAACCCTTGCTGTGATATAGAAAATTTAGTAGCGAATCCTTGTATCCTAGAGACTCTTGTTATTACACGCTCTATCGAACATCACATTTGACCTGTATACAAAATAAGGTTATCTCTCTTATACATACCGATCACAAAATCACTATTGTAGTCCTCAACGTGGGGGTCCACTCCAGATTGGGAGGGGCGAGGGTAATGAGGAAACAAAATTGAAATGAGGGTTTGTTTAAGTAAAATTTACCCTCTTATGGTGTAGTACGCTTCTTTCAACCACGGAGTAACATCATATTTGGTTATATCAGCTTTACTACCAGCAAAATAAAGTGGAGGTTGCAGAGCTGGTAAGTCAGTCTTCACAACGACCTAAGATTTAGGGTAAGTAAAATAGGGGAGCTCACAGACCCGTCTAAAAGTCTAACAGAAATGTAACTGAACTATATTTAATAAGTTATATCTACGAGTACATACACACGAGACATAAATCTACACACATTGAGACAGATATCTACACAAATATACACAAATGATGGTAGAAGTTCTTCCGTTCTGTTAACATGCCGAAATCTGCAATTTTGTCTGCAGAAGATGGATGTGTTGGACCATTATTGCAAATAAAATGGCGGCAGAACAACACTTTTCCATTCTCCGTATTACTAGAAAACTAGCAGGGCTATGGTTCTGCTACAAGAGAGATTAAGCCGGAGTTGGAGAACGAACACTGAAGATGATGGAGTCACTACAATAAACTTCACCATCTTTTGTAGTTCATAACATGGTTTTATGGAGCCTTGTTTCTAGTGTTGTATTTATTTATCTTTGTATCTAATCTAACCTTATCTTATCTAACCTTACCTTACCTAACCTTACCCTTCCTTACCTAACCCTACCTTACCTAACCCTACCTTACCTAATCCTATCTACCTAAATACATACCCACCCAAATCAATCCATCCATCCATCTATCTATCTATCTATCTAATTCCATCCTATCCATCCATCTACCTACCTATCTACCTATAAACCAACAACTCATCAGGGTCGTAGGGGTACCACATTGGACGCATCAGCACACAGAGTCCACCAGTGATTTCTGTCGTCAATGATGCGGAAGTGAGGAAAAATCTTGTCCTGTTCATTCCTTGATGTTGTGTGTCCATGTAATTCTTCCTCCCCTGCTTCTTCCACTTACGACGGTTCCTTGAAGTATTGTTTGTGACAAGGAATCATGTTTGTACACATGTCGAAACCACGCTCATTTTCACCCTCGACTTTACTCTCAAGTAAGGCTTGCAACAGGGTGTCATGTCTTGTAATATGTCCACAATATTTTGTTTGTGACAAGGAATCGTGTGTCGAAACCATGCTAATTTTCGTCTTTACACCATTGAATGAAATGATTTCTATGAAACTGCATACATATCTATATTGTTTCTTACGTATTCGTCCTAAGCTCTCTATATGAAATTCATTTAATTTCTGTTACATTTGTATTTGAAGGTGTGTAATCGCCTTTACATGTCCGCAGTCAGTGTTCAACTCTCACAACCATACATCACAAGAATGCACTAGTAAGTCATAAAGTTAAAATGGATATATGGAAGTATAGGGAGAATTTCATGGAAAGAGGAGAAAACAAGGATGTTCTGACAACACTGCGCTCGAAAAAAAAAGAATTGATACAAGAAATACATGTCAAACAAAATATTTTGGATTTATTAAAAGACATGACACCTTGTTGCAGGCCTTACGTGAGGATAGAGTCGAGGGGATGCGTAGCAATAGGTAGGCAGAGACATAAGTGGGAGAAAAGCATCATCAGATAGGTTACAGCCTGTTCGAGTGGACCACCAATGCAAGACACAGGATGTTTGAGGGAACCTTCGTGGCGGTGATAGCACTTGATAATAGTAAAAATTCTCAAAAACGTCAAGCTTGTTGTTAAAGCTTCAAAGATGATGGCCGCAAAAGACATGGGTGCGGGGGTTCCACGTCTAAACAAAGGTTAAGAACCATTGCTCTACACGACCACCTGTTGTGAGAATACTCAACAATCAAGTAAGACCACACTACTCCGTTACATAGCAGAAAAACTACTAACCTATCTAAAGGAATGCCCCCCCCCTTCACAAAGAACTCACGTTACAGTAGGGCCTATGTGAAAAATGTCTTTCGTTTGGCAAGTATCCAACCTAGACATGAATACAATATATTCAACAGCTCACATATAGCCGTATCAACGTGTGTATATAGGCCTAGGCCTATACAGACTTCTATCTTAACACATGTGTATGTAATTGGAGTTTGGAAAATATGACCCCCCCCCCCCCCCTCCGGGTCAAATCCGGTTAGTCAAGCCATTACTTGTTTCTTGGATGAGAAACCAGCATTATGCTACACGGGTTTCCTATAAGTGCTCGTTCTCCGTTCCATCAGCCATCAAAGAGTTAGCAGACATGGGATATGTTGATTAGGTGATACAGTGGAATACCTCTATAGCGCATCCTTTTATAACAAATGTCCTATATAACAACACTTTTCAGAATTCCCAATTATATTTGTTCTTTATGTTTGTACTATATATATGGATTTTCAACTTCTTCTGTGTTCGTCCGGCTCTGTGGCGAAGTGGTACAGAGCCCGTCTGTGACGGCAAAGGTACCGAGTTCGATCCTCACCACAGGCAATAGTGCATCCGGACCGTTCAGAAAGCAATGGCAACCTACTGAACGTATTTATATTGCCTAGAAAATCACCACAGCCAACAAATGCTGGGTTGATAGCTACGTCCTGGATAGGATATGCTACCAATATTCTGTGTTCATTCTCAAACTCCTGAAGATTAGCAGGATGTAGTCTGGACAAACGGAATGCGTTGTGCCATAGTTTACAACATTGCTGCCATACCTGCGCCTTTTGGCCTGACAAATCAGAATTCAGTATGGCTTTGGGTTACTGACCCTATTATGGAATGGGACAGCCAACTCCATCCCAAAACCTCCTTAGTCGCCTCTTACAACATGCATGGAAGGTAAACAGCGTTGTTATTTTTTGCTCCCCTCTCTGGCCCCGTCAACACACGGGCGATAGAATTTCTGTTATTACATACATATTTTTTCAGCCTGGATTAAGTTGTTATAACAGGATGTCACTGTATTTGCATTTTTCCAGAGAGGATACACCTTCTTCCCTCATTTCTGTCATTCTTTGCATGTTCACGTTGTCACCTCCAGTGTCGTCTACATTACTCAGTAGTAAATCAATGAGTGCCATTATTAGGTCGGTCTTATATCTTTGTAATACTGTGTCACCAACTACAACATTGCCCGCCAATGTGTCTGATCTTTCGTTGCCTATGACCCCCTTCTTGGCCAGGGCAATATATCCATGTAATACTTTGGATCACAGCCGAGTTGTTCAGTAACGTGGCTCATTGTTGTTGTTTATTATATGCATTATTCTATTATAAGCCAGATGCTTTGGGAGTTTGAGAGAGTCACCGTGCGAGTTAATATTTCAGTCACCAATATACGGAGCACTGCCGTCACCGCTTCTATTTTCATTGTCATGCTTAATGTTGTAGTGGACTAAGCAGATGATTGTACAAGAACATTTTTGCCATTCATACAGGCAAGAAAACGCCATTCTGAAAACTTGTCTTCAGAACGACATAATCATTTGACACATTTTCACAAGTTTATATACGAATTTCATGTGTCTATGAGACAGAGTGGGTGACATAGAGTGAGAGAGTGCCAGAGTGAAAGAGAGCAAGAAGGGTGAGAGAAAGCAAGAGGGGTGAGAGAGACAGAATCTCATATTTCACATACCTTCGCTTCCTAGCGGGAGGTCGTCATGGCAACCGTTCTGTTTGTTGTGCTTCCTGTCACACACGTCCGATTTGGAGGTCACTGTTGACAGACAGAACATGTGTCGATGTGTGTGGGTTATAAAGATTGTCTGAGTGTGTATATGTATGCAAGTGTGTGAATGTGCGCATGTATGCAAGTATGTATATGTAACCATATAGACAGAACGAGTGTGCACATGATACAGACTGTGCACAAGTCATTATATCTACAATACAAGACAGACTATATATCTACAATACAAGACAGACTATATATCTACAATACAAGACAGACTATATATCTACAATACAAGACAGACTATATGTTTACAGTACAAGACAGACTATATATTTACAGTACAAGACAGACTATATATCTACAATACAAGACAGACTATATATCTACAATACATGACAGACTATATATCTACAATACAAGACAGACTATATATCTACAATACAAGACAGACTATATGTCTACAATACAAGACAGACTATATATCTACAATACAAGACAGACTATATGTCTACAATACAAGACATACTAAATGTTTACAGTACAAGACATACTATAAGTCTACAGTACAAGAAAGACTATATGTCTACAGTACAAGAAAGACTATATGTCTACAGTACAAGAAAGACTATATGTCTACAGTACAAGATATATGTCTTCAGCATAAGATATATGTCTACAGTACAAGAAAGACTATATGTCTACAGTACAAGATAGACTATATGTCTACAGTACAAGACAGACTATATGTCCACAGTACAAGATATATGTCTACAGTACACGATATATGTCTACAGTACAAGATATATGTCTACAGTACACGATATATGTCTACAGTACAAGCCAGACTATATGTACTGTGCAAACTATATGTCTACAGTACAAGACAGACTATATGTCTACATTACAAGATATATGTCTACATTATAAGATATATGTCTACAGTACAAGATATATGTCTACAGTACAAGACATACTATATGTCTACAGTACAAGACAGACTATATGTCTACAGTACAGGATATATATCTACAGTACAAGACAGACTATATGTCCACAGTACAAGATATATGTCTACAGTACAAGACAGACTATATGTCTACAGTACAAGATAGACTATATGTCCACAGTACAATATATATGTCTACAGTACAAGACAGACTATATGTCTACAGTACAAAATATATGTCTACAGTACAAGATATATGTCTACAGTACCAGATATATGTCTACAGTACAAGACAGACTATATGTCTACAGTACAAGACAGACTATATGTCCACAGTACAATATATATGTCTACAGTACAAAATATATGTCTACAGTACAAGATATATGTCTACAGTAAAGACTATATATCTACAGTACGAGATATATATCTACAGTACGAGATATATATCTACAGTACAAGATATATGTCTACAGTACAAGATATATGTCTACAGTACAAGACTATATATCTACAGTACGAGATATATATCTACAGTACGAGATATATATCTACAATACAAGATATATGTCTACAGTACAAGACTATATATCTACAGTACAAGATATATATCTACAGTACAAGATATATATCTACAGTACAAGATATATGTCTACAGTACAAGATATATGTCTACAGTACAAGACTATATATCTACAGTACAAGATATATATCTACAGTACGAGATATATATCTACAGTACGAGATATATATCTACAGTACAAGATATATGTCTACAATACAAGATATATGTCTACAGTACAGACTATATATCTACAGTACGAGATATATATCTACAGTACGAGATATATATCTACAGTACAAGATATATGTCTACAGTACAAGGCAGATACATATTCAGTGTTTGTTAAATGAGAATCGTGAATTGTAAATATATTAATATATCTCTTCTCACCTTCTCCAGAACATAAGTCTGTACGCTAATTTCATACAGCTCAATTATCTTGGCTAATCCAACTATTCCGTGCTTTTCATTGATTGATGAAAGAAATAATAGACACAATGACCAATGATGAGTCATATCAGCCAAGTTGAGTAGCGCGTGTCTCTCGTCAACTAAGTCATGTGGACTTACGAAATCATCCTTCTAAATGGACTTTTCCAGTGATTTTCCCTGGTCAATTTTTGTATATTTTTTTTCTGAGAGTCAATGAAAGTCACAAGAAAAGTAAAATAATATGAATTTTAACCAGTGGTGGATAAAATACTGCTCGCGGACCATATTCGGCCTGTAAGCCATTTTTTTCTGGCTCGCCAGGCTGATTTAAAGTTACTGTATGTGCATGCCACATAGCTCAGAAAATAGTACTTGAAGCGCCTGTGTGTTGTCTGGGCCCGAAAGGGGAGCAAAGAATAGCAACACTACCTTCCATGCATGTCGTACAAGGCGACTAAGGAGGTTATGGGATGGAGTTGGCTGTCCCATCCCATATAGGGCCAGTGACCCAAAGCCAAGCTGAAGTCGGATGTGTCAGGCCGAAAGGCGTAGATATCGCAGCAATGCTGTAAACTATGACACAACTCATTCCGTTCTCCGGACTACATCCTACTGATCTGCAGGAGTTTGAGAACGAACGCAGAAGAAGAAGTATTTGAAGATCCAAAGCACTAGAAATAGTTTTTTTGTCCCATACCACATGAAAAAAATTCATCCCGGCCCGCTGACCCAAAAAGGTTGCCTATATCTGACTTAGAGAAATTCCTTCCAATCAGTCCACATTTACTGTAACTAACGAGAGACAAAAGTGACGCCGTGTGAGATCAGTACGAATAGCCTTCATTCTGGAGAAGGGCTTGAGATATCTTACCTTTAACTTTTGAATTGAATATCTTGGAAGCAATTCCAGCAAATCCCTGACTAGCCACAGCTCCACTTGTACCAGCGCCAGCTCCCCTGTTACCAGCTCCTCGTCCAGTTTTGGAAACACTTTTCCTGATATCATCTGCTTGTTTTCCATTGGCTACGTGACTGAACTTGGGCGGAATATGGCTTTGGGAAGACGCTGGGGAATTAAGTGTCTTGGTTTCTCCTTCTTCCATGTCGAAATTCATCAACAGATCACGACCAGTACTGTGACATAATCAAAACATTGTCCAACGTAGGGCAGATCAGGTATGAGATGTTTGAGCAGGCTGTTCAGTGTGGGTACAATGCAGGAGTTGTTCAAACTGGCTAGTTCACGATGAATCTAACAGCTAAGAAATATGCTGTATTGAAGTCAACGTCACAACATGGCAGCTCCGCGAAGAAGTAACAGCCCCGCGAAGTGTACACATGCATATAACATCCTGCAAGAAGAAAATGTGGACATTGTTTATCTAAAGCACAACGGTAAAGGTAAAGGTAGGTCACGTGACAGCAATCTGCCATCGGGGATGAAGATAATTCTTTATGTACTAAGCCACAGCAAAAGGATAAAGCACAAAATGGACGCTTTAAACAACGCCTATTCGAAATATGAGACCTTCCAACCGCGTCACTGCGAAAGGCTAATCCAGTTGATTCGAGTTTTCTATTGGTCCCTTTCAATATACTGTCTTCAGCCGTGACCAATTATCAATATAAGACCTATTGACTCATTTGAAAAATAAACATTCTAAAGTAAGTCATTTGACTTTTCCTGTGATTTTCATTGGTCCCTTTTCATATATTCTGTGTCGGCAGCCAATAAAAATCACTGACAAGTCAGTCAAGTTTATAAAGGAAACAAAACTTCAGATATAGACATGTTCCAGGCGAACAATAGAAGAAGAAAAGGGCTTTAGAATACTGCTTTCCAACACGCTATGAGCACACATGGCATATTAGCCACGCACCAATGAAAATCAAAGATTAGCCTCTCATAGTGATGCAATTGTAAGGAGTCGAAAGATCGTATATCTCGAGTAAACAAGACAACGAATCCATATTCTCTGGACTACAACATGCCGGAAATCGAGTCCTGCTGCAAGCAGGAGTTTGAGCGGTACTCCAGCGGGAGTTTGAGAATGAACGTTATCAGATAAGCACATCTCGAATAGGCGTTGGCTCAAACTCATCACGAACATAACTTCATGGTCTATAAAGTCGTGATTGTCGGCAATAGGAGACCTGTTGTCTAATTGGAAAACAGCCTTCTAAAATGCTAGAATGACTCATTTGGCTTTTTCTCGTGATATTCATTGGTTAGTGACACAAAGTATAATCATATCGACCAATGAAAATCATGGCAATAGCCAAATGAGTCATATTGGAAGACTGTGTTTACTGCGGAATACGGATGTGTCGGGCCATTGACGCAAATAAAACGGCGAATAAACGCATTCCATTCTCTGGATTACATCCTGATGGAAATATAGTAGTCCTGCTACAAGAGAGATCCAGCGGGAGTTTTAGAATGAACACTGAAGAAGGAGAATGTTTTTTTCATTTAGTCACCGGTTCTTCTATTATCGATGGCAAGCCCGTAGAAAAAGGGGGGGTGTTGTAGTGCTCACCCCCCCCCCCAATTAGCAAATCGAAGCATTACTTTTAGTAAAGGTAAATATAGGTCCACTGGCAGTAACCTGCCGTCGGGAATGAAGATAACTCTTCATGTACTAAACCACATCAACTATTAGGTGGGGAGGCCAGTTTCCTTCCTTGCTGTCTTTAGTCATGCTGGGGTCAGAGGAAACGAAAGACCCGACTTATTGGCAGGCAATGCGGCGATAGACGGCCCATTAATGAGAAGAGATAAAGCAGACTTAATGAAGGCAGTAATAAATTCATTTCAAGATGCAGATGACGTCAATGAGGTTGAGAACGTACACATACAGAGAATGTTAGAAATGGGAGTATTCAGAGGTGGGGGGAGGAAAAGTAAATTTTTAAAAAAATTAGTAAAAGTCACACAATCAACACCTGGCCGGAACTATGAGTCTACATACACTGGGATGGCTGCTGGAGCGGAGGACGGAGCACTTATGGGAATGTTCCGCTTGCTGTGAAGCTAGTTTCTAATCAAGAATCAAGATTACTTAGGATCCCATTCGATAATTTTGTGATTATTGTTGGGTTTCCGGTTGGTCACTATATTGGAAATAGAGACTTGAGATACATTATCGCCTACGTAAGACTGCATCATACGTATAACTGTTGATACTTATATATATATATTAGGAACAAAGAGCATTGTTTAATTTTGATGGGGAAAACCCCGTATTGAAGGTGTCAGTCTGTGACACAACAAATAGTCATTCATCAATTCAGTGCTCTCCAGGATATACAAAAGGAGGTTAAAAACTAGCAGCACAAGGAGTCTGCTTCATTAATAGGTGCATGGATTGAAAAATAATGGTAGCATAACTTATTCTTCCTCTTCAGCGTTCATTCTCAAACTCCCGCCGGATCTATCTTGTAGCAGGACAATGGTCCTACTAGATTTCCAGCAGTATATCGTCCAGAGAATGGAAGTGCGTTGTGTCGCCGTTTTATTAGCGTCAATAGCCCGACACATCCGTCTTCGATGGAATATCCTATTCAGGATTAGCCATCAAGGCAGCATTTTTTTGGGTTGTAGTTATTTTCTAGGCTATATAAATACGTTCAGTAGTTTGCCATTGCTTTCTGAACGGTCTAGATGCAGAATTGCCTGCGGCGGGATTTGAACTCTGACCTCTCTACCACAGAGCCGGACAGGTACATGGATAGCTTTTTAAAATGTGGTTTCTTATGGAGTCAGACACCAATGCCACGACCCTTCAGTGTCATCTGTGCTAAAGTTCTGGGATTTCTTCTTCTTCTTCTGCGTTCGTTCTCAAACTCCTGAAGATTAGCAGGATGTAGTCCGGAGAACGGAATGCGTTGTGTCACGGTATACAGCATTGCTGCAATATCTGCGCCTTTCGGCCTGACACATCCGACTTCAGCATGGCTTTGGGTCACTGACCCTATATGGGATGGGACAACCAACTCCATCCCATAACCTCCTTAGTCACCTTGTACGACATGCATGGAAGGTAGTGTTGCTATTCTTTGCTCCCCTTTCGGGCCCCGGCAACACACGGGCGGTTCTGGGATATGAAGCTATACAGACACCAAGCATCTAGTTACATTCTCCTTAAAGGGTGGGCCCCAATACAGTTTTTACCCGATCCAACTTGTCATTCTTGGCTGACTCAACGTATCATTTTCTGGCGCTACAAAGTATACACAAAGTGGCCAATATAAAAACGCAAATCAGTTACATCAGCCAAGATGGGTGACGCTGTATGTGATCAGGACCAGCGCGTATGACATATCTTGAGAAGGGCTTGGGTACATTAAAACTGAAAGATAAAAACTACTTCTGAAATAGTTACACACAGAAAAAGTTAAATAAACCAATGCGTGTTTACAATCAAGCTAAATAAATACTTGAACATAGTCATTTCACAGGTAAACCATAGAACAGTGGTTCTCAAACGTTTCTAGCTGACCCCCCACCCTCCACTTTTAGATCCCTATTTAACCCGCCTCCATTTTTTACAGCCGTCATAATTCCTGGAAAACTACTGGTTATGAGGCGTGGAATAGGTAAGGAAAACATTCTGTTGTTGTTTTTTTTGCACCAGATGGAAATTTTCATAAGTACATCGTCAAATTAACTGTATCTATACAAATTATGCCTAGAACAATAATAATTATTTCGATAACCCTTATATCTTTAGCTTTTTCTTAAATATATTTGTACAAACGTACTTATATTGTTAATTGAAAAACGTTTATTGTTAATTGAAAAACTTATATTGTTAATTGAAAAACTTATATTGTTAACTGAAAAACGTATATTGTTAACTGAAAAACTTATATTGTTAACTGAAAAACTTAAATTGTTAACTGGAAAACTTATATTGTTTACTGAAAAACGTATATTGTTAACTGTAAAACATATTGTTAACTGAAAAACAATCATGTCTTGAATGCACTAAATGACCACATCATTTCGCGACCTCCTTGAGATCACCATACGCCTACTAGGGGAGCGTCCCGCCCAGTTTGAGACACTCTGTCCTAGAATGTTCCAGATAATTATAAAATGTTGGAGGTTCGTTGCTGCTAACCATTGATGCGGAGACAAAACTATGTGTCTTAAATTCCATAGATTATGTGAACACAATGTTATGCCAATTTCCCCTTTCTCTCCCTCCTGTCAACAATTGTTCATAATTCAGTGGACCCTGCATAATTATGGCAATTTTACCCCCTCCCCTATTTTCCAACAAATAAAAATTACGAAATTACATGATTTGTTTCCCCCATATTTCTAATTCTATAAGATATTTCAAATTCAAACAATTTAATTGGTGTATAAAACATTATTGTTGACGTAAACTTTTTTAAACCCACCCTGTCAACCTTTGTCAGATCATACTCCCACCCCAGCCTTAAATTGTAAGGCGCATCGGAAGAGAAGGGATAATCGTGGATTTTTTTAGATGTAGTTAGGATTAAACCTAACTATAATCCTAACCCTAACCCTCACCCCCCCTCCTAAACTCTATACATTTCTGCGTACCCCTATATTAGACAAACATAGAGAGCATATGTAAAACTTATATATAAATGTAAGATTTATACTAACACTGCGTATCTGTAACTACTTCGTTTCGTTAAATAAAGTCGGTTCAGTTTTTTTTTAGCTTATGGTGCGTTTCGTTAATGTAGGCACGTCTTCCTGTATTCAACTCAGTCTGCTAATCTGCAGGAGTTTGAGAATGAACGTAGAAGATAGTTCAGTACTTAAAAATTCGTTAACATCCCTCAAAGTCACGTATCAGATGGAACTAAAAACTGGAACTTCACGTCAATATTCAATATTTTGCACAGAAGCAATTATATCTATATGTAATATATTTTATGAACTGATATAAAAGTATTTGATATTTATTTTTCTACAGATAAACCCTTCAGTTCCAAGACCAGATACGATGTATTCGGTTATTTTTGGAGATATGCGTGGTTGCTGAAGAAAGAAAATGTATTTACGTATGACCGTCTACTAAATAAGACCTGATTGCTAATTGGAAATCCGGTTTTCTTAATGACGACTTTGCTATTCCCGCAATTTTTATTGGTCAATATGATTGTACATTGTAAGTGACAGCCAATTAAAATCAAGGGAATAGTCAAATTAATCATTCAAAAGGCTGAATTTCAAATTAACCAGTCTTATACCATATGCGGTCATGATGTTTTTAAAAACGGAGAACTAGTTGACTCAAGTTACGAGGCGAGTTGGTGCCATATGAGCGGATCTGGTTCAAATCCCGTTTGCTACATGATTTACATTTATTATTAATTCACGATGCTTTTATATTATATTATTTATTAAGTGACAAGTTGTATGCAATCTGGCAAGTCCTTCTTCAGATGTCCCGCTAGTTGATGACAGCGTCACTTATCTTGGCTCACATGATTTTTTTCCAGCTCTTTTCATTTGGCTAGCGGTACATGGTAATAAAATCAACAAAAAGCTTTACCGAGTAACAAAACCTGTTTCTAAATATGAAAAAGACGAAAATAATGACAACGAACAAAGTGAAAACAAGACCTAGAATTAATATTGACAATTTTTTAGAAGAAATGACAAATTTTCGAATATCTAGGAGCTAACATAAACAGTGCATGAGACTGTGCAGTCGAGATCAGGAGAACAGCAATGTACAAAATAAAACTGAAAAACTGGGCACGGGGCAAACAAAGGAACTAAGGTATGTTTGATTACGGTTTGTTCCCAGTGGCGATATAAGGCTACGAAACATGGACAATAAATAAAATTACAGCCAACAGAAAAGAGGCTTTCAAAATGAAGTGCTATAGAAGAGCCCTGAGAGTACCATGGACAGCAAGAAAGACCAAACAAGACGTGCTAGGAAAAATCAACATTCAAGAAGGCTGACTTTTAAACACCATATTAAGAAGGAAGTTAGGTTTTTTTTCGGCCATGTGAGGAGACATGATGGCATGGAAAAAGTGTTATTGGACTTGACGATAGAAGGCAGAGGCCGCCCAAGACGTCGTTGGACAGTAGATAATCAGAAATGCATGCACATGTCGCTAGAGGAAGCGGGACAACTTGCCAGAGACTGCAGAGATTTCAGGAGATTCATAAGGAAGACTACGTTCAGGAAAAAATAACGTCACATGACTACAGCGGTACAAAGTGGCCAATGGTCAGCCGCATAAACCAAGATAATGACGCTGCTTGGGAGCCGCCCTCATGACTATTCTGGGGAAAGGAGTCGGTTATCACACCCTGTTCTGGCAAAATCCACATCCAGATATAGATCCTGCGGATTGCGTCACTAATTTTGGCTGATCATAGCTTTTCATTGACCGCAATGCATATACCTTGAGTTGCCAGCCAATAGAAAGCACTGATCAGTTGGTTGGTTGCTGATCTAGCAGTCCATGGGCTCATGCCCTTTGACCCAATGCCATTGTGTGATATATGCATGTGTTTGTGAGCTGTTGTTTTGTTCCATATAATGTGTTCCATTTATATGGCCCTGGAGGGAGAAACATATCACTGTTCAGTCAACGGTCTGCGAACTAGTATGACCAGTAGACGGGCTTGATTGTTAACACGCTACTTAACTGTGCCAGAAAGAGGCGCCAACAGCGTTTAACGCCAGCAGAAGAATGTTCGTCAATCAACAGAGAACTGGAAATGTCAGCTGACTTGTAATTATGGATACACTCAGGGAGACAGTAGACCCTAAAGCCGCGTCATGTCAACCATGATCATGGTCTAATGGGCTCACGACTATTTCAACTAATCAACCAACCAATTAACTCGTTAACTAACTAAGCCAACTAGTCAACTAAATGACTAACTAACTAAGCCAACTAGTCAACTAAATGACTAACTAACTAAGCCAACTAGTCAACTAAATGACTAACTAAGCCAACTAGTCAACTAAATGACTAACTAAGCCAACTAGTCAACTAAATGACTAACTAAGCCAACTAGTCAACTAAATGACTAACTAAGCCAACTAGTCAACTAAATGACTAACTAAGCCAACTAGTCAACTAAATGACTAACTAAGCCAACTAGTCAACTAAATGACTAACTAAGCCAACTAGTCAACTAAATGACTAACTAAGCCAACTAGTCAACTAAATGACTAACTAAGCCAACTAGTCAACTAAATGACTAACTAAACCAACTAGTCAACTAAATGACTAACTAAGCCAACTAGTCAACTAAATGACTAACTAAGCCAACTAGTCAACTAAATGACTAACTAAACCAACTAGTCAACTAAATGACTAACTAAGCCAACTAGTCAACTAAATGACTAACTAAGCCAACTAGTCAACTAAATAACTAACCAACAATCTAACTAATCAAATATTTAACAAACAAATCATTTAAATAATTAATACACCATTAAACTAATTAACTAACCAACTAACTAAATAACCAACCAATTAACAAACTGTGCCAGAATGGACTTAACTAATTCGCTGGTAGACATACAATTTTACGAAGCACTTACTGGGAATCCTAGTACAATAAAGTCAATCTTCTACGCATGTTTAGACCCTATTTTCGCCCACGTGCTCCGAGGTCGAAAGGGTGTAAAATAATAGCAACACTATTTAACTTCCACGTTTGTAGTAACAGGCAACTAAAGAAGTTACGGGGTGGTGATGACTGTCCCATGTATAGGGTCAAAATGACACAGAAGCCATTTTAAAGTCGGATGTGTCAGGCAGAAAGGCGCAGATATTACAGGAAAGCTGTAAATCACGACATAATTTATTCCGTTCCCCGGAATGAATATTTTACAAAATCTTATGCTTGTCCCCCCCCCCTTCCGAGTTACTAAAACTGTTTTTCTAATTATTTTCTTTTCACGGCACACTCTTGGAGAAATTCTGTAACATCAGGTGCCTCACATTTCCTTGTAATTTCTTCTCATGTTCTTGCTGTTCTAGATGTACCTTGCTATCTTTGGAGACGGGGATAGATGTACTTAGTTTCAAGTATTGCCGCAAAACTTCCACTAGTTGTTTTCATCATCTGATTTCTGCTCCTTGAAAATTAATCACCATTTTTACCTGTCTTGCCATTACTTATTTTTACCTGCTTTCATACTTCCCACCAATTACTTTATTCTTTCATACGTCCCACTTCCTACTCTCTTCTTTCATACGTCCCACTTCTTACTCTCTTCTTTTATACGTCCCACCAACTACTCTTTTCTTTCATACGTCCCACTTCCTACTCTCTTCTTTCATACGTCCCACTTCTTACTCTCTTCTTTTATACGTCCCACCAACTACTCTTTTCTTTCATACGTCCCACTTCCTACTCTCTTCTTTCATACGTCCCACTTCTTACTCTCTTCTTTTATACGTCCCACCTCCTACTCTTTTCTTTCATACGTCCCAACAACTACTCTCTTCTTTCAGACGGCCCACTTCCTACTTTTTCTTTCATACGTCCCACCAACTACTCTTTTCTTTCATACGTCCCAACAACTACTCTCTTCTTTCATACGTCCCATCTCCTACTTTTTCTTTCATACGTCCCACCTCCTACTCTTTTCTTTCATACGTCCCAATAACTACTCTCTTCTTTCATACGTCCCAACAACTACTCTTTTCTTTCATACGTCCCACCAACTACTCTTTTCTTTCATACGTCCCAACAACTACTCTCTTCTTTCATACGTCCCAACAACTACTCTCTTATTTCATTGTCTTTTGTATGTCCCCAGGTGAACGATGGTTGATCGTATTCACACTTGCTGTTAAGCATAGGGGTTGGAGCTTCAGCTGTCGCGCCAATGCCAGATGTGTCGCCTTGGTTGCATTAAGTCCATGTTTGTTTAAGTCAATATGAACAAAAATAGGTATACGTGTTAGCAAGATGAGTCATAAGACACCCTAGTAACGAGACACAGTAACGTTTTCCCTGTGTTACCCCAGCCGAATATGTCTTGTTTAGGGTCGTTACCAGACACTGGAACATTTATCCCATGTTAGTTTAAGGCTATCTTCATACCTACTTATAATAATCTTGATACCTACTTATAATAATCTTGATACCTACTTATAATAATCTTGATACCTACTTATAATAATCTTTATACCTACTTATAATAAGAGTTTCTCCCATTCTGTCCACTCCATCGTGCACACTTTCTTTATGTTTAAGTTACTTTCTGGGGGGTCTATGTAGTTAGTTAATTAGTTAAACTAGTTAGTTAATCAGTTAGTTAATTAGTTAGATAAACTAGTTAGTTAATCAGTTAGTTAATTAGTTAGTTAATTAGTTAGATAAACTAATTAGTTAATTAGTTAGTTAAACCACTAATTAGTTAATCAGTTAGTTAATTAGTTTAATTCATCATCATCATCATCAGGTGCCATGTCGGCTGGCGTAGGCGGTCATGGCTCTCCGTAGCTCTCTGTCCACAGTATTATGTATCAAGGTCGTTATTGTTTCCTTGCCGTGCCAGGTTGTCAAACTGTCTAATATTTTCTCACGTTGTCGCCCTCTGTCTCTGTTGCCTTCAATTTTGCCTGTTGTGACTATGTTCTCTAAACCTGCCTGTCTCATGAAGAGGCCAAAATAAGAAGATTGCCTTTTTCTTATATTGTTGATTAAGGTACATTTCGCATTTGACCCTTTCAACACCTCTACATTAGTTTTTCTGGCAGCCCATGGTATTCTCAGCATTATTCTGTATGAAGAATGTTTAATTAGTTAAATAGTTAGTCGTGGGATCATTACCACTGCATACAGGACACTTGTATAGGAGCTTCTATCTGTATCCAACATTACACGATGACTGATAGTTCTAGCTCTTCGTTGGTTGACAAACATTCTTCTAGCTCTACAGTAACGCTAGTTTCTGACAACTCCATATTACTATCCCAGTTCCTTTATTACGAACATTGAAAAGGAATCAACAAAATAATTTCATTTATCCGTGTTGTTTCTCGTAAAGAGTTCAAAATGTCCGCATGACCCATTGCTTTAAAACACAGTAGCAGTGTAAGCCAGCTGATCTGCTCCCATTTCTTTGAACACCCACATGACCGGGCAAGAAAATGAATGTGACACATTCAAACTTCGACCTCTCGACTACTGCAAGCTACTGTTCTTGAATGTAATTCATTTGTATTTTTCTGATCATGATCATTGACTCACTGAGAGGATGCAGACATGTTACCGCAAGTGCACCAATTCAATTCCTTGCTGACTGCCATAACCTCCATAGTCATACTTCTTGTAGTCACAACACATGTGCCAATCTCCTCTTTGAGGGTCTTCCCTACGGACAGAGCCATAAAGGCTCAAGAATTACGCACGTGTCTAGCAACCGAACCTTCCGTGTTTATAATATGTCCGGTTTCCTGCGATTGTCCCTGATCAATGCCTGCAACCCAGACTCCACCGCAATAGGGCACCACTGTTTGCATGTCTGTTGAGAGCTAGTATCACTGGATATTGTATAGTAGGTATGCGACGCTGAAGTTTGATATGTCTGACCTAAAAGCGCAGAATATCGCAACTAACAATACTGAAGTTCGATATGTCTGACCTAAAAGCGCAGAATATCGCAACTAACGATATTAAAACAATGATACAACAGCAAAATTAATCTGATAGTTTAATCTTGGAAAGAGACAGGCTGATATAAAACATCGATGTTTCGATCAAAAAGGCCTTTATCACTTATCCCTTTTAGATAATGGACATTACCGTTCTTTATTCGACTTGTATGTTCTTAAGAAAGACTTTTATTGTCGAAACGTTGATTTTTGTATGCTGTCCTGTATGTTTCCAGTGACTAATAATAATAATAAAACATACTTCGTCAGAGTCTTCTGGGTGTCACAATGAGACACTTGGTACAGGAAGATCTCCACTCATCTCTATCCTCTACCATCCTGATGAGTTTGGAAACTTCACATCCTGTCTAGTCCTTGATATTATCTAGCCATGTCTTCTTCTGAACACCTTGTCTTCCACCCTCCACCGTACCTAGATCTTTTGTCATCAAGTAATATCTCATCTCACACACCCATACCACCGGAGTTTACGAAGTTCCACAATTGTTAATACTGGTTCCTGTTGACCCGCTAATACATTAAATCTATCATGCACAAACACGCTCGTCTTCTGTTCTTGGAAACAAATACACAACAGACTATAACATTTGTTTTCCAACGGCAGTATCAAAAGTTCGCAGTTAGTGTCAGTCTCCCAGCCATATAGAAATATTGACAAAACTAAAGATTTATATAAATTAATCACCGGTGGTGATACTGCTTTTCCAAATAGTGGTTAATCTTAATTTAGTGATTAACAACACTTCATTACCATGTTTACTTCTTCTTCAGCGTTCATTCTCAAACTCCCGCTGGATCTTCCTTGCAGCAGGACCATGGTCCTACTAAATTTCCAGCAGGATGTAGTCTAGAGAATGGAATTGCGTTGTGTCGCCGTTTTATTTGTACCAACGGTCCGAAACATACATCTTCGGCGGGACCATGTTTACAAGTTTCGCCTTCTGAAACAACGCATTCCATTTCACTACTACATCTAGCTAACCTGCGGTT
Source organism: Meghimatium bilineatum (assembly GCA_034231615.1). Taxonomy (NCBI): domain Eukaryota; kingdom Metazoa; phylum Mollusca; class Gastropoda; order Stylommatophora; family Philomycidae; genus Meghimatium; species Meghimatium bilineatum. The sequence goes on from CM067306.1 coordinate 61,976,050, forward strand.
TGAAGACCAACGCAGAAGTGACTAAGTCTATTGGAGACTGAGTTCGTGATACCGGGTCCTATAGGGGTGCCAAGATTAGCAACACTGTTGCCTGCCATGCATGTAATAGGAGTAACTAACGTGGTTTGGGACTGGAGTTGGCTGCCCCATCACATTGGGTTAGGGTTAGGATAAAGTGATATAAAAGTTATGAAGTCTTAGATTAGAATTGATTAGAGCAGTCATGGATACCCTACGAGAAGACAAGGAGGAAGTCGAACGAGATAATGTACATATTCAGAGAATGGTAGAAATGGGAGTGACTAGAGGCGATGGGAGAAAGTGTTATCTCTCCGAAAAGATCAGAAGAACGCGTAATCAGCAAATGACTGGGACACTGAGCTTATACACTTTTAGATAGCTGACGGAACGGCAAGCAGAGCATACATGGGAATGCCCCCAGTGCTGTGACGCTTGTTCCTAATCTTCTTCTTCTTCTGCGTTCATTCTCAAACTCCTACTGAAGCTAGCAGGACCATGGTCCTGCTAGATTTCCAGCAGGATGTAGTCCAGAAAATGGAAATGCGTCGTGTCGCCGTTTTATTTGCGCCAATGGCCCGACACCTCCGTCTTCGGCGGAGTTCCTAATCAAGAATCAAGAATATACCCATTTTACAGTCCCACATAAAACATAAATCCCCATTTTACGACGTGGTATGCATCATAAATCCCCATTTTACGACGTGGTATGCAGCATACATACCCATTTTACGACGTGGTATGCATCATAAATCCCCATTTTACGACGTGGTATGCATCATAAATCCCCATTTTACAACGTGGTATGCATCATAAATACCCATTTTACGACGTGGTATGCATCATAAATCCCCATTTTACGACGTGGTATGCAGCATACATACCCATTTTAGTGGTATGCATCATAAATCCCCATTTTACGACGTGGTATGCATCATAAATCCCCATTTTACGACGTGGTATGCAGCATACATACCCATTTTAGTGGTATGCATCATACATCCCCATTTTACGACGTGTTATCATATTTGTATCTTCGTCATCATATGACATATTCTTTCCAGAACGAGGTCTTCCTTATGGATTCTAAGAACACTCCGCGATCATGTGCGAGTTGACTTGCCGCAACTAGAGACATGTTTAAGCAATCTGATATATCATTCCACCATCGTCGTCTTGGGAGCCCTTTTTTCCTGTTGCCGTTAACTCTGCCTTCAGCTATTTAATCTTTCCATCAATAGTAACATAAAATGTTACAATTTTACAGTATTTTTTAGGAAACATACGTTACAATTTTACAGTATTTTTTAGGAAACATACGTTACAATTTTACAGTATCTTAGGAAACATACGTTACAATTGTACAGTATTTTTTAGGAAACATACGTTACAATTTTACAGTATTTTAGGAAACATCTATCTGTGTATTGTGTTTTTTTTCTGCTTGTGCTGCAAGGTGTCACAGTATTGAATGGCGATCGGTTTTCGGGCTATGTCACGTTTGATCGCTTGATATGCAGTAATATTGTAACGTCTCAGAATGTTGGTAACTCCTTCAATCCACCTTCTTCTTGGTCTACCCCTGCCTCTTGCTGTTTTCATTTTCATGTTGTATGCTCTTGCCGCTGGCCAATACGGATTCATTCTAATTAAGTGGCCGAACCATTTTAATCTTCGTTTTTAAATATATTTGAGCACAGACGTTGTTCCAAAAGTTCTTATAATCTCTTTATTTCTCACATGATATCTTCTTGTTCCGGGTTTCTGTTTTTCTTAGACATCTCATTTCACTTTTAGTAATTTTTCTCTCTTGTTCTTTAGTTGGTGTCCAAGAGGACACTTACATTACAATTTTACAGTTTCTTAGGGAACACACTTCACGATTTTAGAATGTTTTTTGAAAATATACATCGCTGTTTGTCTGTTAGCACATTAGTCTGTTAGAACACACATAAACATCAACGGAACATCCTCTGTCATTATCAGCAGGAGAAGCTATTTGCACGAATGCACGAATGCAGAACTGACAGTGCCCGTACAGGTAGGAGGAGAAAGGGGGAACACATTAAGCAAACAGGTATGTCAAATAGACTTGTAATGTTTGACAGATTTCGTTTCAATAATTTGTTTTTTTTTTTAGTTGCAGCTAAAACAGCACGCCATCATCTGAGCACATACTCCCACGTTAATGTATCTAAGGTTTTGTGGTCGTCTTCGTGTTCAACGTTGTCTAACACCACAGATTATTTATACGGAACTGTAAACTGTAATTCACATCTGTCGAAGTCATAAATGACATAGCAGATACTCTAACACATATTATATATGTAAGGAACTGTACGCTGCAATTCACATCTGTCAAAGCTCTAAATCGCGTAGCAGATACTGTAACAACAAATAGAATTTAGATACTGTCCCCAAATTAGAGATGCTGTACTTATAACATAATATGTACTGTAGATGGTATGTCAGAAATACTAGTAACATAACATGTACTGTAGATGGTATGTCAGAAATACTAGTAACATAACATGTACTGTAGATGGTGTGTCAGAAATACTAGTAACATAACAGAGACTACACAGTGTGTCAGATACTGGAAACGCAGGAACTGCACACAGTGTGACAGAGAAACGATCAATATACATGGATTGTACGTGTGTGTCAGAATTACTAGCAACATACAGGGACTGTACACGATGTGTCAGAGTTACTAGCAACATACAGGGACTGTACACGATGTGTCAGAGTTACTAGCAACATACAGGGACTGTACACGATGTGTCAGAGTTACTAGCAACATACAGGGACTGTACACGATGTGTCAGAGTTACTAGCAACATACAGGGACTGTACACGATGTGTCAGAGTTACTAGCAACATACAGGGACTGTACACGATGTGTCAGAATTACTAGCAACATACAGGGACTGTACACGATGTGTCAGAGTTACTAGCAACATACAGGGTGTGTCAGGTGTCAGAGATACTAGCAATATATGAATTACATACACACACACATTCACATAGATAAGTCTCGTAAACACACTGGCACACACACACAAAGACATACACAGTTTTAGCAGTACGCAACAGACGCACACATCAGTGCTCAAATATTATTGCCAATCACGTAGGTAAGGGGTGGGGATCTTTTAAACACCCCACCCCCTTTAGGAAAATCACAACACTGCATTCAGTGTGTGTGGGGGTGGGTGCTGAAAAAGCAACACAAATGACGGGTAAACTCTTCCCCCTCCCCACAAATGATTTTGTTTAAAAAAATCACATAAATATTTCAAACAAAAGAGGAAACCACATGAAAACTAGGAAACCACCTATTAAAAAAAATATGGTAAAAACCTCCTTTCTGAAGCTATGAATACGGTTCTGATTGATTGGGACTGGTCACTCAATAGCGACTGACGTCAAATGATGTATTGATTCGTTTCAGAGAGGCACTGTCTACAGCGGGTGACAGATAAGTGTCTTGTAAGATGGGGCTCACTTATCATCAAAGACAGACTGAGAGTTTGGGCCTGATTGAAGCAGGAAATCAATACCTGGCAGTCTTGAACAGTTGTGCCAGAATCTGAGCTACAATGGAAAGAGAGAGAGAGGAATAGACAGAGAGAGAGAGAGAGAGAGAGAGGATGAGATGGAACAATCACTCACTTCAATAAGCACATACTATCAGGATTACACGAACAAGAGAACAACACGATTTACTGATAAATCAATCGTGTTGAAACAATTAATATTTACAGATAAATCAATCGTGTTGAAACAATTAATATTTACAGATAAATCAATCGTGTTGAAACAATTAATATTTACAGATAAATCAATCGTGTTGAAGCAATTAATATTTACAGATAAATCAATCGTGTTGAAACAATTAATATTTACAGATAAATCAATCGTGTTGAAACAATTAATATTTACAGATAAATCAATCGTGTTGAAACAATTAATCACTATTTCATGAACAAGATACAATTTATAGACATCAACCGTGTTGAAGGGGAATTGGCAAAGAATAGCAAAATTATAACCTACCATGCATGTCCTAATCGGTGACTAAGGAAAACTTGGGGTTGAGTTGGCTCTTGCTTGTTTGTTTGTTTAGTACTGGATTCGACTAGGCCATCTCGGGATGCCTAGTCACGTCACTTTCAACCTAGTCCTAAGAAGGACTTTTTGGTTATATCGCGACGCTGGGTGCGGACAAGGAACTGACGAAAAGTTCTTGAGCCTTGGCGAAAATGACGAAAAGGCTGTCGAAAGTTTGCTGAAGCTTGCTTTTAATCCCGGGACGTACTGCGGATAAGAAGAGTCGTTTCTCTCTTGGAAGTTTCCAAGTCCACAGCAGGTTCCCACCTCAACTGGAGATCGTCCGATCCTTGATAACTTAGCCAGATTGCTCTGTTGCCCGGGCTACTCCACGAGGAGGAGTATCAAGGTCTGAACCAGTATGAGTCCTGGTCCTGGCGAGCGACAGGTGCTCGCTTCTTCGTCTCTGCACCCCGTTGGCTCTTGCTGAAAATTATACCTGTCTTTAATCATTGAGCTCTGCTAGCACACGGATATCATGATAGATGGTACCCTCTATAGCACACGGATATCATGATAGATGGAACCCTCTACAGCACATTCCTTTATAACAAAATTCCCGATTTAACAACAGAAATTTCCAATTAGTGTATCCCTCCGGTAGCCTAGTGGATAGTGAGCTTGCTTGCTATCATCTGGTTACAGCGTGCCAGGTTCGAAACCACGTCCAGACATTAAAAAAAAAATCCGGGTTGTGATTTCTCACTTGACACGACCACTCCTCCAGTCGACTAGGTTGTAAATGAGTACCTGACGCATGAGTTAGGGAAGGTAAAAAAAACAGCAAGGAAGGGAACTGGCCACCCCACCTAATAGTTGCTGCGGCTTAGTACATGAAGAGTTATCTTCATTCCCGACGGCAGATGCCATTGGACCCACCTTTACATTAATACATATAACTGTAAAAAGTAAATTATGGCTTTTTCTTACATTGGTTCAGATCAATTTGCTATAATGTGATTACAATGTACCGGTTATTATAATTCTAGTTTTAATTTTCACTTTTTTTGTCATGTGCTGTGTATTCTTGCGATATAACTTCACATACTTGTATATATAACTTCGCATACTTGTATATATAACTTCGCATACTTGTATATATAACTTCGCATACTTGTATATATAACTTCGCATACTTGTATATATAACTTCGCATGCTTGTATATATAACTTCCCATACTTGTATATATAACTTCGCATACTTGTATATATAACTTCGCATATTTGTATATATAACTTCGCATACTTGTATTGGTTTTTCTTACTCACTATAATCTTATTTCCATTTCTTTTAGTTTAAATTAGATTATATAATTTCATGTAGTTCCCTGCTATATTGGTGTTATATTCTGCATTTATTTGTCCCTATCTTGACTCCATGTAGTACTCTGCTATATTGGTGATATATTATGTGTTTGTTTGTTCCTAACTTGATTCCATTATGCAGTTCCCTGCTATATTGGTGTTATATTCTGCATTTCCTTGTCCCTAACTTGATTCCATTATGCAGTTCCCTGCTATATTGGTGTTATATTCTTCATTTCCTTGTCCCTAACTTGATTCCATGCAGTTCCCTGCTATATTGGTGTTATATTCTGCATTTCTTTTTCCCTAACTTTATGCCCTGCTATATTGGTGTTATATTCTGTGTATGTTTGCCCCTAATTTGATATGGAGATGTCCATAAATAACGGTAACAATTTTGTGCCAATTTTTGACTCCCACTTTCTTGTTAAGAATTCAGGGACCTCCCTGCTTAATTATGTTAATATTTTATTAACTTCCTCATCCTAAACAATTCTTTAGCCAAAAACGTTAAAGAAAACTACATAATTATTTCAGATTTTAAAAAATGTTTCAAATTCCCACAATTGAATTGGTGTATAAAAACAGTATTGTCAACATCAACATTTGTCAACTCCCCCATTCCCTTGTTGCAACTTAAAACTTTTTCTGACACTCCCCCCCCTCCCCCAACGCCCTCTAATTCTTGATGCATCTTATGTATGGATAGCCACTAAAGACATTCTGGTCAAAATATTGATTTATTCCATCTTGTATTTGCTTTACGTAAAACTGTTAGTTGATTCAATATAATATTATATATATATATATATATATAATATACATACATTTATATATATATATATATATGATTGGTACAGTCTGGAAAAAGGAGTCAGACAAGGATTTAGTCTATCACTATATCTCTTCAATATCTATTCTGAGAGCATACTGAAGAATATAATAAATGAAACAGGAGCTAAACAGCTTTGATCCACTCAACATCAGGGACCGCAAAATACAGGAACTAAGATATGGTAGAACATTACTATCACACAGCAAAAATGGTCTCGAACATCTCATAATTCCATAACCAGAAAATAGCGAAAACAAAATCTACTCCTGAATGAAATTAATACCATGACTATGACAAACAACAAAACCACGAAGAAGTTCTCAATCTCGATCAATAAGAGAGAACGAGAATGAGTCACCCGATTTCAATACCTTGGGTTCTATTATCGGCAGCAATGATAATTGCTATGAAGAAGTTAGATGGAGGGTGGCCATATCGCATCAAAGAACCTGAAAAAATAATAAACATATGGATGGGATGCACCAAAAAAAACAACAAAGGTTCATTACGGGGATTACAAGTGGCCACATCAAATTTCCACATTTCAACTTTTTAATATCATGCATAATTTCATACAACTTCTGTTACTCTGCTGCCAATGAATCGATCTGCGCGCAATGTACTGAAAGTTCTCCCCCCTCCCCAGGTCATCCAGATAGATGAGATGACGATGATAAAAAGTAATCTCTTTAGTTGTAAGCAGGTAGCTCTTGACAGTTCATAGACTTCCTGACAAAAGCACATGTTCTTCTCAGTTGTGTAGCTCATGTGACACCTGGACTCATATACGGCTGTCTCAAAGGTGTGGTTGTGTAAGGGGGGGGGGGATTTATAGAAGCATGTTTAGTTCCCACAAAAAGGAATTCCAGTGTGCCTATATTCCAGGATAACCACATCCTGTCAGCACACACTTCTGTACTAAGTATCTCATCATTCTTCTGTCAGATGTGTTGACCCATCTGCAGTGATGGAAAATCTAGCATTCCCTATCACATAGGCTGTTGTTCGTTCATCACAAGTGATGATGACCATTTTGATGACCATTTGTTACATCCACTTATGAAAATTAAATTTTAGTTATGTCCTTGATTATGAGTTCGTAGATGGTTAATGAGCCCTTTTCGAACTGCAAATGTCCTTGGACAGCTCGGACATGGAATGACGACCGTAGACGGATCTTGGTCCATCTGTGACTTTATTGCATCACCTAGCAGTCTGCCACACAAGGACAAAGGTGCAATGTTCTTTGCTAGCCAGCATCTCTTCATTATCCATGGGGGGTTATTAGACTGATGACAAGTGTAAGAAATTGAAACAAGGTGGAGCAATCAATTATTTCACAGGCAACAGATTATCTGCCCATCCCCCATCTTTCCTTATTTGCCTCCTATGACAAGCCTGGAAAAAAACGGACATTGACTGTTCTTTGCACCCTGAACTACAAGTCTAGGGCCCAGTTGCCACATGGGTGGAGGACATTAGATATAGACACTGTGTTTGTACTTCATTGATGAGTTCTCCCATGCAAGAATGAGGTTCGAGCATAAATTGTGACCAGGATATGCAATGATTATCCATTATAAAATGTGGTTCAACAGGATGTAGAATTATACACATAGGAATTGTAAACCAAAAGGAACAGTTTTGATACTGTTATTATCTATTACCAAAAGTCATATGGTAGTTTTGTTGCTATTATTACCTACTATCAAAAGTCATAGTTTTGTTGCTATTATTACCTACTATCAAAAGTCATAATTTTGTTGCTGTTATTACCTATTATCAAAGGTCATAGTTTTGTTGCTGTTATTACTATCAAAAGTCATAATTTTGTTGCTGTTATTACCTATTATCAGAGGTCATAGTTTTGTTGCTGTTATTACCTACTATCAAAAGTCATAGTTTTGTTGCTATTATTACCTACTATCAAAAGTCATAATTTTGTTGCTGTTATTACCTATTATCAAAGGTCATAGTTTTGTTGCTGTTATTACTATCAAAGGTCATAGTTTTTTTGCTGTTATTACCTATTATCAAAGGTCATAGTTTTGTTGCTGTTATTACTATCAAAGGTCATAATTTTGTTGCTGTTATTACCTACTATTAAAAGTCATAGTTTTGTTGCTGTTATTACCTATTATAAAAAATCATTGAGGATTATCTAATTAAGCTCAGTTTCCCAATATGTACACCACCCGCTGAAAGTATCACCCGCAGCATATAACTTCACACAACTATCCCTAAAATTTGCATTTTAAACAAAATATCACAAGCTAGATTCAAACCTACATCTCTTCAGAGCAAGGCAAACGGCCTAACTCTTGACCAATTGTCACACCACCTTTCAAGAGTACTACTCACAGTATGTAACTCCATAACTTCAAGCAATAATCTCCAACCATGGTATGTAACTCCATAACTTCAAGCAATAATCTCCAGCAATGGTATGTAACTCCATAACTTCAAACAATAATCCCCAGCCATAGTATGTAACTCCATAACTTCAAGCAATAATCCCCAGCTATAGTATGTAACTCCATAACTTCAAGCAATAAACCCCAGCCATAGTATGTAACTCCATAACTTCAAGTAATAATCTTCAGCCATAGTATGTAACTTTGAACCCGTGGTCTCTTGAGCATAAAGTGAACTTCTTTACCACTACGCCATTGAGATCCCATCAAGGAACAATGAATAAACGATAAAAAAATTAGCTTGATAAATCACTTGATCATCAAGAATAACTCAACAAGATGGAAGTGTTGGGGCTGCAGTAACACATGGTAAATGTGAGTATAAACAAAAATAAGTGTCCATTAGTAAAGATTATATACTAATAACAGAACACAAGAGCATATGTTTTGACTAAATAGCCTTCATCAAAGAACCTATAGGTATTAGCTTGTCAAAACTGTTGTCTCTACAAGACTTTGCATCAGCTGCATATACAGAATATTGATTTGTATGGAACTTGTTTCCAATTAGTGCCTACTTGCTTACAATAATAATAGTTTTTAAATAATTATCCGATTGTAATTTTTAAGCTTTTTATGTTGTCAAACATAATGGAATAACAAAGCAGACTGGACTATATTTAACGCCTACATCTTTTTTATGTATCAATCAATCAATTGTCATGCCGACTGGCATAGGCGATCATGTTTTTCCATGACTCTCTGTCTCTTGTGTTGTCAATAAGCTCGGTAGGTGAGCTTCTACCGTGCCACGATACAAGCCCATCTAGTAACTTTTCTCTTTGTCGACCCTTATCTCCTCTCCCTTTGATCTTTCCAGTGGTTATTAAATCTTCAAGCCGTGTTCTTCTCAGCACATGCCCTAGAAACCTTGACTGTCTGCCTCTAATGTTTGATATGATTGATCTTTTTACACCAGCATCAATGAGAACCTCTGCATTAGTTTTCTTGGCTGTCCATGGTATTTTCATCATTCTTCTCAGAAACCACATTTCTGTAGCCTCTAATTCGCGTTGAATTTTCTTGTTTACAGTCCATGCTTCACATCCATAAAAAAGAATTGGTTTTTATGTATGCCTATATTTTATACATAAGCCTATATGTATATAAGGCCTATATATATATATATATATATATATATATATATATATATACATTCATTACTTAGAATATCATGGAAGGATAAAATCAGAAACTCAGATATTATAAATACACTGAATATTCCAGAGTGTTGGTTACTAAACACAATAACAAAAAGAAAACTACGCCTGTTTGGTCATATAAAGAGACATAACTGTTTAGAAAGACAAATAATGGAGGGAAGAGTACCTGGGAAGAGGAGAAGGGGCAGACCAAGAAGACGATGGACTGACGACATTAAAGATAACATGAATACATCGCTAGAAAATGCAAGCCACATCGCCCAAGACAGAGAGAGTTTCAGAGAGTTCATTGGGAAGACAACGTTCTGGAAGGAATACGTCACATGACACATATACATTCATATGCCTAGGGGTCTATATTTAGTACTACTGGCATAGGCCTATCAGTTTTAGTGCAGATACCCATTCATTAAATTTATGTTTTTCTCTAAAATAGCACATAGTTATAATTTTTATATATTTTAGAATTTTAAAGTCTTATAATTTTACTTACTCAACAGGTCTGCAAAAATTTAATATATTTCGATATTTAACTACTTCTCTCCGGTAAGCCGCTAAAACCACCAGTTAAGCAGACACTTGCTGGTAAAACCTTCCTTTATTTATAGTTTGGCCTAGTTTCTAAATATATTGCAGACAGCTGAGTAGGAAAACCATTAACAGACCTACACAGCAATGAAGAGTTAAAAAGTTAAAAGCTAACTTAAAGGTAGTAGTTTCCTGCAAAACAAAGTACAAACAAACACACTCTCATAACTCACAACATTTTATAGATTATATTATAGTACTACTATACTAGAGGTATTGAAAGAGTGAAATGTTAAACGGACCTTAATAAAAAAAATATCAGAAAAAGACAATCATTTTTTTGGCCACTTCATGAGACAAGGAGGTTTGGAGAACACAGCCACAAGATCATCAGACAAAATTGAAGGCAACAGAGACAGAGGGTGACAATGTGAGAAAATATTAGACAGTTTGACAACCTGGCACGGCAGGGAAACAACAATGATCATGATACATAATGATAATGCTGGAGATAGAGAGCTGTGGGGAGCCACGATCGCCTACGCCAGCCGGCATGGATCCTGATGATGATGACTAGTAATACATTGTTTATGCACACATAACCATGGTGACACTAACAAATGTATGACTTTCAAACTTATCAACTATTAGGTCAGACTATTTTTTAGGGTTTGATCAATCATATTCATAGACTATTATTCAACTCCTTCAACAAAATTACAAATAAAAAACATTGACATGTTGTTATTAAATTTCAAGATGTTCTTCAAATACAAAAATTATGTACGTAACCATTCCCAACCTAAAACTAAAATTTAAATAGTCAATTAATCCAGATTTCAAATCGTAATGAGTCACAACTCCGATGTCAGTCAGTGGAAACTAGTTACAGGTTCAAGTTTGGTGTCATTTTGCTTAACACAAGCAGTGGGCAAACAAACTTTCTAAAACATTTACTTCCTGAACTATTAATTATATTTTACATACTGATGACACACTGTGTACATATTTTACTGCTTCACAAAACATTCAAATTTGGCATAAAACAGTGAAAAATGACAAACATCGACGGAAGACTTACCAAATTGATTGCATGGATCTTAAAAAATATAGTAAACTTAACCCGGAAATCTGAGACGAAATTGAGATAAATCCTGTACGGATGTCCAAACAAGTGTCTCGGCTCCCGTCTCAAAATATGTCCCACTTTTACGGTACACACTGTGACACAGCTCACTACCGAAAATATCCGCAAAATGGTTGACGCCCCTTCAATAAGAAAAGATGACAACTACTATCAGCTATGGTTAGTACTAGCCACAGGCCATCCGGATCACAGTTAGGAAACCACTACGTCCTGATATAGCCACACGGGGCTATCGGTTCTAGGTTGAAAGATGCGTGCATTTTCTTAAACTTAGAGATGCTGTAATCTCATACCCAACAAGATAGCCTAGTGGTTATGAAACCATATTATAATAATGTGTTACTGCAACTATGTAGTTAAGTAAGGCTACACAATAAGTACTGTGTTATGACATACTTAATATATAACGCAGTTTGAATGCAGAAACAAACGAGAACACATATCTGAGCAGTAATAATAAATAACTGAAGATTTTATGAGCATAAGTCGTTGACCGACATGGGAAAATCACCGATCGCGCAAGACGTGATATGGGTGCGTGAAGGGGGAGAGGTAAAACAGCTGTCAGACATAGACCTAATGTGTGCAAAGAAAAGTGCTATTTCGCAGAAGCAGATGTTTATGAGCCGGAAGTTGGAGGAAGTAAGAGAAATGGAAATCGTACGAATCATAACTAGGAGTGCAGTTAGAAAGAAGGAATAACTACTTGCAACTCTCTTATGCCGTGTCTTCCAACATGGTGCCCACAATCCACAGAGGGGCAATTCGATTGTTCATGGAGGCAATTTGAACAAGTTGTAATTAAGCTTCGTTTAGAGGCAATTAAATTTTTAATATAAAAAAATATGTATATATTACATAGGGGCATCAACATTTTAGAAAGGCTTAGGTGGGGCATGGTAAAAAAAAGGTTGGGAAACACTGATCTAAAATGTACAATTTTACCATGAATAAAATTCCAATGCCTCCCAATTGCATCCATGTCTATCTAAACTGTATAATTTTACCATGAACAAAATCACAATGCATACCAATTGCGTCCATGTCTAAAGAACCTTATATAATAGCATTAAAATAACTAGGTTTAATTTAGCATAACCACGTATTTATTACGGTGCAGTAGATGCATGTTGATCATTGAAGTCAGATAATATACGTTTATACACATGGTAGTGTTTTATAAAATATATAAATGTGCGTTAGTAACAAGTAGACTGTGACAATTAAAAACAGGTAAATGAAGATTTACACGTACATATAAAGTAGGTGGTGATTAATTTTTGTTCATCGATGAATCAACTGATATAGCCTATACCCCCCCCCCTATATATATATATATATATATATATATATATATATATATATATATATATATATATATATATATATATATATATATATATATATATATATATATATATATATATATATATATATATATATATATATATATATATATATATATATATATATATATAAGCCTATATATATTATTGAAGCAAAACTACATGTGTAGTGTTTCAATGTTTTTTCCCCCCTAAAAGTATTGGAATGCAAATTTCAATGCTTTTAAGAATCTTAGTTAAATTTTGAGTTGCTCATAACAGAGATTATATTTTAGTTATTGAATATTCATTTACATATTTTTTTAAAATCTATATTTTACGTAGTAAAGTAACAAGCTGGACGTGGAAATGCTCATAAACAATTACCTTTTCATAATAGGGGCCTATGTACTCACTGCAGCAATATTGAAATCCAACAAGCAAAGTTTGAAACTGGGTAATGAAGTTTTTTCTAATCACTGGAAACACACATAATAACGCCAATAGTGCCTGTTCTTGCTCGTAGTTTTTTGTTTTGTATGTAGTCCTGATAAAGGCCTTTTTTAAATAGATCGATGTGTTAATGTTATTTATTATGCGTTCTTCCGGTGATTAGCAAAACTTCATTATCTTGTTTCAAGGTTTACATGTCATATGCCTTCTGAAACTACATGGCACGTCAAAGCAAAAGTAATTGTAAATATTCTCACCAATTGGTAAGAGATCGAAACTTATTTTGCATAAAAACATTCTGGACGAACAAATACGGAATTAAAAAAAAAGAAGAAAATTTTGGGTCATATTTTACTCGAAATTTGGCCACAAACAGTTCAACAATCTGACAACCATGCACCAAATACACCTAACCTTGTCATCAGCTGTTTTAAAAAAAAATAAATGAAAAAGCTACATGACTGCAACATGATTGAAGATATGTTCTCCAGAGAAACGTGGATACAGGTGTATAGTGACGGATCAGCAACCAAAGCAGTGAACGGCGGAGATGCTGGAGTGTTGCCTACATAAAATATCAGTAAAATAAAATGAATCCACATGTTTACCGACGGAAATCTTCTGCTCCAACTACTCGGCGAAAGTAGTACAGGCGACATTGCTGCGGAGATTATTAAAAATACAAGACATTGTCAATAAGTGGTGTATTTTACTGATGCAACGTCTGTCCTACAAGCCCTTGACAGCGATAAACTGCAAGACAAGAAAAAAGGCATTCGAGAAGTGAGGATCCAAAGAAAGGGTGGTACTACAGTGAATATCATCCCACTGTGTCATACAAAGAAATGGCACGGCAAAGACACTTAAAAACCAATTTCAAGTTTTAATTATTTTGAGGGGTATTTTGATACTCCTGAAGCCTTGATGCCCTGTACGGCCGCACCCCCGCACCACCATTGGTACGCCGCTGCTATAAAGTTCTGGAGCCAATTTTCATAAGTATAGCTAGTAAATGTAAATACTGCAAAGCATCTCCCAACAGGGTGTGTGTGTGTGTGTGTGTGTTGGCATCCAACTCTTAACGTGACGCGGGAAATATTGTAGCATGTCCTTGTATCTAGAGATTCGTAGATGTAGTCAACTAAAGTTAAACTGGATCAACGTGATTCACCAACAAATAACAAAGTCTACGTTCCATCCTTGACATTTAAATACAAGATAAAATGTCAAAACGTGTATGCCCACGTCAACCAATGAAAACTTTCAAACGTGCACACCACGTTCAAGGCATATCACAATGTCTCAGTCATTTAAAGTTTCATTGAAGTTTGTCACATACATGGCTGTAGATACATCTTAAGTTAAGGCGGGGGGGGGGGTATTTAAATTTTTTTTTAAAGAAACTACTTCTGCGATTAATAGTTAAACATCCAGTCCAATATTAATCATGTTTAGAGATGGTTGTGTTTGGGCATCTTCGATTCCTGATACTACACAAGAACTGATGACGATACTGTGAGACTACCGTGACTTTCGCCCATGACCGTCTTCGTTCTTCAACATAATTTATTAGGTCTTTATTCGTAAAAATTTTTTGATTATTGTCATTATTTTATTTGATCACTATTTTATACTTGAAGTCGCACTAGCTATTTTTGACATATAATGTCAAGTATATAAATAGTTACCAACTGGTTACAACAGAGATGAGATGTCTGAGAAAAGCCACAGGAGTGACCAGAAGACACAGAATTAGAAACGATGTCATAAGAGAAAGTGTAGGTGTCGTATTAATTCTACAATACATACAAAACCAACAGATACAATGGTTTGGTCATCTGGAAAGAATGCCGTGTGATTAATTAGTTCATAAAGCATATACGAAGAGAGAAGAAGCAGAAAGAAGAGCCAAGGGTAGACCTAGAGTACGCTTGATCGACAACATCAAAGAGTCATTACACGAACACCAAATAACATTATCTGAAGCTGCCAAAAAAGCGAGAATAAGAACATTGTATCTCCCTCGACACCCGTAAAGGGTAAAAGAGGAAGGAAGGAAAGAAGAAGAAGAAGAAATATAAAATTACGTACGGAAATCACGAGAATAACCCAGAAAAGGAACGACTGAAGTTCTAATTAAGTCTGGTGAAATGTCGTATAAGTAAGTCGAAGGTCACGCTTTCACCAGTAGAAGACCTCTGTAGATCCCATTCGTTACGTTTGCAAAAACTTTCTTCTTTTCGTGGATTTTTAATGCAAAAACTTTCTTCCTTTCAGTGGAATTTTAATGCAAATCCTTTCTTCTTTTCGTGGAATTTTAATGCAAAATAATTCTCTTCCTTTCGTGGAATTTTAATGCAAAAACGTTCTTCTTTTCGTGGAATTTTAATGCAAAAACATTGATATTTTCGCTTTTCGTGAAATTTTAATACAAAAACTTTCTTCTTTTCGTGAAATTTTAATGCAAAAATTTTCTTCTTTTCGTGAAATTTTAATGCAAAAACTTTCTTCTTTCGTGAAATTTTAATGCAAAAAACTAACTTTCTTCTTTTCGTGGAATTTTACCGACCTTCTTTAGGAAAATCAATTTTTGCCTGTAATGATTTCTATATTAAATGAAGAAATGTTAAAAACTTAGCACACGGAT